>CM040088.1:6000000-6657500 GCA_022496805.1 Pohlia nutans | reverse complement strand
AAGAAGTCTAGTAAGAGGAAAGTGTGTTTGCAAAAACTTCAAGATGATTTGTTTGATTCTAAAAAAGTTTTGAAACGATTCATTAAGATAAGATGGTTGTCAAGATGGCAAGCAGTAACAAGTTTATGTGATAGCCTTGAAAGTGTGCTGACTTACTTGAGAGATACTCCTAGGAAGAAAAAAAATGAGCATGAATTTACTGATTTGTATGAGAAGTTGAGAGATTTCAAAATGTTGTATTGTCTTCATTTTCTTGCTGATATTTTACATTGCCTTGCTATGCTTTCTAAGCTTTTTCAAGCTAAATTTGTGGATATTACTAGTGTAGGGTCTATAATCAAGACTGAAATCACCCAAATCAAAATGTTATTTCTTGATGAGCATACGGATTTGAATGCTGTGACATTCAATCAAGACACTAATTTTCATGTGTTGCCTGAATTTGGGCCCTTTGGAGGATACATGAGACGTTTTGCAACCCAAATCAGGGGCTGTAGGTTTCTTAGCATTGATATGATTAGGGATCCACAAGGTAGAGATTTAGAGGAAGCTTTACTTTTCCAAAAACAATTTAGTGAGGCTGTGATTGATGCTTTGGAGTGTAGGTTTGAAGATAATGATATTATGAGTACTTTTAAGGTTTTAAACCCTACTAATATGCCTTCTAGGCAAGTTGGATTGGCTCAGTGGGGCTGTGCAGAAATGGAGGTTCTTTGTGGGCAATATGGTGTAGAAAGAAATGTTAGAGGTAAAATTTTGCCTCCTCTCATCAAACCTCAAAAGGTAAGAGAAGAGTTCTTTGCTTTTAAGATTCAATCTACAACGGAATGGTGTGACAAAACTTTCAAAGACCTATGGGGAATGATCACTTGGAATCCTACCTTACAATTGAAGTATGAAAATTTGTTGATATTGGCTGAAATTGCTAGAGTCCAGTGTATAAGCACTGCCACATGTGAAAGGGCTTTCTCTATTCAAAACATAATAAAAAATAAGTTTAGAAATAAATTAGGAACAAAGAACCTTGATAGTTTACTTCGTATTGCCTTAGAAGGTCCTACAGAAGGTGCTGATGTTGTTTTAATTGAGGCTGTGGCTTTGTGGAAAAATTCTACAAAATTTAGGTATTTATTTTCTAACCCAAAGTTGTATTTGAGTGGGCAAAATGTTACTGAGGAGTTGCAATATTTTGATGAAGCTTGATCCACTCTTTCTTTCTCTTGTTTTCATTTTTTTTCCCTTCATTTCCTACTTCCCTTTTTTATTCTTGCTTTAATGCTTGAGTTATTTTTTTCCTTCCATTTTTTTGTGGCATGTTCATTTTTGATTTTGTAGATAGGTAGCCTTTCTAAAATATACAGCTCACAACTTTCAAAAGTTTTGGTCTTTGTATTTTAAAAAGGCTCAATCTTTGGCCTTCAAATGGTGAAGGGCAATGCCAGGTTCAAGTCCTGCCAAAGATAATTCATTAATTTTTTGATTATGTTGAATTCAGGTTTATGCATGTAAAAAGAGGTAGCCTTTGTAAATCTTGGATGATCTGAAATCCACCGAAATAGGTGGAAAATGTTTGGATTTCATCCGTTTGAAAAATTTGAATGTAGGAAAGAAAACCCCCTAAAGTACCAAAACAGCAGAAATTGGCCGGTTAAAATATTGATAGAGGGGCTGCATCCGGCTAGGTTTTATGTGCATCCGGTTAAGTAAGCCAAAAGGCAGTGAATAACTGAATGAAGCCAAATTTCTCCCCGATAGCTGTAGTTGCGCTGGGATTGTCCAAGCATTCAACTTATTCGACGGAGGTAGGAACAGTAGGCCTCAAGTCAGGGAAAGTCTCAAGTGTGCCTCAAGACAGGACGCCTCGCAATAGAAACTCCCACCTGCTTGTTTCACCATGAAAGAAGTGACTTGCCGTCACTTGTGTCATGCTGTTGGAGACACGTCTTGAGAACGAATTGCCTAATATGGCTCGTCTTCCATGGGCTATTCTTGAAAGTGTTGGATTCCAGTCTGAGTATGCAATTTAATCATACTCTTGAAAGTGTTGGTCGCAAATGTTTACACAATTTGTAAATGTTGATGAAGTGCAGTTATGTCAATGGGATTAGCGCCAGTAGTGTCCCAGTTATTGCACGACTTCTTTCACCTCTCTACTTTCAGTAATTTACGGACAAGGTATGCCCTTCCGAAATGATGATGATGTATGTTATTTGTGTGGCCTGTTGTGCACATACACACCATGACTCGATTTTGCAAGTCTTTCTACTTACGCTGTTCTTGGATGTGCAGCTAGCAGCGTCATTTGCCCCACGATTCCACAACAATATCTTCAAATGCAAGCGTAGCTCAGAAACTGGAGCGCAACAGGTGAATTTTGCTCATCCTATTTGAACACCTTTGTCTCAAGTTAGAATTGAAGAATGCTCCTTTCTGAATACTTGAGGTACTTTCTTTGTTTATTTGATTTGAAGGAGAAGGCCTGGGATGCTCTGAACCGATTAGTTTGATTGCTAGTCATTATTTGATCTACATTTAGTCTAATTTGTTATAAATATTAACTTTTGTTCCTATCGTTTTGAAGATTTTTATGAATTCCTATTCATAGCCATTTGTAAGAGTGGACCAAAGCATTGAGCTATAATGGTAGTCGATGTAGGGTATTGTGATTGACTATCACATGGTTACAACCGCATTCTTCAAATTAAAGTTGTGGAGCTTTTGGTATTCTTTGTCGTTGAATGACACGATCCTGTTCTGTTGATGATGTGCAGATGTTGTTGGATACCCATGCAGTCAAAACTTTGCTTCTGGAGGTTCCATCACTAGGGGGCCAGGTACGGCCTTACTATACCATGTTCATTATTGGAATGGTTTTTTCCTCGAAGCCTGCATTTTACGCACTCGTTCAGGCAAGAAAGTTTCTTCATTAAAATTCCTTGTGTCTCTCCAGGCCAGTACTCCGGCAAGCTATACCAAGTACGTGGGACGTGAGATGAGCAAAGCAGAGCATCTTTTGAAGGTAATGAGAGTCCTCTCGTTCGTGGATGCGCAAGTGTGATGGCATTCCCGATAACTCATATGAATGCTTGTTTGGTGATGTCGGCAACGTGTAGCGTCTGATAGAGGGTCACATAATTCAGCGTCTTCTTTGCTGACCACTCTAGCAGGCATTACTATGGATTCTGCTCTCTGTCTCTGCAGTAACTTGAGTTCTTTATTTGCAGGTTATATTGTCTCCAATGGAGGCTATTGCGGACACATATCGTGCCTTACTACCTGAAGGTTCCGGTGCCGATTTCCAACGAATTCTAGATCTTAAGGTCAGTGATGTGCTCTATTGCTTTCCAGCATCCCAAGATTGTTTTTCTCTTCAACCTGTGTAAGTTGTTCTTTGACATCTAAGGTAGTTTCCCCATTCCCTCTGGTAGGCTAAGACTAAATTTGAATTTGAGTAAATGTACAGAAGTTGAAGTCACAAAGTAAAGCAGCTTTTGGAAAGTCTGTAGGAAAAACTTGAAAAATTCCTTACAGTATGCAAATAATACATGTTTAGTGCATTGGAATACTCTTCAAAATGGGACAAGATTCACAATTTTCATTTTTATCTGATAGTAGTAAACACACTCAGCAGCTGAAAACCAGGAGAATGAGGAAACTACCGAACATTGCCTCTGATGCATAACTATATTCAACTGCTGTACTGCCTGATGAACTTGGTCCTTGATTTCACTCTGATGTTTACGTACTCAGCATGTCATATTGGTTTCTGATTGCAGGGCGTTAAACGTACGGATTCTCAACCATTGATTGACCGCTTCACGAACCGGAATATGGAAGGCCTACCGTCATTGCACATCCAGCAATCAACTCAAGGGAGCACAGCACCATCTACCCCCACGTTTGCAAACTCTGGACAGCAAAGCAGGGAAGCCAAGATGTCTCGTGTGCGGTTATAGAGGATCGTGCACTCGTTGTTGGTTGCTACTTATTCCAGAAGTTGTGCAAGTGTAGCCACCTGACTGAATGATGGAATTCCGCACTGCCATAGATCTCCAATGCATTGGAAACAGGACTCAAGGTCTCACTTTTTGAACTAAGAATGAAACTTGACATAAACTACTTTTGTTGTCTTTCCAAAAATCATAATAACCTATTTTGAAGATCCAAATTGTACAAAGGATAGTCAACTTGCACAAAAACCGTAAGAAATTTTGGTGGATGAAAACTGTCCAATTCGAATGGAATTCGAACAGTTTGAATCTGTTCGTCGTCCACTATGTGAACGCAGGCACCTCAAAGGGCTAAGATGGTTTGTTATTTTGGCAAAACATGCCAAAAACCTAGGACAGTTATTTCTGGACATAGTGAGTATCTTTTAATTCCATCTCTAGTTTTCAAGTAAATGAATTTGATATTCAATGAAATGCATCCCACCCATAAACTTATTGAACCCTTACAAACTCAATTCTTTAATCAAGTAGTTTATGTCAAGTTTCATTCTTTGTTCAAAAAGTGGGACTTTAAACATAATTTTCCAAAATAAGTAGAATGAGATAATAGAAAGTATACCATCTTGTAGTGCATGTTACTCCAAATTCATTAAAACAATTTTTAATTAAAAAATGTTAAATTGGGATTTTTAATTGAATTTCAAAGGAAACTTTGAAAAATTAATTAAAAAATATTAATAAAAAACATGATAAATCCAACCATACATATGTGGTCTAAGCATTGACATTTACAACTTTACCTCGTATATCAGCTACATTTTTGTTATTCATCAAATATTTTATAACACTGTGATGTTTGTAATCTGTTGTTGTGCACGGTGAAAGCACGGTAAACTAAACCATTAAAGTCATCCTTAGTGCTACAATTACAATTCTCTTGGTCAAAGGCCATAAATTACGACCAAAATTTCATATATTTATGTTCTAATTTGGTAGAGCCCTCCATAGTTCTATGAGGTACTTCAATCCAAAGTTTCAAATTAAAATATTAAAAAAAGGTTACTAAAAGTAAAGCTTGAAAATAGATGTCTAAAACAAATTTCAGGAGCAAATCTGATGAATTGAATCGTGTTCAATATGAAAATAAATCATATATTCTATAAGTTCATTGTGCCTTCGAGGGCTCCAAAGAAAAAAATTCTTGAAAAAATAAAATTTTAATGCAATTTCAACATGTTTTATATCTACTTTTCAATTCGGTCAGAACTACTTTTCCAATTTCAACCGCTTTAACCTTACTATAACACACATAAATATTTATTGAACATGATTTTTTCAATTCTTTTTGTTAGACTTTGTTAAACATTGTATCTGTTATTTTATCCACCAAAAAAATCACAAAAAATAAAAAATTATTAGATTTTTGGACCATGCATTGTTGCTTCTTCACAGGGATCACAAGTGGTTTAGTTTACCATGCACAATAGAAATAAAGCATCCATTTATTTCAAAAAATAAAATAAAGTAAAATTTTATAACACATCTTTGAAATTAGTGTATGACTTGGACCTCAAAAGGGTTAAAGGTTAAAGAGGGTAGTTTGTTTATTTTCTTATTTGTCTGTATGTATGTTGAGATCTCCCCTATTGTGCGCTTGCTAGCTCGGTTCTTTGTACCGTTGAAAAACTCTCGACAAGGAGGGATGCACGAAAGTTGTTTCATTGCTTTTGGACATATGGTGTAAAAGTCATGGATTTTTAATTAAATTTTATCACCATAAATTGAATTAAATTATAGATAACGTATTCTGAAAAACAAAAGCATGGTTAAATCACGAGGAACACTGGGCCAACGGTGAAGGATCACAGTAGTATCCTACTAGAATTGTTGCAATCTTGTAAAGTCAATCTTGAACCTCTCAAAAGTTATTAGAACCTTCCCTATATTGTTTTGTGATTTAAAGAGGAAGATTGAATCAAATAGAACATGAAACTCAATACTTTCACCAAACAAATCAATTCGCGTTTCATGCTCTATTTTCCCAATCTTCATCTTTGTACTTACAGATTAAGAACACAATCTGATAAAGAAGAATCACAAAGAACGCAATCTACATCACATTATTATCACCAAGAACAAAGCACAAATTTCACTTTGAAAACAAAATATTTGTGTTCCTGGGCACCATTGCTAGAGCCATCTTCAGATTTGTCAATGACCTTCAAAACCCATCATAGCTCCCAATTAGACCCACAAGTCTATCTTGTTCTACTACACCATCTAATCATCTAATCTTTTCCTAATGGGCTTCATGTTCTTCAAAAATAGTTTACAAATTGAACAAAAATCTGTACACATCGATCATTCTCAAGTCATCCAAGTCATGCTCAGTATCATAAGCAACTACTATTTATCCTTCCCTGATGTGACAATATGAATGACATGCATTTGTGTAGACATCAAGATTGTCTCCATACCGCAGTTGTCCAATAAGAGGCACGGTTGTTCAGACGCTAGGACGCGGACGTGCCCGTCCCAGCGTCCAATGATTTAGAAAAAACTGGGATTTTTTAACCCCAGCGGACGGGCGACAAGAGGTTTTACCACAACAGACGGCGGACCGCGATATCAGACGAGAGACGATCAGACGGTTGTTAACGGTAAAATAGTACTGCCCGGTATTACCGGCATGGGTTTTTTACCACCTCGGTAATTTTCCATTTTACCCAGAAAGTAAATCTGAGAAAGACTTTTTTACCAATCTGACAGTTTGTCAGTCAAATCGGGTTGTACATGTATATAAGCAAGGAAGCTAGTTTCACTTGGCACTTCATACTTTTCCTACTTATACTTTTTTGCACTCTCATTGTATGCCTATTATTTTCCTTGCAAGTTATTCTTCCTCGGTACTAGAGTTAGTAGTTTTACAACTACCTTATAGGAGGTACGAACCGGTACATTTTTGGGTCAGTCGGTAGTCAAAATTACCGAATCTTGACAATATATCTTGAGTATCGATATTCGTTCTTTCTCACTCTAGTTATGTTACCTCGATTAACTCGGTAGGACCATTACCGACCTTTGAGTTAGAAGAGGGACTTACCATTTGGCGACCATCTAGTGTTACGAGTCCAAAACTCTTTGCTCTTACATTCCCTCTTACGCGGCGACTCTAGTATTCGAGATCGTAGCAAAGATAGGAGCATATTTCACCATGTCCAGACCTCACACTCGATCGGCGGAACCTCCTCCGGATCCAAGTTTCGCAGCCTTCATCAGCTCACCAACTCAACTCCACCGGAGCGTACGAGAGCTCATGACTTACCCACAACAACGGATTCCGTCCACGGCCTCACATCGCCGGGCACCACAGAACCAGCTACTAACGCCGGACGAGTTACCGACACCTCGCGAAAATCAAACAGCCCGACACCCTCTTTCATCAACGCAACAGCGACCCTCATCCGTCTCGGGAATACCATTACCGACCCGTGTGAGCCCTGATCTGGTACCCACGACACCCGAAAGAGACCACTTTCGTTGGCAAGCATTTCTCCAGTCGGAAGCCCTGGACGCGCGACTCCAACAACTTGCGCCGGAGGATGCTACTGACCAGGAACTCCTCGCAGCCCTCGAACCTCCGCAGCTATCGGACTTGGCATTAGCCGAACAACGTATGCAACTCCCCCATGTACGACTGCGCCAACAACGACAAACCGTGCTACCCACTCAGGCGGTTCACCATACATTGTTTCCTAGCCATACCGAAGTTGTCAATCATCGTCCTAATGACCATCGATTGTTCGGTACAATGCACATACCCCAGCCTCAGCAACCGGAACAGATGAATATACGACCCCCTCTTCGTTTTTGCACATTTTGTGGTCAAACCGACCACCCTTCGATTGCTTGTACCTTCCCTTATGCAGTTCCAAGGCAAACATCAGATCCACTGGTACCGACCCCGACATACCGAACACGACCTCCGAATATGGGTACTCCTCACTTCTCGACGCAGCGGACAACATTTACGGCCCGCAAAGCCGTACCATACCCCAAATACAAAAGAGGTAAGTGTCCCGAGACTCATTGCCGCAAATTTGAAGCCGCCATCTTATTAAACGGTGAAAATCAAACCCTAGTACAATTAGAATTATTCGGTAATTCTCTTACAGAGAAAGAATCCAACTGGTTTGCCTACCACAGAAGGATCCATCCGACTAACACACTCCAAGATGTCCTCACCGCCTTCAAACGGCGATACCGAGCTATCAAAACCAATGATCAGACTTATATCCAGTTTCGCACACTCATTCAATTACCGAATGAATCCGTAGATGACTATGCCGAGCGTCTCCAACAATTAGCAGAAAATTTAACCGTACCTCCTGACGATATGTTTATGTTAAATAATTTTTGTGCAGGATTACTTGAGTACCTCCTGGTGGCTACAATAGGTTCACGACGACAAACTTTTTCCGAAGCCGTGGATTCCGCCCGTACAGCAGAAGAAGGCTTACCCAAACCCGACCGACGTACGCCACCAACAACTATTACCGACAACCCTCGGAGAAATTTAAAATGCACCGGTTGTGGCCGAATGGGCCATGAATGGAAGACTTGTTTTCGGAATCCGGCTAGTGAGTACGGAAAGAAAACCGAAGCCGCTACGGTACACCAAATCCAACCACATCCAGCCACCACCTCGGTAAGTACCGATGCCCGCAGAACTTTTCGTCCCAACACATCGGTACAAAAGTACCACTGCAACCTCTGTGGGTCCATGGAGCATCCTGGACATCAATGTCTTTTACTACTGGACGAGGACGTCATGATTGCCATAAAAAAGAAGCTACCGCCACCATCGACAGTATCATCGGTAGTTATTACCGATATTAATACGATTGATGTGTCACACACGGGTCCCCGCACACGGAGTCAGACACATCGTCAAGACCTCTCGGTACCTATCGATGATCCCAGCCATCACAACCTTCTCCGATCGGCGGATACATTCGACTGGAAGGCCGAGGAGCAACTTCGGGAAGAAATGATCTGAACCGTCCAGGAATTACAAGAGCTCTCTCCAACACAGCTCATCATTCCAACAACCACTGAGGGGAACAGCCACACCAACTAGATCTGCAATACCATCCTCCAGCAAATCGAGTCACACACGATCCAGGTATCTTTAAAACACCTCCTCTCCATCGCTCCAAGTATTTCCGATCACATTCAACGCTATCTGTTTCAACAGACCCATACGGGAATACCGGTACCAGTATCGGACGAGGCCCTGGTATCCGTTCATTCCGTCGTGGCCGTCGATCGATACATGCCCATTATCACACTCAGAATTGGTAAGACTGTGATAAACGACGTTCTCCTCGATGGAGGCTCCGGAGTCAATGTCATCACCGAGCAAGAACGCTGCCGCCTTGGATTACCGAGGCCAACTCCTGCACCATTTAAATTACGAATGGCCGATAGCTCACTGGTTACAGCCTACCGGACTCCTCCGAGACGTAAAAATCCACATTCATGGTATTCCCTACACTATCATTCTTACTGTTATATCTTGCAAAGATGTGAACTCCGCATACAGATTACTCCTCGGAAGATCATGGCTTCGGGACGCGCGGGTCGTTCACGATTGGGCAAACGACCACATCGAAATCATGGGGAACGGCACCATCCGAACCATACGGATCAACCGGAGTTGGGTCTCGAAGCCTCTACTCCAGAATTGTTGGTGTGTTACAACTATGTTGGAGGACTTACGGACGAAGAAGAGACAATCCTGCTCGACGCCGAAGAGTTCATCCACCCTATCGGCACATTAGCCATCTCCGACCTTTGCCAGGTTACACCTTTGGACCATTCCCCTCCAAATTCTTTGATTCGACATACTGAAGGGAGTATGTGGGTAGACGAAGTACCAATCTGGGAAAAGGTGAAAACCATCCCAGTTACAAAATGGTCTCAAACTGAAGACGAACAGTTGCGCGACCTCAATCTCGGTACCTCTACCGAGCCTCCCATTGTTCGCATCGGAACAGCCGTACCTGCCCACATCATTACTGAAGCAGAAAACTTGTTCCACACATTCAAGGACGTTTTTGCGTGGTTATACCACGACCTTAAAGGTATTCCGGAGCACATCACCCAACACAAAATCGAGTTCGACACCAGCATACCACCAGCTCATCAAGCCCGCTACCGAATGAACCCGAACTATGCCCAAGCCGTCAATCTCCTCTCTCCGTGCAAGCTCTTCTCCGGGGACACTACAAGGAGAGGCGTCGTTTTTCACTCAGGAGAATCCTATTCATTGTCTTTTTTTTTTATTGTACACGCTTGTCCAACGTGACGAAGTACACTCACCAAGTCCAACCCAAAAATTGGTGAGTGCCAAGTGGCGCCGTTTGACTCACAGAGGGAGTGAAAAGCGACGCCTTCTCCTTGTAGTGGGAGCTTCAACTTCTCGTCGTATGAACCAGTGAGGCCTTAGAGTCTGTATCAAAGAGTCTGTTGAAAAGGGGCTGGAATTAATCCATGCTTGTCATTGACAGGATCGTGAACGAATCTTCAAGTTCTCGATTCATCCCATCTCAAAATTGAGTACATAACATTCAGTAGCATGCACTGTCTTTGTCTTGGCTCTACAGTAGATGGTGTGAAAAATGGCTATGTGTGCAACATTTCAATTGCAGGTCACTTACTGGTCAAAAGGACTGGCTGACCCACACAGCGTCCAGTCATTGTGGAATCGAACACTTTTGCTGGTGACTGGGATGCATGATTTTCTTTCCGGGCAGCGTATATAATGCTGCCTGTGACACTGCATGATAAAATAATGCAGATTGATTGAATAGTCTCCCCTACCCAATTTTCATTCTTACCTTCTTCACCCACCCACAGTATACGATGATTTTGGTGCAGTAGGCAGTTTCTAATTTTTTTTCAATTTTTTTGTAATTTTTGTAATTTTTTTTTAATATTTTGAAGTGCTCCATGCATGCAATGGAGGGTGGTCCCTCGAGATTTAGACCACTGTGATATTGCTATGACATTGGGGTTTGGTTCCAAGAAGCCAAAAAGAAAAACCTAGTAGTAAGAGCACGGCCACCGTTGGCTGAGACCAACGCATGTCAACATGAAAAGGCGCTTGTTTAACCCTTAAGCGTCCATTCTACATTAACCCGGTCAAACCTCATCAATTTCTCACATTTTAAAATGTATTAATTTTTTTGGGTGTTTTTTTCATATAATTTATTGTTAAGCTAATTTACACTGATTTTTTTTCATAATTATTTAATTGTAAACGAGTTTTACAAGATTTTTCAAAAAAAAAATATTGTAATAGTCATAGTAATTACAAAAATACCTAAAATAGTATGATTTTTTAAGGTAAAATGTAAATAATAGTGATGAACAACAAGGTGTAGGTGGGATGCTTCTCAAGCTTACATAAAAAGAAATTCAATTGAAAAACTTTTTCTGCAGTGTATATTGAAATTATAGGGTTCTTAGCTTCAAAGTGCTGTTAAAAATGCAATTTTAACAATTTTGAAGAACCGTAAATTGGACCAAAAAGTAGAAGATAGCTCCCATACTTTCTTAGTTGGGACCATTTTCATTTGAAATTAGGAATTAGGTGAAAATGAGCGTTTGGTTGAAAAACAATCAAACATGGCTCCACGGGGCTCCTTGCACGCTTAAGGGTTAACAACGTGGTAGGCATTGGAAGACCACCACACCTGCAGCCGTCATAAGATTCCAATGCCGTTCATGACACCCCATACGTCGGAGCTCCGGCACACTTTGCTTGCTTGCCGTCCCTACAAACTCTCCCTACACATTGAGGCAACAATATTAATCCTTTAGTACCTAGGGTGGTTCTGGAGAAACTACAGTTTTTTGAGTGATGTTCTTTTAAAACTTTCTCTGTTGAAATTAGGGATACTGTTAATAGTATTCAACCGTATAAATGTAAGCATAGCTTAATGAAACAAGTGTCGATTAAATTTTGGTAAGAATGGACCATTGGATTGAAAGATTATAGTATGTCTTTGAACTGTATAATGCACACTCAAAAATGAGATTTTGGGGGGTGTATGACTTCAAGGTTAAATAGAATTTGGGTTAAAAATGAAAGTGAAGATGTTCAGCAATGACTTGTGCCAACACCTCTCCATTGCAATCTTTCTTGTCAAGAACGGACTCATTCATAATTATTGTGAATTTTATGAATGAGAGTGACTTATCCATGTACAGTTTAGGACAAAAATTTATACGTTAAAATAAGAAAGGAGTTGGTACATTGATCAAGATCGGAATACATACACTAATGGATCATGAACAAGAGAACACAATCCAAAAAAAAACAAGATAACAAGCTTCCAAACACAAAAAATACCGCATAGTACATGTGTTGTATTTGTAAGTATTTGATGTATTTCGAGGTATTTGCAGTATTTTGGTGTTTTGTACATAGGTATATGGATATCTAAGAAAGTCCAAATCCAAATTTTCTTTTTGCATCATCTGCAAAATCAAAAGTTAAACTTCAGACACCAGACTGAGATTGTTCACAGATTTTAATAGCATTTCATTTTCTAGTGATCTAGTGACCACTTAGCGGTTACCTGGGCACTAAAGGGTTAATGACAGGGTCCGTGTGGAGGTCACATGCCAACATTGTGCTCCGACTGGGAAGGAACGGGGCTCCTCATTCCGGGAACGCTGGACATGATGACGGAGCCCAACCCAACCACCTACTACTTCGTGCATCATTTGAAGGGTGGAGGTTGTCGCCCGATTATTTCATTACTCCAAATTCCCTGTAAAGCGGTGATTTTTTCAGTGGTGAAAAATCGCCAAATTTTGACCTAGAAAGAGTAAGATGGAATATTAGGCTAGTTTGGTTTTGTTCCAATGGCCCTTTGTCCGGTGGACAGTGGGTCATTAACATTACGAACAAACATTTTATTCACACCGGCCTTGTAAAAAGGCCGGAGTTTCTATCTATCTATCTTAGGCTAGTTTTGACCCAAGAAAACCCTAAAAAAATTGTCAAAGAAACTACATTTTTTTTGGTATTTCTAGGACTTGTAGCCAAATTCTAAACCACAAAATCACTTAAGGTAATGATTTAGACATTTTTGCCAAAAAAAAAGAATATTACTCTCCAACAAAGTCAGGTTGATAGCCAGTTACACTTCTTTCAAAAATCCTTAAAAAAAACCACTGCCCTCAAACCCCAAGGATACTATAATTTGGAGGGCGAGGGGCAGGCTGGTTGGTGCCCATGCTCTAACAAGTCGTCACTTCCAGTACTTTAGTCAACTCCAACAACATGAGTAAAATTTGGTTCGCGCTCAGACCATGATGAGGCTGTGGCATGTGAACTCGCAGCAGGCTGTGTAAAATTTATAAGTTAATCAAGTACACTTTCTGATGACAGTGAGTGCCTTGGGAGGACAAGTGGGTTTTTAACCTTAAGTGTCCACACTACAATTACCCGGTCAAACCTCATCAATCCTCACATATTAAAATATATTATAATTTTTGTGGTATTTTTCTCATGCAAGGTATTGTTAATGCGATTTACCCTGATTTGTTTCATAATTATTTAAATAAAAACAAATTTTATAAGTTTTTTCAAAGTTCTTTTCTTGTAAAAATTATAGTAACTACAAAAAAGCTTAGAATAGTATGAATTTGTTTAGGGAAAATGTAAATAATAGTGATGAGCAACAAGCTGTAGGTGGCATGCTTCTTGAGCTTACATAGAAAGAAATTTGATAGGAAAACATTTTCTGCAATGTACATTGGAATTTTAGGGTTTTGAGCTTTAACGTGCTATAAATAATGCAATTTTAACGATTTTGAAGAATGGTAAATTGGATTAAAAAGTAGAAGGTAGTCCCCACACTTTCTTAGTTGGGACCATTTTCATTTGGAAATTAGGAACTACGTGAAAATCAGCATTTGACTGAAAAAACGATCAAGCATGGCCCCACGGGGCTACTTGCACACTTAAGGGTTAACATCTAGATCCTCCACCGATTTCAAAGATGCGTTATACAGTGTTTGATGAATCACAAAAATAGAGTTGATATACAAAGAACAGTTGTAAATCTCAATGTGTAGATCACATCTGTACAGTTGGATTTATCCAAAAGAATATTAATAGTTTTAAATTAATGTTGCAAGGTTTTCTTTTGAAATTCACTCACAAATCCCAAATTAACATTTTTTTAATAAAAAAATTATAACAAGTTTGGAATAATGTGCACTATGGGATAATATAATTTCCATAATTTGATTCTACTTATTTTGGAAAATCATTGTTAAGGTCTCACTTTTTGAACTAATAATAAAATTGTTTGACATAAACTATTTTTTTCATTTAAAAAAGAAATCACAATATCTTAATTTGAAGATCCATACTATACAAGTAGTAGTCAACTAGCACAATAACCAAGGAAAATTTGGATGGATGAAAAATTGTACGGGATGTAGTCAAGGAGCCCCGTGTGGCTATATTTGATTGTTTTTCAGTCAAACGCTAATTTCACCTAGTTCCTCATTTCAAATGAAAATGGTCCCAACTTAGAATGTGTGCAAGCTATCTTCTACTTTCTAATTCAATTTACCGCTCTTTAAAATTGTTAAAATTGCATTTTTTTACAGCACTTTAAAACTCAGAACCCTAAAATTCCAATATACACTGCAAAAAAGTTTTCAATCAAATTTCATTTTATGTAAGTTCAAGAAGCATGCCACCTACACCTTGTTGTTCATCACTATTATTTACATTTTTTATGAAAAAATTCATACTATTTTAGACAATTTTGTAATTACTATGACTATTATAAGAGGAAAACTTTGAAAAATCTTACAAGATTCATTTAAAGTAATTATGAAAAAATAAGTGTAAATCAGTTTAAAAATAAATTATACAAAACAAATACCCCAAAAATATAACATTTTTAAAATGGGAGAAATTGATGAGGTTTGACTAGGTAAATACAGTGTGGACGCTTAAGGTTTAAGAGCATCATTCTCCACGTGCATTTTGGATAGTTCTTTGGCTTTGGAAAAATGGATGTGCATGGAATTAGCCAACAATTTATTTGGAGGGAGACACTGAATACAACAATTGAGTTCAAAGCCCTAAAACGACTCAAGCTAGTGTATCTTCTTAGTTGTACATCATGATTGCATGATTATCCATGCGTGGTGGCTTGTGAGTGGCCTAATTACTATTTTCAGAGTCTAATTGAGTTCTGTTGGTGGTTGACTGTATGGTGAGGCCTCAATTTTTCATTAGTAGCATACAAGTCATTTTTCATTCCACGAAATGGGGAACAATGCCTATACAATGGCTAAATATGCAATTATTTTGTGTCTTCTTGTGACCAAAACCACTCACCAACAATGACACAACCCACCTACCTGACGCGGTTTCATTCCTTTTTCAATTATAGTAACTAAAAAACGACACATTTCTTACTAGTGTTTAGATGACCTTCGTAGTGCAATTCAAAGTTGCTAGTGCAGATGCTCTTAAAAAAAATCATAGAACGTGCAATTCAAAGTTGCTAGTGCAGATGCTCTAAAAAAAAAATCATAAAACGTGCAATTCAAAGTTGCTAGTGCAGATGCTCTAAAAAAAAATCATAAAACGTGCAATTACAGGGTGTAGGGAAACAATATGTAGAGCTACAGTTACTAACAGTAGCCTACCGGTACTTGGAAGGTATGATACAAGGTGGTCATTCTCTTCTTCATGATAACTTTCATGAATGAAGGCATCTGCGTCGCACTCTCGAGTGCCATAATAATAATGCATGCACCCAGGTTCTCCCAAAAATGGGCTGGCGGAACTTCAAAGCAAATCGACTTTCACTAATAGTTACTTTGCTGATCAGATTGTGATTGATTTGCGTAATTAGGGCAGAAACCCAGAAATAGTACGCGTGCAGTTATTGGGAACATCAGAAACTCAAACAACTGTCCATTCGTGATGCATACTAGTCTTCCTTCAGACATAAATCTCATTTTATCATCAGTGGATTTCACTGGGCCCGGCCATGATAATACCACACTTGGAGGGCAGAGTTGGCATATCTGTGTTGTATATTTAATTTTATGAAAAAGAAGAAAATTTGGCAATGCACTATTTTCAAGAATTTTTTATCATCATTGTTAAAATTGTTTAAAAAAAAATTTAATAACAATTTTAAAATTTAAAATTTTAATCCAATTTTTTTGTTTTGTTCTCAAGATACAGTAGATATTTATCATAAACTCCCCACAAAAGACCCTGTTTTCACTAATATCCATGGATGAAGCTTAATATTGTGATTACAGAGGGAGTATGTTGACTATGATGCAAATCCATGGTGTATGTGAGTACAGAGGGAGTATTGTGACTGTCAAAGTCTATACAATAGTTAAATTCAAAAGTCATACACTTTAGTCACCAAAAGTGTGATAGAAAAGAGTTACGAGTGCATCACAAATTGATAGATGTTATAGATGACTGTGCATACTTAAGGTAAACCACCCTATTTTTACCACTGTAAGATCATTATGTATCCGTGTCTTACATTTAAAATTTGCTACTAGTACATATTGACACAAATAGAGCGGCTTCCGATTCGTGACACAAATAGAGCGGCTTCCGATTCGTGACACAAATAGGGCAGTTTACCTTAGGACGGACAATAGAGGAATGATCTAGTGGCAGTGAGATTGAAGTGGGCTGCAGGGCGGTGCCGGCGTGTAGAAGAAGCCCATGGATCAGTGACTGTCAGTAACCTTCAGCATCTCCATCAATGCACGTTACGCCTGCAATTGATCCTTTGGCCTGCCGTTGCAGACCCTGAGCCGGCTCTAAATTCAATCCTGTCTGCATGGCAGCAAGTGAGCAACAACAAATACAATAAAAAAATCCCTCACTACTATTTCCTCACTGTCAAAAGAATTGGTCTAACAGTATAGCACAGCCTAGTAATGCAGACTGAATGAGCCCCTGCGTCCGTTGCAGAGCCAGCCATACGGGCAGCCATAGCTCATCAGACTTCCAATCTAGCTAGCCGGCATTGTACCGTTGCCGGATCACCAGCTCTATGTAAGCAGTGGGTAAACTAACGTCCTTGAGCAACGACTGCTGAGATCGATTGCTCTCTCCTGCATGCTGCAGTTAAGGGCAGTTCCTTGACGCTGCAGGAATACTAGAAGATGCGGTGAAGACAAGAGAGGCTTAAGATATTCAGCATTTGATTGCATTTGCAAGGAGAGGCTTGCATTGTGTGTTTGGTCGACTCTCGAAGTTCTTCACTTCTTTACGCGTTTTGAGTGGCAAAGATGGAAGCAATCGGAAGAAAACGCAACTTGCTTGGGCGCCTCGTCGTTTTGCTTCTATGTCAGGTTCTAGCTCACGCCGGCTACACAGGTGTGTACTCGCATTGCCTTTGTCACGATTTCTGTAAAGTTTTCTCTTGAATATTGACTGGTGTCGAGAGTTTTCTGTAGTAGATATTGAGGTTCGAAGTTCTTCCTATTCTCAGTTTGGGCACGAAGCAATTGTCTTTTTCGCGATTGCTTTGCCTTTGCTACGATTTCTGTGGCTGTCTGGGAAAGAAGTTTTCTCTAGAATATTGACTGCTGTAGAAAGTTTATATCAGTAGATATTGAGTTTAAAGTTCTTCCTATTCTTGAAGGATGCATGAAATGTCGGTGCTGTAGGTTTCGGAAGTGATTCTGGATGTTGCTCATGTGGTGTGGGTTGCAGGATCTTCGTACCGGATGGAGAGTCATGTAATGGGGATTAACTATGGTCGCATTGCGAACAACCTGCCAGCGCCAGACGACGCCATTCGGAAGATCAAGGCGATGAAAGTAGGGCGCGTGAAGATTTTCAACTCCGACGCGACGGTGCTTTCCGCGCTCGCCAACACGGGCCTGGAGGTTGTTTCCGCGCTCCCAAACGAAGACATCCCGGGGGTGGCCGCGAGCTTGGCCGCGGGGGACGCGTGGGTGAACAAGAACGTCCTCCCATACTACCCCGCGACCAACATCGTCGCCATCATCGTGGGCAACGAGCTTTTCTCGTACCCCGCCATGAAGCCCACTTGGAGCAACCTCCTCCCCGCCATCACCAACGTCCACACCGCGCTTGCCAAGCACAACCTCACGTCACGCATCAAGCTCTCTACGGCCGTGGCGCTCGACGTTCTGTCCTCTTCCTACCCGCCCTCCGCGGGCGCGTTTCGGGAGGAGCTTGTGACCCCCTACCTCCAACCGCTTCTCAAGTTTCTCTACAACTCGCAGTCGCATTTCTACGTGAATGTTTACCCGTACTTCGCATGGGCGAGTGACCCGGTTCATATCCCGCTAAACTACGCGCTCTTCGGTTCCTCTACGCCCGGCGTGACGGAAAACGGGCGATCTTATTATAATTTGTTAGATGGGCAGCTTGACGCGGTGCACGCGGCGTTGGCGAAAGTTGGATATAGCGACGTGAGACTGGCGATCAGTGAAACGGGGTGGCCGACTGCTGGCGATGCGAATCAAGTAGGCGCGAATCTGGCGAACGCCGCGACGTATAATCGCCGTCTCGTGCGTAAAATGTTGTCTACCACGAAGGTGGGCACGCCGATGAAGCCGGGGGTGTTCATCCCGACGTTTATCTTTGCGCTCTTCAATGAGAATCAGAAGACGGGGCAAGGAACTGAGAAACACTGGGGGGTTTTGTTCCCGAATGGGACGAATGTTTATGGCATTGACATGACGGGGACGATGTCGGATGGGCAGTACTCGCCGTTGGCTGACGACCCGGTTTTCACTTCCGCGCCGCCGCCTACAACAGCGATTGCGCCGGTTACGAGTGGCGCCTGGTGCGTGGCGAAGACGGGTACCGCGCAGCCCATGTTGCAGAGTGCTTTGGACTTTGCCTGTGGCCCTGGCGCTGCGGATTGCCAGCCGCTGCAGCACGGCGGCTCGTGCTTCAACCCGGATACGTTGCAGCACCACGCGAGTTACGCTTTCAACAGCTACTACCAGAGAACGAAAGCACAAGGCGGCTCGTGCAACTTCGGTGGCGCCGCGGCGCTTACGACGATCGATCCAAGTAAGTTTTCGTGGCCGCGACTTGTGGTGGAGAATCGCAGGGGCGAGAGCACTGGCCTTGCTTTCGCTGCTTCTAACCAAGTGCTCTTGCTCTCCTTTCTCTCCATCCTTCTGTTGATGATTCGAGTCATCTGAACGCCATAGTACTGCTTTGATGTTGCTCCAATTTCTTCACAGCTATAAGAATGCCCTGCCTCTAAATGTGATGTAGAATATGGCTTTTTTAAAGGTACATGTTGCAGGTGTGTATATACTTATTCCACCAGTGATCAACATTCATAAGCATTTTCCCATCGAGGAGAGTTTTGTAGTTGTCCAGATTCTTTTTTAGCTTTGTTGATATCTTAAGCTATTAACAGGGTGCACAGAAGCTGTAGATAAGCAGAAGACCGAAGTTCTTTAGTCAAGTTGAACGCGATATGATAAGGCTCTATATGTAATAAAACATTCAGTTACTATACCCATTATCTTGTTTACTCTTAGCCACAATTAGTCCGAGTTTTTTTGACAAATCCTCGGACTAATTCTGGTATGTACTATCCAAATAAGTCCGCGAATTTAATAATACTTTTTTATTATTTTATTTAAATTATAGTATTTAATTTAAAAAACAGAATAATTCACTCAAATTTGGCATGGTAAATTCATCGTAATTTAGGAACATTTTTTTAGTACAGGCCACACAAAACCTACATTACCACAGTTGCTCTGATTCGGACTTTCTTCTAATTCCACAATAAGTTCGAGTTTGCGTTATTAGTCTGAGTTGGAGTAAACAAGATAATGGGTGGGGTACCAGTACACTAAATAGTGTATTTAGTGTGAGATAATTATAAGATTTGAAAATGTTATAGATTTTTGCTCTCGACAATTTTTTTTACCAAAGACATTGATTCCAATACTATTGAAAGATCCCCATCTTGACCAATATAGAGGGTAAAAAAACTGGTCAACAGTAAAAACTTACAACATGTTTATGTAAATTAGTGTATCTCACACTAAATACACTATTTAGAGTAGTTTTGATATGTCGGTGCAGAATTAGGGAAGAGACTTCTGTTGTGAATGATTGTATATCACTGACTGGGCACGTTGTGGTCAACAGGTCATGACACCTGCAAGTTTCCGTCAAGTTGATTGATTGATATTCTGAGCAGAAACCAATTAGAGAGAGCGAGGTTCTCATGAATGATGAATGCATTCTGAGGTCGGTCGGTAGACACACAACTTGTGAACTCGTTGACTAAATCCTTGAAGGACAGAATTTTTCAAAACCTGGCTGTGTTTAGGATTGCCACTGAGAAATTTGCAACAAAGAAAGCAGGGTAGGAGTAGACGTGCATTAATTGGCAATATAATAGTCTGCTTACATAACATAATATACATTACAGGAATTGTAGAAGGGTACAAGTAGGCCCGGCTGTGTGACATTTTTTGATGTAAAGCATTTTTTTGGAGAAGGGTGGGTCATCCTTCTTTCGGCCGGACAGATTCTAAAGACATGGATTTCATGGTTATGAGCTCGTGGATTGAATGTAGTAACAAGTGAAGGAACATCTTATTAGAACGCTTGAGAAATCTATTGCACCTTTAGTTGACCGTCTGTGTGAAAAAGGCATACAATTATCAAGGTGTGGCGTTTGTGGCAGCCGGCAAGTGGTTGAGCCTCCTTTGCAAAAGTCAGTCATTTGGAGTTTACACCACAGTTTCTTGTCGGTACATTTGACTTCATGCAGAACCAACTATTGTATGTACGGCGTTGTGCCCATAGTTTAGTGCCCAATCATTTAGTTATGGGCTATAGGTCACTTTTCGTAAAAAAATATCAGTTTTCTTTCTTGAGGTCGGGAATCCGTACTTCTTCTCTCTGAAATCATTTAGTCATGGCCGACATGTCACTTTCTATAAAATTTTATCAGTTTTCTTTCTTGAGGTTTGAAATCCGTAGTGCATTACTCTGAAATCATTTAGTTATGGGCTGTATATCACTTTTCATAAAAAATTATCCGGTGTCTTGAAACTGTGTGTCAACTTTGATTGAGCACTGAGACATTTGTTGTCTCTGCCACACCAGGGGAGAACCTACGAAAACGCATTGTTTCCAAGGAGTTACTAAGGTAAATACTAAGGTAGAGATTACGCGACTAGTCACTTGTTCTAATAAGTATTCTAATAAGTAGGGTCAAATAAGTAAGGAATTGAGACATTTGTTCTAAGAGTAATGGGTTTGTCTAGCAATGCATGTATGTTTAGTCTACCGGTCAACAATGGCTTATTTGGTTGTCACGAGCTTATACAAGCACTTATGGCTACAATGACTATTTTAGGCAATGCATTATAACCACCACTGTTTGTAAATCTGTCTAAATTTAGACATCCTACCTAAACGTTGGGTAGAACAAAAAATAACGGAAATTGGAGCAAATTTTGAAATGATTTAGCTCAATTTGACACCTCTTCATTTGGTGAGTACTACAGAACATGGACGAGCCAAGAATTATTGTAAATCTTGAAAATTGTGCATATTTTGTGTAATTATTAGAATTGTTTCTGACAATTTACTAAAATTTCTCACTGTTTTAGGAAGTTCAATCACAACCTCTCATCATTCTAACAAGTCCAGCAACTTACATTGTGCCTCATTTGCCATTACAACTAAGGATCAAAACCATCCAATGAACACTGATACCCACAGAAGTCAGTTTATTGTGTGACATGCCAGATTGATCACCATGGCAAATTTGTGTACATGCTAAGAGCTGTGGTGCCATGAGGTATTTCAAAAATACAATAGAACAGGATGTGGAAAAGAACCAAGTTGAGGGATAACATGCATTTAAATGAAAACAAATGAGTCAAATTCAGCTAGGAATTCAAATTTTCTGAGTACCCATTTTTGTGACTAACCCTTGAAGTTAGGGTCTTCCAAATATGTCACAATAGTGAGGGACGCATAATTTAGTCTCGTTACCTCAATCCGGGGATTGAACAATTAGTACTTAGTCCATAATCCTCTCATCCAAACTAACCGCTTACAAGAATGACCTTTCAACGTATAAGTATCAAGTTCAAGAATCAAAGATACATTGGTTGCTAAGAGAGGCGACGAGAACTCACTCACGTAGCAGAGAACTCGATGAGTGCCTATTAAAAAAAATGATGATGTCATCTTGGGATCCCACTTTTTATAGATGAACCTTGGGTTTAAGTATGTAAATTAGGGACACCCAAATTTGCTTTGATAAAAAAGCCCCACTTGATCAAATGTACATTCCCTTAATCAATACATACTACACCTATCGTCAAAAACATTTCTCTTAAAACGTTGACTCTATATAAAACGTTGACTTTTTGTATCTCTTGCATGTGATATCCAAATAACGCATTCTTTGTGCATTGGAATCCTCTTTCATATGTCAACAAGAATTGAGTAGTCTAATAATAAAAACTATGCTCAACAATGGCAATTTTGGGTGTTCCTACCTTCTCATGGAATTCCCATTACAGGACTGGCAAGATTGAGTAGAACATCCAAGGCATCTGGGTCAAACTTCCTGACAAACAAGTAGCATTTTGAAGTCTTGTGGCCATTATATGTGCAATTATGGCCACTCTGAAACCATTGTATCAATTTCACGTCTGTATTGCCTTTGTCGTACTTTACTGGATGCGGTGACTTTCCCCGGAACGAATAATATGTGAGCGTTCGATAGGCGATCGCATGTGGTCGCACAATCCCTGCCAATGTGGGTAGGAAATGCTCATCGATGTAGCATACGGCATGAATTTGGCAAAAGTATTTCTCGAACTTGGCATATTCCTGCAAATACAAAAATATATATTCTTTCACCACTTAGTACCCAAATTAAGAATAGGAAGAACTTTAAACCTCAATATCTACTAATGAAAACTTCCTACACCATTCAATATTCTAGAGAAAATTTTCTTCTTTCTATTGCTTTACTAAATGTGCCTTCCTAGACCTTCCAAATGATTCATTTAAAGTCCTATAGATTGATACAAAATGGTTGCCTTTGTCCAAATAGGCAATGAGGGGTTGAAATGACAATTTCCAAATTAAAATATGCAACTAGTCTTTCCTTAGAAAACTAGGATTTGTCAAGATTTTAGTTGCAAAATGTTGCAAAATTTATAATTTAATGAATATATGTACCTTTGAATTGTCCGCGGCCATGAGTGCTAGGTCGCGGGTTATTTGGAACCACTGGCTCCCCTTACGGAAGTTGGCTGCAGTGATCTCGGGCGCCATGGCTGAATAGCGGCCCCGGTATAAACGCCCTTGGCCTTGCCGCCTTCCATCTACATACGATTCAATAAAACTCACCCCGAGGGAGTCGTTGAAGTAGTTGTACGTCTCCGGGAAGTTGAATATGGGAATGCAAGACTCCGAGAGAAGAAGGAACCATTCATTCGTTGGCTCGAGGAGTGCATTGCCAAGTAGCCGTCTCTCCGCCTCGTACACCGACAACGTGCCCCATCGCACAACCTGTGTCAGGAACATTAAAACATTTATTTAGAGGTCTCAAATTGATCCGGTGAAGAAGGTGGTTTTTGAATTGGATTATCAAAAGTCTAAAAAGATGACTAATATTATGAGGAATAAAGAATCACGTTGCATCCTATTTGGTAACAAACCTTCCAATAGTGGATGTGGAATCTCAAGGGAAAATCTAATGCCCTTTGTTAGAGGGATTAAGGTAGCATAATTGAGTGAACAATCAATGATATTCATATTTTAAACATGCAAGAAGAAAACACAAAATTTAACAAGGTTTCAATAACTTTCGTCTTTTATTTTCTATATTTCTTTTTGTATAAGTTCAATGATTGATTTATTGAAATTATGAGTTTTTAAAGGTGGAATTAAGTCTACTAGGGCAGAAATATTTTCAAATTCATACTCCCTATGTCCCATATTAAGCTTCATGTTTGCTCAAACTACTTCTCCTATTAGCTCAGAGTGCACACCAATGTGCTTAGGGTTCACACCATTGAACTAGTTAAATTTTTTTATTTTGAGGGTTGAAGAAGCTTATTATGGGACAAAGGAGTACACCTTTAGGATAGAAAAGTAAATCTACAAGATGGAAAAACAAGAGATGACTTTACAATTAACTTTAATAAGCAAAATTTATGAAAATTTAAATTTTTATTGGTAGATGACCTAAAATTGACATTGGAATAAATTTCTAGATAGTTTTCATCAAGATTAGAGATTTTAGACCTTGAATAATGTTCTTTTTTTATGAAAATGGTGGTACCAAGTTGTATATAAGAAACTTTCACAATCTATCACATGTACCAATAATCAACATTTGAAAGGTAAAAAGACATCACTATTGAAAATAATATTGATTACTAAGCTATAATCTCACCCGCAGTAGTGCTTGATGTAATAAATGCTAACCATGTATATAAAAATCAAGCAGCTAGTCTCGTAGTCTCTACCTTAATATTTACCCTAGAATTACTTTTATGACTTGTTTATACTAATAAATACTCACCATGTATATAAAAAACAAGCAGTCTCGTAATCTCTACCTTAGTATTTACCTTAGAATTCTTTTTACGACTTGTTTATACTGTTCAGCTCATGTAACTCTAATGAAAACGAAGCGTTTTCGTCCAGGGGAGAGACAATAAATGAAAAGAAGAAGACACTGATGAGAAGAGTTGGCATTAAAAGAAACAGACCAACATGCAGAAATCATGAGATGAAACCTGTATCATCAGAAAATGGGTCATCCGTCTGCCTTCACATGACATTGAAAAACAGACACTGGTAGGGAAGGGACGGAGGTGAAAATGCACCTTGCTAGGAACGAAGCGACCGAAGAAAGGGGAGGAAGGGGCCCAGGTGGGCACGTAGTCAGGATGGGCGTGAATGTAAATGCTGTACAGCCCCGCATGCCCACGCAAGTACCGCTCCCACAGAGGCCCAAAAGGCAGTGGCCCTCGCGCCATGAACAGAAACGCCAGCTTCTTCGCTACTCCGGGCCCGTCGCCCACCGTCATCACCGCCTTGCGCAGGAGCTTCCTGTCACTCATGGTGTGCCATGTCTCCGACATACTCTGGTAATAAACTCGACTCACGTTGGCTGATTCCTCAGGCTCTGCAAGTATTGAGACGTTGGCCACTGATCCCGGGCTTGGAGTGGCCAGTATCGATGTGTTGGAATCAAGAGCAGACGAATTCTGTGGAGTTTCGGAGGTACTGTCTGTAAGATCAAGAGCAGACGAATTCTGTGGAGTTTCGGAGGTACTGTCTGTAAGATCAAGAGCAGAAGAATTCTGAGAAGTTCCGGAGGTACTATTTGTATCAAGAGGATCAGAAGAATAATTCGGAGGAGTTTCGGAGGTACTATTTGTAGGTTCAAGAAGAGTAGAAGAATTCTGAGGAGTTCCGGAGGTACTATTTGTGGAATCAAGAGGAGCAGAAGAATTCGCGGAGGTATTATTCAAACATGGCAACGGGGAAATGAGCGCAGTCCCCGTTGCCATGTAGATCACGAGCGCGCCTGTTATCAGAAGACTCGCCACCGCGAGCAAGTGCCACCGCGGGTGCGTTGTTCGAAATGGGTGCCACATCGATTCTTTTCGGGGTCCCTGTTCTAATTCCAAACCCTTCATCTTTGCGTCTTCAGGTATCCTTGCTACGATTAAAGCCACCACGGATCCATCCGCAACGCTGCTTTCCCTCATCGCATGAAACTCTGCAAGGAATTCACTTGCCGTTACGTCATTCGCATGAGCTAGCAAGGTTCGGAACAATCGAGACCAAAAGTGAATTAAGCTTCAGCACAAGTTACTGTCGATCTGATTAACCCTTAACGGACCAAGGATTCACAGTTTTAAAATGAAAATATTGTGAAAAATACAATACAGATGGGATCAACTTTTATATCACCAGACCTAGTGAAGATCATTGCATGTGTTGGTAAAAAAGAAAGAAACTTGAACAAGAGGACCGTCCAAATAGGACCTAACCCAAAACTGTTAAAAAAACATGGAGCCCAATTTGAGCTTCTTGGTCCTTAATCCGGTCCAAGCACTCACGCAATCACCGTAAAAGCTAGTAAGCGATTGAGACGAAACTAGAGTTTCATACCTGCTACATAATAACAGTCCCGGATGTACAAGACGAGAGACCTTCAAAACATTCAGCCATAAACTCGATCGTTGAGCTCTTCAAATACGCAAACAACAGCTAAGTTCTGAATCGACAAGCTGGTAAGTGCTTCGATCGATGAGGAAAGAGTGAAAGACGAAGTCATGATCTTTGAGTTTGTGATATGAAGGAGTAGAATCGTTGAACCTTCCCCGAATAACGCCTGTCAACTCCATGTGAAGCTAGCTAGAGCGCAACTAAAGTCCGATAACTGAATTATTTTCGGAAGGCTTAACTAAACCCACAATACATCATACTGTAGCTGTACTACCGTGTCGAAGTTTGAAGGTTTAAAGGGGACTTTGTCAAGATTACTAGCTACCGGTGCGTCGATTCATTCAAGCTACGAATTAGCAGTTTCTAGCTAGCTTTCCATCAATTGATGAAGGAGAGAGTGAGTCGCAGTTGGAGTGGATGGATCGACACAAGATGAATCAGGAACACCAATTAATTGATCGATGGAGGCTCGATTTGCTCATATGATGATGGCCCAGCTGCTGCAACACAAGGTGCAAAGATCCTGGCACGTAGCGGGCCAGTACATCCCTTACACTCCTTTTCGGCTCTTTAGGCTGTTCCGCTTTTATTATACCGGTATCGATATGTTGGAGCATCTCCACTCGCACGGTACAATTTCATCACATGAAAACTTCACCACTACATTGATTGTTGCCATTACACCAATCCTCACACTAATTTCAGTACATACATCTCAAATGTACATTATTGTGAGAATTTTCAAATACTCTTAATTACTGTGACTTACACTTTAGTTCTAATATCACAATTATTGTAAGAATATTGAAACTCACAATAAGGGCAATAATCGGTGTATTGAAGGACACTTATTTACAGGTTTGGTCACTTGATTACCCCCGGGGAGTGCACTTAAAGTTAAGATTAGGAATACAAGTGAGTGCATTTTAATACCATATCTTCTACAATACTTGGCCTTGATATAGTTTTCAAATTAAGATTTTTAAAGTGCTAAATCATTATGTATATATCTATTATGTGGTATAAATTTCAGGACTAAATGTTTTCAATATCTTATTAAAAAAAATGGTAGAAGTTTGAACTAAAATGTGTTGTTTTTTGCTTTAAAAATCAATTTAAAAATATTTACAAGTGATTGTGTTTTGAAATTTATACAACAAGAACTTTCGATTTTGTTTTACAACTAATTTTTTTTACAAATTTTAGGTGATTTTTTAGTGTATATATAGGTGAGGGGGGAAGGGGGGGGGGGGGGGGGGGGTGTCAAAAAGATGCACTTACGTGATTCCTAATCTTAACTTTAAGTGCATTCTTTGGGATTACTCCACCCACGCAACTTGTTGTATTAACTTCCAACCAATCACTTGTCTCCTAGTGTGCAAAAACAAAATGAACCTTCACTCATTTATTATCCAACAGGTCTACTAATTGTAAAAAGTATTATTTGCCAGGGTAGCACAATTGACCTATTTCTTGGGGCAAAGAGAATACTTTGGTACCTAGATTCAAGTATTAAGTGCTTGCTTTTCATCCAAAAAATGTGGTCCTCGTTTATTTTGAAGAATATGTACCTGGCGATGCTCTTAAAGAAGGTATGTTGAGGGAGGTGTGTTATTTGTTTGTGATATGTACAATCTTTATAAGGGACTAATGGAGGTTAACTTTGCTTGGTACCGTAATATTTAAAGTCCTTGGGGACTATGAATAAAACATGTTTCTTGTGGTTTAAATATGGTAGGTTGTGACCTCGGTTGTGACTTATGGACTCACATACAAAAGCAAAGGGATGCAACGTTTGAGTATTTTAAATCGTAAGTCAAAGACTTAATCACCCTCGCTCAAGAGTAATAAGGATAGAAACTTTTTGGTTGAGTCCACGCGTAAAAAAGTTAAGAAATTGAAAGCCCTTAACAATGATGATATTCCATAACTCCATAAGGATAGTCACTGGTTGGAATGTACGAAAACAAAATTTGAAGGTGAGGAAGGTTACATAATATGATAGATTGGAAGAGTTAGCACAAGGAGTTTTGTTTTCACAAACTACAACAAAGCGGATTCTTTTCATGAGGTATAACAAAAGGGATTTTGCGTAGACTACATCCATGGGTTAAGCCACATGATACACTTGTTTCAAATTAATTTACAGAAGCACTCAAAGAACTTTTGAGTTTCCATTGTGTAGAAATAACATAGATTTTGAAATGGATGTTTCATCATATTAGTAACTAGCCAGATGTTAGGTAAGGTCACGTAATAAATAAAGTCGAATGCTCTAAAACCACCAACTCCCCCACCTCTACATGCAGACTTTTCCTAGTGCGACCACAGTTAAGACTCAGAACTACCAATTTCACTATTCAAGCAAACCAATGGCATATCAAGCACTGCAAAAAGGTAGTTAGTGGTTTGAGCATCATGACAAATGAAAATTAGTACCACGCAGTGTGAACATGGAGGAACCTATATGTTGATATTGAATGCCGTATTGAGTCTTGATGTTAATACTTTCCACTTTTAAAATTTGTGTGAATTTTATTATTAAGATTCAAATTGTGGAAAATATGCAATCCTTGTTAAACCTCAATATGTAAAATGAAAGAACAATATATCACCAAAGATATCATTGCTTGAAATACATTGATTGCTTAAGTTGGTGGTTTACATTCAGAAAGTTCTTGTGATGGAATACTTGATAGTCTAAACCGTATTGTAACCATACTGCACTTTTTGCTATGGCATGCTTTGTCATTCCCGTATACATTTAATATAGAAACAAGAGATCGTATTGAATGTGTACACTACCCATATCACTTTGTCAATACAATATATACACAATACTTCTAGTGTAATGTTATTGTATTGATTCATTTGCTTGGAATCCATACAGTTTTTGTATGACACATGTACAATTATGGTATAGTTTCAATCAAGGTTGCCATAGTAAATGAAACATAAGATTCTTTAGTCCTTCTATTGGGTGAAAGCACAAAAAAGTCTACTACCTTTGACTCTTATGACCATTCCCATGACCATTCAACAATGCAGGGTTCAAAAATACATTATAAATTTGAATTTCGTAAATAAATAAATAACAATAAAATAAAACATTTGTTGTATTATAAAGTCTACCAAAACAATTTGAGAAAATGATCTTCAATAAGTAGTTATAAATTTTTTATTGACGTAGAAGTGCCCAAATTGAAAAAGTAGCTACGTACCAATCAACAAAGTTGGTATAAAACAAGCAAAATTTATATCAAAACATATTTTCTTCTACTTTTTTTTTGAACAAGGACCTCAATTCTATCATTATCTAAAAGGTCATAAAATTTATATTTATGTTGATTGTATTTAAGGCCATCATATTGCAACCGAGATTGGATTTAGGCATTCATTTTCAAACACTAATTTTTGTAAATTTTTTTGAAGATTTTGTTTTGAAAATTTGAGTTCAAGTACCTGTAAGGGCCGGCTTCCATGTATGGGTGGTTGGTCCGCAAACAGTAGAAGCTCCACCGAAATGGGTGAACAGAGCAGAATCCAGGAGTACATTTTTCAATTCTACCGAAATGGGTGGAGTATGGGTGGTTCTTGAGACCTCATTTCTTCTCTTGTAGTGCCTTTCACCCAACCGATTCTCACATGGAAGCCTCCCCTAAGAACTCTAAAGGGCTTCATGATTTTATATATATATGAATTTATGACCTTTGACCAAAACAATTATGATTTTAGTATAGCAAACTAACTTTTCGTTCTTTCACCCTATTGTTGACCTCAAAATCTTGACCACTATTCCCGAATCATTGTAGCAGATTTGGAAGCATGGATAAGTCCACACGTAAAAGCTTCTACACGGTTAATGTTGAAATGGATCGACTCCAGTAAGTGCTAAAGAGCCTTATGAAATGTGCTGACTCAAATACTGAAAACCCTCACTTGTACTTTCCTGATGGAAAGGCAATCATTCAAACTTATGAGATGGAGGCAAATTAAAAAGCCTAAAGAGTGGACTGGCTGTGGACGTGGCTTATGAGACGGTTTGGAATGGCAGGAGCTGCAAATCACAGTCCGGGAAGTTTTTTGAGCTTTACCGGTTACTTTCCTTTCATTCCAAGATTGAACCAGTTTTTCACGTGTGGAGTCCGGTTATTTTCTCTATTTAATATATAAAATAGATTTTTTTTAGCTTTTTCACCCGGTTTTTAGCCGCTCCTTCTAAATTCCAATCGGTTTTTTATAAAATCAACCGGCTCATCTTACACTAGCTGCCGGTTCTCCCCGTTCATTGCTGCAAATGGTGAGAACTGGGGGAGGCACAAAAGTTTGATTCGCCGTGTGCAGAGTTTCTGGTCCACGTGGCTGGGCCTGCATCTACCAGCACCACACAACTCCACCTTTCCCTGACATTACTGAAGGCCACACTAATTGCAAGGAGGCCACACTAATTGCAAGGAGGCCGCACTAATTTGTTAATCATTGCCGTTTCATATTTTGTTAGGTGTTGAATTCTACATTACATTCTATAATAGTAGGGTTTATTAATATTTTTTTATTGATACAGTAATTTACTTTGGAAGTAGAGTGAAAGATGACACTTGCCATAATATGAGGGAATTTAGTAAGCTAGTAAAACAAACTTAAGATGTGAAAACAAAGAGCATCCAAGAGCATCAGAGAGAATTTTGGAAACTTTAGTAGGGGTACAAAGTCTAAGGCTTAACAATGTTATGTAGTACTAGGATTGTCATGTTGAGTGTCGTATTAGACAGGTTGTTGAGTATGCTGGACAAGTTGGTGTAAAAAATTACTAAGTTTGTCGATATTTGTACTTTTCTCCATGACGTACAAACGTTTATTATGTGGCGGGGGGTTGTTAATGATGTGGAAGGATGATTACACATCATTATGGCTAAGCGCGTGTAAGTGCGAATGCGGATCAAAAGGGACGAGTGCGGGTTTTGGATAGAGGATAGGCGAATGCAGTTTGTTTGAAGGCGAGTGCGAATGCTGTTTGTTTCAAGGGTGAGTGCTTGCTTATGTATAAGGTGAACATGACTACTATTGGATGAGTACGGGTGTAAAGAGGATGATTGTTGAATACAAACGTAGAGAAGGTTCGTGACGATGGAGGGAGTGCTTTTTTTTATGGAGCGAGTACGGATGTAGAAAAGGCGTATGTTGGTGTTTGTACTTGATGGAGTAAGTGTAAGTCTTTTCAAGTTTTTATAGGACGAATGTGTGTCTAATGCATGCACGATGGGTGATTGTAGGTCTTTTCAAGTTTTAATGAGGTGAATGCATGCATAATGGGGTGTAGATCTTTTCTAAGTTTAATGGAAAAAATGCACGTCTAATGCATGATTGCACTGGATGTTTTCGCACTAGGGTGTCATAATTCTCAACGACGCTAGCGTGCGAGCCTAGAGAGGAGAGCCCAAGCACAGTCCGGGAAGTTTTTTGAGCTTTACCGGTTACTTTCCTTTCATTCCAAGATTGAACCAGTTTTTCAAGTGTGGAGTCCGGTTATTTTCTCTATTTAATATATAAAATAGAAATTTTTTAGCTTTTTCACCCGGTTTTTAGCCGCTCCTTCTAAATTCCAATCGGTTTTTTAGAAAATCAACCGGCTCATCTTACACTAGCTGCCGGTTCTCCCCGTTCATTGAGCCCAAGAGCGGAGAGCGGGGATTTGGAGAGCCTAGAGCCTAGGATCCATCTGAATTTAGAAAATGACTCTAATTTTAGGAAATTTGGTTCTATTTTTAGAACAATTACTAATAATAGTAAATTTTGGTACCCTATGACCGTTGGACCTATAACCGTGGGTTAGTACTTAGTGTAGTTCAATGTTAAAAGTTTTGGAAAAATAAATGAAATTTATAGGGTACATGGGTGAAATTCAACCTCATCCGGTGAGCTTCTTTAAAATAGACAAAGAATGGAAAGAGAGCTTGTGGATGTATATGTAGTATTTTATTTTTTGATTTTGTTCTAATACATAGTTATAATGGTCCAACTTCAACCAATTTGAAATAGGGCATCAGCTATTCAAAGTAGTAAGCTATTGCTTCTAGTGATAGTCTCCCTGTCTAAACATTGATTGGTCCTGGTTCTTCAATCCTCGGTCTTGATAATCCCAGCAGCCAGAAGAATCTTTTTGACCTCATCCAAGCTGAGAGTAGGAGCATGGATGTACGTGTCAACTTTATAGTCCAGCTTGCAAAAGTATCGAAAGATATAGTAGAGGTGTTTGCAGTTGACGTACTGGCCACGCCTCCCCACAGCTGCAGAGTTCATGCTCGCGTAATGTGGGCATGTACATGACGGAAAATTGCACAATGTGATATTGTACAAATTATCATCAGGCTCCACTCCGGACTGGAGCACGATGATGGCACCAAGCCCGGGATAGGGGAGTAGGTTGACGCGCATAATATTCGCCTTGACGTTTCGTGCACTCTCCCATTGATTCCGGTGAGCCTCCGTGGGCGCCTTGGTGTTTCGTCGTACGTTTTTGCCGTTTCGAGAGGATGGGACTCTGTCAGCATGCAATGGCCTCGGGTGAGTTCAGAGCACCGGCTCAAACACCTTGGAGGTCGTAAAGAGGCGTCGAGGCGAAAGTGCTGTAGTGGACTGCAGACGAAACCCGGCCTCCTGGAGCTCTAGTATCTCCGAACGCGTGAGGTTTGTACCAGAGAGGACGGGCCAAACGTCAGGGATTTCCGGGCGGTCTATAACAAAGAAGCGCTTTGGTCCCATGACGCATCGTGCGATTTGGTCAGGACAAAACCAGAAATCAGCCGTCTGAGGTTTAGTCCCTTTGTACTCCGTCCTAGTGCCTCGGTAGGTTGGGGCAGCTGTGGCCTTACCGCCCTTCACAATCAACATCTTGCACTTGTTGTCATTCCCCGCTTGTACTGCGTGACACTGCTTTCTGGACTTGTGTGATATCCTTGCAATGTGCCATTTCGAGGTGTCACAGTCAGTCTCCAACACCCTAGTTGTGAATGGAACCGGAGAAGTAGATCTTGGTGACTGCTCAGAGTTCATTCGAGCAGCGGCTGATCGTGTTTGGACACGTGGATGCGAGAAGTTCACCTTGTCAGGGCGATGAGAATCTCCCTCGCAACCCACTGGCATGTCGAGCTTTCTCTTGGTCGAGCCAAACACCTCTTCCCCTTCCAAGTGTGGAACTCGTGTAGAAACCTCCGCAGCCCCAGGCATGTTAATTGCTTCGGCGATCTTCTTGCCGTCATGGGATGACATAGCCCTCTTCAGTTTTAGATCGTACTTGGACGAACCAGTTCCAGACGGACCTCCACATAGAAATGTTCTGTAGTTGGTCATCAGCATGAAAGCACGGGCCCAATCATCGGTGGTGGCAACAAAGAGGTCCGAGCCTTGCTTCCCGGAGGCTTGCATCCACTTGTTGTGAACGGTCTCTGCGAGGTTGCAGGTTGGGATGTCTGCGAGTTCATCTGCGGTAAGATTCTGCAGAAATTGCATCACACAATATATATTATTACACACGATAACATGGACTTCACGAATACCTAAACATCTAGTACTAATTACGATGGGGTGATAGATATAATAATCACGTTGGAGTGAAATTAAAAAAAAAATTCAAATTTTTGTTTTTTTTTCTATACTTTCAGAAAAAATAGATCAACTGTTTTCATGGAAAGAGAGCCGTCGGGGCCGACGGCTACTTTCAACGTACCCTTTGTTGATCAGAATTTATTTCTTGATCAGAATTTACGTACCCCTTTCTACGTACTCCTTGTTTATAGATTTCAGCAGTACCTAAACATGTCATAATAATTACGTTGGGGTGATAGAAATAATAATCACATTGGAGTGAAAAAAAAAAAATCAAAATTCTGTTTCTATTACTGCAGTTTCAGAAAAATTAGATCAACTGTTTTCATGGAAAGAGAGCCGTCGGGGCCGACGGCTACTTTCTACGTACTCCATGTTGATCAGAATTTATGTGAACAGGGAGATATCCAAGCAAATGTCGGGCCCGAGGGTTCAGCACTTGACCTCGTCAAAATACAGACAGCCTCGGAGGGAGGACCATAGACTCCAAGGGACCACAAAATATTCCAAACATGCACGTGAAGCGAAATAGTGCTTTTGATACTTTACCGTTTCCATGAAACCGCCCCATTGACGGTATCGAAAATGCCAAAAGGCCAGCCAGTCTTCCAGCTCGCGAATCGCATCCTCTGAAGCAGCACCAGAAGAATACCACCATGCCCTCAGCTCAAAGTACATCCTGTCAGCTTCGTCCAATGTTCGAGCGTCTTTATATTGCTTGCAAAGCCTGATGTGTTGATTTTGGAAGTTCTTGGCAATCAGCTTTTTAGTGTGCTTGTGCATACTTGTAGCCCAGTGGAACAGACAAGTTCTTTCACGGTCTACCATGGCCACGGAAGGATTGCCCAATCCGTAGACAATGCGAGCTGCATTGAAGTTTGCTTGAGCGCTGTCGCACATGAAGCCTTTGAAGTTTGGGTTTAGTACGCCGTTTTTGTCCATTACTTTGTTTAGGCAACGCCAAAAGATAAGCTGTCCCTCAGTGCCTTCAGTTTGCATATCGCACACAACGATGGTCATCACCTTGCAGTAGGTGGAGTCATAAACATGGCACGCAATGGTGGTCCAGGGCTTCACTCTCTTGACGTGATCGAACATGACGAAGCAATTTTGGAGGTCTCCCCCGGGTTGCATCCTTCTGACGAGGTCGACGCCACTCCCAGGGCCATGAACAAGCATCTTGAAGAGATATACCTTTTCCAGACCTTGGCCCGGGAATACACTGTCATGTATGAACTCAATCTTTGCATGCCGCTTCATCTCCAGGATTTGATCGATCTCTCCTTTGCCTTTGCCCTGTGCCCGAAAGGTGGCGATCATGTTTCTAACGCTGGGAGAGCTGAGCATGCGAAACTTGTCCATCACCTTGTCCAATACTTGTCCTTGCAGCATCTGTTTAGGGCCAGACCCATTGTGGACAAGAAACGTCTCGAGGAACTCCTTGCTGGCCGCAAGAGCGACGGCCGAGTTCTTGGCGGTGGGAGTCTTTGCCACCTCCGACGCGATCAAGCCGGTGATGGTCTCCATGGACTCCCTGCATTGTCCTTCGGCGACCGGATGTCGATGAAAGCCCAAGTGGATACATGCACGAGACCTGTCGTTGACGTTGACCACGTAATACACTCGCGCTGTGCAAGAGTCGCGACAAGATGGGGCTTTCTTGCATACTTTACATACAATAGAAGAATCTCAAGGAGGGGGTTGACGAATACTGAACGAGAAGTTAGTTGTACATGTCCACTCTGTCTCATTCTTCTTATACGTTCTAGCAAGATAGTCACAGTCTTCGTTGTCACAACGCAAGTGCCCAACGCAAGTTGACCTCCTGAACTTCAATCTGAAGTTGTTGTGGATGTTAGACGTCGTGGTGCGGCACCATGTGTGGCCATTATAACGCTTGTCCATTCCCTCCATGCTCCGGGTGCCGGAAGAGTGCACATGTCCACAAATCGGAGGCAACTCAAAGACCACATCCCCGTCAAAGTGCGAGGGAAGGAACTGCACCTTGTGATATTCAATGCGATCAAAATCTATCTGAGCAAGTTCAGTACGAGAGCCAGGAACACTAGAAAGCTTCCGCAGACATTGCATAACACTAGGACAATCATGTGAACTACTAGGATATAGAGGTGGGAGGGAGAACGAGGAGGAAGATGGACTATTAGCGGGGGTGCGTGCAGTAGGTTGAGTCGCAACAAAAGGAGATGGTTCATTCAAGTTTGGAAGTTGGGAAGGCAGTGAAGGTGTTTCCCCCTCAGACTCACTGGACAACTCAATGATGGGGTCTAAAGATTCGCGTTTCACATTACAAAGATTGACCATAATATCTGCAACGGAATGACTTTGATCTGCAAAATTCCTTCTATCACGACGTGCGTGGGGCAACTCAATGGTGGAAGTATCCGAGGCAGGGGCAATAATTTCAGTAGATGCAGCCAGTTGCTGCGGGGTGAGACCGTATGCCCTGTACTGCCCAGGATGGAGGAGCCAGTAGTAACCCTCGTCGTCTGTACATCTAGACAGTAGAATGCCCTCTTTGACTATTCCATACTTCTCAAGGACCTCTTCTTCGACCATGATGGAGCTTTCTGCTAGACCAAACCTAATGTAGAGAAGGTTAGAGGTGACCTTGACAAAGCCAGATTCAGGTATTGGTAGAACTAGTGGGACCTCGTCACCTCTAACAGAAATGCTAGCCATGGAAAAGAGCTGGGTACAAAGATATTGTTTGTTTCAAGACGAGAAACAAATCTGCAATGAAGACACGGTAAAATGAATGGTGAGGGGCAATGAATTTGATTCAGTATATAACATGATGTCGTTTGCTAGGGAGAGAGTATATTCATTGTAGCAGTAGAAATATAAAATAAGACTGTGGGATAGGTCTAAGATTGGAGCCGCACTGCAACAAGCATCAGATTAACTTTATGTGAATGACTAATCTAAACAATGTCAGTGTGTGATACGGCGCTCGCGTATTAAGAAAGAAAAAGGAATGCAGACTGTCACATGCATGAGCTCGCAGGTCAAAGTTTATGAGTGGATGTAAAGAGAATGGAAGGAATCTAAATCGGCGTTGGCTAAGTCATACAACATATATTCATTGTAGCAGTAGAAATTAAAAAGAAGATTGTGGGATAGGTCTAAGATTGGAGCCGCACTGCAACAAGCATCAATTTCACTTTATGTGAATGACTAATCTAAACAATGTCAGAGTGCTATACGGCACTCGCGTATATAAAAAGTAAATAGAATGCACACTGTCACATGCATGAGCTCGCAGTTCAAAGTTCATGAGTGGATGTAAAGAGAATGGGAGGAATCTAAATTGGCGATGGCTGAGTCATACAACATAAACTGATACAATATTCAAGTGAAGAATTTGTCGTGCTGTATTATTTATAGTGTCACAAAAACCCAACACTCTGCACGAATGTTTTGTAGGACTAATATATCTATACCAGAGACGAAGCTTCTATGGCACTCGTCTAATAATCCTGGATACAGCTAAGTAATTTATATTCCTTATCTTGCTCTTCATTACAAGGATATTTTGATTTTAATCATCAAAATCTAAGCTGGAGCTTCTAGAAAGGTAGCTCGTAAGTAACTTCCATGGCCTAGGGATTAGATGGGCATTGTGTTTGGAACAGAACCCCAAAACGGAGGCTTGGCTTCATCGTCAAAGAAGTCTTGCACGGCAGTTGCAATTTCTTCTGGCACAATCGGAACACCCTCGCTTTCGAGGTTGCAAGGATCGGGGAGTCCCAAATTGGCAAACATAATGAGACCACATGAGCCTCCAGACAAGAGGATGACGAGGGAGGGAGTCCCAAATTCCACATGGGACGCGGTAGAATCGAAGAACATCTTTGTCGAGCAAGATGATTGCAAGGTCGATGTTGTAGTCTTGACAGTTTGGGAATTCGCCCATCTACAATTCCACTACACCCTCCAAGCTGTTGATGGGATTCGACATCTGCACCAAACGTCCATTCTTCGACACAACGGGATAGTCTTCTTTGTTTCGCATACCCAGTCTCCCAAATTTGTCTAACTTTATCACTTCCTCTGTAGAGCCTAGTTCTGAAGCATCCATAACTGGGGCTAGAGTTACAGTGGCAAGGGATTAACGAGAGAAAACTACAGTTCTAATGTGTGTAGAAGATGTGCTCATTGAATTATATCTTGCAGATATACTAGCGGAGATGAGCACTTCAATCTCGATGAACGGGTTACATCTAAAGTATACCACTGACAGGTGACATCGCTTTGACGGCATAACCTACTGACCATGAACATAGGCTAACATTTTTAGTACAATCAACGACGGCGGAGTCAGAGTATGGAGAACGTGAATCACATGCTATAGCAAGCGGCCGTAATCAATAAAGGCGTATACATCGTGGACAAGTCAGTGACAGCTGACCAGGAGGATGTGAGTTGTCACGATTGATGAGCTACTAGAAGTAGAGCACAAATAGCATAGTGCGAGCATTTTGTTGTCATCAAAATATTGAGTTGGACTTTAGGCTATGCAGAACTTGGAGGAGAGGCGTTCTAATATCATTGAGTGCTAGTGGAGAGAAGAAGAGGATTAGACAAGGGAGACTGCTATATTCTAGCAAGGGTGAGGTGAAGCGTTCGAGGATGAGATCGTTCAATCATAAGTCACGTCGTGAGTACTATTTGGTGTCATATGTATTTGCAATTATTCTGGTAGTGAAGTTGGCGCTCTAATATCGTTGCATTTGTATTAGACAGATGCTTGAAAGAAATTGTCATATTCAGGCTGAAAGACCTAGTGGACAGAAGAAAAAAAAGAAAAGAGGTCGTTTAATGTTCTCAAGCAAACGTGCGCTGGAGCGGTCAAAGATGAGACCTCCTAAACATAAGTCACGAGTGAAGGACGCTCATGAATGCACGCTCATGACTTTAGACTTTGGTGACAACGATGTAGCAGACTTGGCGTCTTCTCAAGATATGTTGATGTACGGTGGCATGAGAGAATACGGTGGCTCAGAACAAGACATTATCAGCGAGGATGAACAAGAATTGCAACATGTAAGCCATATCTTAAATAGCATCCTCTACTCATTACATTAAGCCTTGATGAGTCATTTCATATATAAAAGAGGTTCACAATTTGAGTAGCATAGCGATTCTCAACTAGTCCTAAGTGTATGTGGTCTCAAATGATGCATTGAAATGAGCTTGTGAGTGTCGAGATTCGAGACTTATTGACCTTAGTCATTGGTCGAGGAAATACACTCGGACCCTTATTCTTAGTAAAAGACTATAAGATTTCTAATAATTATAATTCTAAATATTATAACATATAAACTAGCACTTGGATATGTTCTCGAGCAGCAAGTTGGTCACTAGCATCTGGATTGTCACTTCGACTGAATCTAGGGTTTCATGTACTGTAGCTATCACCTGGATTTGACCAAGTCCCCCGTTGGAGTAGTGCACGTGGATGGTCACGAGTCCCCCGCTTCATTCTAGGGATTTTTTAGTCAACTGGGTACTAGGCCGGCGTTTAGGGTTTCCACTGCCCATTTCGTGTGGAGGTTCGTTTGGACACGTGGATCAGGGTTTCGGTCTGGAGGTACGCTGTCTTGAGGTACGCCGCGGATCAGGGTTTCGGTCCAGCTCGTGTACTCCCAGCACCTCCTGTGCTTATGCCTGGTCGTCTTCTCGTGTGGAGGTCCGCCGCGGATCAGGGTTTCGGTCCAGTTCCTCTACTCCCAGCACGTCTTGTGCTTGTGCATGGTCGTCTTCTCGTTGCCTGTTTTGGGAGAAGCTCACACGTGATGCTTGATGCAGGTGGAGTTTTGTCTCTTGCAATCCGCGACTTGGTCATAGTGGGGTTATTGAATCATTGCAGTTACTCCCCAGCGCACAAGGTGTGGAGATCGCGCAACTGGAGGAAGAGATGCCTCGGACAAGGAGCAACCCGCAGCGAGTGTGTGATGGCAGCGATCCTGAAGCTTGTGGTACACCATCCAGGGGACAAACTCTTGAGGTGGGCTTTTCAACCGCCATTTTTGAAGTTGTGTGGTCTTAGTGTAATAGGTGGTCGTCGTGGCGCATGCATTTGGAGAAACTGCCGTGGCGCGTCGACGTTGAATTTAGTGTGAAACCATAGAAATGCGTGACGGCCATGGTGCGTGTTGCGTGACGGTGCGTGACGGGCACGGTGCGTGACGGCCACGGCCACGACGCGAAACTGCCGTGGCGCGTCGACGTTGAATTTAGTTTGAATCCATAGACATGCGTGACGGCCACGGTGCGTGACGCGTGACGGTGCGTGACGACCCACGGTGCGTGACGGCCACGGAGGTCAAATGGAGATCAAGTACATTAAATAAAATTAGGGTCTCGGGGCCGACAGCCTCCCCACACTGCCCGTGTTTGATCAATCATGATTATGTGGACTGGTTCTGTGCTCGTCAATCCCACTGTGCGTGACGGCCACTGTGGTGAATTGGAGATCAAGTCCATTGGATGAAATTAGGGTCTCGGGGCCGACAGCCTCCCCACACTGCCTGTGTTTGACCATATGGACTGGTGTTCTCTCGTCAATCCCACGGTGCGTGACGGCCATTTTGACAACTCCACACCGACAGTAGGGTCTCGGGGCCGACGGCGTGTGGGGGATTCCAGAACCGTAATGTGAACCGCAACCGTGGAAGAAATGTGCAATTACTGTCGAGTGGTGTCATTTGAATCTAATACTGTCGAGTGTCGAGTGTCAACTTAGTACCAGAAAAGACATTAAATTGTCAAAAATCACTACACAACGTGGTTCCCTTTCCTCATGCATCCATGGGGGATTCAGTGATCAATGGGGAGTTCTATGCCACGGCCAGTGCTGGTGGGAAGACGATGGCTCGTGGTGACGTGGATGGTCACCCGCTGGTCCGCATGCACTCTCTCCTCCACTCCGACAGTGGGGTCTCTGGGCCGACGGTGGAGTGGCGCGTTGCGTGGCGCGTGGCGCGTAACGCGTCGCGAGTTACTGTGAGTTAAAAATTTAGAGATCACTCCACCACTCCGACAGTGGGGTCTCGGGGCCGACAGTGGGGCGGCGCGTTGCGTGGCGCATGTCGCACGTGGCGTGGCGTGGCGCGTGGCGCGTAACGCGTCACGAGTTACTGTGAGTTAAAAATTTAGAGATCACTCCCCCACTCCGACAGTGGGGTCTCGGGGCTGACGGTGGGGTGGCGCGTTGCGTGGCGCGTGTCGCGCGTCGCGTGGCGTGGCGCATGGCGCGTGGCCAGTAACGCCTCGCGAGATACTGTGAGTTAAAAATTTAGAGATCACTCCACCACTCCGACAGTGGGGTCTCGGGGCCGACGGTGGGGTGGCGCGTTGCGTGGCGCGTGGCGCGTAACGCGTCACGAGTTACTGTGAGTTAAAAATTTAGAGATCACTCCCCCACTCCGACAGTGGGGTCTCGGGGCTGACGGTGGGGTGGCGCGTTGCGTGGCGCGTGTCGCGCGTCGCGTGGCGTGGCGCATGGCGCGTGGCCAGTAACGCCTCGCGAGATACTGTGAGTTAAAAATTTAGAGATCACTCCACCACTCCGACAGTGGGGTCTCGGGGCCGACGGTGGGGTGGCGCGTTGCGTGGCGCGTGGCGCGTAACGCGTCGCGAGTTACTGTGAGTTAAAAATTTAGAGATCACTCCACCACTCCGACAGTGGGGTCTCGGGGCCGACGGTGGGGTGGCGCGTTGCGTGGCGCGTGTCGCGCGTGGCGTGGCGTGGCGTGTGGCGCGTAACGCGTCGCGAGTTACTGTGAGTTAAAAATTTAGAGATCACTCCCCCACTCCGACAGTGGGGTCTCGGGGCCGACGGTGGGGTGGCGCGTTGCGTGGCGCGTGTCGCGCGTCGCGTGGCGTGGCGCATGGCGCGTGGCCCGTAACGCCTCGCGAGATACTGTGAGTTAAAAATTTAGAGATCACTCCACCACTCCGACAGTGGGGTCTCGGGGCCGACGGTGGGGTGGCGCGTCGCGTGGCGCGTGGCGCGTAACGCGTCGCAAGTTACTGTGAGTTAAAAATTTAGAGATCACTCCACCACTCCGACAGTGGGGTCTCGGGGCCGACGGTGGGGTGGCGCGTTGCGTGGCGCGTGGCGCGTAACGCGTCGCAAGTTACTGTGAGTTAAAAATTTAGAGATCACTCCACCACTCCGACAGTGGGGTCTCGGGGCCGACGGTGGGGTGGCGCGTTGCGTGGCGCGTGGCGCGTAACGCGTCGCGAGTTACTGTGAGTTAAAAATTTAGAGATCACTCCACCACTCCGACAATGGGGTCTCGGGGCCGACGGTGGGGTGGCGCGTTGCGTGGCGCGTGTCGCGCGTGGCGTGGCGTGGCGCGTGGCGCGTAACGCGTCGCGAGTTACTGTGAGTTAAAAATTTAGAGATCACTTCCCCACTCCGACAGTGGGGTCTCGGGGCCGACGGTGGGGTGGCGCATTGCGTGGCGCGTGTCGCGCGTCGCGTGGCATGGCACATGGCGCGTGGCCCGTAACGCGTCGCGAGATACTGTGAGTTAAAAATTTAGAGATCACTCCACCACTCCGACAGTGGGGTCTCGGGGCCGACGGTGGGGTGGCGCGTTGCGTGGCGCGTGGCGCGTAACGCGTCGCGAGTTACTGTGAGTTAAAAATTTAGAGATCACTCCCCCACTCCAACAGTGGAGTCTCGGGGCCGACGGTGGGGTGGCGCGTTGCGTGGCGCGTGTCGCGCGTCGCGTGGCGCGTGGCGCGTAACGCGTCGCGAGTTACTGTGAGTTAAAAATTTAGAGATCACTCCCCCACTCCGACAGTGGGGTCTCGGGGCCGACGGTGGGGTGGCGCGTTGCGTGGCGCGTGTCGCGTAACGTGTCGCGAGTTACTGTGAGCTAAAAATTTGGAGATCACTCCTCCACTCCGAGAGTGGAGTCTCGGGGCCGACGGTGGAGTGGCGTGTTGCGTGGCGCGTGGCGCGTGGCGCGTAACGCGTTGCGAGTTACTGTGAGCTAAAAATTTGGAGATCACTCCTCCACTCCGACAGTGGGGTCTCGGGGCCAACGGTGGAGTGGCGCGTTGCGTGGCGTGCCGCGTGGCGCGTTGCGTGGGGCTTAGTGGACTTAGTGCAATTGATATTGGAGGTGGCTGCTATGGCCCGTGACGGATGCGTGGTGAGAATTAGGATTCATATTAGAATCACACTCCTCCAATCACGCATAGAGTTCGAGTCCATGACGAGCCATCACGTATGATATGGGAGCCTGGATTGAGGCATCGGGGCGGACGCCTGAATTGCGGGTTTGAAGGCTGGTGACGAGAGCGTGGGATATGTAAATTATTGGTGTCCAGATGTTGTTCATGTTGAGCCATGAGCCATGATGTGAGAGCCAGATTGAGGCATCGGGGCCGACGCTTGTATAGAGAGTGCGAAGGCTGTTACTGCGAGTGAGGGATTTGCGTATCGAGATGATGTCAGGTACAAGCCATCACGCGTGATTCACAAGCTTGAATTGAGAGAACCGGAGTCGTCGCGTGATTGGAGGAGTGTGATTTTCGTACACGCAATTATAAGCCGTCGCTTGATTAGAGGCTAACCATGACCAGCCATCACGCATGCCAAGGGAGTTCAGATTGAGGCGTCGGGGCCGACGCCTGTCATGAGCGTGCGTAGGCTGGAACTTGGGTTCGTGGGATTTGTAGAACCGGAGTACTCCACTGATGGCCATTACGAGTCATGGGGCATGACGTGGGATCCAGACTGAGGGGTTGGGGCCGACGCCTGTGATTACTGTGCAAGGGCTGGCGACACGAGCTTGGGTGTTTCGTATTTGTGGGAATCAAGATGTGAATTCATGAGCATGGATTTAGGCGTCGTGGCCGATGCATGAATGGAGATTGAGAGGGCTGCCGCCGTGGGTTGAGAATTTCGTATCGTATCTCGTAGTTCAGCAAGACCAGCCATCACGCATGCCAAGGGTGGCCAGATCAAGGCGTCGGGGCCGACGCCTATCTTGAGAGTGTGTGAGCTGGTACTTTGGAGCTTGGGAGTTTCGTATTCGTGGGTATCGCGATGCTGTCTAGGAAGTGCCTTGGGGCATGACGTCGGAGCCAGATTGAGGCGTCAGGGCCGACGCCTGTGTTGAGTTTGCAAGGGTTGGCGACACGAGCTTGGGAATTTCGTTCTTGTGGGTATCAAGATGTTAATAAAGAGCCATCACGCGTGTTTCATGAGCATGGATTGAGGCATCGGGGCTGACGCCGTGGGTTGAGAATTTTAACGTCGCTCGTTCTTGTGGTTGACCATGACGCATGAAATGGGAGGCAACATTTAGGCGTCGGGGCCGACGCCTGTCTTGAGAGCGCGAAGTCTGGTGCTGCGAGTGTGGAATTTGCGAATGTAGATGATGTCCATTACGAGCCTTCATGCGTGATTCGTAAGCTTGGATTTAGGCGTCAGGACCGACGCCTGATTGGAGACTGAGAGGGCTGTGAGAATTTCGCGATGCGTGGCGCGTGTCGCGCGTCGCGTGGCGTGGCGCGTGGCGCGTGGCGCGTAACGCGTCGCGAGTTACCGTGAGTTAAAATTTTGGAGATCACTCCACCACTCCGACAGTGGGGTCTCGGGGCCGACGGTGGGGTGGCGCGTTGCGTGGCGCGTGTCGCGCGTGGCGTGGCGTGGCGCGTGGCGCGTAATGCGTCGCGAGTTACTGTGAGTTAAAATTTTGGAGATCACTCCTCCACTCCGACAGTGGGGTCTCGGGGCCGACGGTGGAGTGGCGCGATGCGTGGCGCATGTCGCGTGGCGTCCTGCGTGGCGCGTGTCGCATGGCGCGTTGCGTGGGGCTTAGTGGACTTAGTGCAATTGATATTGGCGGTGGCTGCTATGGCCCGTGACGGATGCGTGGTGAGAATTAGGATTCATGTTAGTCACAGCTCGTGACGGGTGCGTGGTGAGAACTGTGACCGGAGAGAATTGGGATTCATTAGATCACACCTCCACTCCGATAGTGCGGTGTCAGGGCCGACAGGCGCGAGTCGCGAGGCGTGACGGGCGCATTGCGCGCGACGGGCGCGTGGCACGTGACGCCTATGTGGTGCGTGACGGCTTCGTAGCGCGTTACGGGCTCGTGGCGCGCGACGGGCGTGTGGCGCGTGACGGCACTGTGGCGCGCGACGGGCGCGTGGCGCGTGAGGCCTCTAGATTTAGGATACTTATGTGGGTCTATGTTCGTGGCGGCACGTCTACGATCTTGCTCGTGGTGATGATGTCATCCTCGTGAAGCCGTTTAATGGGTTGCTCGTGATGGCCCAGTCGACCCCGGAGCTTCCTGGCTCTTCGTGACCGTCTTGTCTGTGGCGGCGTCGTCTTGCTCGTGACGGCCTTGTTTATTGTTTTGCTTCTGCTCCATTCGTGTTTGTTAACTCTGGTGGTGTCTTGCTGGTCCTAAACGTGGGGACCTTGGTGATATCTCGCGCGCGATGCGATGGACATCGCTGGTGGTGTTTAGGTCGTGGCAACCTTGATAGTGTCTTCGCCCAGATGACATCCATGGGTTCTATGCTCGTCTTGCCTGCTGTACCATTCATGTAGACAGCCGCTCATGCAGTTGTCGAGTCTTGTGATGTCTTGCACACGAATGCCAGCATTGCCTTCTAGTGCCTTCGTGATGGCAGCGGTGGTCTTCGAAAATGTCTTGCTTTGTGTACCTTGTCGAGCCCTTCACCATGTCGTGTACATTTGTGCACGTGATTTTGTATTTTGTTAATATTATGTGTAGATGATGATGTTGATGTAATTTTACTAGTGCCTTAGTATGATAACTCATGTATTTAAATGTATACTCATTTTGAAGGACGGCCCGTCACAAACCCCGGATCACGATGCGATGGAGGATAGCCCGGGTCCTCAACCGTCATTGGGTGGTCGAGAAGAAGATGCCACAAGTGTCGCTGCCGAACAGATTGACGACGATGAAGTTGTGTTGGGGGCGAGTGAAGATGTTATTAGGAGTCGCCAGAAGCTTAATGCCGTTGCTACAATTGCAAGCCTTCGCCTCCATCCCGTAAACATTTCTAGGCATCACATCCCACTTTGCCGGATGGTGTGCATGCCAATGGTGAGGCCTACACTTGGATGTGATTTGACCAAACTCAAGGAGGAGTTTGTTCATGGATATCGTGATGGCGCAGCGGTCTTTTATGTATCCGTTACTAACGAGCAGGGTGACGTTCAAGAAGTCACTCAGGAGGACAAGGTGAAGTGGGGACCGCTGTGGGACGTGGAGAATGAGAAATTCAACAAGTATCTCCGTGGTTTCCCTGGGATGGAACAGTACATTAATAAGATGTTCTTTGTGTGTGATGGAAATCACCGCAGGGTTGCATGGATGAACCATATTGAGAGGTTGCATTCAGATGAGCCATCATGGCACTATGCAGTTGATACTATCATTCTTGATACCAAAGGGCGGATTGGTGTTGTCATGCAAGTTATGCATGACATCAACAAGTGAGTTTGTTTTATACAATTCTAATTTATTTTTTGTTTCATGATTGGATGTTATTGGCTATGATTTAATGGTTAATACTTGTAATCATTTTGTTCTAACTTAATATTCAATTAGGCACACGGAGGACTCTCATGTGAAGACTAGCCTCGTTCACACTTTGTACAGAGTCAAAAAGTACGGAGTGATGCCATTAGAGATGTTCAATGAACTTCTCTCTCATATCGAAATTATGAAATGTCAGATGATTGGCCTTAGGCGTACGTGGTACTCACTGATTCAAGAGGTGTTCACCGCCTTCATTTTTCGGGTATGCAATTGATTTGTGATTTCATTTATGTTCTGAAAATTGTTTAGAGTCACAGTTCAAATTATTGGTTCTAACTATGTTGCAATTGTTTATGCATGTTAGCACGAGATCGCCATTGCTGCAGATGTTGCTGCGCGATTGCACCGCGAGCAAACGGATCTTGAAGATATATCGGCTGGGAGTATTGCTGCAGCTATGCGTGCGGCAATCAAAGAGAAGACGACCAAGATGACCGTGAAGTTGGGCAAACTCGCTGCTGTTGCAAATCCAGCAATTGGAGATGAATTTCTCAAGGAGGTATTAATCTATTTCATTTCTTTGAACTACACGATTTGCATACTAAACCACATTTCTAATTAATGTCATTTTAACATTACAGATTGAAAGACATTGGACAATGAACTCCACACCGGAGTTGACATTGGAGAAGCTCCAACTAATTGCTACATCAAACGTAGCCCCTGTTCACAAGGTCAAGTGGATCAAGTTTTCCAATTCCTCTGTTGCGACCTGCGAAGCTGTTCGTTTTCCTCCCAAACCTATGAATGAAGACAAGTTGGGAATTTATCTTGTCAGGGCGTGCTGGTGGGCTGGGGTATGTATCATTGCATCTGGTTGACTATTTGTGCTTTGGATCCTGATCATAGTGATGTTGGGTTTTTGAATTATTTACAATCATTCTATTAAAGTTTTGTTTCAAGGTTGATAATTATACTTCACAATACAGATTGAAGAGAAGGCAGTGGAGTCGTTTGAGGACATCGTTCGTGCAGATAGCATTCGCATTTCCATGGACTCTCCCCTTGAGCCTTTGTCACTAAGTGCATTCATTAAGGAGTGGAGAATCCGCCTTTGGGATCATGCCTTTCTATCATACTTCAAAGGCCATGACCATTTCAAGAAATCTGAGGATTTCTCTTCATTCAAGGGGTCTGACCTTGCAGTGAAGCGTGTCATCTTCAGGTGTGATTGAAACAATAACCAGGTTTTAATATTTTGATTGTAATTTGTGATTTGAACTTTAATGCTTTATATTGATGTTGTCAAATAAGTTTGAATTTTTGTTTTTCTAATTTATTGAATGTTGAACAATGGACATAAATGTTCTTAAAGATTGTCAAGTGAATTCAATTTAGTGTTATTCTTTGTATATATAACTCGATATATAACTAACATTGAGATCTTGTAGATATTTCAAGTTTGAGCTTCTTCCCAAGAAGGCAATTGCCAAAGAAGATCTACCTGTCTTCCTCAACACTTGGTTGGACCGTTCATCAGATTCGTGTATGTTATCACCGCCTCAGCTGCGGACATGGACTACTGCGCATTTGAACACTGGCGCTTGGTACCTGGATTGCAGTACGTCGTTCACGCCAATCCAAGAGATGGAGCTGAAGCGGAACCGGGAGGCCGCTGCGATTGCAGCTGAAGACATTATCGAGCTTGCAGATGTGGAGGATGACGAAGCCAGAGAGAAAGCTCTGAAGAAACGGGAGGACTCTGATCGAAAGAAGGCTCAGAAGGTGAAGGATGTTGCTGAGAAAGTCGCCTTAAGGGAGAAGGAAAGGATTGAGAAGGCGGCAGAGAAGGCAGCAGAGAAGGAGAAGGGGAAGAAGAAGACCATTGAACCTGCGAAGAACACGAACGAAGCTGCAGGCACCTCTTCTACTGTGGATGCTGGTTCGCAATTGCAGTCCACTCCTAGCAGAGGTATGAAGCGGGATTCTCCATACGAACTCCTCTCTCAGGGCCCAGTGGCGGTTGATCTTGGAGGAGTGGAGGACTTCACCAATGATGAGTTCATTGTCAACACATCTTTGGGCCAGATTCTTGGAGGTGGTACTGGTCCTTTGCCACCGGTGTATGATGACTTGAAGGCATTTATGAAGAAAGTGAGTGTCTTTATATTTCATGTATATATCAATCAATGTGATTAATCATATGAGCTTTTGGAACTAAATACATAGTTTGCTTTGTTTGTATGTCATTTGTTCAATTTTGATTTGAAATGTGTTCATGTATATTTCAATCAATGTGATTAATAATCTGTGCTTTTGGAACCAAAATGATTAATTGATTTGTTTGTATGTCATCTATTCAATTTTGATTTGAACTATTTTCATGTATATATCAATCAACGTTATTAATCCTTTGCACTTATGGAACTAAATTCGTTGAGTGTCTTGTATTTATTGTAGCACAAGAATGACAAGTCCCGGGCTTTCAAAGGTGACTTGAACTCGAGAGGTTTAGTGGACCTGATGATTGTGGATATGCCTGAGGGTTTGCCAATCCCAGGCATATCCATTCCTGCCTCATCCGTTCCTCAGTGGAACCATGAGCCTCGAGAATGGTTGCAACCAATCTTCGATTTTGCAGATCAGCACCTGCAGGATGATGGCGCTCTTATTATAATCTAACCTTTTCGATCTGCTACAAAATCGAAGATCTTGGGTTATTCCAAGAGCTATGGATTTGAGGTGAAGAAGGACTGGTGGGGAATGAACCGCCTTCACTTGACATCACCTACCAATCCTCTCTTGACGGTGAGTGATGTTTATAGTGCTAATGTTTTCCATGAAGTATCTTGTATATATTTTTCAAACTGATGTACTTTTTCTTTTTTGCAGACCAATCGCTTTGGCATTTGTTTGGCGGTGAGGACAGTTGGTGAATGGGAACCATCCTCGTTTGCGTTCCAGCCGGTCCCTGCTCTACTTCGTCATGGAGTAGATGTTGCACGTGATGACATCCTCCAGAATTACATGGGTAAAGATGACCAGTTGATGAACAAGGATGTGCCATGGCGAGGACCCCGAGAGAAATCGACATTGTTTATACAGATGTTGATTGAGGCATGTTCTTTTCCAGGCGACGTGGTGTTGGATTGTACTACCCGACTGGTTAGTAATTCAATCTCATTCTAATTGAAATGTTTCAATTTTTGTCATTGTACACTGTTTGCATTTGATTTCTATCTTTCATGTATTTTGTCTACGTTTGTCTACTTTCTCTCAATTTTTGTCATTGTAGTTTGTTTACGTTTGTCTACTTTGGGATTGATGCTGCAGACGCCTCTATCCACGCTTGTCGCAATGTGAACCGCCACATCGCGGCGCTAGAGGAGGACAAGGCTATATTTGAGGCAGTCCTTGCTCCTCTCATTCGACCCCCGGTGACGCGTCGGCCTCGCCAAGCCAGGGTTGTTATTGGCTTGGATGATATGGACGATGAGGACATTGCAGTGGAACCGATTGTGAAGAAATCTCGATTCAGTAAGTAAGTCGGTTTATGTTATTGTTTTGCATTACTTCGTGGAGATTTTTGCTTGTGGCCCATGTTTTAGTATTTCTAATACTGTGGTTTTTATTGCTTTCAGATGCGGTGGACTAAGTGCTCGAGTTCACCAACCTTTCTTCTCGAATCCTGAGTTTTTTCCTAGTCCCCCTAAACCCTTCACACTACCGTCTTATGCAGAAGGAATTGCTAGACAATTTGCAGAGCAGTGTATTTCTGATCGTAGTCCTCGCCCCGTGTTTGTTTCTGCTCGTGTTTTAGAGTTTGTAGATCAGGAGGCAGTTGAGTCTGATGGTGAGGCATCCGGTAGTGATTGTAGTGACATAGAGGGGTCTATGTCCGGATCTTCTAGTCCCACGGCTTCAGTTGAGGCTTCGCCATAGCTCTATACTCTTGAGTATTGTGACTATTATGTGTTATTTGACACAGATGTTTCTATTGGATTGTAGTGAGACTAAAAGGGCCACTACCACTTTTATGCATTCATTGTCTGTCTTCATTTTTTAATGATATCACTCTTATTCAATCGCTCTAATTCAATTCTATGTGTATAAAACTAATCACTCTAATTCAATTCTATGTGCATTCAATGTAGTTTCTAAACTTCTTATACATTATATATTTTGATACTACATTTGAAAATTGGAAAACATAATTTAAAACTCCTCACATGTTGGTTTCTAAACCCTATAACTAAAACCTAAACTCCCTAACATCAAATCAATTGAAAGTTTTACATTTTGCAAACCTCTAACACATTGCATTGCTTTATAAAATCCTTGACTCCACATTAGAATGTTAGCGGCATTTCTATTATCACTAAATCTCACAATCATAAAAATTTTGCCCAACTAATTTCTTCCACATACAATTTGTTTTCACCGCTCTCCTTTCTCTCATATTGCCTCTTAAACTAATAGCAAATAATGCCCTAAAACACTAAACCACGGTTATAGGTCCAGCTCAAAAAAACTGAAATAAAACTGAAAAAATCTGTGGGCTCTTAGGCTCTCAGGCTCTCGGGCTCTCCGTTCTAGGCTCACACTCTAGCATTCCCGTCATAATTCTCAACAGAAAAAGCTATAATGTTGTAAAGCAGTTGCATTGATGACGTAATATAATAAATAGGGAAAATACCAAAGCATTTTAATATAGTAAATAGAATCTTTTGGAATATTCATGCTGATGTCATTTAATCCACTTGCAAACCACGTCAAAATGTATATTCCACCAACACTACAGGCTCCGTTATAATTAACCAACCAAGCTCGTAAGAATTTTCTTGGGAACTCGCCTATTTAGACAGTTGACGTCAAATTGAAAAATAGTCTTGAGCTTATTACACAAATAAACGTTCTTGAGCCTCCCTACTATTCACCTCCAAATCTCTAGCATATTAAAGGACCAAAGGAATCACAAAGAACTTTCTCTAACTTCTAATGGTTCAAGCATGAGGATTGGAGAGTTGGATTATTTTAGTAGCAAATTCTCTACAATGCTTCTACAATGCAATGGATGTCGTTCAACAAAGTATGAAGAACCTTATGAACATGACAATTATGATCAGTATTGGATCACTTACTTTAAAGTAGAAGTGCCTAAAAGCGATAATTTAAATTACGTATACTATTTATAGATCATCCATTAATAGGGAGATAATTTTTTATGTTGGAAGTTAGTTTTTGCAAAGAATGCAAAAAAAATATTAATTTATTTCCCAATATTGAAATTGGTACAATTTTTGGAAGTGGAAAGCACTTTGTGACCCACTTTGATTAATAGGTTCTCCCATGTTCAATGTATGTGGTACTAATTTCCACTCATGACAATACCCAAAACTGATTACTAGTATCCTCTCAAGGATTCTCAATGCTTGAATACCATTGGTAGGTTGTTTCTTTATGAATAGTGCAAGTTATTAGTTTTAGGTCAAGTGATGGGTGGTTGTATAAGAAGTCTAACGATCGGTTTTGTAAGGTTGATCACTTTAACCCCTAAACACCTAGGAGGCCAAAAACTGGCTTACGAATGTAACTCACTATTCAATTGCAATTGCTACAAGGACGATTTTCATCCTATTCTTTTTGTGAAGGATTTTTGTTGGTCGTGCCAACTCTTCAATTCATATCATTCAAGCTATTTTTGAATTTTACATGGGGTCCTAACTACAAAAAGTGTCGTAAAAACAGTTCACCATGTAGTGTATTTTGGATTTTTCTGTTTATTCTTCTTAAATTAGATATAGGCTATGAAAATGAGTTCTATTGCATTTGAGATTAACTAACAAAATGAAGTTTACCAAGTCTAATTTCTACTCTACTTCGAATTTTTGAAAACTATGAAATTTGAGTGTTTTATTGGAGTTACAAGTTCGACATGTATTACCATGGAGTAGCAAAAATATCTAAATTAAGATACATGAATCATAATTTAGATCATTTACTGTAATTTTCTTCGTTATAATTTACATCTTTGGTAAAAATATCAATTTATTTGAGTACATTTTGTAATTGATATGAATTGTTTTTGAAATCACTTCAAAAAATCATAGTAATTTCAAATTCTCACCAAACTGATTTCTGGAGAATTCATGCTTTGTAGTAGACATCTACTTAAAATATAAAATTGAATATGGGTACTTATCTTATTTATAGTGGCTAAATTGGGTGTGACATGCAAAGCATGATTCCATGGTCATAGGCCCAGGCGTTTATGGGTGAAGGTTACATGGTGCAGTGTTCTGGCATGACGCCACCCGGCGGGTGCATAATGTGGTGTACATAAAACCACAACTTTTTCAAAATATGCCGGCATGCAGGCTGATTTCGAGTCTTTTCAAATAGCAATAGCTTACAGCTGTTGTGGTCCAAGTCAACAGAACAGTGTAAATGAGATGTGGGAACTAAGGTAGAAGCATGTAAATAAGGTAGAAGCATCGGAACCTGTTAGGGACCAATTCCAGAACACCTGTTTCAACTTCGTGTGTTCCCAATCAAATTATCACAATCATTAGTTGTAGCAGTTTGATGATCAATTATGTATACCGAGTTCCCAATCAAATTATCACAATCATTAGTTGTAGCAGTTTGATGATCAATTATGTATACCGAGTTCCCAATCAAATTATCACAATCATTAGTTGTAGCAATTTGGTGATCAATTATGTATACCAAGTTAGCAAACTGATTGGACTAGAAATGAAAAACAAGTATTGGTTACCCTTACTAACATCAATAGTGGTTTATGCAGATTAAGTTTGAAAATTTAGAACAAAATCACACATTGTGACAAAATTAATTAAAAATTGGGCTTGGTTACTAAACCCAAAGTTTTATGTACTGTCATATTTTATCATTGAAAACCATCGCTCTAAATAGGTCAAAATCCTTAAACTGACAGGTATTGGTGCCCCCACCTCAAGGCATTTTATTTTTTTCATTTTTCATGAAGTGCCAAAGTGGCGATATAAAATGTTATAGTGGTGCTCCATATTCCAGCATTCACCCACATATTGGATAGAAAATATCACACTAGAAGATTTCACATATCCATAATTTTGTTCTCATTCAAAATCTCGCAATTTCATCGAAGATATTTTTATAATTTGAAGTTTTCTAGTGAAAAAATTCATGATTTTTGGCCATTTTCTAGCTAGATTTTTTTTGGGTGGAATTTGGTGCTATTTCGTCCAAAACAAATGCCATGGTGGGAACATGGCAGCCTCTGTAATGATAGAGATTCACAATAGGCTAGTACTGAGGGGATTGGACGGATTGACCCCCTCGCTTGTACCACAAGTAAAGAAACAAAAACAAAAGTTTGCCCCTGTTTTTGGACATAGTGAGTCGTCTTATACTAAGTTGGGGTCACAAAACTCATTTGTAGAATTAAATTTTCCAAAAAATCACCTAGACTCTTCAAAATGAGAAAACTAGAAAAATGACTTGTACGAAGTAACAAGGGGGTCAATCCACCTTCCGTGTACTGAGGTGAATGAGGTCTCCCTAAAATCGACTCAATGCATTTTATAGTACAGTAAGAGTATCGACACCCTGCCATTGAATTCTCAGTCAATTACTAAAAGTGGATGAAAAGTGCTTGTATTTAATATTAAAGGTGGGTAAGAAAACCATAGAATATTAACACATATAGTGATATCTCTATACGTCTCTATAGCTAATCTAACGAAAGGCTTGGTATCCTAGATTGATGAACAATAATGAGTACCCATGTATAATGATTGTGATTGGTTGACTAATTATAAAGAGGGACACATAGTGGTTCAAGAGTGTGGAGACAATAGCTTGTGATACCAAATTTTGGATGTGATGATAGTGGTCAAGGAGTGAATTGAGGAGAGAAGGGTGCGGATGCTCTAAGTTTACACTTTTCCAACGATTATGTCATCAGTTCATTCCTATCGTTTTAACTCCTAGAGAATTGAACCTATTTTTCACAAATTTTTTTTGACAAATTTGGCATTTTTAGTGCATTGAGTAAAGATGAGTTTTTTTTTACTTGAACCCGGGGTTGCATTGGCGGTATTTTAGAAACGATGTGCGATAAAATATAGGGTATTTAATATTCATTTGAGATAAAATTTTGAAAATTTCTAAATAAAATATAGAGGCCGATTAATGTTGAAAATGACTTATAAAAAGATACCATACTATATAATACGTGCTATTTTATTTTATTTTAATTAAAAATAATCCCTAAATAAGGGTATCATTCTTAGTTTAAAAAGTGAAACCTTAAACATGATTTTCCAAAATAAGTAGAATCAAATAATGGAAACCATACCATCTCGCAATGCATGTTATTCCAATTTCATTACAATATTCTCTAATTTTTTTTTTTGTGTTAATTTGGGATTTTTAATTGAATTTCCAAAGAAAACTTGCAAAATGAATTAAAAAATATCAGTAAAACATATGATAAATCCAACCATACAAATGTGATCTTCACATTGACATTTACAACTTTGCAATAAACATCAACTCCTTTTTTTTTTTTTCATCAAACATTTTATAACAAATCTTTGAAAATAGTGTTGAATTGGGACGTTAAAGGGTAAACCAAAACCGTCTACCTTAGGGTCGGTGGTTTAGGGCCTCTTTATACTAGAGGCGAGAAGCCGTGAGGAGAGAAATTTCAACCAATGGGAGGCCTAGAAATCGAGAAAACCAATTTCTTATTGGCTGAAATTTCTTTCTCGCCTCTAGTGTAAAGAGGCCCTTAGTTGACTTATCCAAAGGGTCACTTCTTGGGCGGATATACCGCGAAAAGAAATTTCACGTGTAACTGTTCCCGGGTATGAGCCACCGACGGGGCCGGGCCGGGCAGGACGGAGCCGGGTTTCACACCGACCCGACCCGGTTTCACCTGCTCCGAACCAACCCTAGCGTAAGCATGCAGCAAGCCTGACTCGTTTCTCCCGTCACCACGCACATCTCCTCCTGCGCGCCCGATCCGGCGCCAGTCACGCCATGTCGCCCCTGGATGACAAATCGGCTGCCCTCCGTCAGTTCCTCATTGCCCCCCCTGGTCTAGATCCGCGCAACAGCATATCCCACCAGTCTCACGCACTTTCAAATTTAGGCACAAGCACAAAAAACCCCAGTTCACAATCCCCATTTCGCACCGCAAGATTGGATTGTCCAACTCCAATATCTGAACGGCGGAGATCCACCCTCGCCCGGATTTCTAGGTCCTGTAGAGTTGACCGAACATTTGTTGACGATTTGGCGACCACTTCTGTTTCAGTTGGGAGTTTCGTGATATATTTATATATATTTTGACACAAATGAAACTTATTTCATTGCTAGAGTAAAAGATACAATACCACCAACCGGACGTTTCGTGATCTTGCAGGGATTGGCTTGCGCATATGATTAAGTCCCTGCCACTGAAACCAATCCATGGAGTTTGATTCATCATACCTCCTTGTTTAGGGCTAATTGTACGTACACGAGGAGACTAATCAGAATATGGTGGTTGAAGAGTGATGGAATATTCTAGCGCTAATCTTGTCTGTTCTCCTGCACGTGGGATTTTCTTGGTTGTGATTTTCAAAGGTGGAATGAGTTCTTGATTGTTGGGGTTTTTTGGTTTCATTGTTGTTTCGTTCCGAAGGAGGGTAGCGTAGATTGGAATTTTGGCAATTTCAGGGGCTATTATGGCATGTTGTGTGCTTCATCTCCGGGCTCCGAAGCAGTTGGTCTCGCCTCTCGGTGGCAATTTCAAGGGGGCTAACCAACGTGCAGGACTGGAGGTCAAGTTCGCTGTTCGACCGCTTTGCATTCCTCCACTCCGAGTAGCTCGAATTAGAGCTTGTGATGGAGCAGCTGCAATGCAAGAATCATCGCCTGACTCCCTGGAGGTACTGTGATTTCTCAATGATCAGATTGTTGGATTTTTCAAGATGGGAATTGAGGTGCTGATGTAGTATTCATATAGGGTTAACTCGGAATATACCGACAGGCCTCATGTTGTTTTTACCACTTTTTGAATGGCGACTTTCTTTTGTTGGAAAAATAAAGTAAAAATTCAGCCACGTCGAAATTATATTTTAGGTCATTTTTAAATCCATGGAGTACGGTCGTTTAGGAGTTCGTGTAGTGCAGTGAAAATGTTTTGTGCGAATTTTAGCCAAGTGGCTGGCTACCCAAAAAAAATTTGATGCTAACTTTTACTCATTTTGAGGGAATTAGCCACTACTTTTTAGCCAAATGGCTTCTCCCAATATGGTGAAATTAGCCAATTTTATACTTTGAAATTCCTCACCTTCACTGGTGTAGTGCTCGTTGGAGCCGCTTGAAATCCTTGTAGTTGTGACGTTGAATTTCTAGCATTTTCTCTCTGAAAACCTAGTTTTGCTAAAAGATTGAATCTACTTTTTGGAATGACGAAATATTGCTTTCTGCCATTCCATGGCTGCTACTGTCAATCAATCTTTAATCAGAGAATGACAACAAGGCGTATATGTGTTGTTAGAATGGTTTTGATTTAGAAATTACCTTCCTATGAGATCAGAGGGTGAACATACACTCCGATTGTAATTGGAGCATTTTTAAAAAAGAATCTTCATTGTAAGTATGAGAATTGATTATGTGACAACATTCTAAATATGAATGCATTCTAACTAAATAAAGACTCACATAATCACTCCTTAGTCGAATGCTATATTGAATGCTATTTTGGTTGAGATTGATGACATTTTGAATAGAACATGCCATTAATGACGAATTTAGGACTTTGATTGTTACAATTGCAGTGTCTTCCAGGGACAGAGATGGGGCCGTCAATGGAAGGGGCTGATGTGGATCTACTCTATGGACCATACATGGACCACTTCTGGGTTGCACTCAAGGAGAACGTGCCAGGGTTACGAGTAATGGATCTGTTACCTGAGTACCGAGTGCAGAAAGCCAGCAAAGCGAGGGTGCACAACTGGTTGTTGTCTGGGGACAGGGTGCGCAGGGTGCGATTCACTTACTTTGATGGAGGTGCCGCGGGTCAAGCATTCAATAGCCTTTTGTACCCTGATACCAGGTTTGCTTCCTTTCTGAGGATCACTCGTCCCAAAGTTGGTAAGTCACAGTTTTGCAATGTTTTACGTACATACGTACGCACATATTATAACAATACGTTAAACATATGATAAATATACGTTAAACATACGTAAACAACACGTTCAACATATGGTATATGCACATCTTATGTTTTACGTATGTTGAACGTAATAACTGGTGTTCAACATGGGTAATTACGTTCACCATACATGAAATGTAGGATGTGCGTTTATTGTATGTTTAACGTATGTTTAATGTATGGTTATTGTATGTGCGTATGTGTGTACGCAAAACATGGCAAAAACGTGACTTGCCAACATTGTGATGCATCGTGCCACACGCTTGATATAGAAAAGTCCATGCTCTCGATCCTAGGTTGGCAGTGCATGATAATACTTCTTTGTAATCTATGCTCTTGAAGAATTCAGCACATTTACCGGTAATATCCCAACATCAACCGATTTGATTATAAAAAATTATAATTCAGACAGGGTTAATTTTATGTCACCAGGATTAGTGAAGAATATTGCATGTATTGGTTTCAAAGAAAAACATCCCCATATGACCCATTCAAAAGTGCGAATAAAACATGAGGGTTAAACCAAGTCCAAATTAGGTCTCATGTTTTCTTTTTTATCATTTTTGAATAGGTTCTATGTGAAGTTCTTTTTGTTTAAAATTTCTTGTTTTTCACTAACATATACATATTCTTCACTGATCCCAATGATACAAATTTGGTCCTATCTGAATTATGATTTTCACAGGATAATTTGCCATTTCAAAACCATGAATCCTTGGTCTTTTAGGGGTTAATCTTAAGAGTGTGTAGGGTTTAGAGATTCTGAGCTGGGTGGTTGATGGCAGGTACGATCTACCATTGCTAGGCATTGATCTGCTGTCCTTTGGGAGCAATAAAATCCTGTATGTGGTGGATTTTCAACCTTTAACTCAAGAGCCGGACTATCTGGAGCGACACACCAGTGTGCTTGCACCCGTGTATGAACGCATTCGTGACAAATGTGGCCACATGTCAAGCAAGTTCTTCGACGAAACGCAGTTCTTCTCCAAGTACTTGGTCTTCTACCGATCCAGTCTGGGTGCCAAAGAGCCTACCCTGCATGTACCTACTGGGGCCTTGTGGGACGTGTATCTGGAGTACGTGGATATCTATCTCAAGGCTTTGAACGAGGCTCAAAGCAATGAGGACGCAGATGCCAGGGCGTATGTTCAATCTCGACAGGATGCTTATGACCAACATAACGCGGAGCGGGATCCAGCAATCAAACTTTTCAACACGTACTTCGGCACTTCGGTAAATTCTCTCTCGAAAATCCAAATGATGTTCATCCATAGTTTTAGAGGAATGTGGGAGGCAAAAGCAGTGCAGGGGTGCGAAGCAAGGGGATAGTGAAAGGATGCGATTAGAAAGGAGTAGGGTGGTCTCCCAAAGGGGTTCAAATACTTTCACTGATGAAGAGTTCAAATACTTTCAACCGCCAATATAAATTTTAAAAGAATTGGAGTGATTACAAATCCTAGCTGAAAAAACACTTGAAAGGTTTTGAACATAGTTTTATATAAAATTTCATCCATAGTCCTTCCCGTGCAAGTGGGTTTGAATACTAAAGAACAAGCACCTACTCTACGAGAGGCTCTGTCCCTATAGTAAGTACATTATACAATTGGGTTGCTTATCGAGGAAGAACTACTCAAATTTCCTCTCATTCACTGTAGAGTTAGCTTTGTCGATGCAGAGCCTCCTTTCCTTCATCCAAATTCAATTAGATTGTTTGAAGAAATTTTAAACTACATTGAATGGCGTATTAAGTGTCCCGGGATACTATTTCTTAACCCGGACACTATTTAATTTTAGGGAGATATAGTGTCTTTGTAAGAAAAAAATGAAGGTAGTGTTCCAATGACATATGGCAATTTTATAATAAATATGGCGTGCCACCTCATGTCACTCTTATTACTTGGAAAGAACATGGCACAAGTGGGAATGACAAGTGACAAACTCCTATGTAGTGTCAAGGGACATTATTTTTCTTTACCTTTGAACGAATTGTGGTAAAAGACATCAATTCTCCTTGGACACTAAATACGCCATTCAATGTACATCATATAGAGAATCTTTCCCCATGATTTATGACGAGGCCTTTGTATTTTCTCATGGGGAGGTCTTCCTATGATTAGCTGTGACCATAGAGAGACCTCCCTATGAATCATGGGGAAGATTCTCTTCACAATTTCATTTTACTAAAACCCTGTTAGTAGAAGATTAGAATCTTCTGAACTGTTTCCTCAAGCCATAATTTGATATCACGTCGTTGTGTTTTTCCAACTTTGCGACCAGTCTTGCTGAGTTTTCTCCGTGTAAGTCCTTGATACTAGAGTGAAAATGTAAGATGCTGAGTGCTCTGTACCCAATATGAGGCTTCAATGTGACGAGTTTCATTTTGTCCTCGTATCTTATAAGGAAAACTGTGGATACAATACGGCCAGCATATTTTTAACTTTCCTGGTTTATGCAATCTAAATGGAAATATCTTTCTTGCTCTCTGAAGTATTGTTTTGTTTTGTTTTGTTAAAGATTTTGATAACCGTGAGAGAACAAATATAGAGTGTCTTTTATTCATTTGAGATAAAATTTATAAATTTTTAGAAGTAATAGTGTGATTTTTAACCAATTTGAGAATATTCATAGAATATATCATGAATATACCCTATATATTCTATAAATAATAAAATATTTCAATTATTTCATAGCCCCCCATTAAATACCAACTGTTTGCTCATGTATACCAAAATTTGCACTAAGCGACTTCCCCGAGTTTGTTGGCCATTGATTTCTCACTTGGTTGATGCAGTGGAGCTCGCGCTTTACAAAGGACTTCCTTTTCCCTGGAGCTACTCTATGACATGATTCGTTAATACCAGGTAGGTAATCTTTTTCACATTAGGAGTCTATGATTTACCTCCCATATTTGCCACTATGTCAGTTCTATGGTTTACGTCCCATGAAAATAGTGACTTAGTTAGTGAGGTTTTAGTTACTACTTTAATTAAGAATAACGAGGGATATTCCATCGTCTGGTGAGGTGTCATAGGGAGGGAATCTTTGGGTTACATAATCTTATGTTGCATTCATGCAGTCCCGTTTCAGTTATTGGATTGTCTGTTGGGAACTTAGGCAGCCATGTATGAATGAATGCAGGAACACTTAATTATCACAGGCGGTGGTCTACTGTTTAGCTAGACGGTAACTGCAAAGCGCTTTCAAGATGTAGAACCAGTATTCCCTGTCTAATTTGTAGACTACACATGAAAACTCTCATGTAATCTTAGAAATAGGTTGGCCACACAAAGATATCTGCAATCGAGATGCCAGAATTCAGTATCCTGTACATATTGATAGCATGGGCATCGAGGAACGTTCTTTTGTGATTCATAGTGGTGTTTGAACATTTTCAAATCTTCATTTGTGTACTTACAGGTTAAAAACATAATCTGACAAAGTATATCCTCGATACTTTTTTGAGAACGGAATATTCGTATGGGATTAGGTAATATGCAGTGGCTATTTTATAATTCATTAGTGTTATTTAGTTGGGACCTGTATGAGAATTTCAATGAGGATTTAGATGAATAAAATTTCAAGTGAGGGCCTCAATGGGTTCTAAACCCTTTTCAAATTCACCAGAACATATATGTTTTGCATAATTTTTTGTTGTTAAGTTACAGAGTGATTTTTTAAAAATGTTCAGTTTATCAACCCTTCCCCGGGTTGGCAGAGAGGAGATTCTCACTACTAGAAACCTCATCGCATTTCACCTCTGAAATGGGGAATAAATGGGGAACTTTTGTCCCGTTGTGACCAACACCACTGACAGTCCCGTTTTAGTCAATTGCCCGTTGTAGTCAATTGTGGTGCCCTTCCATTGCTTTATGTGGTGAAAGACAACACCATGTTCTACTAATGTATGGAGCACATAAAGTGAGAAGCTCCTTAACTTTTAGAATTTTAGGCAAAGTGCTTTGGAAACTTTGCAGTTTCTGCAAGATTTTAGATCAACTCTTCTTTTGCCATGTCATTATATTGGAACAATATTGAACCTCAAGAGGTGAGATGACTCATCTCTCTTGGCACAAGCAAATTTCACTTGTGTGAAACTGTAAATCATTGAAGAACAAATAGAATGCAACTATGTCTTTGGATTTCCAATTGTGTGAATTAGACCTAATTGATGAATGAACGTGTACATGGCATTGTATATCGAGGATGACAACTCTATACATGGAACCGTGAGTTATTAATTACTTTAACTTTAGGTCTATCCAAGTCCATGTATGGAGTTGTCATCAGCGTTCAAAAACTCACAAAAATTCACTGTTCTAAAATGCATGGTTGTGGCTAACACACACGAGTCTAATAATTTACATTAAGGCAAATACACCTAATTGTGACCTCTACATATTTTCCCCTAAAATGTAAACAATTTCAACATGAGAGTTTATTTTATTATTATTATTTATTGACACACACGAATTGCAATTTGGAACTTGAGTCGAATTTTCCAATCAAGTAGTGAGACGATTTCACAACTAGGAATCGAACCACCAATCTTTCCATTTGGTTTGGGTACCTCACCACCATTACCTTGGTAGTTTAGGGTCATCTCGGACCCAACATGAGAGTTTAAAGTTGACTTTATAGTTAGCACTTTAAAAATTCATAGTCCATTCATATGGTGTTTAGAAAATATATCACTAGTAGAAAAGGTGGCATTGCCGAGGGAGATGTCCAGGCAAGTGGTGCCCAATTTAACACATGCACAGTGATTTTGCCTCGGCATCTCCTTGGGGAGCGCCACCTTTTCTACTAGTGTATGCTCAGATGCATTGAAATTGTTTTCCAATTGCCAACGAGATCCAACCAAAAAATAAAACACATGCTCAAATGTTGGTGTGAATGCTTGCAAGCTATCAACACAACACTTGTCTTCCAAGTAGAAACATAAAAAAACAAAATAACTCAAAGAAATAAACAAGCAATCCTGTACTTCAAGAACATGTTCGCTGAATAATCTAAAACTTTTGGTGTCACTTAAGCTTTTTTCATAGATTACAACCAATACCTATATGACACATGACAAAATAATGAAAATATTTTTCAATTCACTATGTAATTTTTTTTAAAATTTTTAAAATTAATTTTTTTTTTCCAAACTTACTCTTGGGCTATGGTACTTACATATATATATTCCAAGTGTCATTTTCAACCCACAGGCCACCCTTGCTGAGGACAACGGTGATGTTTACGAGGGGTTTTGGGGTTCTAATTTCCGCTATGCCAGATTGTATGTACTCATATGCTGCAGTACACAAAGTTCCCACCATAAAGATCTGTTCCCAGAGTGACTCGCCAACAATCTCAGATATGAATTTATCATTGCCATGACACATGATCGCTCACCAGCACTGACTGACGGATCCGTTTATCAAACCTTGATTTCATCAATAGAATCAAATTACTTCTCAATCAACCTCCTAAAGCGTTTTTTTTTCTGGCTATATTTTGCCAGATTTCTCTACAAAATATGGCATTTCTCTTTTTGTTAAGGAAAAAGATGAGAAATTTTGATTTTTTTCGCCAGATTTTCATTATATTTTTTGTGAAGATAGCTAGATTTTGTGAAGAAAAGTACTAAAATATGAAGAAATTCTATCAAAATATGATTTCGCCAAATATTCTTTCCCAAATTTTTTTATGTCGCCAGTTAGGCTTCAAGAAAAAAAAAACACAGGAAAAACACTGCAGCTACTGCTGATATTATCATTGGCATCAAGACAAGGCTTGCTGTACTTGTCTTGAGAGCCTGGCAAATGTACACAACATTACATGCAAAGAGTGGCCATCTCGTAACCTGCTATTGCTATCAATTTTTGTATGTACTCACCATAATCGAACAAAAACGGTACCATGGTAGCGGATTCTGTCTGACTTGCATTTTCAATGATTAACAGTTGGGATATGCCAAAAGGAGAGCTCCTACTTGACGGAATGTAATTCAAGTTGAAAATCAATTTTTTCATGTAATGTTATTTTAGTAAGGTGAAAATGAGAATCTTGAGGAATATTTGTAGTGTTGAAATGGGAATAAATAAATAAAAATCCAAAATTGGTCTGAAATAATCTTGAACTACCCAATTGATGGGACTTGTGGTAAAGGTTACTGGTTCGACTCTCCGTGGTGACCATGGCCTTCGATCATTCTTCCACTTGTGCTTGATGAGAGTTCGCAGTTGCTAAATCCCTCCAAATATTGGGTTAATGCGGGTGTCACCCTTGAAGTAATCTACCAACTGAAGGGCTTTGTTAATCTGTCCTTCATTGCGACTTGTATAGGTCCTATGTCCAAAATAAACAAGCGGCTAGTCTCATACTCTCTGCCTTAGTATTTACCCTAGATTTACTTTTATAGCTTATTTAATTATATTGCTCAGCTATGTAACTCCTTGAAAACGATGTGTTTTCGTAGTCTCTCCCATGGTGGGGCAGACAATAAATATATTTATTTGGTACATTAGCGTCGAACAAGCTATTAACCCCTAAAGGACCAAGGATTCATGGTTTTAAAATGACAAATTCAATTGATCATATTGTGAAAAATATAATTCAGTTAAGACTAAATTTTATATCACTGGAGCCAGTGAAGAACAGTGCATGGGTTGGTCAAAAAACAAACAAATTTGAACAAAAGGAAGTTCACATGGAACCTACTCAAAACTGCTAAAAATAAAAAAAACATGAGGCCCTATTCGGGTTTCTTTGGTCCTTAAGGGGTTAAGCGAGCGTGATAAGGGTTGAGGCTTGAAGGGTTTATAGAAATTTGGTACAAACAACATTCGAAAGTTCAGAGGCAAGAGAGGCTTTCATTTTCACCACATTTGAAAAGGACCAGCCGGCTGTGTATTTATTGAAAACAGTCGTCACTACTCGTTTCACATGGGAAATGGCTCCTTCACTTGCTTCGGAGTCATCAGTGTAGAGCAGACTGCAGGACAAGCTGCCAGTGGGCGCAAAACACCTGGTCAATGGACGAGGGTGGGAAGGGGGAGGCCGGTTCCAGGCGGAATCATACGGCCCGTGATGGCAACGGTGGGCCATGGACCCCAACGATTGCGTCATGTCGTGAGGGCGATGGGCATACAGTGATTGGTGGGTCGCGTGGTTCATCAGGTGGGTTATGTAGCCTAGTAGCTCCAGGGCATCCCTTCAAGTTGTTCCCACAACAGAGACGTCTACTTTTATAGTGGACCCCAATCAACTTCTTGTCCACAAGTGCACATACTACTCGTAATGATGATGGCTCGGGTTGAAAAAAATTTAGGTGCGGCCTTTGCGAGAGTAATTCAAAATCTCCATTGTGGTCCCCGCATGTGGGTTTAACCCCTAAACGTCCAACCATCCAGAATGTGGACGATGAACAGAATCAAACTCAGATTTCTCATTTGTCATTGACTTTTTGCAATGTGGATTTTTTACTATATATATTTTATGGGAAGTTAGCTTCATGCATGTGTGATTCAATTGGAAAGGGGATGATTTGTGAAATTTTTATGCCTCATATCATGTTGTACAACATGATATGAGGCATAGTGTATTTAGTGTATTTAGTGTGAGATAATTATAAGATTTGAAAATGTTATAGATTTTTACTCTCGACAAAAAAATTTACCAAAGACATTGATTCCAATACTATTGAAAGATCCCCATCTTGACCAATATAGAGGGTAAAAAAATTGGTCAACAGTAAAAACTTACAACATGTTTATGTAAATTAGTGTATCTCACACTAAATACACTATTTAGAGTAGTGATTCACCCAAAGTTTCAAAGATTTCAGTGTAAAATTTCTTTTGGCTACACTGAAATCACCATATACTGTGGCCCATGGTATTTACGAGAGGCTTTATCAATAATTGTTTTTCCAAACTACTGTGGTAAAATCCATCTGAATCTGATGAAAAATTGGTCGGAATGGATAAAAAATTGTTCAAAACAGATGAGAATTTATTCAAATGGATGAATGTGTCCATGCCATTCATCCACCCACAGCATATGGTGATTTGCAGTGTAGCCGTGAGTTGAATCCACCCATTTTTCTCACCATGCCACATGTGGTATTGGTTCATGTACAAAAAGGTACAGCAAAACCAACTTGTTCCTGAGGTTGTTCGTAGTTGCATGTTGTAGCCACAAAGTTGATGGCTCTTGTCTCTTGTTTCTTCTTCACTCGTCTTGGGCTCCTTTTACAAAAAAATCTACTAGATCATGCTCATCTTGACTGGTATCAATGCATGTATTAGGTAACCTTCAAAAGAGGGGAGAGTAGTTTTGTTCCAATGGCCGGTGGGCACTGGGTTATTGTCATTACGAACAAACACTTTATTCACGCCTGCCTCGAAAGAGGACCGGAGTTTCTATCTATCTAAAGTTCAAAATATATCATTATTGGTTCAAACAATGAACCGACCTCTAGTTACAGATTGACAGACACTTTTTTGGTTGAAGTTCAAAACAATTGTCCCTCTCTATTATGACATGTTTGGAATCGGAAGCCCTACCTTCAAGGTGGCAGACATGCATTAGTCACAGAAATGACTTGTCACATGTGTATTGCTTGAAACAATAATATTGTCATATTATGGAGTGTCATTGTATGGAGGGTAGATTGAACCTCAGAGAAACAATTGATAATTTTCCAAAAAATTGACACGTGTCATGTATTAATTGGTTGGGATCTCTAAAAGAGGAATAACAACCAACCACCTGTAAGAACCTATGGTCCTTGAATGATTTCAATATAGAAGGGACTATGCATTGCTGGTTGTTGTTTTTTTTTTTTTTCCTTCCAAATCCTTCCCAAAACCCTGATCCCAATAGGTGCCTAACAAGGCAAACTGCAAAATCTGTAAGTGACCAGATGTGAGGTATATTTTAAAATTGGTGTCGACTTTTTTTTCCTTCTTTAATTAGTTATTAGTTATTTGTGTATAGACATTTTCCACATGGCAAGTTCCGAACTCATGTATAATTTTGGTTACCAAAGTGATGATATTAACCCCTAAATTTTTGAGCGACCATATTCTGGTCGTTCCACTTTTTGGGCAGCCTCCAGGGACCTCATATTTTTAAAAATTTCAATGAAAATTTCAGTGTAGCTTCCAAAAACTACACTCTACATGTCGCACTTCGTTTCATGTCATTCTGATAAGTATTGCAAAAGTTATAAGCATTTGAAGTTTTTGAAGCGAGATCGGGCAGCAAGAATTTTTTTATTTTTTACTCTTTTTCAAAATTTCTTTTTTGATTCATGATTGGTTGATCTTTATCTACAAATGAAGCTTTAAATGTACCCATTTTGAGCAATGGGATAAAAGTTATGAGGAGATTTGTTTTTTGGGCAGTTTGGACAAAAAAAACTTTGAAGCTCATTTCTAAACTCAATTTTCAATATTTTTTAATGAAATAAAAGGCACTAGGTGAAGATTTCCAAGTACAACATTCTCACCGTTAAGATTGACATTTTACAATTCCATGTCAAACTTATTAATGATTTTCTTTTTCCTTTCACTTTGTACCCACTTCTAGTAATTGTTTTATGAAAAAATTAATATGAGCTTTTTTCTTACAAGATTTTATATTTGAAGACTCAACTCAATTGTTAACATGGCCTTGCCATTCATTGAATTTCTAACCCATTCAAAAAAAAGATATTAATTTCTAAAGTTCAAATTTGTCACCGGATTGAACCCCAAAAAATCTTCTTTTGCAACTTTGATCCTTATAATCTAAGAATCTAATGGTCATTTTGCTCTCAAATTTTGTGCTCACATGAAAATTCAAGTTGGGTATTAGATCTTACGGTTAAATGATGAAAAAACTAAAAAAACATATGATTTCTTCTGCAACTTCCAAATGCTGCGTTTTTCATGGTTTTTTGTGAGAATACGGTCCTGGTCCTTTAGGGGTTAAAGAGTCTTTGAGTGTAGTTAGGCAACATTTTGATAAGAAATGAAGTTAAATTTATCTTATTTAACAAACATTAGCACCATTCGAATTTTGGAGTTCACAAGATGCATAATTGTAAGTACGTGTGTCATAAAAAATTTCACCCCTTGCTGGACCACATCTTTTCTCTACAGTGCCGCTATAGTGTAAACTACAAATAAAATAATTCAACTCTCCAACCCTCTTTGTTTTGCGCAACTAAAGTTATTGTAAATCCTCCAAGATGCTTGTGATTCCAAGGCGCTATAGATGCACATCCCTGAGATGCCCCAAGTGCCACAGTACCCCTCTAAAGAACGTTATGGTTTTCACGATAGGGAGACAATTTTTCACGAAAGGCAAAAGTACAATATGTAAAGCACTTGCCATTCCTGCGTCATTATTTATATCCAATGATTACAGAAAGTGTTTAAATATATTTTAGAATGGAATCTTTTTAATATTTAGAATCTTTTCGGACTCTTTTCTAAATCTTTGGAATATTCCTAGAATTTTTTTGAACCTCTTTACAGACCCAAGACATAACAACGCACCTTTTTTACACATTTGGATCGAAATGCTATTAATAATTGTTTCAAAATAATTTCTATCAAAGTTTTCCATATTCCTATAATTCATATTTTGAGAATTATTTTTATTTTCATTTTAATGACCACTAAAATTTACAGAATGAACAAAAAAACAACAAACCCAACCTGTAACTACATATTTTGACTGTCCTACCGTGAAAACACCCGTACAAGTTTATAGGGTATGCCAACCTATTACCACGATATTTTCAATTCTGCCCTCAAGTTTTGGTGGTGTACATTCCAAACCAAAAATGTTTACCATCGGTACATGAGGGCGAAAACAGAAGCATGATGGTAATACGTTGGTGTACCTTTGAAAATTTTCTCAAGGTTGAACAAAAGCATGACACGCGTGCACGTGGGGTATCAAAGAGCCAGTTGATATGCTGTAATTCATTCCCAAATGTAATATACACTCCATGAAGAGAGACAAGTTAATTGAAGCTAGAGATACGAAATGGATGATCGATGACCAAAACACTTTTGTACACACTAAACTTGAAAGTTACTGCCCCAATTCGCTGGCAACCACTCAAGCTGCTTTCGCCCTCACTTACTAATGACATGATGATCTCGCACAATTATATTGTGATTACTAGTTTTGTGCCGGAAAGCAGGGCTGTGAGTTTCTCATTGGAATTGATGGGCTTGATGTAGTCACTGGCAGCAGTAGCTCATGGGTAACCTATGAAATAAAATAAATAAAAAAGCCTTGCAGCCGAAGCTAATCGCAAAGTTCGCACATCAAAATCACAGTGACGTAGGGGTTCTTGTTGGGTAGTGCCATTGTTGTTGCCGTAACGTGTGGTCCTCATTCTAATATCCCGTCCCCAGGCAACTTTCTCATCAATTTTTCCACTTACTTTTTTACTGTTTTTATGGGCCAATGAATTCTGTACACCTGTACTAGGCAAAGCTCCACCTAAGGTACGTAATCTTACGGTAACTATACCTTAAAGAGAGCATTTACCTAAAAGCGTGTATCTTCTGTAGTGTGACATTTCACGGTTGAAATGTCACACTACAATAAATACGCACGCTTTAAAGTAAATGCTCCCTTTAGGTTGACATGCAGGTGTTCTGGTTTTGCATTTATGGTTTACAAGACCGGTAACAATTGAAACTCTATCCAGAAGGGCCTGTTACACCAAATATCTAATGTCACATGGTAGAAGTATTAATGAAAGACCTTGAATTTTGGGCTAAAATGCTCTGCATGACATCAGCTTGCAGGTTCAGGCTCTACATGGAAAGTCGCACTTACCTTATTGCAACCCTTACGCAAAACCAAGATTCTTGCCTAAACATATGGGTAGATTCTTGCCTAGGGTTGTTTTTTCAAATACCCAAAACCTATTGTGCCCTTTTTTGAGCAGATGTGTCACAAGATGATAGGTTATTCACTCATGGGTTAGAACTCGTAATCAAAACTGTTCTTTTGGATCACTAGATTAACCAAAAAATAAAATTGGACAATCTTAATTAAATGAGTGCACAATAGGTTATGTTCCATAAATGGCCTACCGACCCTCACCGGTTAATATGTTTTTCATAATTAACACTTTATGATTCATAGTTTATTCATATGGTGTCCAAAAAGTACATGCTTGAGTACATGCTAAAAAAGTTTAGAGCTTTTTTTTACTTCACAACAAGATTCAACAAATAGTAAGACAAATTAATATTGGGAATCATGCTAAGATGCTTATTAACCTTCATTTAGACAATTATAGGTCATTTGCCTTACACAAGGTGTCGTGCTCTCGGCTCTTGAACACAATGACTATGAACTCTTTCCATAGAACTGACTGTTCATTTAATTATATGTAATCTATTTTTCAATATACATACTAGTATATATGACGTGCCCAAAATTATGCCTATGCAATTCTCTCATTAATTTTCATCATTTTTCTTAATTGTTGTATAATGGTGAAAAAATAGTTCAAAATTTAATACCTCGTGCATAGTAGGTCAAAATTTTGCAAAATGACAAATGTGCGCATTCCCTTTTCAAAGTATTTTTCAAGTTTTAATTTTTTGTTGAAATTGGGGGTAGAGATCATATTCTACTGTTGTTTGATGCATTTCATTTGCAATATTGAGGTTCACTCTAAGGAATTTTTCAAAGACAAACACCTCAACATTGTCCTAATGTTAAAAAACTATATATTTCAGGAAAGTAATGATGTTCTCTCATTTAATAACTTTACTTTAAAAAATAAAATAGAATAGAAGCTCTACTTTTAGCCAATCATACCAAATTTCAAATTCTAAAAATAAAATTGTAATTTTGGTGAATATTAAATGGTAAATGCTTCTAAATTCATTTTATTTAAAACATTTTTTTAAAAGTATGATAATACAAATAATTACTAAACATCATGCTTCAGTTCTCCTTTTCTCTTTTAATCGAACCAAACTTCATCAGATTTGCACAAGTAACAGTTTATAACACATCTAGGTTTTGCACTTACCCTTCTATCATTTATGGTTTAACCCCTAAAGGACCATAAGACCCCCACGCGGCTTCTGGAACTAGCAAGTGAGGAAATTCGGGTTCTTGGGTTTTGAATTGTAGGATGAGCAACAAAGAGACCCTGGCTCTTTTTGAGAGCTGAATCTGTAGGTACATCTTGATTAGAAATTCATCAAGTGAGCGATTTTTGGTGATTTTTTTGAGTTGCAATGGGGGTATTTAGGTGTCACTTTAGACCCTCATATCTTCCTCCTCACACCTCCAAATTACTTGAAATTTTTATTACATGTTTAAAATGATGATATCTACTCACAGTAAAAATTTCAAAATTTTTGGAGCACTTTTGAACAATCCGATTTCAACATGTGTACAAAATACCCAGAACGAGTTCCATCAATCTTCTCAACGGTGGCATTTTCTCAAAAATTGTGTGATTTTGTTGATCCTTTTTTCATAAAAAAACTATGTAAGTCTTTTTTAATTTTAATGGTGCTGATCGTCAAAATTACTCCACACCAATGAGGAATTGAGCTTGTTACAAGAGCTAGTCAAGAAAATAAGAGCTAAGTTCAACAACCCCGGTCCTTTAGGGGTTAATAAATTAAAGCTTTTTGAGGCTTCTTGATGTGTGATGGGAAAATACTGACAGGAATAAAAACACCCCAGCCAGACTACACCTGCCGAAGGATCCAAATTTCCTGTCCAGAAATGACTGTGCTGTCAAATATAAAAGGGATAGGCAAGCAACTGGTGTTGACCTAGCTTGCTGATCACATCACCAAAATTGACCGACCTTCGTTTTCTCAAGAATGTGACCTTGTGATGGAACGATTGGACCTAATTGCTATCCTGCAAGAATGCTTCAATTGCATTCTGCCAAATCGAGCTTATGGTGATTTGCATTTTGACCTCAACATCATGAGAATATTTGCAATTTGGATGTACCTAAGTTACTACACTACCTTTATAGAACAGACTCCGTACTGCCAGTGTTGTAACACTAAGTAGGAAATGTGTTGTTTTTCACTTACTATAATTGAAAATGGAATGGGTAGTGTTAGTGTTGGTGAGTGGTTTTGGTCACAAGATGACAAATATAAGCAGTATATTCAAACAACAGCAAATACAAGCAGCATATTCATTGTTTTTACGAAAGGGGGAATGAAAAACAACAGGTCTACTACTAGTGTAATAATATTACACAATTTTTTAGTGAAATGAATGAACTAGTGGTTCATTACAAACAACCATCTGGACCTCACAAGGGTATTTGTAATGAAAACCATTGTTTTCAAGGTTTTACTGTAGAAAGATGCCATACTAGTTCAACACCGGAACATACTGATGATGTGTAAATTAGCAAGAACAATGTAAATTTGATTTGAGCCTTGGAAAATAAGGTAAACCACCCTATTTGTGCCACGATTTAGAAGTCACCCTAGTTATGCTAGTGTGTTCTAGTGGTGTACATATCAAAATTTTAAATGCAAGACACTAAAATATAGGAATCACAAAGAGGAACAAATAGTCACATGGCACAAAAAGGATGGTTTAATTTAAAGGTTGTCAAGGTAGATAAGTTACAGGAGGTTCATAGGCTTTCATGTGAACAAACTTACACTAGTAGAAAAGGTGGCAGTGCCGAAGCAGATGCCCATGCAATGTTGCCCAGTTCTAGGCAAGTGTTGGCCATTTGCCTGGGCATCTCCCTTGGCACTGCCACCTTTTCTACTAGTGTTACTCAAGAGAAAACAAAAACGTTGCGTACATAAACACATCAAACACCCACAAATTAATTACAAGTTAGGGGTGTCTATGGTGCTTGTATGTCTACCCAATTAGCCTTCCGTCCACCTTATCTTCAAATATTTGAGCATATTCACAAAATGTTCTTATAAAAGCTAGGGTTGCTATATTGGACATGTTTGAATCATTAAACATGCTCTTTGGATGTAGATAGGTAGATATGTTGGTCTTTATGCCCAATTAGGGTTGGACAAATAAAAGTTTTGATAAGAATAACTTGTGAATGTTCTAGAATATTTTGAAAATGTTCGAATATTTCAATATTGGGCAAGCAGGAGGTTAATTAAACTAGACACGTGGGCGGCTTGTTGGGCGCTAGGACAATCCTGACCAAAATCTTAATTTGATCAACCCTAATAAGGCAAAAAGGATTATCTTGTCCACCCATTTGCACTTGAAGGGCACCGCTGATGATCCAAACCCATCCAATATGATAACCCTATGCAGCTACCTGTAACCAAGAAGTGAAATGTTATATGTGAATGTCTGTTGTTGCCTTCCCAAAGTTGAAAAAATAGACATCTATTTTTCCCTACGGCTGCAGTATTTGAATGACTAGGAGAAGGTTTTGACAATTGGTTTTTATTTTATTTTTTGAGTTGAAACTTTCCTTCTTGTTGATTTTGTTTGAAGTTAATCACATAGATTTTAAATGTTGTGTTTCACTGTGCACCAAAATTCATATTCTGGTCCTGGACATTAATTAATTATTGCATGTGAGGCTGCGAGCCATGGGACAAACTCATAATATTCATTGTCTCTGCCTTGGCTCTACAGTAGATGGTGCGGAATATTCCACACCCATTAGTACTTCATCAGTAGCTAAGTGGACAGTTGGAAGCTCAAGGTGATGAGGAGAGTGCATGAAGGAAAGACAGTGGGCATGAAGGCTCCTCAATGTTATGAAAGAAAATGCACTGCATCGTCTTTCTTTTCTTTCACAAACATTCTCAGAAACATTCCCTGAGATCATGGGTGAAAAGTAAAACTCAACCAAGTGATCTGCACCCCTCAAGAAAGTTACTTATCATGGCCATGAAGACCCTTCACTGTTGGATACAAGTTACGTCCCCAAATTGGAAATAATTTTGACTCCATTGGTAGGTTATTGGTAGTCTTCAAAGCTTCACTAAACATGACACTCTTCCGGTCTTTACAACCACTGAATTGACCAAAATTATTGTTCCTTTTGTAAAAGAGGTTTGCCACACAGTAACTAAGAAAATTCAACGTTGGTGTAGCCTCTCTCACTGTCGTCTAGAATAGTTACCGTAGTCAGTCATCAGGATTGGCAAAAAATAATTATAAGAAGAGAAGCTTCAATCTTCTGGAAAATATTTTTTCAAAAAAGAATCTATTTTGTATGGTTAAATAGAAAATCTTGAAGAACGTTTACGTAATTTGGCAGTTTTTGAAAATGAAATTTTCAAAAAAAATTAAAAATTCAACATGAGATGCTGACCCTAACGGCCAGGTATGGTATATGGTGAAAAAAAATGAAAATTTTCATAGTACCAACTGAAGTAAAACACTTTTTAACCACTAATAGAGTGACCGCCAACTTACCCAAAAAACTAAGAAAACACAAATACCAACAATTAAAAAAATATTGGAAACCACCTTACTACTGGAAATTGGTTACTGGTCACTAACTACTTAACACTAGTTTAAGTCATAGAGTCTACCCCAAAAGGCCGGAACACCAAGGATAGACCTTGCTACCTATGCCTTTGAGGCATAGAATCTTGATCAATTACCGTCGGTGAACAAACTCTTTATTAATGATGATCCTATTGCCAACGTTTAGATTATTATTTAACAGAAGAAATATTGCTACTATTCGATATTTGAAAATAATGTTCATATTCCGTTGGCCAAAAACATAGGGCACTTGATTCAAAAAATTTGGACTCTTTTAAGTTGTTTAGTGTCGTCATTTTTAAGTAATTTTGAAGCGTCTTTTAATCGTTTTGAACACAATGATTTTGGATCATTGGATTCATTTCAAAACATTTTCCAGATGCTTTGACTCAATCTGGTTTTGTTCAACTCCTTTTTAATTATTACTTGTCCCCCACCAATGATTGCACACTCCTTGATTTCTCCACAAATGGCCATTTGAATGGGATATGAGCATGATTTCCAAAAAATTGTTTACTACCTTAGGTAGGCCATAGTCATGTTGGTAGGCCATAGTCATGTTGGTAACTTGGTATGCAAAAAAAATGGTTTTTTTTTTTCAAAGCTTAATTGCACTACACTAATAATGCAATATATTATAATTAGTTACCCTTAAAAAAAAAACCTGTTGTAAGTTACACCTTTCATAAACATCCAATCGAAAGTCTACAAATGTCTGGTAGACATTTAGTGCGGATAACATTCTAGGATAACATCCTAAGATAACATTAATATTTAGGGTAATGAGCATTTAGTAGTAGTGTAACTTGTAATTAGTGTTACCAACACTAAATAAATATCATGATAATATTATTAGTGAAGTCTGCCGGCCAGATTGAATACGTTACTCCACTTACCTATCAGAAGGACAATCTGATGAATTCCTTTGAGTATACAAATTTGTATGTACATGATGACATGGTTTAGTTGACACTAAGGAAATAGCTGGCAGCCAGTTTGCTCTTGAGGTTGTACCACTCAATCATGCTGATGTTGCATCCGTCATTTTTACTCTTCAGCAGGGCTGCCAAAATCTCACCTGCTTTGGGTTCAGGCAAATTCAACACTAGAGAAATCGCCAAAATCATCTCAGAATAATCCAAGAGTTGCCAAATTTTGGATGAATTCTTTTGTTTATAGATAATGTAATGGATGAATGTGAAAAATGGTTAATGAAAACACAATTCTATCCATTTTCTTTTGACCTGTTTGTCCCTGTAATCCAATCATCTAGCTTATTTATATCCCCTAACTTTAGGAACGTTTCTCAATAAAACCTGATCAATCAATACATAACTAAGGTTCTAAGTTAGCCCTTCTCCTATTGAACTCATAATTTTGGCCACTATTCCCGAATCACTGTAGCAAATTCGGAATCATGGGCAAGTCCACATCATCTTTAGCTAAAGATTGGGTGGTGAGACATTGTATTTAATATTAAAAGCTTCTACAATGCTATTGTTGAAAAGGGTGGACTCTACTAACTGCTAAAGAACCTTGTGTAAATCAATCATTCATGGAGAAATATGAATAGTATGAAACATGAATGAGCTTGTAAAGTCTTAGATATCAAGTTACTTCCACCACCCACCTGATTCAATTTCCTCCTCTTACAAGGTGCATGCATGATCTAGCCTGGTAATTCTAGGGTTGTCATATTGGGCAAGTTTGGATCATCGGACGCGCCTTTTAAGTGTGGGTAGACAGACAAAACATGTTTTTTTACCAGATATATGAATGAATGAATTAGGTTTTGATAGGAATGTTTTTGAATATGTTCAAATATGCTTGCATGTTTCAATATCAGGCGAGCAAGAGGCTAATTGGACTGGACAGGCAGTGTGCTTGACTGTTTGTTGGATGCTATGACGTCTTGGATGACCCACAACAAAACTAAAAATTGCAGAAAATTAGAAAATCTAGTTAGCTTGCCTGAATTGATGTTTAGATGTAGATCCAGAGCATGTCTAACTAGTTAAATTGTCATGTAATTTCAGAGTGCCAAAATTGTGACAAAGCTCTGAAAACTAGGACTGGTATACATGTGAGGTTCCAGATAGGTACCAAAATCGATCATCATTTAAACTAAGGGCCGCTTCACACTATGGCTGTCGAAGTCGAGAGGCTGTGGGATTGAGTGGCCAAACTTTGTTGAGAGTTCAAAAAAAATGAGCTGAAGATAGGCAATAAAATATAATTTAGATTTTTTATGCAAAAAAATCGACGGGCTCTCAACCATAGTTTGGGTTTTCATTCCCGTTCAACCCAAACTTCCTTCGAGAGTCCGTCGCCTTGGTCAAAACAGTGTTGCCAAGCAAGCATTTTGGAGGGCGACGACCTTTGGACTTTGGTCTCTAGTGTGAAGGATCGAGAGGCCGAATTCTTGGTTTCTTGCAATTTGATTGGTGGAAATCGACAGCCTCTCGACCTTTGGACATACTGTGAAGTGGCCCTAATATGAAAAATAAATTGGTAATGGACGCATGCGACCGCTTAGATGAGAAGTGGGGTTGTGCATTCATGTACCATAGTAAAATGAAGTTGAATTCCTACAACTGTCTGCAAGTACAAGTTTATGAGCCTGATACAGAGCTATGGAATGCACCAGTCTCACTCGCAGTCCCAAGCTGAGCCTGAGTAGACCTAACCAAATGAATACTTCGTCTTTTCTTGTTTTTTTTTTGTTGTCCCATAAAGCATATGTAGATTCCTCCTGAATGGTCATGTTACATTGTGGTTGAATTGACATGTAGTGATACGCATCAACTGGGAACAGCTACTCGTTCGTCCCACACATGTATATTAATTATTTAGAGGACTTTCACACTCTTCATTCTATTTAGTGTTGCTTTTGATATAATGTTGCTAGCAACTGTAAGGTCTACTTACATCATAGATTTTGGGGCCGGGGACCACATATCTAGAGCTGTTGGAAGGATTGCAAGTTTGCAACAATTGCTAGGCCGCCACCACAACACTGTGATATTGGAACTTATTGTGGTCCACACTAAATAGAATGGAGAGATCGACTGTCGCCAACCCTAATTATAGCAGGTGATGCATCAGCTCCAGTTACGGCAACAACCGTCTACTTTACTTGAAAGTCTATGGAAAAGAAGAATTGTGACAGGGTGCCTGAAAGGTCTTAGAAAGGACCCATGATATCCTGATAATTACTCCTGTGGCCATTTACACAGGGCCAGGCATAATTTGGCCTCAACCAGGGTCACATTTGTTACTTTACTGATAAAAATTTCAGAGCTCAGTCCAGTGGAAAATGTTCAAGAGTTCAGAATCAGCAAGATTAGGACATCCAAATCAGTCGCATTTGGTTGATTTGAGGTCTTAAAATGAGGAGTAGAATAATGGATTATAACCTCTATTAACTAGTCAATGAGATAATGATGTAGTTACCTTGAACACCAAACTCAAGGTTGTCATATTAAGCGAATTTGGATTATTAAACATGCCTTCTGGGTGCAGACAAGCAAACAAGACAATCCTTTTGTCCTACCAGGGTTGATAAAATTAAAGAATTTTTATTAGAATATTTTGAGAATATAATCGAATATTCCAAGAATAAAGTTGAATGTTTTGACATCATATGGGCAGGACGCTAATCATACCGGCAAATTGGATTGAACGGATGGGCGCCGTGACAACCTCGACCAAACTTGCCATTATATTCAAGTACATCTGAGCTGATTTTAAAATCTACAATAGGTATAGATTCAAGCTGCAACCGGCTGATTTGAGGAACTCAAAGCAGTGCCAGTTCTAAGGCGTTAATTACCAAAGGTAAACTTCTGCCAGTGTAAGGTATTGGACCATGAGGGATGATACATAGTTTGGACTAAGAGCATCTCCAGCAACACACTGGAGAGGACCCTCTGGATAATGAATGAAAAGTTGATATAAATTCATCCCAGGTTCTGTAAATCTCTTATAAATTCAGAATCCTCAAAACCACTCAAGCTAGTGTATGATCTTCTCTTCTTAATTGCACATCATGATTGCACAATCCATGCGTGGTGACTTGTGAGTGGCTAACTTACTACTTTCAAAGTCTAATTGAGTGATGAACTACACACTGTAATACGGTACATAGTATATGATACATAGTATGGGTCCTGCAATGTTGGGATGACCTTCAGAATGCAATTCAAAGTTGCTGTACGTGGAGATGCTCTAAGCAAGTGGGAATCAGAACGAGTACCAGGACAGGATCTCTTACAACGAATTTCATGAGGTAGGTTGCAAGAGAGGTCTGGAACGAAAGAGGGCGCTAGCACGGTACTGAAGAATGGTCTGTCTGCCTGTCGATCAAGTGCAGGAAATCGGAAACATCACGCCAGGACGAAGACCCTGCCAAGGCTAGGCTAGTCCGAGCCCTAGCGTGATCCAAAGCGTAGAAAGAGTAAGCGCGGAGGCAGACAGAGTGCATAAATTATGCAGCACTGACGGCGAAAAGGGGAGCCAGGCAATGGTAGGGCCGGAGCATTGATCAATCGAGGCTCTGCTTGCTAGCCGATCAGCCATCGCAGTCCCTGTTTGGAAACAAGCACTGACAGCTTCTATCTGGGACCAGGGTAAGAGGAGTAAAGGACGAACCAGCGCTCATCAAGGTGCCAGCTCGGGTCATTCCAGTCGCAAAGAGCCATGCAACAAAGCTAGCTAGTCGACAGCCAAATCGATATCTGGTCCACTTCCTCTCCTAGCTACTTCTTGTCGTCCGTTGACCCCTCTGCTTCAAGCAACCTCAACCTCAACTGAAACTGTTTCCATCGCATGCACCGATTGTGTTTCATTCAAATACTTACAGATTCTCTTAAGCTTAGCGTGCCAATATACTGTTTTCAAAGTCTTCTTCCTTTTGACTGTGTGGCAGAATCGATTCGAAGTTCTGGTAATGGATTTTTCAGAGAGGTGAACGCTTTTCTTTTCATTTTGATTTCTTCCTGAGTGAGCACAATGTGTCCTTGCGAGGTGGATCAGAGGTCAATAACCGGCCTGTCCAGAAACGTCGATCGATGTGGTTTTAATACTTATATGAAAGGCGTCTTTTCGGTTCTTTGATACAATTTCTCCTCGATTAATTACTCTCACTGGGTGTCGGTGTTTGATCCAGTATGTTTAGCTAGCTGAGAATCCACAGGACGGTGTAGATCAACTGACACGGTAGGCTTAATTTGTGTCGAACATTAGAATATGTTCGTTATAATGGCGCCGAAAGTAGTGACCTTCAAGTGCACAAAGCTCAAAAAACTAGGAATCGTGTAGTTCTAGGGGTTCCAGAGGGGCGTCATGGCCGGAAAAGTGCCAATTAGTTTTTTGCATGTGAGAATTTGATGAGAAGAGATTCCTGGTCACGGAATCGAGATCTACATGCGTAGAGATCCCTCAAGAGCACCGCATTTAATTTCCACTACAACTACCTGAGCTCGAGTTTCGATCTAGGCTTGAATCTGCAGGGCGAGGTAATTAAGAACTCTCTGATGACTGAGACTCCCCACGGGAGATACAAAATAAATGAAGTCCTTGACTGAACGAACTATGGGGCAGTCCTCCCAATTTTTTAGAATATTCCGAAGTTTTTAATTCAGTAGGAGTTACAGTTTTTTGATCGATTATAATAACGTGCTCAAGTTAGGCGGCTCTGAGACTGAAACTGAATTAGCTACTAACCCTTTCGATCTCTGTAACTAGAGATGAAGATCGACAAACCCAGATTAGGTTCTTCCTCTCTAAATGTCGATCACTCCTGCGCTAGATAAAGAATCATTTAGTGTTTTCAGTAGCTGAACTGAGTCAGTGACTTACGAGCCACGCTGGCTACCACCAAATGAAAAAACTATCCTTCTCTGCCGGAGTTTTAATCTCAGCAGTCAGCACCCGTAGGCATTTACTGGTTTCCTAAAGGAATTGGTAGATTGTGCATTCAATATTGGTTTGGGGCAAAACTAGTACTTAGAAAGTGAAATTCAACACTGAGGTTTTGCCACAAGGTGTCAAACACTCACTGAGGTCTTCCTTGTAACATCAGTTTGAAAAAACAAAATCTAGACGATCACCTGGTGTTTTGACCCTTTTGCACATGGGACTACTGGCCGTCGCAATTAATATTGGCCCGGAGCAAATGAACTGTCGACAAAAGCAATTTATATTCTCTGATCGGACCAAACGAAAGGTCTGTTATCTAGCCTTTAATTTCGAAAGCGTGGACAGAGTCAGAGTACTGACGTTACTGTGATTTTCTGTTTGTTGGATTAGAATTCAATCCGGCCCGCTTCGGTTCCCAGGTTCGGACAGAATTGTTACTGGAGGATCTCAAGAGTCAATATCATTGAAATAAAGAGTTTGTCGATCATCGCATTAATTAATCTAAGCTCTAGCTAACTGATCGATTGATCTGCCCTACCTGCAGCCTTCACCAGATTATTGTGGACATCACGCCGGGAGTCATGCATGCGACCTCGAGAGAAGCTCCTCGGAAAGCCTTTCGAAGTCATCAAATTCCTCCCCGGATCACATAATCAAGGACGTCGACAATAAAGCTAACGTACGTCAACACATCATTCAACCCTCTGTCAGTACTACCCTGGCTCCAGATTGTTCTATGAACTGTATCAAGCTAGTACATTCACGACTCGTTACCTTCAGTTAACCCCCTAAAGGACCAAGAAGCCCAAATTGGGCCTCGGGGGTTTTTTGTTTTTAGCAGCTTTGAGTAGTTCTTTTGTGGACTTTCCTCTGGTTCAAATTTCTTTGTTTCTTGACCAACAAATACAATGTTCTTCACTGATTCTGGTGATATAAAGATTAGTTCCATCTACATACTAACTTTAACAATGTGATGGATTGAATTTGTCAATTTAAAACCATGAATCCTTGGTTCTAAAATCGTGACTTTTAAGATTCGTGATCTTTTTGCCTTCCATCACATGACAAGCTTCTTCACCTGCACAGCGCTGTAGACATAATTTCTAATGTCAATAATACAATGTTTTGGTCCAGAAGTTTCCAGTATTAAATGCTCCGAACAGTAATTTTACTGTTGTGTTTCTCGCATCATGTGTGAATAGCGAGCTCACATTGATTGGGAATGTAGGTCCAGGTTTTCAACCAGCTGTTGAGGGGATCGATCTGCACCATGCAACAATACAATAGCCAAAGTAATAATAATAATAATAATATGGCATACGATGATCATTCACGGTACAGCTTCAATGGGACACAGGAATCGACGACGACGTTCGGTCGGAGCTGCGGTGATCCCGAGGCGGCAGGCCGCAACATGATGCTGAACTTCGGAGGAGTTCTGGACCGCCTCGATCCTTCCGCCAGTTTCCCGGGCTTGGGCGAACTGCCTTCGAACGGACTGGAACCCGCCGTGGAGCAAAACCTGACGGGCACTTTCACTGGCGACTTGAATTCTACGGCATACGAGCTCGTGGCGGAGCAGGATCATAGCCGTCTGCTCCAGGAAATGCTTCAACAGCACCCTCCACCCCAGCCACCACCTCGATTGCCTGATGCACAGGTTCCTTCCACTTCCACTTCCTAAACTTGCAAATGACCACATGCTTAAAATGGCGTGAATTTGAGCGTGGAAATCAAGTGTCTAGAGCTAGGACTGTTGTAGATCTAATGTTCAAATGAGTAGCTAATTAATAAAACTCTGTCAATTTGAATGAAATCCACTAATTTAATGTTCAAATATGAGGTTTAAGTAACTCTTCCTGTGATTATCAGTTGAAAGCTCTACTCCACATTTCAATAAATTATTCACAGTTGGTTCACTAAAATCTAAATTATAGAATACACACGAGAGGACGGTTCTGTCTTTGGAACTGTCATGCCGCACTCCAGGACAACCTAGTTAAGCTATATAATATCTTATTAAATTGGCAATTTTGTTCGAGAAATCGGCAGTTTTCAAACCTCAGATCTACAGTAATATTTGGAAAGGTCTCAGCGATTACGCCCGTAGCATGTGGAATCGCTCTCGTGATAAGATTAGGAAGGTCTCCTAGTTTACCACTTAGGAGAATGACAAGTTTGACCGCATTTGGGGCAAACAACAACTTCTTTACAATATGAAACTAGGGGGGCATATTAGAGTTATCCGTAAAGTCCCTCAAAAGTGGGTGAGTGGACCATAGTTTGAGTGAATAGTGGTATTAATCCTCAAAAAACATGTGTGGGGCACTAAAAAAAATCTATGGATACAAACTTTGAAAGCACCAAAATCGGTGCTAAAAAACTTCTCACCTAAGTTTCTATTATTCATCTTCACACTTGAAGAAGGTGATTGCTAGCCCCTTTTTTAACAATAGATTCTCACTATATATACCTAGACCGTTCCTACTCACCCATTCTTTTGATTCCCTAAAACTTCTCTTTATAGTTTTCGTTTCTCCAAACTTTAATCAAACCAAGGCCCACTCAGCCCTTTAGTTTACAAATAACTCTATTACTTGAGTTGCCTACAACCCTCACAATTTTACTAGTTAGCTTTGGTCCTCTCTTGCCCCGTGGCGGTCTCTGTCATGGTGGCTCGATCTGTATTTTTCCTCTTGCAATTGAATTTGTTCGATTTGTGCTAAAAATAAAATAAAAATCAGATGTTGACTCGAATGTCACAATTTGTAACACGAGTATGGCCATTTTGAGGCATTGGACGTTGCCATCTTCATTTCAGTTTTTCTTATTAACCTCATATTTGTTAAAATGGCGGATGATGGAGCTTCAGTCTGCATACCAGTTTTTAAAGCTTTGGGCACGTGAATGTTACAATTTTGACGCTCTGGAACATGCCATTATGCCATCAGTAGACATTGTCACTGTTAAATGGTAGATGCACACAAGGAACACTTATAAATTCTATGACCTTGACTGAAGAATAATAATGTCAGGTTCCAGCAGCGGCAAGTCACGGTGATTGGGAAGACAGTCTTCACGTCCTACAAGAGATGGTGCACCTGCAACAACAACAACAGCACGGTCACCAGATTTTCAACCAGCCTCAAATGGAGCAGACGACATTCAACGGTCCCAATTGGGGTCGTCCAAAATTTCCAGGCGAGTCTGATCTACTGAATCTCCTCCAGTTTCCCGGAGGTCATGCCATACCAAGCTTTGGCTTTCCAGCTAGCCGAGGAAAAAGTCCTCTGTACAACTCGAGTTCGACTCCGGTGAAGACAGATCATTACGAAAGCAGGAGCATCCTCGGCTATGATCCAGGTCCAGTGTTTTATTTGTGGCTATGTATCGCCAACTTGCTATTTGAAAAATGGGCTTGCTATGTTGCTATAAAAACAATCGGGTAAAACAATCGGGTAAAACAATAAGAGTGTATTGCCATAATCTTCCTTAGTCTAATAGAGTTAACCAAAAAGAGTGTCTCAAAGTGGAAAGAAACCTTAAACTCATCTTAGACTCGTTTTCAGTTCAAAAAGCTAGATGGCAAAACTAGTCTATGGTGAGTTAAAGAATAATTTAAAGCAAGGCCCTGCACCATCATGAGGTGTGGAACTCGTGACCTCCCCAATGTTAGAGGAGAGTTCCCACACATTCCCCCAAGCCAAGAGCCCCGGCCATGGAAACTATTCATGAACAATAATTGTCAGAAATTATTATTATAGGAAGAGAACTCCACTTGAACTCCACTTGAAAACCAATTTTGGTTTCGGATAACTCTATTGGTACGTATAGCCAAAATTTCTATAAAAAGCGATGTACATATTTGTAATTATAAAAAAAATGTAAATCGCCAAATCTTGAATGCTATCTATTTTTCGAGTTTCAATTTTCAATTTGCCAATGGGACTCCCTTGAAAAAACGAAAAATAAAATCACTGTCCAGGTCTGAATCTCAACCATCACAGTTCCCAGCAGCGCTTCTTCCACAATTACTCGCGGCGAGATGCGGTTCCCGAGGCTTCCCGAGGCGCACCGATTCTGCTTGTGGATCTGGACCAGGAGCGAGACGACTTGAGTACTGTCAAAACGTCGTTCGGAGGGAAACGGGAGCATCATCAAGGAGCGAAAGGTGAGCCACGGGGCGTGAACCATTTCGCCACTGAAAGACAGCGGCGAGAGTTTCTGAACGAAAAGTACCATACTCTTCGAGCACTGGTGCCCAACCCCACCAAGGTAATTAACTCATGAATGTCAAGGCAACGCCAAGTTTGACCCTAAGTGACTCGGATAATATCAAAATGCCACTTTCTTTGTGTTATAAATAAAACAGTTAGATAACGTGTTTTTCAAGTTTTCTTCCTTAGCTATACCACAAACCAAGTCACATCATCGCTAACAGGATTTTCTACTAGTGGGTGGGGTGTTCGTTCATCATTTAATAGATGGTTGTTCGATCACACATATATTCACTAGGGAAATCCAAAGTGTCCATAGATGAACTTTGGGGACACATGTAGTATCGGGAACCTCACCTCGGCAAATGTCCCCCTTGGCGACATTCTCCAGGGGTGCCCCATGGGAGGTATTTATGGTTCATCTATATTCATGGTTCATCTATGGAATTTGACAATGGAATTTGGACAAATTGCACCTCTGGACACTTTGGATTTCCCTGCATTGATTGACAAACAGACCGGATGCCAGAACAACTAGGGTAATGGTTGATCTTCGAAGGTGTTCTTTTCTTCGTGACAAGATTTAGTGAAACCTGATCGATTAGCGTACTCTCGTGACAAGCTTCTCACATTTGGAAAAAGGCTCTCTGATTGAGATGCGCATCTGAAACTGCAGATCTATACGTGGCCTAGCTATTTTGTGTGTCAATTCTAAGTACGTAGACAGACAGTACTAGGCCTATAAGTGTGGCTTGATGGATGAAGGAGATTACAGCTAATTACATGATCTCGTTTCTATGATTGGGTGGTGAGCCACAAAGAAAATATCATTTACCATTTGTGCACATTAGAGTTATCAGTAAACTAAAGGATTGAGTGGGCCTTAGTTTGATTAAAATTTGGAGAAACGAAAACTATTACAAAAGGTTTTAGGGAATCAAAAGAATGGGTGAGTAGAGACAATCTAAGTATATATAGCGAGAATCTATTGGGAGAAAAGGGGTTAGCAATCACCTTCTTCATGTGTAAAGGTGAATAATTGAAACTTGGGTGAGAAATTTTTTAGCACCGATTTTGGTGCTTTCAAAGTTTGCATTCACAGTTCTTTTTAAGTGCCTTACACATGTTCTTTTTTGAGAATTAATATCACTATTCACTCAAACGCGGTCCACTCACCCACTTTTGAGGGACTTTACGGATAACTCTATTGTCTTTCTTAATATTTCAAATGTGTGATGAACTCGTGCGGTGACGGCAGGCGGACAGGGCGTCCATAGTGGCAGACGCAATAGAGTACGTGAAAGAGCTCAAAGGAAGAGTGCAGGAGCTGCAGCTGCTGGTACAAGAGAAGAGGCGAGCGGCAGGGGATGCGAGTAGCGTGAAGCGACGACGATCAATGGACGGGGCTACAACGGTAACGGAGTTAGCTTGTGTAAATAATAATAATAATAATGCGACGATGACAGTCGGAAGCTCTGAGCATCTCAAAGGGACAGGGACAGACGGGTTCTCCGTGGATAGATGCTCGTGGCTGCAACGCACATCCCAGAACGGCGTCCATGTGGATGTGCGCATCGTGCACGACGAGGTGATCATCAAAGTGAACCAGAGGCGGAGCAAGACGTGCTTGTTGTTTTATGTCATGGCCGTGCTGCAAGACCTGCAACTGGATCTGGTCCACGCCAGTGGAGCCACTGTCGGCGAGCATGATGTCTTCCTCTTCAATACCAAGGTCAGTGCATGTATATATACACAGGGAGAAAAAAAGACATTCCCACATGGGATTTCATATGGGAAGTGGGACAAAGTTCTCACAATTTTAACTTTCTTGGGATGATTTTAGTGTATTTTGATCTGAGAAAGTTACAATTGTGGGAAATGTGTCGGCGTTTCCCATATGGGAATCTTGTATTTATCTCCCTGTGCGTACAGACTTACAACGAAACTGATGAAAGAGCCGCATCAATCCTGAAAGACCCTAACCTTATGTACATCAAAAAAGATCTTAAACTGAAAGGCTCTAAACTTATATCAATCCTTTTCATTGCATGCCTTGATCTGTGAATCTTCAGTATGAAAGCTCCAAATATCTAAAAAAGAATGGTGCAATTCTGAGTGCCATATCAAAAACTTCTGGCACCTAAATGTGACCAATGCTTGTAAACTATGACTAATATGGACTTGAGATTCAATGTGACCAATGCTTGTAAACTATGACTAATATGGACTTGAGATTCAGGGCCGCTTTACTCTACAGTGGAGAAGTCCAGTGGTCATGAATTCTAGGGGAATTCTGAAATATGATTGGCTGAGACTGACACTCTTGTCCGGTGGTGGTTTACACTACGGCCAAGAATCCTCCGGTGGAGAACTTTGTACATGGATGAAAAAATGACATGGCTGCCAACATGGCAACACTTTTTTGAAGGGGAGTTCTCCAGAGGTCAAGATTCTTGGGCAACCTCAAAGCCTTGGATAAGAAACTTGACCTCTAGAGAACTCCAACTTGAATAAAAAAAAAATTTCCTTTTTTATTGTCTTTTCATCTTCTCCGGCATACCATCCCTAACCTCAAATAACCATGTCTTGGGCTGAAATTCTTGACCGACCCGTGCACTTCTCCACCGTAGTGTAAAGTGGCCTTCAGTTTGCCGATTTGAAGTTTAGGTGGGTAACTTAAAACCTAGTTTTCAAATGGGCGCCAATTTTGTGGAATTCAACCAATGTAAAGAATATGACTTATTGGGGTGATGATATTTGAATTATGCAGATCTTGGAGGGGACGTCCACATTTGCAGGCTACATAGTGGTGAAGTTGCTGGACGCTCTTGATCGCCACCCTGTACTTTAAGGTCTGGTGCATACAACCTGAAGAGAAAGCTTCTCAACTAACTTCCTCAAGTTCGTAAAAAACAGAGATTCGGACGGAGCACAAAAAGTGAGAAGCTCTCCTGCAACTTTTGAACTTCGTGAAAAAATCATCCGAGAACTTTGCACTTCGCTTCTAAATTAGCTCTCCTTTTGCCATATCATTATACTGAAGCAATACCGAACCTCAAATAGTGAGATGACTCATCTCTCTGCAACTTCGACTTGAATTGTCTGAAACTCAAAATTAGTAAAGAACCAGCGCGGATTGTACCTATTTCTTTAGATTTTCACCGGGCCGAAGTTCTAATGTAGATACCAGACCCTACCATCCAGGACTATAGTGGTAGGTAATATATTCGCATTGCAGAGATATAAAAAATGTCAGAAAATCTTAGTTATGGAATTGAAACCTCAAAAAACATCATATAGGCGATCTACACTCAGAGGTGTAGAGATGAGCAACTAGAAATTATCAAGAATCGTAGCCTACATAATTTGTACATGATTTAGTCAAATTGTCCAAATACAGTTGCTAGAAGAAGTTGATACAAGAAATCCTATACATTAGTTGTACAATGTTAAATCCGGGTCCATCCCGTAGAGAAATGACAAACTCAATCCTCATGTTCAGCTGAGTTACAGTGACATAGTCTCGAGCGAGGTTGTTATTATTGTGTTGTGTTATTGTATTGTGTTGTGTCAGAAGAAATCCAATGTTGAAATGGTTCGTAAGGCTTTTCATTCTATTCAATAACCCCATTATTTTATATTCATAAAGTACTAGCAAGTGTCATACATGTATCATATAAGACAAAGAAAAGTAAGTGGCACAGTCTGAATCTTTGAAAAAATTCACCTTCTTAATACATGTGAAATTTTTTGTGAACTTCTTGGTTATTGTCTCATGTGACCAATTACACTTGGTGAGTGAGAAGTGACCACTGAGAAAAGACTCATTCTGTCATAGTGGCAGCCACACTCTTTCTAGTTCATTAATGGGCCTCGTTCTTTGAGTTTCTCATAAGCTCAATCTCATTGCTAGTTTTTGACTTGATCTTTATGTTTGATCAAGGTTGTCATTGTCAAGACAAACAAACACTTAATTCACGCTGACCTCAAAGTTTCTATGTATCTATCTTTTATCAATGTTGAGGTTCTCTTATGTAGCAGCAACAATGAGATAGATACCTACATTTTCTCCCCTATTCCAACCCTTGAGGATAATCACCCATTGTTACCAATGATATAGAACAGGTAGTAACTACCTAGGTGGTAGGCACTTGGGATTGTTACCAATGATATAGATTAGGTGGATAGCCACCCATTTGAGTTAACTAAACACAAGCAGGGAGGGATGTTGAGTCTATGTAGAGATTCCGACCTTATATTAACAGTTTCTGATAGAGAATCCTCATGAATAGTCCCTTAGACTTGGAGGAACTTGTGGGACTTGTTGGTGCAAGGCCTTGCTTTAAATTATTCTTTAACTCACCATAGACTAGTTTTGCAATCTTTTTGAAGTGAAAACGAGTCTAAGATGAGTTCACTTAGGTTTCTTTTCACTTTGAGAGTTGAGACACTCTTTTTGGTTGACTCTATTGTTACCAATGATTTATTGGAGAGCTACCTCCCATATTATTTTTATATATATATATATATATATATATTTTTTTTTAATTTTTTTTTATATATTTATATATATATATATATTTTATATTTATAACAATTGACATGATTTGCAATGTTAACAAATACAAACATTGATACTTGAAATGGTAAAATAAATTCAAATGTTTAATCACTTAATTTATTAAAGTAAGCAAGGTTTTTTTGGGACAATGCATTCATGGCAATTTTTTTGGGTGAAATAGTGCTAGATTACACTAGAAGAAAATAATCTGGCTAAAAAATGGTCAAAAGTCATGAAGTTTTTCGCCAGGAAACTTCAAATTGTATAAATATCTTGAATGAAATCATTAGGTTGTGGATGAATTTTTTTTTATGGATATGTGATATCTTCTAATGTGATATTTTCTATCCAATATGTGGATGAATGTTGAAATATGGAGCACCACTATAACATTTTATATTGCCACTTCGGCACTTCATGAAAAATGAAAAAAAGTGCCCTAAATGCATTGCGCACACTTACAAAAATGGACGTATGTAACTACACCCCCCAAATTGTCTCCAACGAATTGAGGACAATGAAAGAATCACTATTCCCAAAAAATTGCTAGCCATTATCATCCAAATCTGGCAATTTAATATAAAATCTTGAGGATATTTTGGCGATCTAATATTGAGTTTTTGGTCGTTTTGTAGCCATATAATTTTTTATTGGTGCAATCTGGCACTAAAAGGCCCAAAAAATACAGGCTAATTGCATGTGTTGGTCAAAAAATAAATAAATAGTCGAAACAAAGGAAATCTACGTAAGACTTACTCAAAAATGCTAAGAAAAATATGAGACCCAATTTGGGCTTTTTGGTTTAACCGATCAGACATCGAAGACAGACAACATACCCCCGTCTAGGAATATACCATATTCTCAGAATATACCTAAAATATTCGAGAATGAAGATCTTTCACAAAGTCCAGTCTGCTGAAATGCATGTAGTAGACTGAACTTTGTGAAAGAGCAACCATGATTTCACCCATGTTCATGATGAGGTTATAAACTAGAGTTGAACCTTGCCTCCTAAGAAGCTTGCTTGAGGTAACTCGCGCACCATGGAGCGAAACAAAGAGTCGGGATCCGCCAGCAACTTGCGCGGCGCGTCAAACTCGCTCACCCGTCCCGCTTGAAGCACCAGCACTTTGTCGCTGCCGTCCACAATGGTGGCGATGCGATGCGCCACGTTGATGACGGTGGACGTGGGGAACCCCGCTCGGATGGCTTGTTGCACGAAGCCATCCGTGGGTGCGTCCAGCGACGCCGACGCCTCGTCCAACACCAGGATGCGCGCGCGTTTCAGAAACGCCCGCCCCAGACACAGCAGCTGCTTCTGCCCCACGCTCCAGTTCCCTCCCTCGTTCATCACTGCTCATTCGATGAATCCCATGCATAAATTTCCCTCCATGTGTCAGTATGTGTTGCATCTAAAATTCATTGCGCGCAACCAATTCATTGCAACGGCATTCCTGTGGACATCAGTGTTGCAACGTACCGCTGGATCGATGTAAAACATGTTAAGTGCCACACATACATTGACAAATCATATATGAGAGAAATGCAACTGGAGTCATATTTGTTCAATAAGAATTACAGTACTGTCTATACAAAACTGTTCATAGTTAGGAGGACTTCATGCATGAGCATCCAAAATATGCCCCAAAACCAACTCGTTCATGAATTTCAATTTAACCCATTGATCTCATGTTAAACGATTTCACTGATAGCATAATCATACACGGATTGAGCACTACATTTATTACCAACGTTCCTAAATGTTCACTGGGGAAATCCAAAGTTTCCAGAGATGAACTTCGTCCAAATTCCATCGTCAAATTCCATAGTTCACAATGGAATCTGCCCTATATTCATGGTTCATCTATGGAATTTGCATGGACGATGGAATTCGGACAAATTGCACATCTGGACACTTTTGGCCAGTGGTCGCTTAACAAGTTGTAACGTTGCTTGAGATACTTGCTAACAAAATATAGCCGACACAGTGTATGATCCTGGTAGTGAATCTATGAATCACTTAAACCCTGTTATACAAATTTGAAATCTATTACCATCAACTTCGAGTTCTGAAACTGTCACGGAATTCCATTCTTCACGTAGCCTTCTCACATTGACAGAAAAAGGATAGGAATGGAGGTGACAAATATTAGGCTTGGTCGATCACTCATTCAAACAGATTCAGAATTGAGGACGGAAAAGCAACGAATAAATACCTGGGGCAGCGAGTTCCCCGGGCTGCGCGTGGACAAACGCGGCCAGTTGACAAGACCTGAGAGCTTCCCAAACGTCCTCGTCGCTGTGGAGTCCCAGGGGGTCGATGTTGAAGCGCACCGTGCCGTGGAAGAGCGTGGGTTCTTGCGGAATGATGGCCACACGGGAGCGCAAGAGCGGTAAAGCCACGGTGGTGATGTCGATGCCATCGATCAGGATGCTGCCCCCGGCGGGTTCTACGATGCGAAACAGCGCCTGGAATACATGATTTTGTTTTTTCAGGACTTAGCAGTTTAGCATTTTTACTACTTTTCCATGGCTTGAAGAGCAATCCAAGCTCCAATGGCTTTATTCATATTAACCCCTAAAGGACCAAAGATTCATGGTTTTAAAATGACAAATTCAATTGATCATATTGTGAAAAACAAAATTCAGATGGGACCAAATTTTATATCACTGGAATCAGTGAAGATCATTGTATGTGTTGGTTAAAAAAAAATTGAGCAAAAAAACCTCTTTATATGACCTACTCAAAAAATGCTAAAAAATCCAATTTGGGTTTCTTTGTCCTTTAGGTGTTAATACACATGTAATATCAGGGTAATACACTTGCGCTACCTAGGTGCTACTTAGGCAATACCTAGGTTGAACGAGGCTTCACATCTTGACTCCATGTAGGAAATCTAGCTATTATTCCTTCTTTTTTTTCAAAAATCTTTTGTATTGATCAATTAGCCAGCCCAAATTTTATGTAGCAAATTGTCTAAAATTAGCCCCAAAAAAATCACTGGCCTGGATTAACGTCGACTTCCCGCTCCCCGTTCTCCCCACCACTCCCACTTTCTCACCACCGTTGATTCTCAGGCTGATGCCTTTCAGTACCAGAGGTGTGCTGGGCTGGTACCGAACCTGCATGTCGTTCAAGTTCAGAGATTTCTTTTACTTTCTGCTATCAAGATATACCATCGACATACACCAAAAAAAAGTGTTGTTCTTTACACTCTTTTTGACATTATTTTCGCCACTTTAGTGTTGAATAGAGTGCTGAAAATAACTCCCTTTCTGGTAGTGAGAGCTCTTGAAGATCATGGCTGAGAACCCTGACGACCGGGTACGGTATTTGTGACAGTTCTGAATTATGTACCTGGAGATTTTGAAGTACAATTGCCCCATCTGATGGCCAATTTGATAATGGCCCAGTAGTGTCAGCAACAATTGCTGACCCCTCAGTTGGAAGTGCAGTGTATTGTTTGACACGCTCCACAGCCACCATATGGGTTTCTAGTTCACAAAATAACCAAACCGTCCAATACAAGGCTCCGTTCAGGGACAAGCCATAGGAGAGGGACAGTCCCGCCAACTCTGCAATCACTCAACCATTCTTCTATGTCAATATAATTATGTAGCAAACAAGGGAAATCCAATGGACATTGATATCATGGCTCTTAAGGCTTTATGTTCTACACATTAACCCCCATTTATTTTATATTCATCAAGTAGAAACATCATCAGATTGGCGTGATCATACGAGGCAAAGAAGATCTCAGTGGCACAATCTTTGAATTTTTAAAGCATTTTCACCCCAAGTTGACAAATGTAAACAATTCTGTAAACTTCTTGAGAACTCACAAGAATTGTCTATGTTCATGATGTTGCTCTGAAATAATTTAATTTTACTGCAAACCCTATTATTCATAAGCCACATGTTGGGAACAAGTGCTCCTCCATTTCTCAAAGTGCACAAGATATATATGGCTTTTCGTTCTATTCATTAATTCCATTTATTTTATATTCATAAAGTAGCAAGTCGTTTGATTGAGATGGTCATACATACATGTACTAAAAGAAAATAGAGTCTATATGAGTGGCACAATTTGTAAATCTTTGAAATTTCTTCACCTCTTGCCCTTTTGTGAACTTCTTGAAAAGTACATGGGCCAAATTCAATGAAATTCTCTCTTATAAATGCGTTCATTACCATAACATGCTAGAGTTTGCAGATGATCATACCACAAGAGTGGGTATAAAAGCGATTGGCGTACACAGTGGCAAAAACTAGACATGTGACTACAGGAATTAGAGCCCTTGACAACTTAGAGAAAGATTTGATCGCAACTTACGAGGAGAGAGCCAGCGGTTGGGAAGCAGCACGAGCAAAAGTGCTGATGAACAAAGCACAACAGTGCCTATCATCTCAAGACGGTATGCGAGCCATGCAGATGCAGCATTGCAGTGAAACACCATGCGTATATTCTCGTTCAAACTATTCATGTGCTTTTGGTTAAAGAATTCCTGCTTCTGGAAGCAGCGAATGACTGCACTGCCTGCCATGCTTTCAGAAAAATGATGAATGATAGGAGCAGTCGTCCGGAAGCGCATCCGTGTCAACTGTCTTGATGTTGCAATGAAGTACGCCTGCATTAGAAATACTCATCAACAAACAAGAACAGTAATTTTAATTTGTGACGGCACATGAATATATTACATGCAACCACGTATGAAGAACTGGGAGCTTAAGTATCCTAAAAACAAAAGTACTGTTGGCCCATGCAGGTTTTAAGTGCAAACCTGGTACAAGAAGTACAAGTATGCCAGAGGCAAGATAATGAAAATAATCGGCCACGACATTTGACACATGACAAACAATGAGCCGAGTAGAGTGAAACAAATGCTCAAGCCGCTTCCAAAATAGCCTGGCAGTGTAACATCCAGCACAGATTGGTCTGCTGACAACTGTTCAATCAAACAATGTTCAAGGCAACAATTTAGTCCCTCCTTGGAAATTGCACTAGGCAAGAAAGAGATCAAGTTTTCATATATTTCATATATCACCCAATCGTCTTAGTAACTGATTGAAATTAGAAGTTGGAGGCAATCTAAGATTGAGAAAAGTTTCTATTTGCAGTAAAAATTAAAGATGGAATAGCACAAAGACATCACTGGGTTGCCATTAAGGGAAGTTAGGACAGGGGCCGCTTCTTTCAATGTACTCGTTGAAAGTTGTGATGTGGCCTATTAAGAGTGAAAGTAGTAACGTTGAGTTTTCTTTCCATGCTACCTCACAACTTTCACTGAAAGTAGCGCCATCGTGACTTCCCTTATTTGATTGAATTGAATATAAGAACACTCATAACTCATTAAAATCACACTCACTGATATTGCATTGCAGAGACTCTTTGCTATTGTGTACTATTGAACACTTTCCACGTGTCAATTGGTTACCACATGGGTGATATAAAAGAGTTCTGAGTGAATCTAATAGAATTTTTCTTTCTCCTGCGATGTGTTCCTGCATTGTAAAATACTCTAATATTATAGCAGAGGAGTCTGGAAAGCAGGGTTGTCCTACTCAACCACTAGACAAGGTGTAAAACGTGACGATCGAAGACATCTAGTAGACCTCCCCTCTAGCATAATTATTCTTAAAATATATCTGAAAATATTCACTAGAAGATTTGGAGGATTTAGCGAGGGCTAATGCTTCATGCGTTAGCCCCCCTTTTAGCCCCCTAGCACTGGGTTTCTTAACTCAGGAACATTTTTTTATGAAGACATCAGCCCCCAGAAATGGTCCACTTGCCACGGCTAAAGTACATTAGCCCTGGTTAAAACTTGAGGGATTAGCCCCCCTCATATTGGGGGATTAGTCCCTATTAGCCCATTAGCCCCGGGGGCTAATACTCTGAAATCTTCTTGTAATTGTAGAATATTGTAGGATATTCATGAATATATCAGCCAAGTTGTTTAACATATTTGACACTCATCTAATTAGACAGTCGACGACAGACATCTAATACAACGTCAAGTTGGAAAATAGTGTCAATCATGTATGACAACCCTGCTGGAAATGGACTTACCCGGTTGAGAATACGGCTCGAAGGTGTGGTGTCAAAGAACGACATGGGTGCTCGCAAAATGCTCCCCATCATCTCCGTATAGTATTCTTGTGCAGTTTGGGTGCCCGCCATCAAACCCAAACTCGTTCGAAACAGAATACACATCCAACTTCCCAAATGGATGAGAGCATACACGCCAATAAACCAACGTGGATTGAGCGTCTTGCTGGAGGTTACGTCCGCTAACCAGTAGTCACCCCATATTGACAGCGTTTGCCACATTCCTTGAATAATGAACAACAGTATGATGCACCATGAGCCATAGGCTTTTGTCGCATAGAGCCAATAAACCATTTTCCCAGTCCCACCTGGTTGGGACCATTGTTCCTCGTCAACGATCATATTATTTTTAAACCCTGCCTTGTTGTTGGCCACGCTGTTCACCAACTCTGATTGGGTAGCTTTTGCGCAAGTGTGAGCATTACCCTGTTGCAAAATGAATACACATGATCACAATTGAACTGAAAATCTGAAGCTCCCAATATTTCGTGTTTGAAGCACTAAGGTAAGTGCATGCACCCATAATTTTCACTCATAGGAATGGAGCATAGTTACCACTATTAGAAACATGTTATTGTTGTTGGGTCTTGTAGGCAAGTGAAAGAGAATTCCAACGTACTTTAGCATGCAATATTTGGACATTGTATGGATATGTTATGAATTTTAAAAGGTGTACCCATAATCCACCATAGGCTCTCATGCTCTGATTATGTATATATATTGTGTAACCAATCTCTATGTTTTCGTGTTGCTTTTTGGTCTAAATGTGTAGGTTGCATTATAGGTGTACACTTGTACTTACCAACCTTCAACATAAGGTTCTTTAGCCCCTCTCTGGAACACCTTACCACTATTCCCAAATCGTTGTAGCAAATACCCGAATCATGGCAAGTTCACGTCATCTTTAGCTAAAGGTTGGGTGGTGAGACAATGCTATAGTGCTACATTGGGGATCGAACCATCTACAGTGCTACTGTTGAAAAGGGTGAACTCCACCAACTGCTAAAGAACCTTATGAAAGATTTAAACTAATATGACCATCTTTGTGAATACACACAAATCTCGCTACAAGGTTCATATGATCATTGTGACCATAAAGAGACCTCCCTTTTATTCATGGGAAAGATCAATTCTCTATGTCATTATTGTCTAAAAATTCCTAAAACAATCGAAAACTTTTATTTATTCCGTGATGTTGAATTTATTGGCAAGGAGGATAATCATACCTCAGCTGATGTTTCAATTCCAGATTTCTCAACAGCCTTGTTGTGGGCAGTTATAAGAACTTCAAAATTGGTGCTACACCCACGCAAGTCTTCGTACTTCCCTGATTCTGTTATTGTACCATCGCACATAACCTATTCAAGTACAAACCATATTAATCTCTAAAGATCACAAGGTACCTCAAAATTTGAAGAAGTTATAAAAATGTATTATGAAATGATCTTGAGAAGAAAAACATACTGACACAAGTTGTAATTAAGAATCGTAGCTTACATTCATATAGTTAAATATGTAAATATCAGTACCAATAAATTATGTAATATAAACAAGCGACTAGTCGCGTAGTCTCTGCCTTAGTATTTACTCTAAATTTACATTTATGGCTATTGTTCAACCATGTAACTCCTTGAAAACGATGCGTTTCCGTAGTCTCTCCCTGGTAGGGCAAAGACAATAAACGTAGAATAATGATTTAACCAATATATAACATTTTTTAGCAGCTTTGACTATCACCCTTTTCCTGGCCTAGTTACCCAAAAGAATCGGCCTTGATTTGGAATGTTATGTTGTCTGATGCATTAGCATACCCATACACCAATAGGGAGAAGGGCTCACCAAAATGCGATCCACCTCTTGCAGGAATTCAACTTGGTGAGTGACAAGGATAATTGATTTTTTGCATAGCACACCCTTCACACATTCCTGCACGCCGGCAACAGTTTGTACTACTTAAAAAAATGCCAATTGTTGATTTGTATTACCCTCATAAATTACTTTCCAACCTCAAAACTACCCCTAAATAGTCAATGGTGGTTCTTTCTATATTTCTATAAGTGAAAGTAAATCATTTTAGGAAGGCCAGTAGTAGGAATGTTGTCATTTTAAACTGGTCATTTATGACTTAAATGGTCCCTTGTTACTCAATTTTAGTCCCTCGTGACCATTTAAGTCACACAAACAAACCACATTTCTACTAGCGCCTTCCTAGGAAACCCAAAATGTACCAATAGAAAGAAGAAATCAGATCCTACATTTTTGAACAATAAAAAAGTTATTTTTGAAAGAATTGATTATGAGCTTCTAAAGTGGACCGTTTTTTACAATTTTTTTCCATACGGGTCAAGACATTTTCTTGTTTAGGAGTGTATGGTGACATTATCTTGTAAAATGTGGGATTTATTGCAACGTGGCTCACTTTGAAGATGGCGGATCCAGTGTGAGCATCAACAGAGCTAAATATGTCATCCAGTAAGTAGATATCGGAATCCTGATACACAGCGCGGGCAAGCTGAATGCGTTGTTTTTGTCCTCCACTCAAATTAATCCCGCGCTCGCCGATCTCAGTTTGGTCTCCATGTTCCAGTGCTGCCATGTCGCATTCCAGTTGGCAAACTTCTAAAGCTTGCATGTACTTCCTTCTGTCCATGGGTTTGCCAAACAATATGTTTTCCTCAATTGTACCATTCTGGATCCATGGGGTTTGCGGTACATATGCCATGCTTCCTTGCGCTTGTACCTTCACAATTTGCAAAATCCAAGAAATTCAAGCATAGACAAGAAAAGGTGTGTTTGTGAATGGTATTAACAAAATGATACTATTCCAAAGGTGTACCTAAGTTTGTTCTTAACACCCTTGTTGACACCACTCTTAACACCAAGTAAGAACAGACCTTAATAAGAAGTTAAATTAGTTAGAAATGTCTCCCGGTATGCGATGTCAGTTTATAATCTACTTGAAACTCCATTGCACAAACAATTAAATGCTTGGCTTCTGACTACCAATCGTACCATATACATTACAACCCCCTTAACCTAACTGCTTGGACAACAATCATATTAACCCATAAAGGATCATAAGCCCCCACGCAACTTCTGGAACTAGAAAGTGAGGAAATTCGAGTTGTTGGGCTGTGATTTGTAGGGTGAGCAACAAAGAGACCCAATTGGTGCTTATATCAATGGTAAAATATACATTGTAGGATATGTCAATATAGAGAGGGTTGAAGTGTATATTTTACCATTGATATAAGCACCAATTTAGATTGTACTAACAAAATAAAGATTACAAGAAATCCTATACATTTATTTATTTTACCTGATTATGTTTAATGTCAACTTTACACTAGTCCAAATAATAAAGGCGATGCTCATATAACATTCTTAAGCAGGCCATTGTCGCACCTGTGGCATTTAAAGAATTTGCATCTATAGTGCCTTGGAATCACAAGCATTTTGTAGGAGCTACAATAACTTCAGTTGAACCAAGCAACAAGGGTTGGAGAGTTGAATTATTTTATTAGTACTTTTACATTGTAGTGGCATTGTAGTGGCATTATAGAGAAAGGGTGTGGTCCAGCAAGGGCTGAAGAATGTTATGCACATGGCTCCTATGTGGCTTGTAAAACATATTTGAGATAACAAAATTTTACATTGCCTCCTTGAGGTGGATTGGACTTACACTTGCCTCTTCAAATGCATCAGCACATACTGTAAATGCAAAAAAGTCGTTATTGTCCTCACCCATTGTCGCACATGGTGTTCAAATTTTAAGCTTTTTTCTTTTAATCTGAAGTGGCCTTAAGCATGGATTTGGAGGTAGAGTGCACCACCAGATTCAATATGATTTAAAAAAAGGACCAGTGAGAGGTTTTGGATGAGTACCTGACCATGAAGCTTGTGCATCTCCCCGAGCACAGAAGCCAGTAACGAGCTCTTGCCAGAGCCAACAGCCCCAACACAAGCAACAAGCTCCCCATTCTTGACGTTCACGTTCAAATTCCTCACTGTGCGTAAACTCTTTGAATCATCTTCCCATGAGAATTCCCCTTCTTCCACACATAATTGATCTGGAAGTGCCGAATCCAAAACTTTGGCATCATCCACATCCAGCTCCTTGCTGTGAAGATAAGCCTCTAATCTCTGCATCGACACCTGCAGCAAATTTCCATTGATCAAGTTGGTAATTTTCTGTTAAAATGGCAAAGAGTTGTGCAAAATGTGAATTTTGGGGTTGGGTTGAAAATTTTAGGTGCTTTTGGGTTTTAAATGGTTTCAACTAAAGGTCACACAAGGAGAGTAATTTCAACCGTTGAGAAAAAATCTTTGTCATGGTCCCCTTCTTGAGAAAAAATTCTCAATCATGATTCTGCTCCCTCGGTTGAAAATTAAGTACACCATTACATTCAACGCCATGCCTCCTCATTGTTCAACTCAACCGAATTCCAAACCAACCTAACCCCTATGCAACCCTTGACTGCGTTTAGAGTAGTTAGAGCATCCATGCGCACCCTTCTCCCTTAATTCAGCCCTTGACCATTATCATCACATCCAAAATTTGGTGTCTCAAGTTATCGTCTCCACACCCTTGAACCGCTATGTGTCCATCTATATAGTCGGTGAACCAACCACAATCACTATCATTATTGTCCATCAATCTAGGATACCAAACCCTTCCCAAACTAAGTTATAGAGGAACGTATTGAGGTGTCTCTGTATCGTGCTCATATTCAGTGACTCTCACCCTCCCTGAATATGGATGTTGCATTTCATCCACTTTTCAGATTCATGAGAGAATTCATGGGTAAAGTGGGCATGCATGCTCTTATAACACTCAACCCAAACTCAACTCAACCCGTAGTTTTTAAAGGAAGAACCACATGTGCATCTCATGTTTGGCCACATGTACCTTCTTAAAGGATGGACCAAGGGATGGACATGTGCTTTCTTAAAGATGCCTTCTTAATGGATGCACATGTTTTGCCAAATCTTCAAGGAATTGAAGAACCACATGTGCATCTCATGTGCATCACATGTGCATCTCATGTTTGGCAATAATTGATTTTGTGTTGTTACCTGTGCCTTGCAGAGGTCGTTCACAGTCAAGGGGAACACTCGGATGGGGTCTTGGAGCAGACGAAGAGTGGCGATGGCGGTGAAGACACTCCCGGGAGTGAGCTCCACTCCCAACAACAAGCAAGAAAAAAAAGTGGCGATGGACACCACGGCTCCGGATATAAGCAACCGGATGCTCATCACACTTCCCATGGTCCACATGATGTTGGAAATCCACGCATACTCGGCTGCACGACAAGAGGCAAGCTTCCTTGCAAAGCAGGATTCCCACGCTTGCAATTTGATGACTTTCATGGACGTCAAAACCTCATGCATGGCCTTCATTCTCACATCCTTGGCCTTCAATAGGCCCGCTTGGTTCCTTCGTTGCAACCGTGACGTCCACGTTGTGAAAGTGACAAGGATCACTAGTGTGGCCACGCCTGCTAGCATTGCCCATCCCACCACGGAGTACAGCAGCGTCAACGCCACCGTGACCTGAAAGGTGCACGAATTTTAGTAAAGTTACAAGAGATTCTTAAGCAGCTTTTGCAGGCACTGTAGGTACTCCCTCTGTCCGGAAATTATTGTCCTAGTTTATGGCATTTTTTTTTTCTCTAGTTTTTGTCAGATGTTATATATACTTCAAACATGAGCCATGTCCACTTCAAACAGGACAGACAATGAGAGTGACAGAAAAGCTACATACTAATACTAAATTTAGACCTTTTTGAAAAAAACTAACTTGTTGAAAAATGCCAAAAACTAGGACATTGATTCCAGACAGATGGAGTATCATTTCATATCAAGATGAGCATTATTGAAGAATTTAGGATATTTTCCTATCTAAAGTTAAAGTTGTAGTAATTATATTAGTGGGTGTCAAGATGGCTTGATGAATGGAGTTAGTGAATCCTACAAAGGAGGAAAAGCAAGCTTACGTAAAGAGGAATCACAACTCAGAATGAGAAGATGGCTTTGTGAATGAAATTAGTGCATAGTACAAAAGCAAAAAGTAAGCATACAAAGAGGGAAGGAGCCACATTCTTTCAATCTTCCTACTAAATCACTTGAATAATGGAATTCTTTAATTGTTAAGGAAATTATCGGATCTTTCTCTGAATCCACGAGTAATTCATTCAACGACTGTGGCACCCACTAATCACTTGGGTAATGAAATTCTCTAATTGTTTGTAAGCCATTGATTGGTTTTTTTTCAGAATCCATCAGTGATTTATTCACTAACACTGACACGGTCCACTATTGCAAAATTTGAGAAAACAGAGCGACATCACTGACCTGTAATGGCAGCATCCAGACGTTGTGAAGAGCGCCGATGGTGTTGGCCACTTGTGGCACATCCACGGACATGTAATTCACCATCTGGCCAACGCCATGCTCCTGTCTAGACGAGTGTGACAAGCAGAGTCCTTTCCTGAAAACGGCTGATGTCAGGGTTGACCTGACCTTCAGGCCCAGTTTCTGGCACTTGAAGGTGAAGTGATGAGAGCTCAGAACATCCACAAATCTCGACACAAGAAGAATCAGGACCAAGAAAAATCCCTTGAGATCGAAAAATTGATGGTCTTTCTTAGTGGAGTGCTGCACAAAAGTGTTGATGAGAGCCGGGCCGACATACATGACACAGGCTTTGCAGACCGCGGGCAATCCAGTCATGAGAAACTCTTTCCAGAAACATCGAACAAGAGCTCCTCGGAGCGTGATATCTGACCTGCGAATTTTTTTTCGTTTTCTTCAATAGCAGTTTTCGGCGATTACCAAATTTGCTTTACTACAAATACATAGCTTTCAATAGAATTGCTGGCTATTCAAAGGAAGATTATGGCGATATACTCTATTTTTTTACCCAATTTTTCTTATAGCAACATAGCAAGCTTGCCCATTTTTCAGACAGCAAGTTGGCGATATACAAAAATAACACTGGCATATCTGACCTCAATTGTTGCAGAAACGTTGACTGGAGTTTCTGCGCTTCGAATTCTTTCGGTAGCTTGGGAATGTCGCCACTTCCAAGCCTGGATTTGAAGCCGTGAAGAAACAGCGGGTTCATCCATCGCCATGTTAATCGGCTCCAAAACCTGGCTTCGTGGTAGTCTGAGCTGAGCTCCTTCGATTTGTTGGCACTCTTCTTCTTCTTCTTTTTCTTCCTCGAGTTAGACTCTACATACGTTCCAGCTGTTTCACCCTTCCAAGCTATGGCGAACGAACGAAACGCCAACTTGAATCTTGTGGCATTGCCATGAATCATCAGGTGCCAAGAGAATGATACAAAATGGTGCCAAGCGTTGATGAAAGGTTGCCAGGTTGACCATCGTCGTTTCAGCTGGGATTTCAGGTCCTTGTAGGAAAGGTACGCACTGGATGACACTATCAAAAGTAGGAGGAGACTTCCATAGATCGAAATCTCTAGGTATGTGCCAAGAAACTGAGCACCAACATCCTTCAGCCATGATCCTATCAGTGGAGACTTCCAGGCCAGAAGTAGATCTAATGGCTCGTTAGAAGACTGGTTAGTTGAGTGAGCCATGAATGCAGATTACCATGTAACCTAGAAAGCTCTACGTCTGTGAATTTGAAGAGCTAGATACTTGAATCTCTGCAACAAGAGCCTAGCGGAATGTAGAAACCTACACATTCAAGTGGAGAGATCATAGCAACGTACTTAAAACGACAACACTGGTATCCGATGACGTGAAAACGTAAGCACGTTGGAACGACACCGCACTGATTGCAAGCTCGTTCCAACACGATCATGTCGTGGTAAGTAACTAAAGCACCTTGCAATCTGAGACCCCTGCAGCTAGGTAGAGATCGATCACAACTGAGCTGTTAACACGTATATCCAGCTTGTCAAGAACTCATAACTGTATCGAATTGCTTTGGTTACTCGGGTTACTAGAGTGTCTACTCTCGACACCAATGACTCTTTGTCCGGTGGGCAGGACGAACAGACACTTTATTCACACGGGCCTCGAATTTGTTAATTTCAGAGGATCGATCAGAGTTTCTATCTATCGAATTGTTAATTTCCCTGAGTATGAACAACAAGAGACAGATTGTCTTTCCCTCATTCACCACTTGCAATTGCTTTGTTTGTGCATATGAAGCTGCCAAGGGATCGAACCGACAGTTCGATGGCAGATCAAAAGCTACGCGACCGTCACGGCGTTAGTAGAGAAAATCAATGGATGTCTACATCGTAATAATATAAAGTAACGCTGGATCAGTGAATGAAAAGAGTCTGTTGCCCGGCTAATTCAATGTCTACATTGCAGCAATCACAAGATTTCAAACCAGCGCGAGAAACTCAGTGTTTGGCAATGATATCCTTCATTTACAATATATTAAATGTTATAAACTAAGAAACATAAGTACAAAACCCTCCGATCCTGCAGCAGCTGTCTGTAACTTATCGATCTGATGAAGCCCATCGTTTGGTTGAGCCCAATTTATTAATGGTGGAGGCAACAATTTAGGCCAGGGCTAGAGCTCATGCAAGCTTGCATGGGCCCCGCCCCGCCTGGTCATGGCCCCATGCATGTCTTCCCATGCCTCATGCCCCCATCTGTGAGATTTTTGCAGCCTGGCCCTGCCCCCCTGCCCGCCTATTGAATCCATTCCTTAGCCCCATTTGAGAGTCCAGTTCTCCGACCCAGTTCTCCTTTGAGAGTCCGTCTCATTGGTGCCAAAACTATCAGAAAGTGTTTTTATGTAGGCACTTTGGAGAGCAACAACCTTTGCATTTTGGCCATTAGTGTGAAGCTTGAGAGGTCAATTTCCGCAATATGATCAGTGGAATTCAACGCACTCTTAACTTTTAGTCATAGTATGGACTACCTCTTATATTTGAGTAGACAACATATTTAAGTACATCATCATATTTTAATACATGAGCCACATTATACGAGCAAATATTTGATGTTGACTAATAAAATGAAATCCTAAAAATGTACAGAAGTTAAACGAAACAAGTAAAACAATTACCTTTTCTTACAAGCTTCTGTTCACTATTCAACAAAAAGTAAGAAATCCTTCAACACCCACAGACAACAACTCTAAGTTAGTACGGTCAATGAGGCAAAAGGGGCAATGGATTCAATAGGCGGGCAGGGGGGCAGGTCCAGGCTGCAAAAACCTCACAGATGGGGGCATGAGGCATGGGAAGACATGCATGGGGCCATGGCCAGCCCATGCAAGTTTGCATGAACTCTACTTAGCCTGGCCAACAACTAATGTCCATTTATGGAAACGATCTTCCCTGAATACGTGCGCGCCAACTGAAGCTCTGAATCCACGTGCTCGTGGCATGCTTTGCATTGGATGATAATCATCCAACGGAAGCACGCCGGAAGATGACGGAGTTTCGTTGATAGACTCTGTTCGTCAGCTGGCAAGCTGTGGAAACGTCGTCGTCGCGACACTGAATTAGGGTTGCACTTGAATTAGGGTTGCACTTGAATTAGGGTTGCACTTGAATTAGGGTTGCACTTGAATCAGGGATATCAATTTCATTGACCAATTGCAGAGAATTTCATTGCGCCAAGGAGACTGCATGACTGGTTTTAGAGTCGACCTGCAGAGCAAACCGGTATTTCAGGAATTTCTCTAAATCCCCCCAGACGTTAATGCAAGAGGACAAAAACTGCCCCCTATTTTGAACATGTAGGGGCCCACCTTAAAAAATAACCCCCTCTTCCAAGGGTTTAAAATTTGGGACGTAGGCCCCAAATTAGCAAAAAAATTGCCAAAAAAAGACCCTAGGATGCCCAAAATGGAAATTTTAGAAAATGGGGCCCTTTGGTGAACAGTGCTTGTGTTAACATCCGGGGGGATTTAGAGTCAGGGGTATTTCAGTAGTTCTTAGAGCAACTTGAACGCTGAATTGTGTGTAGTTCCTGGAGCAAGTTGAACGCCAAATTTGGTACACAAGTTTGAAGGTATTCAAATTATCAGTAAAAGGTAGAAATTTAAGGTCAACTTGGGGTTTAAGTAAGGGGTTAAACATCGAACCGAGGGCTTTCTTCTGTACTAGGGCACTAGCCCAAGGGCAATAGCCCAAGGTCTAGTACCCTAATACAGAGGGAAGCCCAAGTTTCGAGTGTTTAACATGGCGTTAAGCACTGCCTTAACCCCTAACTGCCTGAGCGACCAAATATGGTCGTCCGAAAATTTCAGCTCAAATCTGTGAGGGCAATTTAATTCCCCCGACCGGTTTAAATTTTTTTACGGGCAGTACTAAGAGTTAAATTTTAGATTTTTTTAATTTTCAACCAAAAAGGTAATTTTTTAATTTTAGGGAGACACTCAAAGGCACTTATGTCTCAACCCCTAACTGCCTAACCGACCATATTTGGTCCATCAAAATTTCAAGATTATCAAAATTTCAGCCAATTTTAAATGTCCATATCTTATGCAAAAATAACAATTTTTGAGCGTGATTTTTTTTCCCTTGTAGATATTCAAATTGATCAACATTTCCAAATAAAAGACTTTAAAAAATATTTATTGATATCCTCTAAAGCCCTCAAAGTGATAGTATCTCAAATTGTCACAAATTTGAAAGTTTCCTCGGAATGAAATCTTTAGGTCTTTTATCAAATAAGATTAGCTCTAACATGAACAAGGTAACCACCATGTAAAACCAATGTTTTTGACCTATCATACTTGATTCCAAGTCAAAATGACTAAACGTGCATTTTTTATGAATTTTCAAAGATAATTCTTATAAATTGATTATTAAATAATTCATAGCAGTTTTCCAAAATTAACTTGTATGGATGTTGTCTTATTGTTGTGCTCTACATATATTTAAGGTTTGTAAGTCATAAAAGTTGAGTACGATGAACATTATAACACGTTTAGTTTCTTAAGAAAACCCTTAGGCACTTAGGGGTTAACTGTGCAATGTACAGTTAAACACTACCTTAACTGTACAAAGTACAGTTACACTCTATAAAGATGTAGTTGTACCTTTCCGTCCTAAAATCTGAATTATAATCTTAAGAAAAATCCGTGGCAGTGTTTAACGGTATCAGAAGTAGGTCGTAGTAAAGATGTTAGGGTGAGTTGTAGAAACAGAAGTTAACCCCTAAATGCCTAGAGCCCTCTCCATATTCAACAGTCTTGCAAAGATGCAATATAAAATGCAACTAAAAGGGATATTTTGAACTTGATGTATAAATAAAAGTTGCACATAATGAATTTTAAATTGTATCCATACTATTAGATCTATGATTGCTATCACCGATATTTTTGTATAAAATTTGAATCTCAAAATTCAAAATTCTTTTGTAATTTGATTACAAATACTATATTGACAATCTATGGATGAAATTTGTTGTGATTGGTTGAAATGTAATACTCTAAGTGTAGTGATTTTTGGAGATTTTTTGGTTGCTTAATTTTATGAGTTGACTTTTTTAAGAGCACTTTTACATTGAAATTTTCAAAATTTTGGGTGAATCACTACAATATGAAATGAGGCATAAAAATTTCACAGATCATCCCTATTTATACATGATTTATCTATTTACATAATGATCCTACTACATAAATTGGCAAAAAATTTAGCCGATTTCCACGGAGAACTCTAGAAAGATTTTGGCCAACGGAGGATCCTTTGATGGGACGCCGCATAATTTCCGCCTATCGAGAGGATCCTCCAATATGCTCCATTATGTTCCACATACACTGTTCAACACGTACAATGTTCTTCGCATAGTAACTGTGTTATTATTCCAAAAAATAATACCTCTTTATTTGGCCACTTCTAACATGGTAGAAAAATACTAAGGACTTCACATATGTGCTGAACTCAATACTGAGGACTTAACATTGTGTTGAAAGATCCCCGATGACACACGAAGTGCTAATTGTTCGAAGGCCTCTTTTTGCAGAAAGACTATGGATCCACTACTTCACTAGACTTCTAAATAGTGATTCTTTTAGTATTCTGAGTATTGACAAGGGATCCTCCGACGAAGTATGAAGTGTTGACTCTTCATGACTAACCATAAATACTAAGGACTTCACATATGCTCCAAGTTCAATACTAAAGACTTAACATATTGTCATCGAAGGATCCCCCGATGATACACGAAGTGCTAATTGCTCTAAGGCCTCTTTCATTTGCACAAGTCATGTTGGATTCACTACTTCACAAGACTTCTAAATAGTAACACCTTAAGTATTCATCATCTTGACGGAGGATCCTCCGATGAAGTATGAAGTGTTTACTCCTCATTACTAATCGTTCGTTCCAGAAACCATATGGCAGCTCTTGGGGTGGATCAAGATCATGGATCCTGCTTGTTGGTTGCAACAAGATTGACTAAAGCTGCAGTTCTATCTGCCTTTGGAATTTTGTGAGTAGCAGGACTCTTTAATTTTGACCACAATGCAAATAGTACACAACTATAACGCTCCTAACATGGAACACTTTGTTCTAGGACCCACGTCGCAGACCAACAACCTTTGTACTTTGCAGCAGGGGTTCGCGCATAGTTCATCGGTTCCCAAAATTGCAATAGGAAATTCTTGAAGTTGATATCTGGGTGAAAGCATGGTATTGTGTACGAAAGAGTTGATTTGCCATGTTGAAATTACAATGTTTTGGTCAAAGGCTATAAAAGAGTATCAAATTTTCTTTTCTATTGGTTCTAATTTCATGGCGCCCTATGTTGTTCTTATAAGTATTCGAATCCAAAGTTTCAAAGTAATAATCATTTTTTATTTTAATTTTAAAAAGGAACTCTAGCCGGAAGGGCCAGTGTGAATGAAGGATCTGTTGGGGGAAGTGCTGCCTACTAGGTCACCAGGACCAAGGAAGTGCGTACTCATTAAAAAAAATACTAAAAATAGAACTCGAAAATAGATGTCTAAATCCAATTTCGGGAGCAAATTTGATGAACTAAATCATATTTAATATCAACATAAATTTTATATTCTTTAAGTCCATTGTGTATTTGAGGGCTTCAAACAAAAAAATCTTGAAAAAAATTATATTTAATGGATTTTCAACTTCTTTTATATCAACTTTTCGATTTGGTTCAAATTTACTTTTTCAATTTTGACTACTTCAATGTCACTACAACATATATAAATAATTATTGAAGATGAAATTTTCAATTTTCTTTGTGAGACTTTGTTAAACATCATGACTTTTATTTTATTAGCAAAAAAGGTTTTACAAAAAATAAAATTTGAATGTATTTTTCGACCTTGCATTGTTGCTTCTTCATAGGGATCAATGTTGGTCCACTTTAGCATGCTTTCACCCATCTGCAACATCTTTGCACACAACAATCATTGCCCTTCTTAACCATACAGGGTATACGTCTAGGTCGGAAGGCTCAAGAAGGACCAAGATCTCTCTTTAACATCTCTCCATGGATTAAATGCATGTTTTGGCCTTTCATTATATGGTTCACAATATGGTTCAAGGTCCTCGTCTTCAGAAGTGGGGTCACCTTCTATATCTACGAGTTGAAGGAGTGGGACATTACCTAAATTGTGGGTAAGCCAAAAGCCTTCCATTAACCTGAATAGCATAGTGGGCAATGGCTTCTCAAGATCTCCCAGCATGACTTTCCAATAATCCACATACGGACCGAATTGCTTCGCAAATCCCTCGCACTTAGTCATTCCGGGCTCCCAAAATTCAATATACTTTTGTAGGCCAGTTTTGATAAATGCGTTGTTTTTCGAGTTCTTCACCTTCTCTTAGGCCTTGTCTTGATTTCCGACGGGCAAGGCAACCTCATCCCCCCATACGCGCTTGAATAGAATTGGACGAGGATCACCTAGAAGACGTCCATTTCCATCTTCCTTTTAGAGGCGTCGGGGAGGTTTATTTAGAAGGCACTAGTGTCATCAATATATGAGAATGGAACCTTGGTTGCTACAGCAAAACACCCTCGTGGCAAATGGCTCCAATTTGTTGTTCTTGATTTATTCCATTTTTCTCCCATTTTGATCATAGAGTTGTCGCCATTGGATTGACTTCTCCCTTTTGCGTTCTGACTATTTTCTTGTGTGGTTGGTACGTGTTTCCTTCAAAGGTATAGTCTATTTTTCTATATTGCCATGAGCTTCCTATTCTATGTTTTTTTTGGTATCTACGTAATTTATTTGAGTCGCATATCTAAAAGTGTTGGCTCCGATTTTACTAACACTATCATTGTTTATACATAAATCTCCTACTTTGAGCTGGATCCGTCTATCCTCTTTTCCATGTGATGGATAGTTCTAAATCTAAAACTGTAATGTAAGCTTCTATTTATGCTAGCATTTTTGTATCTAGGCAGTTTTAGACATACTAATAGATCAAGTACTATAGATTTGTACAAATGACATGTGTAAATCAAGTACGCAATAAAATAAAGTAGAAGAAGAGATGATTTACTAGTATAGTGTTGTCTACGTGTTGTTGTGGGCGTTGGTCTAGGCACCTCCATACTTTGTTTGACGCAATGTGGTGGATCAAGTAACCACTTGTAGAAGTGACATTTTTCGCAACATTTTGTGGTGGTCTATATATCTATGTTTAGCTTGTGAAAATGGTATGCTAATGTCTAATCTAAAGTTTAGAATTGCATTCACGTTCATGTTTTAGGCTACTACATATTAGATCTAAGGGTTGCTTCACACTATGGCCAAAGGTCGAGAGGCTATTGATTTCCACCAATTCAGATTGGAAGAAACCAAAAATTTGGCCTCTCAACCCTTCACACTAGAGGACAAAGTCCAAAAGCCGTCGCCATCCAAAATGCGTACATGGCAGCATTTTTTGACCAAGGCGGCAGATCCTCTAAGGAAGTTTGGATCAGACATAAATGGAAACCCAAACTATGATCAAGAGGCCGTTGATTCTTTTCCATAAAAATTCAAAAACTATATTTTATTGCCTATTTTCAGCCCATTTCTTGAGACTCTCAACAAAAATTGCCCACTCAATTCCATGGCCTCTCGATTTAGAGAGCCATAGTGTGAAGCGGCCCTAAGTACTAGAGAAACATATCAAATATCATAAATCACAATCATTTTCTTTCTTCTCATTCTACGTCTAATCGCATTCTAAATATAGATCTACACACATTATACACCTCTTGCGAATATGAACAACTCCTACAAGGGCACTCTCACTACCATCTTTGCTCTCACCTCCGCATCTCAGAGCGCTCTCTTAAAGGTCCTACATTGATGAAGACTGTATAGAAAGGAATATTTTATTGAACATCACAATGAATGTCAATCTTTTTTTATACACAAATTCAGTTTCTGAAAACAGGAAAAAATGGGTTTTGCAAGACTTTTTAAAAGATATTGGAAATTGTTCAATATTAGGGTGCTTGCAATATTAAGTGTTAGAATTTTGACAAGATCCAAGCTAAAAGAAATACATATAAATATAAAATTCAACTCCATCTCGTGATGTGAAGCTTTGAACCTTGGGCACAAGAGTAGTGAACAAACCATCTATGGCGCACTCTTGTATCCTACTGCACTTGTTTTTTGATAATGATTTTTTTTTTTCCTTTTTTATGTTTTTCTTCATTTTGTTAATCTTCATCTTTCTACAAAAATAATTGAAATTATTTTTTGGTCAATCTTGTCCTACCAGGAGAATGCTTCTTTAATATCAATAACACTATTAATTGGTACAACATTACAAAATCCCATATAATCACAACGCCTCCAATATATAGTATGACATTTTTATGATATTTTTGGAATTATTTTCCATCAACCATGAAAGAAATTATGCATTTTAGGTATGACACCCTCTAAAGTTGAAAACAACACTCTATTTCATAGTGTGACAATGGTCTCGAGGACAACATTATGAAGATGATTATTATTATGAAACTCCATATAATCATGTCGCTTACAACAGGCTGTGACATTAAAGAGGTCCAAGTGTAAGATAAATTGGACTAACCAACCCCACCACTAGGACCGAAGGTAAAAAAACAAAAAACAAAAGCTTGTCACTATTTTTGGACATGGTGGGTCCATCATAAAAGTTGGGCTAGACTATTTTGGTGCCATTTTGACACTAAAAGCTGCATACAGGTCATTTTAGTATCATTTTATCTATACTAGGTTGGTATGGTGGTTGGCACCAAATTATCTTAATTGCATTTTAATGCACCATCGTGGCACCATGTTCACATGCCTTGAAATTCCTGATGTCGCCAGACACAAACTTGGGATAGCACACCCCAAATATAGAATTGAAATTTCCAAAAAAAAGCATCAAGACCCCAAAATGAGAAAACCAGAAAAATGATCGGTCCCAATGTGGGGGTTGGTTCGCGGCCTCCCCGTGTAAGACCTGGATAGCGTTTGTTCGTGCCACGTGACGATACCCATGGCTCCCTCACTGGCTATGGAGATGACAGATGGATTACTGGTTCTCGCCGATTCGCACTGAAAATCTGGTTTGCCTCACAGGCTCTTTTCGATTCTTCATCGATTCATTTTCGTCCTATGGATCAAGCCTTTGGACGAGCATCTCAAGCCTTGAAAAAATTTACTACTGTGTGAAGGAAAGCACCAGAGAACCCGGAATGAGTAACTAATAAAGACTAGTACAACAATCAAGCAAGAATTGCATGTCGGACGCAACATGCTCTCTCTGCTTGTACGTGGAATGTCTTGAGCAACTGAAATGCATCGTGAAAGATGCATTTCTAAGTAGCAGGTTGACGTAACTTACTAGTCTAGTCTCGAGGTTGTGCAGGATCACAAACTTCGTGATAAGTACAATATTACGATTCTCCCTTTACTGGGTATCATCGCTAGACTTCAGTCAGTAACGAGGATCTGATGGAACTGTACAATATTATAGTTCCAAACCTAAATCTAGATCGCTGGTACTTTTGAGAAAATCGTATCAGTCTAGCAAAAGCCTATTTAGCAAGTCGGTACCGGTACCGTCTGCGGAATTAAGTCGGTACTTCACGTTCCAGGGTACCGTACAGAATTCAATGGACGCTAGCTTCTGAGAACGTGCTAGAGCCGATCATTTTGGGTTCCACATGTTTTCGGTTCTTGTTATGAAGTTTCGAAGTTTGCAATTTTATTGTTGTAAAAGCGTAACATCTGCACATTGAAGAATTCGGTATCAACACGGCACGCTTTTGGAACGTGGGCAGGTTTAGAGCTTTCTACGTTAGACTGTAGAAGGCATCCATCAGTTCGTGAAGTAGCGAAGTTAGCATCGGCTATGGCGTCCAGCAACCTCTTGCTTTTGCCATTAGAAAGGTTGTGTAGTTTCCATGTGCAGAAATTATCATGTGTACAAGGCAATAGTAGTATTGTGTGCCATAGTAGTCGGGGGAAGGGAGGAGCTGATTCACATGAAAGGACGAAGCTGAACGCTGTGACCCAGCGAATGCGATTGTTGCTGGAAAGTGAGGGTCTGTTGGCAACGGAAGCAGCTTATTCTTTAGTCAACTCTATGAACACTGAAGGTCGTACTGCTCTCATTTCTGCCCTGTTTCCTGGTAAGCAAGCAGTACATCCCTCTCGGTCCATATATTTCTAGGGTTTTGAAAACTGCATGAAATTCATGACCAAGGCTATGCTTTTCACTACTCTGGGGTTGGAAGTTGTCGGTGCTTTTGGGTGCCACAGGAAGAGTATTTTCAACTGTCTAGAAAACTCCTCAATTGTGATAGAAAATTTCTCAACCTTGATCACCCCTCCCTTGGTTAATGGTTGCTTTCAACATTGCCTCCCCCTTGGGCCTCATGTTTTCAAACTATTAGGTCATACGGGGACTTTCTTTTATTTATGTTTTGACTAGATACTTCACTGATTCTGGTGATATAGAATCTGAATAGTTCTTGATTTTGCACAGTCGAATTGGGTATGAGTCCTTGGTGTTTTAACCAAGAAGCTCATATTGGACTTCATGTTTTTTTATAGCAGTTTTGAATAGGTCCTATGTAAACTTTCTTTTATTCGAGTTTATTTGTCTTTTGGTCAACAAATGCAATGTTCTTCCAGTGATATAAAATCTGTTCCTATCTAAATTGTTGATTTTTCACAATATGATCGATTGAATTAGTCATTTTAAAACTATGAATTATCCTTGGTGTTTTAAGGGTTAAGGTGTAACATATGCAGCGACACAGCAAGCAGTGGATTACTTCGAGCAGGCGGATGCAAATGCAGATGGGATGGTGGACGCTGCCGAGTTTGCTAGTTTCGTTGAAACACAAGCTCATTTCTTTGAAGAGTCTAACAAGCCCTTGACAAGCGATCAACTGTATCATTTGAGCTCCCGTGCTGCCATTGGTAATAATTAAGCTGCACAGTTGTTACCGACACGTTCCAGTATGATTAAATCATCGACAAGAATAATCATAATAATTTCTTTCAACAATAATAGTATCCAACATAATTCATGAATTTTGATGAACATTGTTGTTTGTCTCTACGATAGTTTCATCCTCAGTAGAAAACTTATTCTTGTCTTAGCAGTAATTTAATCAGTGGCTTTCTTTAATTCAGGCTTTTAAGAGGACGACTGAAATCTAAGAATTCATACATCTAAATTTCTGCGAATTTCTACTATTCAGGAAGGATTGCAATGGTTCCTTGAAACTGCTGTCTAATTGGAGATTTGGTTGTTCTATATTTTATTTTATTTTATGGTTATCACAGAAGACATTGAATTCCATGTTTTGGATGTTGCATTGCAGGAATGATCGGCTTTGGATTTACAGGTATGGCAACTATCTGAATCTTGTGTAAAAGTGTTTTTTCTCATCATTTTTCATTTGTGAAGATCTATTTAGAAGTAACCCATTTGAGAATCGATCCATCGGCATAAGTCTCTTAAATTATATCATTCTCCTGTGCAGACAATGCAATCATGATTCTTGCTGGAGATGTGATTCAAAACACCATTGGGCTCACACTTGGCCTTTCTACACTTATGGTACGTTTTCTTTTTCGTCTCAAACTAAGGGTAGACCTTGCTGCCCACAAACTACCCCCAACAAACTCTTTATTCACGATGGTCTTTGGGTCAATGTTATGATTATTGTTATTTTTTTTGTGTTTATTCAGTCGAGTTTCTTCAGTTCTCGTAATATTCTCAGGAGTTGTTTCTTTAACCCTTAAAGGACATACCAAGCCCCATAGGCTTTTGGTATTTTGGGAGAATCTTGCTCATAACTTCTACTCCGTTGAATGAAATGGGGTTTTTTTAAATGCCAAACCAAGCATATTTGAGGGATCTATACTTCTTTAAAATAGAACCAAAGTAAATTAAAAAGATAATCATGCTTAAAATGGAGTTTAAAAGAGATTTTGGGTGTGAGAATTAGAAAAGCCATGTCCTTTAAGGGTTAATGAGGTTTTGTCAATTAATAATGACAAGTCCAAGTTGAGGCAATTGTGTCACTCCCGTTAGTTGGTGAGAAGAAAGTTAAGCAATCCAAAGCCTTATGCTCAATGTGAACCTTTTTATCAACCAAAAAATACAAATCTAGACGTTCAATATTCAATGAAACAATTGACATTATATCCAATAATGTTTGCAAGCCTCGGAGTTTACCAAGTCCATAAAGGATTTAATGCATCATGATGATGACCAGATTGTCAACAACATTGTCATGTTTCAATGCATCAATCCCCTAGGATCCACGGTTGCTTAAAATGACAAATTCAATTGATCATATTGTGAGAAACATTATTAAGATGAGACTGAGTTTTATATCATCGGAATCAGTGAAGAACAGTGCATATGTTGGTCAAAAAACAAACAAATTTGAACAAAAAGGAAGTCTACGTATAACCTACTCAAAACTGCTAAAGAATTAAAAATAACAATATCATGAGATCCGATTTGAGCTTCTTGGTTCTTTAGGGATTAATCATACTCAACTAAATGCAAGTGGGCTAATTTTATTTTATTTTTATGGCATTGTAATAGTCTGCAGGCTTGGGAAATGCAGTGGCAGACTTGATAGGGACAGCATTTCGGGGTTACATAGAACGCCTCAGTGGCAATTTTATGCCAGAGGTGAAAATTACCTCTCTCCAGCTTGAGTCCAAGGAGGCCTGGTGGGCTGAAACTGTGGGAGCATCTGCAGGTGGACCCTCTCTCTTGCCATTTGTTACAATTTTATTTCATTTTGGACCAAGAATTTCTTCATTAATTCTACCGACATAAAACTTCTCTCCATCTGAGTTCTACTTTTCATAGTATCATTACTTGAGTTCGTTATTTCCAAACCATGGGTTAAACGTCACATACTAATGATTAATTCTCAAGTGTCCAAACTGGCTAGTTTCTATCTCTATAAGAGTTTAAATAAATCATTTCGAAAGGTAACAAAATGTATCAAAACAAACACTACAAGCAAAGGCATCGTTTCTCACTCTGGAGGATCCTGTTCATTGTCGCTTTTCACTCTACACGCTTGTCCTACATGACGAATCGCACTCGTCAAGTCCAATCAAAAAATTGGTGAGTGCAAAGTGGCGCCGTTTGACTCACAGGAGTGAAAAGCGACGCCTTCTCCTTGTAGTGAAATGAGATTATAACGAAACACTCATCAACATGTATCAAAGAGTCACTACAAGAAAATTGGTCGCTTCTCTCATTGATATATATTTTGAGCCGTTCTAGAGTTGGTGAGTGCTTTTGGTCAGAAAGGACAAGGGTTTCCTCGATTTCAGTTCATGAAAAGCGACGGGTTTGCTTGTAGTGCGAAGAGTGGAGGATACCTACTTGTTGAAGGTTTAACAATGTTATGACATATTTTATATGCAGGTGTGACATTGGGTTGCTTATTGGGATTAGCTCCACTGCTAATTCTGCACCAGAAACAAGAGACAGCAGCAACTGGCACTTCAGTCACGATTGCTGATAAACAAGAGACCAGTGTCGTTTGTTCAAGCAATGGAGGGACTGCGTTTGCTACCATCTCTACACTTGCATCTCCGGCTTGTAGAAATCAAAGCCATCAAACTGTCGGTGGCGCAGTGTTCATTCTCATGGTCACAGCTGCCATGGCTGTGAAGCGAGTTCAAATGTTCATGAAGAGTCGAAAGAAGTCGCAGCCATAGAATCTGCACTTGAATCATAGATAGTACAATAACTGCACTTTGATTCCACAAATGGAACCTTGTCCAATTCACTGCCAGGAAGTAAACATTACAGTTACCAAACTGTTGTTTACAGCAAATTTTGCAAGTGGTTCAATTTAGCAAGTGATTACCAAGAATTTACCATCATTCTTGTACTCATTACTGCCTGATAATTGAGTTAACCAAAAAGAAGCCCATCTAACTTCCCTTTTTGCTCTACTTCTAACCTCTTTCTTGAACTATACTTGGGTTGAATAGTGTCGTGTCATAGATTGTCCCCTTGTGGGTCATGGGCTTGGAGCTTTGGTGGAAGGTGTGGGAGTCATTGCGAGGTGTGAAGAATAATGACAATGGCTTGCTTTAGATTGTCTCCCAACTCATCATAGATTAGTTTTTGGTCTATTTATATTTCAATATGAGTTCAAGAGGAATTCAACACAAGTTTGCTAAAACTTTCCTCTTTGGGTTGACTTTTCGGTTAACTCTATTATGGTCAAGGTTCGTTGTGTTCACATATGGTAGAATTACCTCAACAAACTCTTCATTCAAGTGGGTACCGTATCCGGCTGTTTTGGTTGGCAAAAAATAATTCAAAAAAGAGAAGCCCAAATCTTTAGCAAAATGTTAAAAAAAAAAAAAAAAAAAAAAAAAAAAAACTATTTTATTTGGTGAAAGTATAACTTTTGGAGAATATTCATAGAAGTTGACATTTTTTGAAAAGCAATTTAAAAAAAAAAATAGAAATTATTCGGCTAGACATGTCAATCCTGATAGCCGGGTATGCTATAAAAAAGGTTACCTTATTCTTCTTCTTTGTTTTCAAGATCAATGCATTTTGTCCCATACCAGAAGAATTTTGCACTTGATGAATGGAATTCCAATATCTTATCTTGTGGTCGGTTTTGATATAAATTAATTCATTTTTGTCAAAAAAGAAAAAAGAGAAAAGAAAGTACAACATGCCATGTTACTGGTTTAGGGTGACGTGGTCCTTTCAAAATTTGATGTGGAAATTCAATTTCGACACTAGGGTATCTAAATTTGACCCTCGTGTACAACACAATGATATGTGTTGGATTTAAATTCAAGATTTTATTACATGAACGTGGAAGAGTTTTCATTGTGACTATTGTAATACTACCATTGAGTTACATTATATGATAGATAGATAGAGACTTCGGTCCTCTTTCGAGGTCGGCGTGAATACAGTGTATGTGCGTGATGACAATGAGTCAGTGTCCACCGGACAAAAGGCCATTGGTGCAAAACTACTCTCTTCTTGCGAGAATAGACACTCTAATGACCAGTAATCAATAAAAAGTAACCATAAGCTACTGTAGTGGTTGGATAGATATTGGTTATAATTTGAGTTTAGGTATGGTGTAGGATCGCCAAGTCTTGAATTCTAATTTAGTTGGTTGGTGAAAGGCTATGTATTACAATTATCATAAAGTTCTTAATATCTTATTGGATCACATCCTTTATACTGTAGTAGTATTGTAGAGACACTACTAATAAATTCTCTGTGATTCCTTCAATCCTCTGACACATGCTTGAGATTTTGAGGTGAACAATATAGAGGCTCAAGAATGTTATGATGTGGTCTAAGTTTGATTTTTGTTGGGTCTGTCCGAGCAGTAATGTGATATACATGACTTGGTGGTGCTGCTGAGTTATCATAAGCAAGAAAGTTGTAACAACCAACTGGCCCCATCCCACCTACCTAGGACTAGTGTTTACGCCGAGTTAACAAAATAAACGACAAAAATAAATAGATAATGGTATTATCATATGATACTCATTACCATACCGGGCGCTTAGGGTTGGCTCCAAATTTTCTTATGTGGAAACAAATGCCAAATTTTATGAATATTCTTCAAGATTCTCGTTTTCACCATACAACATAAAAAAATTTGGAATGATTTTCTAAAGATTTGGGCTTATCTTCTTGTAATTAATTTTTGTCGACCATTACGGCCAGATATGGTATTGGTCATAGTTAGCAGAAGTATCCTCCACAAACTCTTCAGTTAAATAATATGTTGATCTGAACCTTTTGGGGACATGATTTGAAGAATAGGAAGTTTTAAAGATTTGTGTAGAAATGCAATTCATTTTTGGAAAATTGAGATGCTATTATTAGATTTCAATTACATAAATAGTATTTATAACTTGTAGGGCCTACAAATCAAAATCTAATTATGGATGTTATAAAAGGATGTTGTTTATAGTAAGACATATGATGAGAGTTCTTGTTTACAATTAGAAAACCATCACCTATTTGAACTCCAGCTCAGTAAGATTTGTGTTCATTTTTTAATCAAATCAAATGTAAACGTCAAACTAGATTATTGATGCTCTTTATATTATTTTTTTGCACATCTTTTAGATTTGTCTCTAAACTTACATGGACTTTCAAAATTGGAGAACAACATACATAACATTGAAGGATGAAATCATATAAATGAAATTTAAAATTTTAATATCGTAGTTCACTAACAGGTTTTGTAAAGGGAAAAATGGGTTTAAGAGAATATTCTTTTTGTATGAATATATTTTTAGAAATAATTAAATATTAGGTAGGAGGTTGCCAAACCTGCTAATAAACTACAATAGTATATATTTTCAAGATTCATATATTTGTTGTATTTTTCTATATTTTCGACTACATATTCTTGTATTTAGAGAACCTCATGGTGTCTGATTCATGATTATTCTTTTGCATGGCATTTATGTTATCATACCCAAATCCATCCAAATCTAGTTGAAAGCACATTCCAAATCAACTTAAAGTTGCTAGGAAATTTTCACTTGAAGTGACTAAAATTTGATTTCTGGTTTCCAAAAGGATAGAACACTAGATAAAGCTAAGTTTATTCTTCTTCTTTTGCAAATTGTCAAATTTGGTCATTGATATACATTTAATACTAGTATTCACACCTTAATGATAAGTAAGGTGAAATTGGAAAAGAGTGGATGATGAAAAAAAACAAGTTTATTTTTAGGAGAAAGTTAATAACCCTTATCAATCATTTTTAATTTATAATCTTGATTAGAAAAGTTAATATGTGAAGAAGTCTTCATTTGAAGATTGTACTTGATTGTTGGAAATTCACAAATTGAATCATCACTTGATTAGAATTTAAGTTTGAGTTACAATAGAATGTTGCCATTAGATTTTGAGTTTGAGTTACAATAGAATGTGGCCATTTTATTTTCATATGGGATTCTACCCATTTTGATACAACACAATGTTGACATTGAACAAAATGAATAGAAAAATAGTGGGCCCTGCACACCGCCACCAGTGTGCATTTGCATTGATATTTGAATCAAAACACGAATTCCAAGCAAAACTATCTCTGTAGTCTAATGGTGAAAGTAAAAGGCTAAAAGTAAATCAATAAAAAAAAAAAGGTAAATCGATTTTTTTAATATATTAAAAGTAAAATATATAAAAGTAAAATTTCTCTTATATAAAAGCAATTTAAAGACTAAAAGTGAAATGGTCAAGTTAATCATAAACAAACATAATTATTCTTACTATTTATATGAAAGCAAATATTCTTTGTTACTTCGACCTGAGTTTCGTTTTAAATCTTGGCCAGCAAGCAACACAGGACTAAATCCTGTGCACAACCACAGCAATTATTCACCCACACTAATCAGGGCGTCGTATATATTAGACCTTCTTCCCTACTGAGCCAGGTGAAGAATTAGGGTTTGCGGGGGCCCGAGGCGTTGGGCTTTTTTGTGCGTGGCGTTCGCTGTCGTTTATCTTTTCAAATTTCGCGTTGTTCTTCGTCTGCTAGGCTCGGGGCGCCCTTTCGTCCTTTCTGCAACCATGGCGGACGTGCAACATGACGAGCCCGCGCCGGAGCTCAAGGAGGATCTCGGAGGCGAGGTACACTAATTTTGCTGCCATTTTTTCTTTGGTGGCAGAAATGAAACAGTATTTCATTTTGCTGCCTTTGGGTTGGGAGAGCTCCCAGTTGTGCAATTGGATTTCAGGAACGGGGATTCTTTCGTGCGCGATTGAGAAGGTTGAGGTTTTGTGAGGGAAACGAGATCTAATCGAGATTTTAGGGTTTTGGACGAGGTCTAATCGATTTTAGGGTTTGGCAGATTGGTGCGTTTGATCCTACGAAGAAAAAGAAGAAGAAGAAAGTGCGCATGGTAGAAGATGAGGAACCCGTGCCCGTGAAGGAACCCGTGGCTCCTGCTGCTGAAGGAGCTCCGGACTCCACTTTCCTCGGTCTGAAGAAGAAGAAAAAGAAGAAACCAGTAAGCTCTTAAGCAAACCATTCGTATTATAGTGGAAAACTTTTTCAAGCGTCCACTGTATTTTCTGTAGTGTAGGAAAATCGGATCCCTGCTGCAAATCATCTGTTTTTGTGATAAAGTCTTCAGTTTGACACGATTGACACTGTTGATCTTGTAGTATAGAACAAGAGCTTTTAAATGATGTACTGCAATCAGAAAATCGAGCGAAAATGAGAAAATGCCACTGTTGCAAAGTTCAGTGATGCAGATGGCCATATTGGGCATTTTAGACGCTTCGGGATTAAGCTGTCGTCGTGTTCTCACTGGACTTTATAATTGTCAAGTGATTTTTTTGAGAGGGGCTGTATTGATTAATCCAGTTTTCGTCACTAGGTCGAAGGTGAATCTTTGGAGGAAGAGAACGGCGACGCCGAAGATGAAGCTAATGAAGGTCGGTATTGGCATGCCCGTTCAATTTTTATGATTTTTTGTGTTTAGAGTACCCTTGTTTTTTGAGTGTGGATTAGTGATTTTTTTGGTCAGGAGACAGTTTAGCATTTTTGCTACTTTTGCATGGCTTGGAGAGCAATCCAGGCTCCTTGCTCATATTAATATATAGGTAATATCAGGGTAATACACGTGTACTACCTAGGTGCTACGTAGGTAATACCTGGGTGATACCTAGGCTTAAAGAGGCTACACATCTTGACTCCATTTAGGAAATCTGGCTATTATTCCTCTTTTTTTCAAAAATCAATTAGCCAGCCCAAATTTTATGTAGCAATCTGGCTAAGATTAGCAACAAAAAAAAAATCACTGGTGTGGACAGTCATCGATTGAAATAGCGTTTCGAAATCTGTAGCAGGTGCCGAACTTGAACCTGAGGACGATGAACCTGCTGAAGGTATCGAATTTGGGACCGCCTATCCTTGGGAAGGATCGGACCGAGACTATAAATATGAAGAGGTAAGACTTAGGGTATAGCTAAGGTAGGAATTGGCTTTCAGCTGTTTGAGTTGTTTCCATTATTAGAGCGGAAATTTTATTTTGTGGTTCTTGTCCCCATTTGTGAGGACTCCAAATACGGTATCGAATGAATAGGTTATGAATTACACAGGGTGAGTAAAATCGTGGTTAGGATTTGATTCTTCAGTTGTTGTACATTGTCAAGTTAGTAACTTAGTTCACTTCATGGCCTACCCACGGTAAAAAAATCTCACGTGAAAGGGCTCACTACCTTATACCTTATGCCTTATACAGCTCTAGATTCTAGCCTTTCAGTCTGAGCTGACTTTCTGCTTTGCAAATTCAAACTTGCTCATTCAAATGATGGTATCTGTGCAGCTACTAGGGCGGGTGTTTAATATTTTAAGAGAAAACAATCCAGAGCTGTCGGCAGAGAGGAGGCGTACTATTATGAGACCTCCGCAGGTTCTTCGAGAAGGAACCAAGAAGACTGTCTTCGTTAACTTCATGGACCTTTGCAAGACGTATATATATTTTTCACCTGCTGTCCTTTACTCTATTTTTCCATCAGTTCGTTTTCCCTGATCTGTATCTGTTTTAATCAACGATTTTTCTTCTAGATTGGGAGCTCTTATTTCTTTTAAAATTCAGAATTATTCTATGAGTGCAAACATTAAATCGGAACTTCTTGTTGGTGTGTAGTATGCATCGGCAACCAGAGCACGTCATGACTTTCTTGTTGGCCGAGCTGGGTACAAGTGGATCTCTTGATGGGCAGCAGCGTCTGGTTGTCAAAGGTCGATTTGCTCCCAAGGTGTTTGAGGGTATTCTAAGGCGTTACGTCAGTAAGTCTCTTCACTTTTGGTTGCCATCTCGTAATATTGCGAATTTTTGGTACTTATGAAATTCCTCAAGTTCGTTGTTGGAGTGTCTGTTCAAAAGCTCATTAAATGTGGATTGGATCATCTTGGTGCAGATGAATACGTTATGTGCAATGGCTGCAAGAGTCCCGACACTATTCTTTCTAAGGAGAATCGGTTGTTCTTTCTCCGTTGTGAGCAGGTGAGTAATCTTTAATTCTGCAGCTTTGAGCATAACCTGAAATTACCTTGTAAAATTTAACCCCCAAGTGCCCAATCTAAAAAGCTACTCCCTCTGTCTCGAAATAAGTGTCCTAGTTTTTGGCAAATTTTTTTTTCTAGTTTTCGTCCTATATTTTATACTCCAAACGTGAGCCCTGTCCATTCAAACGGGTTGGTCAATGAGAGTGACACATAAACTACATATTACTATTAAAGATAGACCATTTTTCGAGAAATGAGACGACCTTTTTTTTGGCAACAAAAACATTAAGTTGATAAATGCCAAAAATTAGGACACTTATTTCAAGACAGAGGGAGTACTTTGAAAGTGAATAGTCGATTATAGGACATAAGTATTGCTCAAAATGATTCTTTTTTTCTATTGGTACATCTTGTTTGAAGCGTCATAAATTATTTATTTCAACTCCTATAGATATGGAAGTGGCCACTCTTGGCCATTTGAGCAATGAGGGGCTAATCAGAGTTATTGACTACTTGTACTGCTTTCTGAATTCAACCATGATAATCTTGGACTAACATTGTAAATGGATTTGTCTGCCAACAGTGTGGATGCTCGCGATCAGTTGCTCCTATCAAAGCTGGTTTCGTTGCCAGGGTCGGACGCCGTAAGACAACCACTTAGAGTGTGGGTACTAGAGATTAGCAAGATGGCATTTCAGGTGTATGTTCCGAACAGTTGGATCGTCTGTAATCCACTAGTTTTAATATCTGCAGAGTGTATCCCAAATGAGTCAGAAATCCATGCCGTTTTTTCCCATGTGCACATCTGGCCTTCACTTCTACCAAGGGTACTAGTGATTTTTGGTTTCTATTGTATTATGATGGGATTTCGGCGTGAACTTGCTGTGCAGTGCATATGCACTTTTCTGTTTTTGTAGGCGTTTTTTTAATCAAAGTAGTGAGTAATTCAAGTATTACCACGAGATCATCGTTACTTCTGCCTGAAGATTGTGTTAATTTATCTTCGGCTATGCTTGTGAGCAGTATATAACAGTACATAACATTCAGTAGCCATTCACCTTGGGATCACCTTGATGCCCTCTGCTAATCACCTTGGGATCACCTTGGGACTCCACCTGTCCGATAAAGTCCTGTTGGGTGTGGAATATGTTCTGCCATCTATTATGGGGCGAGGTAGAGTCATTGCGTGCTATTGAATGTTATGAAAGAGAATATCCAATGCTGGAGAGAGTTGGGCCCAAAACAACCAAGTTTGGAAAGGCCTCTGGAGGTGCTCTAATGCATTTTGACGTTTGTTGCAACAATATTCATTTTGTCTCATTTCTTACCCAAGTTACAATATCACTTAGTTTTAAGTCTGGTTTGAAGTGTTATGGACCTCCTTTGAGAATGATATAATAAAATGAAATCTAAGGTCTATAACTATTAACTCTTATATACGATAATAACCACGCACTATATATTAACCAATGTATATATGAATATATGTATAAGCAATACAATAGCTCAACTATCGAACTATAGATGAGAGACTCCTACTAAAGAGAGCTCAATCTTGTAGTAGAAATGACTAATAGTAGTTTAGTCTAAGACTTTACTATTACTTTTGGAGTTCTATTTTTGATTCCATTTAGATTTCATCATTAAAATAGTACTCCCTCTGTCCCATAATGACTTGCACGTAGGTTCTCTGAAATCTACCTCTTGAGGTAGATTTCAGAGAACCTACGTGTAAGTCATTATAGGACAGAGGGAGTAGTATTAATCAGTTTAAGTTTTAGTACTCATCCTTTTGGATGAAAACACGAAAAATTCTATCACCTTTGACTCTTATGACCATTCAACAATGCAAGGTTCAAAAATACATTATAAATTTGAATTTTGTATTAAAAATTTTAATAATAAAATATAACATTTGTTGTTTTATTAAGTCTACCAAAAAGATTTGAGAAAATGATCTTCAATAAGTTGTTATAAATTTTTGATTGACATAGAAGTGTCCAAAATTGAAAAAGTAGTTACGTACTAATCAACAAAGTACTCCCTCTGTCCCATAATGACTTGCACGTAGGTTCTCTGAAATCTACCTCTTGAGGTAGATTTCAGAGAACCTTCGTGCAAGTCATTATGGGACAGAGGGAGTATAAAACAAGCAAAAACAAGCAAAAAGTATACCAAAACATATTTTATTCTACTTTTTTGGGACAAGGACCTCAACTCTATCATTATCTCAAAGGTCATATAAAATATATTTATGTTAAGACCATCAATTTTTCAAGCGAAATTGGATTTAGGCACTCATTTTCAAACACTACTTTTTGTAAAATTCTTTGAAGATTTTGTTCAGAAAATGTGGGTTCAAGTACCTGTAAGAACTCTAGAGGGTTTTATGAAATTAAAAACAAAATATAATATATTTTGATATGAATTTATGGCCTTTGACCAAAACAATTATGATATCAATATAACAAACTAACTTTTTGGTAGAGTTTTTTGTGCTTTCACCCTTTTGAGATTGTTAACTCAAGTGCACTCGTACTAGTCTCAGAATTGTCCAACTCCAATGCATTTATCATACATGAAGATGGAGATGTTTAACTCCACCGCACAATTTCTTAACTTAGAGCTATCAAAGGCATCCTTCCAATTGAAGCTCTCCTATTTCCGAGCAAAATTCATCCACTTTGAAGTTGTCTATTTTGTCTCCATCTTTGCTTACACAATAGCCATCTTCACATATAGTTAGTGCTTTCATCCTCTCAGGATCCAAAGTACCATCACTAGAAGAAAATGGTAGTTTTTGACTACCCAGTCGAAGGCTCTTGCAACTAGAAATTTGCACACTTGTGACTGGAAATTCGTTTTGCGACTCAAAATCTGTACATTTGCAACTGAAAATCCTCTTGTGACTATACACTTAGCATTAGGGGTAGTAAAAAAACAATTGTTTTCTTCTAGTGCATCCAGACATCTATCTCTCAAGGCACAATCAATATCTTCTCCTTAGGATATCAACTATATCCCTAAGGATATCATCTTTGTCCTCAAGGTATCAACTTAACCCCTCATGGTAGCACTATATCCCTCAAGATATCAACTCTACCCCTCATGGTATCAACTATTTCCCTCAAGATATGAACTCTACCCCTCATGGTATCAACTATATCTCCCAGGATATCAACTATACCAATATGGTATCAACTCTACCTAGCCTCAGATTATTAACTCTTAAACAGTTGATGGGGATAGTAGATATGTTGGCATATATTTGACATTTGTTGTATATAGAAAGTTCCAAATTAAAACCCAATAGCTCATTAAAATTATGTCGACGTGAATTTTAACTTCACTTTTGATGTTAAACTCATCCAAACGTATGGAACCATGCAAAATATAATAGAATATTGTTGTATAATACTAGTCGGAAAGGACTCTTTGGACCTTTTACCTTTTATCGCCCAAGGCAGTTTAGAAAAAGATTTTAATTTTTTAAAATTAATTAATTTTTTTTCTTTGGTGCGGGTGTAGGGTTTGTGGCTACCGCAAGAAGAAAAGAAATGAAAAGTAATGAATGAAGAAAAATAGAAAATGGAGAAGAAGACAAGAATGAAGACAACTGAGAAAGAAAACAAGAAGAAGACAAAAATGAAACAAAGATAAAAGAAACAAGATAAAAGAAAAGATAAAAATAAGGATAAAAATAAATAAAAGAACTGTTTGTTTACAATGAAAGTGATTGTAGAAAGACAAAAATTGTTGTTTTTTAAAGAAGATTTTAGACAAATTGTTTTATGCGTCCGGGTGCCAAGTGCATGATTATGTGGCCAAGTGAATTGCTTGTTGTAAGTGATTGTAGAAAGACAAAAATTGTTGTTTTTAAGAGAGCTATTCAACCAATTTTTTAAACCAAATTTGCTTATGAAATGAGTGCACTTAGCCAAAGTGCATAAATAGCAAATTACGTGTTCCATATGTATTTCTATAGTTGACTGTGTTCATAATTAAATGATTCACTGAGTTTTTTTTTCCCCCTTTAGTTAGTGTATACATTTAATTAAACAACTTACACATGTCAAGCTCTAAATAGAGATGTGCTCAAAAAGATCCATTTCCAATAAAATGCATTGTCAATTAAGCAATTTCACGTCAAATTTGATAATTTAAAAAAAATAAAATAACACTTTCAGAATGCTAGAAATGAGAGATTTAAACAAAAATAAATAAATTTAAAATGCTTCTATCACGAAGATATTTACATTTGAAAATAATAAGCAGCTCAAAATTTTCCCATTTTTTGATCGTTTTTAACACTCTTTTGCACATTTTGTCTATTTTTATTCACTCTAACTAACATTTTTTTTCTTCAATCAAGGAAGATAATTCCTAATCTTAGTATTCTTTAATCTAACTTTTGATTAGAAAATTTGTAAAGTTAGTTTTAAACTTTTTAAATGTGGTTGTTTTCTCAATAAAGGCTTATTTCTCCTTCCAATAATCAATGGCTTCATCTTCATTTTTTGAGCTTTCCCAGTATATAAAAAGATTATAGGATTTGAAACAAAATGATCGTAATATGAGTCAAATATTTTGGAAATGAACTTTTTTGAGCCGAACTATACATGTAATAAGAGCCCATGTTTCCCTTGAAAAAGGTGAAGTGTATGGCAATTTTATAAAACAAGTACAGATGAAATTTTCACATCTCAAAATACTTTAAAATGACAAAATCAGTCCCATGCATGAATCGTCTCTATTGATATTTACGCAAATCAACATTTGTTCAAATCTATGCACTTGATGAAACATTGATACACACTTCTCCAATTGTATATCCATGTAGAGTTGATATTATTTGATATGTATGAACAGTAAAACAAGATATTAATTAGACATAACACTTACAAAGGTTGTTTAATGCCATGTGCCCCTCAACATTGACTTCAAAGGTAGCCATTATATCTCATTAATCAAATTTGATTTTTTTAGTACATAACATAACAAGAACGGTACAACCATGAGGCTCTGTCTCACATGTATTGGTATTGTACACATATGTAGGATACACAAATTCTAATAATTGAATATTTAATATTGTAGTTAACTAGTAGGTTCGGGGAAAATAATTCAAAAAATATTTGCCTAGAAAAAATAATTGAGAAGGGAATTTTGTGAAAGAAAAAAATAGGTTTCATAAAATATTTGGTTTTGACTAAATCTATTTTTAGAACTAATCAAATATTAGGCAGAAGGCAACCAAACATGTTACACTAAATGATGTATTTAGTGTCGAAGACACTATTTCTCAAATCCGGATACTATTTAATTTAAGGGAGATATAGTGTCCTTGTAAGAAAAAAATAAATGTAGTGTTCCAATGGCATATGGCAACTTTTTAATAAACATGGCATTGCAACTCATGTCACTCTCATTACTTGGAAAAAACATAGCACTCTCAATGAAAGTGGGAATGACAAGTGAGAAAGTTCTATGTAGTGTTGGGACACTATTTCTCTTCACCTTTGAACGGTGTGATCTATATCTGAATCTGGTTGTCCGCAAGTCCTTTCAACAGTGACAAATGAATGAAAATGTTCGATGGATGAAGAAGGATACTAATAAGCGCCAATGTGAAAAGGGTTGTAGATAGCACATTAGACTTTTAAGGCCAATGTTGATGGGGTGTCATTGGATAGAGCCAATAAAGGACAGAACCAACAAAAGTTGTATAACCCCTACAGGACTAACTAAAGAAATCCAAATTAGGCCATTTATTTTTTAAAGTAATTTTGAGTAGGTCCTATGTGAATTTTTTTTTTTTTAAAATTTATTTGTTTTTTGATGAACATAGGCAATGTTCTTCATTGATTCCGGTGATGTAAAATTTGGTGACATTTTAACTATATTTTTCATAATATGAGTGATTGAATTTGTCAGTTGAGAACCATGAATCCTTGAACCTTTAGGGGATAAACGCCACATCTACATGTTCATTCTTGTTACTTGGATTGTATCATTAAAAGTTGAGACATATTGAGATTAAAAATAATAAAAATAATAAAAAATATGATTTATCTTGTTCTCTCTCTTAACTCCAAAAGGACCAAGTAAACGCATTGTGTCCAAGAATAGTTTTATTACTTTAATAACTTATTTGAATTTCATAATTTGACTCAATATTAACTAGAGGATTGTAAATGTCCATTACAAGAACATAAAAATCCTTCAAGATTTGCAGTTACATTGATCTATCTATCGGGAAAAGACTAAAACGTCAACGTAGATGAACTTGGAACATGGTAGTTGATGACCTAAAGGGCGTTTTCACACTAGGGCGTCACATTTGTTCAAAAAAAAGTGTACAATATCTAAAACATGTGCCATTACTGCATCATTAACACTATATAATAATTACGGAATATATTTAAATATATTTAAAATAAAATCCTTTCGAAATCTTTGGAATTTTTTTACATATTTGGAATATTCCAAGAATTGAAATCTTTACACATTTTATGCAATGTAACAATTAATAATGATCACACACACCAGCTCAACGAGTCACCAACAAGTCACTTCACCTGAACATAAATCTTTGAGAATCAATCATTGTTGTTGTATTTAGTTTTAGAACTTCATTTTTTTGTGAGCATCTAGATACAATACATTTTTGTGTGTTTCTGAAATTTCAAACGCTAATCATGATTCTCGAATTTATGAGAATGTTTGTAATGAATGACTTGGTGATTTTGCTCAAATATTTTAGAAAACAACGCATGATCAAACCTTATAATCATGTAATATATACAGTAGATTGTTCTAAAAAATTGATATACAATCTCATGACAGTCCTCTAACCTTCAACGGTGAGATTCTCTACATGAACACCAATTAAGAGATACAACTATCTTGTTGAAAGCATTACGAGAAAGTGATATAATTTTAAGGATGATCCTATGTAAACTTTTTCTTTGAGCATGGTGCCGGCAATGTGAAGGACTTCTGTGTAGATCCAGATGCAACAATTCATAAGCCTGGTGATCGGTTGCAGGAAGCACGTAAACTAAAGTCGGATTCAATCTTTTCTGTTCTTCTAGGGTTTCCGATCGATGCATTGAACGCTTTGTGCGATCGAGGGGAGGAGTTGCAGCAGCTAGCATTGGCGATGGCGTCACCCGCCCCATTGGTGTTTGCGTATTATGTCACTGGCCATGGCTACGGGCACGCAACGCGCGTCGTGGAGGTGCGCCAGCAATTCGCCATTCTTGTTTTCTTTCATTTTTTTTTCCTTAAAAAATTCTGGTTGGAATTTTAGAGGATGCGGAGTGATTGTTTGATGAAATGCGAGTTGCGATTATTTTTTATAAAAGAATTCTGGTTGGAATTCTAGAGGATACGGAGTGATTGCTTGATAAAATGCGAGCTGCGATTGGCAGGTGGCGCGTCATCTGTGTCTGGCGGGGCACGAGGTTCACATTGTCACGGCTGCTCCGGAATTTGTTTTCAAGCGAGATATTCCGTCTCCCAAGCTTCACATTCGACATGTACAGTGCTTTTGATTCCTCTGTTTTCGTTAACCAATTGACAACGATTTTATGTTTAGACTGTAGCTATTAGTGGATCCATTTGAATTTGCTCGAGTGATCGATTGCATGCAGATGTTGCTGGATTGTGGAGCAGTGCAGTCGGATGCTCTGACAGTGGATTGTCAAGGCTCACTTGAGCAGGTTCGAATTTGGATCTTAAAATCCAGTGTTACGGGAAAATGGACTAAAATCGTGAAAACGGCAGAATAATTCTTAGTTGAGTAATAATTTGACCGTTTAGTTTCGTTTTAAAATCTTTTCACGTGTATTTACAGCTGAAGAACAGACTAAGGCAATATAATCGCAGTGAAATAGTGGAGATTCCGGTTTTTCGTAACGCTGTTAAAAATCACTGTTATGATCTGTGAGCGAAAGGAGAGAGACAATGCTACTTGATGCAACATTTTATTTCTGAAGAAACTTCGTTGATGTGATTTGATTTAGCTCTATTTTAATCTCTTACCGTGTTCTCTCTATGGCGTCATAGACCGTTTCTTTCTTTCTTGAATCCTGTCAATCTTTGCTCATCACTCTTTGACAAGTTCACTGAGATTCATTAAGTGTGACATGTTGTGAATTTAAACTTGTAGATAAATAAACGTTTATCTTAAGATTTATTTACTTGGATTGCTGTATTCGTTCAAGTTTCTGACACTCCGTCGAATTGTGGTGATGTGCGGGTAGTATTCTCGAACTGCAGTGCTTAAACGGGATACTTTGTTGGCTGATGAAGTGGAGTGGCTAAAATCAATCAGAGCCAACCTTGTGGTAAGTGGTTATGCTCGACACAAATGAAGCTGGTTGTTGAGTGATACTGTCACGATGCGAGCAGAAGGTGATGCATTCTGCGCATATTATAGCGAACTAAGTATGCATGGGCTGTGGCTTTTGATTAGAAATATATATCACTTTCTTTCTATTCGATAATATATGTTTTTTGCACGATCAGGCGACAGATATCGTTCCAATAGCATGTAAAGCAGCAGCCCAAGCGGGCGTTCCATCTGTCTGTGTTACCAACTTCAGGTATACTTATTATCTCGTTGTTCCTCAGTTCTGCTCCTGCTTCATCAGCTCTGCCATGTGGAATTAAGATTGTTTAAGCCTTGGTTATAAGGTAAGGGACAACAGTGCACCATTCTTTTTAGTTCGGGGTAAGTAGATTCTTCAAGAAGTGCAGATTGGATATGATCTTGACAAAGTTGTATTTCTTTACCACCTAATGACATGGGAATGGAAACAGCTGGGACTTCATCTACTCAGAGTACGTCACTGTGGCTGGAAAGCATCATCAGTCTATTGTTTGGCAGGTTTGAAGCCTTCTGTCCTTAACAAAAGAAAATCTTTTGTTGAAACATGAAAATGTTTTTGAACTGTCGCTTTTTCTTTATATAAAAAGAAACACATTCCTTGAGTACAGATCTGCCTCACCTGGAGGTCTTAAGTGGCTCTATTGTATAACCTATCTCTTAGAATTAGTATATCTCACCTGATTCAATCCAGGTATGACTAGTGTCCTTGTGCGAATTCATACAGCAGCTGGTAACCTGTCTTCTTATTCATTGCAGATTGCTGAGGACTATTCACATGCACTCTTTCTGATTCGTCTACCTGGCTATTGTCCGAGTAAGATTTATGGACTTGATCTACAGTGATGGAGAATTGGAGATAGTTCACATGCAAGATTAATGAATCAATATTTACATTGTTGAAGTCATGCTAGATTTATTTCACGTGACTATGAAATTGAGAATGATGCAGTGCCAGCATTTCGAGACGTGATTGATGTGCCCCTAGTTGTTCGCGATGTACGTCGAAGTCGAAAACAGGTAATGTATTTCTCTTCTTTAAACTGTTCATGATTCCAGTTATCCTTTTTGGAAATTTTCCATTCACATGAGGGAGACCGTGAGTCAGGTGCTCTAATTTTAGGTTTATGTTGACCCGAAATAATTAAGTAACTAACTAGTCTGCTTTGGGACAGGTGCGGAAAGACTTGGGGGTTGGCGAAGATGTGAAGGTGCTTCTATTTAACTTTGGTGGTCAGGTAGTCTCCTTAACCAGTCTAATGACTCCCTCCTAATGCACATCTGAAAGAATGTTGTTCCATATCAAATTGGCTAGCGTTGGGCTTCTTAACTTCTGCATGCATCAGTCGTCTCCGGTTTTCTGCATGAAAGGACTGTTTGAAGAGTGAAATGAAACGTGGAAGCTGACTAATTCTAATTTTATTACATTTGATTCTGCACATGGATGGGAACAGGATGCAAGGTGGTCCCTCAAAGACGAGTACCTGTCACCAGGCTGGTTGTGTTGGGTATACCAATTCTCCACCTACGATGCAGTTAGGCCGTTTATCAACTAATCCATCAGATGCACCAAAACGCAGCAAATGCCTCATATCAGAACTTCTATATATCAGAAAATATAGTTCCAGAAACTACTTAATATTCGTAATGAAGTGGTTGGCCATGGCAATGGAAAGGGTTAAATAATGTGACATTGTCCTCAATGGTTTTTTGGAAGGAAGGTCTGTGGTGCACCGGCTGAGCAAGAGCTGGGCTCCAACTTCAGGCGCATGGATCGTGATGTTTATGTCCCAGATCTTATTGCAGCCAGTGACTGCATGCTTGGTACGCTTTTCTACTGGAAATAAAATGTCGGTTTTAAGCTTCTGGAGTCGCTTATGCTTCGTGTCTCATCTTGCTAGTTGAAGGTTTTGTACAGGTTTTCTTGCTAAGTGGAAACTCAGAACTATAATTGTTGCAGGAAAGATTGGTTATGGAACCGTTAGTGAGACGTTGGCTAGCAAGACACCTCTTGTGTTTGTTCGGCGGGATCATTTCAATGAAGAGCCATTTTTAAGAAAGATACTTGAGGTACCTCTACTTCCATGGGAGCCTTTAAAGGTGGAACAATGTAGAATTTTTTTGTATCGGCGGTTCCTGTGAATGCTAATGACAATGCTTTGATGGCTCAGTTTTGATATGCGTCATATTGAGAAAGATTTATAGGTGGTCCTAGACTTAATTTTTTTGTTTTATGCAGTTGTATCGCGGAGGTGTGGAGATGAATAGACGGGATTTTACGAGTGGACGTTGGGTACCATATCTTGAGCGTGCACTGATCATTAAGCCGTGCTTCGATGGGCCTCTTAATGGAGGAAAGGTACAGGCGTTTTAAATCAAATCATGTGCTTGTAATTTACAATCTCTAGAGAGTATGCTGACATAAATTACTACTGGATCAGATTGCAGCAACACTTCTGGAGGATGCCGCACGAGGAAAAGCAAATACTATCACACCGGTAAGCTCCTCGTATTTGACAATTATTCGACATGCTATGCTCATGTCATACCTAAGATTGCTACTCAATCTCGTGATTATTTTCTGATTATTTTAGTCAAATTAATGGTTCTAATTGTGGTCAAGAGTAGTTTCTGAGTTAAATTTTGACAGTAATTTTTTCGAGTAACACCACACCAAGTGAACCAACATTTGACTCGACCTTGACTTGACATTTGAAACGAATTGGTGCAGCAAAGTGGAGCTCGACGCTTGAGGGATGCGATTGTCTTTGGATTTCAGCTCCAGCGGCATCCTGGGCGGGAAGTTGATATACCAGATTGGTATGGTCCGAGTGAGACAAGGCTGGGTCTTTCACCAGCCAGAAATTCCATCGATTGCAAGACTTTCAATATTCAGGGTGCTCCTCTTCATGATTTGTAAGTGTATCAGGGATACGTGAATACACCCACAAAATTATGTCGTGAGAGTATCGTTGGTTTTGTGCGTTTTACATAGCGTTTTTAACCTGGATGACCTTCACAAAACAAATCTTTGTACTTACAGCTACTTGGGTTCATGCAGACGATCAGATGATTTTGAATTCCTCGAGGGAGATCTGCACGGACTTGCGGACACAGCGCAATTTCTTCGCACATTGGCACGGCTAGATGAGGTAGCTGATCTTGCTGAAGGGCCTCAACAACGGGAGCGTTTGGCTGCAGGAGGCCTATTTCGTTGGGAGGTATTTTCTCACCTCTGTGTTTCATCCCGTATTTTCCCAAGGATGCATGATTGTTGTCATTAAGGTCAAGGTGAGTTTGAAGCGAGAATATGAATAATCATCATATGTTGCCAAGAAAGTTTCGGTACACATGATTCATAGTGGAAAATGAAACTGTGAGCTTTGATTTAGCGTTGAGACAGCAAGATTCTTGTAAGTTGTGGTGGAGTGAGTATAGTAAGGATGCTGTCGAAAGGGCTGACAGTAGTCTGCCATGCAGGATGATTTATTCGTTGCTAGAGCTCCTGGGCGTCTGGACGTCATGGGAGGAATTGCAGATTACTCAGGTAGCTTAGTTCTACAGGTAAATTTTCTGCTCTTTGACTAAACATCTTTCCACGTCCATCCTCTCCACTTCACTAACCTTTCCTATTTATTGATCATTGTGACAAATTTTAATTGAAAATGATGTATATGAGCATATCTTTCTTGTAGAAGTATGTCTTCTCTTTACTTGTTCAGGTATTACATCTAACTGATATACCAGTACTCTGTATCTATCTGACATACTGAGGCATGATTTCTTCAAGCATTGGCAACTTAGAGCTATGGATGGTGACTGTGGATGGTGTTATCTTGTAGATGCCAATAAAAGAAGCATGCCATGTAGCTGTTCAGAGAAGTCCTCCTACACAGCAAAGATTGTGGAAGCATACTAAGGCACGACTGTCAGCCCAAGGTGCAGCTGCAAAGCCTGTACTTTGCATTGTAAGTGGCTATCCACTGCTTTATGTAATTATTGAGTTTTAGGTAGTTGACATGTGTAGTCGGCCACTCAAGAACTCGTTTCATACTTCAAAACCTCCCTTTTGTGGACTCATTTGTTGCAGGTGTCATATGGGTCTGAGAAGGACAACCGGGCTCCCACTTTTGATATGGATTTGTCTGACTTTGTCGACTCGAATGGGGACCCCATATCTTACGAAGCTGCACGCCAGTATTTTGAGCAAGATTCTTCTCAAAAGTATGTTGCTAAACACTTTCCGCTTTCAAGAGCACACTATAATGGCCACTCCGCATATAATTTTTTTGGCAATGTTAATATTTTCTATATTGTTCATAACAATAATGATTTGAAATTTAATATCTTCGCAGCCCTCCTCGTCAAAAGCTTTCCAGGTACCTTACACATCCTCGTTGGCCTCGCGGTCCAGGAGATCCCAATGCGACAAACAAATAATCTTCCTGAATATAATTGATTGATTGATTGAGACATGATTTGATTTTAGAATTACCATGCTGATTCCTGGTCGCCAGTAAGCTGGCTTTATTGCTCCTGATATGAACTTGTTGTCAATGGGAACTGTTCATTAGATGGGTGATATACAGTCAACATGTAGACGAACTTCTTTTCCTCGTCATGTTTATGTTCCTGTCTTCACAAGAATTTGGATTCTTATTTGTCGAATTGTGTGAATCTTGTTTCCTTACACACTTGGTACTTGGGTAGGTGGGCTGCATACGTGGCAGGAACTCTTTTGGTTCTGATGCGTGAGCTTGGCACACGCTTTCTCGACAGCATTAGCATACTTGTATTGCTCACACCTTGCTTACATTACAGCGCTCAAGCTTGTCATTGAATATTTTCGAAAGTATCTGGATTTAGTAGTAGCTGGCGTCTTATTTGTCATCATACTTCATGAGATGCTTTGAAATTATGTTTCCACCATCCTTACGTTGAACTGAAAAAGTATGATCTGGGGATGTCCAGGTGTCTTCCGATGTACCCGAAGGAAAGGGTGTGTCCTCATCAGCGGCACTTGAAGTAGCCACTATGAGTGCGATTGCTGCTGCTTACGGTAAGTTATTGGCCGGACCACACTGGCATAAAACATAGAAGACAAATGTGTAGAAGTTCATTTCTTTGTTTTTGCTATCTCGAATGCCTTATTTCGAGATGTCCCTGATATATAACTAGGACTATATGATGAAGTTCCACTTTTATAAATTTTCAACTTTTAATCAGTTACGGATGTGCAGGATTGAAGATTGCTCCAAGAGATCTTGCCATTCTTTGCCAGAAGGTCATCATCCTCATGCTTGTGACGAGTCTCTTCTTCATCTAAATGCATGTAGTGGCCAGCTGCTATATATTATTGAAAAGTTAAAGAATAATTGGGAAAAATTCTCGGTGTTTTATTGCCTCAACACATTGCATGCAAAACTTTAGAACTTAGTTCTAATGTTCGTATTGCCGCAAAATCTCGTTATACAATTCTGTGCTGATCGTGAATGCTCATGAAGTTCTGAATGGTTGAAAACAGGTTGAAAATCATGTAGTGGGAGCTCCATGTGGAGTAATGGATCAAATGGCATCAGCTTGTGGAGAAGCCAACAAGCTATTGGCTATGGTGTGCCAGGTTTGTCCACCGTCCACCAGGATCAATGATGGAATAGTTGTAATCGATGGCTTCGATCAACATAGTGTATGTACATACAATTCGCAGTAACATATATGAGAAGCATAACCTTGAAAGCACGACTCACCCTCCATCGTGTCTTGCTGTGGTTGCAGCCAGCAGAAGTGAAGGAACATGTAAACATTCCATTGCATGTACAATTCTGGGGCATTGATTCCGGCATTCGCCACAGGTTTGCATAGGGCTGGAAAAAACACCTTTTCCTTGTGGTTGGTTGTTATTATTTTCCTAAGGGGCTTGCTATTCAATAGCAGGAAGTATAACGAAATTGTTTGGGCGTTCAGTGTTGGTGGTGCAGATTATGGGTCAGTGCGAATAGGAGCATTCATGGGTCGCCGCATCATTCAGTGCACTGCTGCTAAGGAATGTGAAGGCCTAAAAGCATTAGCCACAGCAGCTGAGGAAGTCGAGGACCCTGAATACGCCTTGTCACAGGCAGATGCTAATGAGCAATATCTATGCAATATTCCTCCTCACAGGTACAGGAGTATTTTAAATTTCCAGTGTTCGCGACTGTTTCCAATTGAGGATTTCATATGATGTACATTCGATCTCCAATAATTATGATTCTTGACATTTTCTCGGCCTTCTCCTGCTCACAACTAACAATCTGTTTGTAACTTTCAGGGCGATGATATGGTTGGTTTCATTTTGCTCGTTTCAGATTTGTTTGTCTTCTCAGAATCTTTTCAGTCGAAAGAGTTGAACTTTATGCCTGACTTTGTATTATTGACAGTAGTTTCTTCATGAAGCCGTAATCTATAACTGTTTGGCAGGTTGGAAGGAGAATATGCAGATGAACTCCCAGTGGACATGAAAGGAGACAACTTTTTGAACACCTTTGGCAATCACAACGATCCCGTCACAAGGGTGGATCCTGGGCTAACGTATGCTGTCAAAGCTCCTACAGCTCATCCAGTTTATGAAGACTTTAGAGTGAAGGTGCATAATCAAACCTTGTTATACATGAACTCTCTACTTGTGATTTTTCTCTGAGTATTTGCATTCTGTTCATGATTTCTTGAAATGGTACTTTGTATTGTAAATATTACGCTTTGTCTGCACATGATCCTGAATTTTCTCAAGGTTTTGTATTGACTTGAAATTACTGTTAGTGCAGTCTTTTGCTGTGGGCCTAACAGCAGCAGACAGTGATGCTCAACTGGAGGCTCTAGGAGAGCTGATGTTTCAGGTTTACCTCTCTAATTGTTTGTTTTGGGCACATATATTATTCCTTGAATATCTGTGTATAGACTTGGATTGCCATAATTTTGGGCTAAAATGAACCGTGTTCTCTTTGAGTGCCACACTTTGATTCTCCATGGATTACTTAAATTTTGACATTTTTCCTGGGTTATTGCAGTCACATTACAGCTACTCGAAGTGTGGGCTGGGTTCCGATGGCACTAATCGTCTTGTAGCACTTGTAAAACAAACAAAACTGAGAGCTCAGCGAGATGGTGCGACACTCTTTGGGGCAAAAATCACTGGTGGCGGATGTGGAGGGACTGTATGTGTGTTAGGACGTGCAGGTGTTCGGAGCAGCGACGAAATTTTGAAGGTGCATAACCAGTATCTGCTTTAAATGAACTTAGGGCTCAATCTACTCATGATGAATTTTTTGGAATCATCGCAGGTTTTTGAATCTTTGTTCTTCAGATAAACTTCGCAATATTCAATTTTTAGCAGACCTTGTGCTCTTGTGAACAATGAGTCATATGTTTGCTCTTGCTTTGTCTGTCGATCATTATGGTGTTCTAATTCTCGCTTTTCAAGTCCATTATAGTTTCACCGAGGTATTAATACACCGTTGGTCCTGCAGATCCAAGAAAGCTACAAAGCTGCGACAGGGCACCACCCACACATTTTTGAAGGGTCGTCCGTGGGAGCAGGTCAGTTCGGGTTCCTTCGTGTACGGCGTAGGAATAAGTGCTAATTGCTTTAAGATTGTCGAAGAAGCAATCCTTTCAAGCTTCATTCGTCTCACGGAAGCAAATCTCAGAATACAGTTGCCTAACATGTTGGAGTACGGATGAACTCTGTTAGATGAAGACAACTGTTTCTGTCATATTGCATTCATTCGGAGGTTCAGTTTAGTTAGATGAGAAACTACAAACATCATCCAGCCACGGGATGTCATTTGGTTTGCTAGGGTTTAGATATACTCGGGATGCTGATTCTGCTCCCTCATTGTGTACAGTTGGTCGTGTGAGAATTTACGTGGTTACTGTAATTGCCGTGTGTGAGTATGAATCTGTTGTGAAGTTGCTGGAATCTGCATTGTTTCTATATAACACTAGAAAAAATCTTGGTTTTTATTCTGTAATAAATCCATCAGTCCATGACCACGAGAACTTTACATTGATCAATGTGCTGCTCATTGCCTCACCATTCATAAGCTCTGCTACATTTCAATCTCCAGGATTCATTGTCTCTAATCTCCAGTTCGCTCTCATTTATTGCAGGCGTCACGTGTTGACGTCCCCTGATTCTTTATTTCTGCAACCTCTTTAAAAGAATCTACAAGCTTCAGGATGATCTTCACAGTGCTCAAGTTAACGCACCACTACAAGTTGTCACTGCAGGGAGTGAAATTATGCTTTGTAAGCCCCACTGAAACTCCAAATAGTAAGCGAATTCGCAAGTAAGCTCAACACTGACCTTCCCTGCTCCTGGAAGTGAGTACCGTAGAAAAGTCATCTCAAGTCTAGGAATGCCTGAAAAAGATTGCATAAAATATTGCTATGAACCGTCGGAAATTTCGCAGAATGATGCCGGAATCAGTCCGAGGGATCTCGTTAATTCTATCACGACTAGATCATCCATCAGGATTCGGTTCTGAAGGCCCGCCCACCTTGTCAGAAGTCAGTTATTCCAATCTCATTGAAACTGGATGACGCTTCCACGCAAGACCTGGATGACCCCGTGACTCTGCTCCACTACTGTACCGAGGTCTCCTGATAACCGACTGGCATAATAGTACGTACCTCCCGACTAACTTACTTACAGGGTAGGTACTTAGGTACAGTAGAACAGGGCAGGTGGCACCAGTGAAACAAAATTGTAGCACTTTCACCTAGATCACAGATGAAGTCATCATAATTGAATGAGAATTTGCTCAAATGGATGAAAATATGTCAACGTTGATGAATATTCTGGCAATAAAGGAATGAGTTTTGGGTCCAAATTTAGCTCTTTCTAAAAGTATTTACACTTTCTGGCTATACTTTGCCAGCTAAAAGAAGGTTGATACTAGGTCTAATGATTTTGCTTTTATCCCCCAAAAACATCAAGATTTCATGTTGAAAAACCTCTTGAATCCTATGTATCTAGTTCTTGGTAAAAACCTCTTGGTAACTACTCTTAGTGCACACTTCAATAAACTTGAACATGGTGAAACATTAATAAATTCGATTGGTTAGAGAGAAGTTGCCTTGAAGTCAAGGGCTTGAGAACACTCTATACTTCATGACAACTTCTCTTCCACTATTTTCTCAAAGGCTCACTTGAAATGTGGAAATTGGTCCCTTGAAGTTTCTAAAAACTTGTCGTTTAGTGAGAAACTTCATCCATAGAAGTTGGACCTTAGAGGTATAACAGTACATACTTCCCAATTAGCTATAGTGAAGGTACTTCCAAAACATATTATATTAGGCCTAATGACTTTGCTTTCCTATTTTTTAAATTCAGATTTCATAGTAATGTTTTCTTAGTTCATGGTAAAATTCTCTCAATAACTACCCCTATGAGAATAATAATACATACCCCTAAAATTAGTACGGTGAAGGTACTACAAACGTTTTATACTAGGTTTGATGAATTTGCTTTCCTCTCAGTTAATTAGGATTTAATAATAGAAACCTCTTGGGATGCTCTATATCTAGTTTATAGGAAAAACTTCTTGATAACTACCCATGAGGGCATAGTAGTACATACCTCCCAACTAGGTAAAGTGGAATCATCACTTTTTAACATTCAATATTAGGCCTAATGACTTCGCTTTTCTCTTCCATTAAATTAATATTTCATGGTAAAAAAAACATTCAGAGTCTATTTATCACACTTTTGGTATAAGTGAGACCATTTTATTGCTACACTTATTCCAAGACTTATTCATATTTACGGTCACTGGATAATTATTAAAGGTTGCAACTTTTATTGTCCTTTTTTTTCTAGGGAAAATATTTAATTGTATGTTAGGCTTTGGCTTACATAGAAAGTTCTTTAACAAGTAATTCCCATGCCGCAGGCACAACTCTACTTGCTAAATTCCTAACTAGAGGCCTACATAATAGAGAGGAGTTATGACGCGTGCTATCGAAACACATAGTAAATACCATCACTCCGACACTAGGAAACCAATGGCTAGCAGAGAGCAAGTTCCAATTAATATGTGCCAAAAAATCAAACAACAAGGTTCTCCACTATAGGGGGCCACTTGGCAAACATGGTGCGTGATATGGAAAGAACCTCTCATAAACTACGGCTAACTAAAGACAAAATCTTGAGATAACCCCTCGTCAAGAACCCTTAGATAACTAATGAAGTAGGAATCCCAACAGGATTTGTGAACAATTTGCGTTTCATGCACTGGCAGAGCAAGGAATAGACTCAATCTTTGACATTTAGGATGACAAAAAAAATTTGGAAGTCGGTCTGAAATATATATATATATATATATATATATATATATATATATATATATATATATATATATATATATATATATATATATATATATATATATATATATAGGATCACTAAATCTATCCTCACCATCACTCAATGAACCTTCCTGATAGATCATATTCCGCGGCGACCAGATCAAACAACTCTATTGGAACCGAGATAATAGATCACAAACTAAGAAGCAATTTGGAGCAAGAGATTTTACCACACTCAATGTGTAGAAGACAGGGACATAAGGGGAACGATATATTTACGCAACCCGTAAACTCACTAGCTCATTTTTATCTTGGGAGAAGCCCTCCCCTTCCCAATAGCACAATACTCTACAGTCCGGGTCTACAACACAAACAAAGAAGGACAGTCAATGATTTCAACTTGAAAGAACCAAAAGGACCCCTTGGGACTTACCTATCAGGACGGATTTAAGACCTCCCTTGGGACCTTGGAGAGTGAACCTAGAAGAAGATAGGTTTGATAAACAACTCCAATTTCTTTGCCTACACAACTAATAGAGGGTACAAGTTAGGCCTACAAAAGGAAGACAAACCAACTCGATTCGAATAGTAAATGCGAGACAAAGGTCTTTCAACAACATCTAGAACCTCCGGGAAATCACTTAGCCTTATTTTCTGCATACATGTGCGATAATGGGGTATTTAATGAGGAGCTATTTTCATCGTGTCAAGGTTTTTAGAGAACTCTACATTTATTAAAAATTCTACTTTCATACAATTTTATTCACCTTATAAGTAATTATAATTTCAGAGAGCTGAATAAATTTCACCCTATATTACTTATATTTTTTTATGAATTTTGCCTTTGAATCTCTAAACAATACAAGGTGATAGAGGCGGATGTGCTCGCAAAGGTGGCTCCAATGAAACCCTTCCGTGCTTGGAGCCTTGTAGTCTGCACGTAAAGGAATTTATTTTAAGTAACGCTATATTATTTTGCCGCATGAACATATAATCCTCTTACTATGAAATCGGGAATGCCACAATAATGCATGTATTTGCTATTCGAGATAGTCTTTAAAGTTTTTGTCTAGTATTGTCATTTACAATTTGCAAATGGAAATGATTGTTTTTCATCCAAATTCTTCTTTATCCCGAGACTATGCTCATCCTAATAAAAATTCAAACCCCTTTATTGCTATGGAATTTTATATCTATTAAAAAATCATTTGGGCCATTAAACGGAAACCTAAATTATATATAATTATGTCTTCTCCATTTCTTTGAGGCTATAGTAGATTCAAAAAAATTACAATTTTATTCATCATGAATAAACGACACCCCATTTTTAATCTCTCATAGTTTTCTAATTTTCTAAGAGTGACTTCCCCAGGTCTAGAACAAATATCTACACGGAACTATAGCACCCTTAGTTGCTTAGAAGAATCAAGACCTTTATGTGGCTCACCTTGATGGATGATTTACCAATCGGGAAATGGCTCCTTTATATTGGGCAAGTGAAAAATTGTCAATTTTGCGACTAAGACATCATAGAGACAACGAGTCATACCTTTATCAATTGCCCAACAATCATGATGGCCTGGAGCAACTTCAACGACCTAAGAATTCGCTACAACATACCAAGATTGCGTTCCTCATAATAAAGGATCCTGTTAGGGTTATAGCCCATTGGAGACGATAGTAACAAGTGGAACTTCACATCGAACTGCAAGATAAACAAGGAGACTACAACATATATTCTGCGTTGCAACATGCTATGGAAAAATCAGGTACCAAAGGTGTAGCAAAGTAAGAAACATGAAGACTTTTGACGTTAAAACGACAATTTTCAAAATATAGTGGAACACAATCATGGACAACCCTAGTAGTGCGAGGATAAAACATAAGATCTTTTGGGAAGTTTGGGACCTCCTCTTCTACAGAAAGGAACAAGATTGACCTATATGGAATTACATTCTCCACCTTTACCTACTCTCATAGGAGATGGTAATTAGACCGAGACTCCAAAGAAGACATCAGAGGATTCTTACATCTCTCAACTCTAGAACAGACGACCCAGACTTTGTTACTTATTAGTCTAAGGAAAGCAACATACCTCCCTAGCTAGAGGGATCCGAGCGCAGTAGACCAAAAACTCCAAATACTACCTACGCAAAGGACGAGTCACTCTATGTATTTTTTTAGGTACCATCTGAGATAATAGGGTATTTGAAAGTACTTTAAAAAATAAAAGGAATTCTTTCTATGATTAGTATTATTCCCAATTTTATTCTTGTAATCAATTTTGAACACCCTATATTAATGTAATTCAATTATATTTATTATCTTCAAAGATTTTTTAGGAGCCTATTATTTGTTTGCATGTCATTCTAGAATATTTGGAACTGACCCCCCCTAGTACAACCCCTATGTATTTTATAGATACGTACAAATTAGCAAATTTTGTAGTGTGTATGTGGGAGGTTAGAGATTGCACAATTTTAGTTCTTCAACCTATAGCACAAAACTAGGTGCCTTGAAGCAATGCACACTGAAAAGTGGTAGTTTTGCAAGACAAGGAATAAGCAAATTGAAAAAACAACTCCCTAAAAATTGTACAAAATTAGAAGACATAGAAATAACAACCGAATCAAAATTGCACACGCCATAAACGCTCACATGTACTCATACAAGTAATGGAAATGGCTGCACGACAACAACAACAAAATTATATCAATTGTGACTAGATTTCTTTATAGAATTCAATGAATTTTAGTTTCCAGAAGTTATGGAGATTTTGTGCACTGAACTCTTCATACAACCATGATCCGTTATAGTTCCTAGAGTCATCATGTCTTTTCATCCCTTTTTATCGAGACATCTATTAGTTTCCAACATGTCTCTTACAAGGCCCGTTTTTGCTCACCATGGACTTTTACTATGTCTCTTGCCAGATCCCTCTTGCTTACCGTGGACTTTCACTTTAAAGAAAATCTGAGGCCTCTAAAAGGCTACAAGCTCTCATGGAAAAAATTAATATAACTTTTTTAATTTTTTAATTTAGAAATTACTAAAAAAAACTTAAATCTAATGTGGCCAAAGTTTAGATACTACTTTTAACAAAGTTTTAAATATATATTTAAAATTTAATTTCTTTCAAATATTAAATTTGTTAAATGAACATATTTATAAAATATTTTTCAAAAAAATAAAAATAAATTTGGATGACGTTCAGGTAGCCTTGCGAAGGCCTAAGATTTTTTCTAAAGCTATTTCTCTTGCAAGATCCGAGTATTCATTTGAAAAAAGATGCACATAACTCCCAATGCTCTACAATAAACTATTTTGACAATTTTTCAGTCATTTTTCCTTCTTCCTTCATATTAAAATTCATCCTATTTATTTATTTATTATTTATTATTTTATTATTTTATTATTGTTTTTTCCTCCTAGAACCCTTTTATTTAACCCTTTTATTTGGCACCCTATCTATTTAATAAAATTGTAAGTATTTTTAGGGACATATATTATTTATAAGTAGAGTTTTAATTTTATAATGGTTTGTTACATTCAAAAAATATATAATTTTTACCTCCCAAGTATTAAAACAAATCCAATATTTTCTCTTATGTTGTATCTAATGTTGCGGACACTGCTTTTCTAAGGTGAAATTTTTTTTAGTGTAAAAGTCAAAATGGTAAAACTTCAAGTAAACCTTATGGATGTAGCGTTCTAATGATGAATGAAAACTTTATAATGAACATAGGATGTCGGCTCATGTCACTCGCATCACCTGTAAAGAAAATGGCACTCTTAATGGGAGTAGGAATGACAAGTGGCAAATTCCTATATACTATAGGAACACTATTTCGCCTCACCTTTGAATAAATTGTGGTAAAAGACATCAACTCTCGTTGAACACTAAATCACAATTTTACTATAGAGATGAAGTTTTACTGTGATGAAATTATCCTACTCTCAAAGAAGGTGGTTTGTTTATTTTGTTTTGTATGTGATGTTGAGATCTCCTCCACTGTGTTGATATTCTTGGTACCGTGTGAAAGCTCTCGATGAAGAGGGGTGCACCGAAGTCATTTCGTAACTTTTGGACGTATGGTGTGAGAGCTATGGGTTTTTGAGTGATCTTGGTCACATAGATTAAATAAATTATGAAAAAAATGAAATATGAGAAGTTTTGATGTCATTCTTGGTATTGTCGGAAACCTCTTGACGAGTAGGGGTGCACAGAAGTCATTTTGTCACTTTTGGATCTACGATGTGAAAGCCAAGAATTTTTAATCACCATAAATTCAGATTTTGGGATTTTTGTCAATCCTCAAATAAATAAATAAAATAAATAAAATAAAAAAAGTGATGGAAATTATATATATATATATATATATATATATATATATATATATATGAAGAACACTTGGGCCAATGGCACTACTAGTTGGAGATGCTCTAAGTTACTAGTAAGTTATAGAATGTTATTATGTGTGATAAGGACAGGGATGAGGACCAAAGAGAACTTAGGTACACGCCGATCATATCCCTGACGAATCTTCCTGTCTGGTAGATTCCCATTCGTGCCTACCCGGAACCCCACCTAGCATCTATGCCACCGGTACATCCCCGTCACCTCTTCTGTTGGCGCCCTCGTCTTGTCTCGAGGGTCTCGGGCCTCTCGGCGGACGCATTTGTACTTTAGGGATCCCTGTCTCCGCTGCTGCTTCATTCAATTGCTGGCGGGGACGAGCTCATGAGGTTTTTCAAACATTTTGCAAGCAGTTGATCACTTTTTTGCTCACAAACAGGAAAGCGTTGGCGTCGCATTACTTTTTAAAAGATTTTGTGGAGATGGCTGGGCAGGCGGCTCTGATGCAGGCCGTGAGGTCCTCTGTCGCGCCTCTGGCGTGCTCGTCGTCCAGTTTTGTGAATCCCGGTGGTCAGTCCGATGCAAGCAGGTGAAAATTCGGGAGGAATTGAGCTCATTCTTTTTTTGCGTTTTGTTTTTGGAAGATTTTTGCGCATTGTCAATTGTGCCGTGTTTGACAGCTCTTCTTAGTTTAGTGATTTTTCAGCTGCGTGCATTGATGAGAGTTTGTCAAGAAGGAGAGACTCGTTCTAGTGAAGGAATTTGCATTTTTCGGTTTTCTTTCAAATGAGGAGTACTGTTTTCTTTTTTACTTTTGGTGTGTTTTTTGCTCTCTTGTGGTTGCTGAATACTTTTGCTTGTGGTTGCGCATTGTCAATTGTGCCGTATTTGACAGGTCTTCTTAGTTTAGTGATTTTCAGCTGCGTGGATTGATGAGAGTTTGTCAAGAAGGAGAGACTAGTTCTAGTGAAGGAATCTGCATTTTTCGGTGATCTTAGTGTTTTTTCTTTTTGATTTGCTTTTGGTGTTTTTTGCCTCTCTTGTGGTTGCTGAATACTTCTGTTCGATCGGTTATGCAGGTTATGTCGTCTGGCTGCTCAAAGGCCAGGAAAGATACTGTCAAATCGCGGCAAAGGGAGAGTTATTGCAGCTGTAGAACGTTCTTCTCCCAGGAATGATGGCGCGAGGAGGCAGGCCAAGCTGCAGGCGGTGGCTTCTGACACTCCAAGGGTATTGTTCAAAACTGCTTTTTGGAAATTTTTCGATTGGTTGCTTTTCTGTGTTTCCATTTCATGGTCAGAGGTATTGAAATCCTGTGGAGCATCGGTTATGTTCGTGTAGTGTGCTGTTTTGAATCAGCGTTTCTTTATTATCATTCTGTGTGTCACCAGTAGTGATTTATTCGGGGTTTGGATGTTTTTTGGCGTCCTTCTTTATGAGTAGGATCCGTATGGATACGTGCTGAATTGTGAGATCGGTATTTTCGTTTCTTATGTACTTGGAGTACTGTACAGAGGGCGTTGCTACTGTCGCTAGGGTTTAGGGTTTAAGAGCTTCAGGTTATCTTTCCAATTTTTATGCTTTTCTTCGGTCACGGTTTCAGAGAACTTCGCGTTAGAAATAATCAGGCATTTATTTTGCGTTGTGTAAGAGAATTAAACTACTTGGACAATTTTCGTGCACCATTTCAATAGTGAGAAGCTTTGTGACGAAGCCCGCAACTCATTAAATAAAAGCTGCACAGCTGCTCTGTTTAGGGGTTGCGTTTTTAAACTATGTGAGTCAGGGTTTAGGGTTTGATCATTTATGCTGATGTCGAATCTGATTATCGGTTGTTGCTAAGGTGTTCTGAGTTTGATTCTTTTAATCTGGCATCAATTAAGTAAATCTTTGGCCCCAGTAACTATTATTTGTGAGTGTAAGTTGACACCCTTGTTGGATTGTAACTAATCAAGACAGATTACATGTGTGTCTTCTATAGCTCCCTCGTTTCTTTATTTACTGTATCAGATTGGTCAGTTCGTTGAGGTGGAGACATTGGATGCTCTTGCAGGTTGCAGCTGCAACTGAACAGGAAGCTGAGGTTTATCATGTCTATCGAACTCCATTCTTGCAAGAGAATGCCGCTGTAGCCCTTCTTAAACAGGTTCAAGAGAAGGTTTCTGCAGATATCATCAGCATAAAAACTGAACAAGTAAGTTTTCTAGCCACACGAATTGATTTGCTGTCATTATGGATTAATTTTTGAAGTATGAAGCAAATGGAATGTCATTAAAAAGCTTAATCGATGAATATGTTGATTAACTTTTATTACGATTTTCGTATCTATTGCTTGCAGTGCTACAATATCGGACTTAATGCACCACTTTCTTCAGAGAAGTGGGAAGTACTACAGTGGCTGCTTAAGGAAACTTATGAGCCTGACAACCTCCAGTTATCAAGCAACTTACTTAGCGAAAGTGGAGTAGGTTCGTAAATGAAATCAGCACTTCTTTAAAGTGACAACTTTTGCAGTTTTAATTCGTGGACATTGCCTATATCCTTGAGTAAAATGGATGGAATTTTTAATGCCTGTGACTAAGGTATTCGTGAGACCTAGTGATTGGATTTAAAAAAAATTTAAATGTCTTCTTACTTTTTTTTTGTGGGTTTCAGTTGTGGAAGTTGGCCCTCGCCTTTCCTTTACAACCGCATGGTCAGCCAATGCCGTGTCAGTATGCAAAGCATGTGCTTTACCTGAAGTGACACGAATCGAGCGTTCTCGTCGTTACCTCCTCTCTGTTGGTCCGGAAGCGGCACCGTTGGAGCAAAGTCAGCTCGCTGCCTTTGCTGCACTTGTAAGCAAACTTGTCATATTACTTTTGCTCTCATTGTGATACTTCACACGTTCAATACCTCATATTGTTAGTCTGTTCCAAGCCTGACATGGGACTAGGAATGTTGCCAGCATTAGTTGCAGTTTACTTTTATTTACTCTTTCTTTTAATGAACTCTACTCTGTTGAGTATGGCGTGCATTGATCAGAACCAGGACGTCTGTCATAAGTTTTGTGAGTGGTGCTAATGTTAGTATCTCTTGCCTGCAGGTACATGATCGGATGACTGAATGCGTTTATCCTAAAAAGCTCATGTCATTCAAGACTGATGTAGTTCCAGAGCCCTTCATCCAGATTCCTGTCATGGAGGTAATTAAAAAGAATTTGGTTTGATGAATTGATTTATTTATTTATTTTATTTATTTATTTTCTGTTTTTGCGTCTTGCATGAGTGCTGTCATGCTGATATCTGCTGGATTTTGGCACCTAACATAGCCAGTTCTGTCTGTATATTAAAGGAAGGGAGAGCGGCATTGGAAGCCATCAACAAGACCATGGGTCTTGCTTTTGACGAGTTTGATCTTGAGGTATGCTTCTCGATTTTACTTCTTACAGATATGATGTATAAACATTTATTATTGAGTTTGGGACTGGCACAGGTAGTATAGCCTTTAGTGTCGAGTACAGTGTAGTTTTTCTATTTGTTGGTGGAGCGGTTTTGGAGCTCGAGCATTCATGCGGTTCTGAGACAGCCATCAGTATAAAAACTGAAAAGAACACCAGTGAAGGGTCTTATGTCTCCGCAAATTTATGGAGGTTAAGTAGCTTGCAATGTACTATCAGCATGATAAAATGACCTATTTTGTATGTTTCAAATGCAGTATTATACAAAGCTTTTTGGCGAGGACATCAAGCGCAACCCTACGAATGTTGAGTTGTTTGACATTGCTCAATCCAACAGTGAGCACAGTCGTCATTGGTTCTTCAATGTAAGCAAGATCACAACAGCTGAATACCTTGGTTAACCGCTTGGGATGCATTATATTTTGATTTCATCCGAGTTTCCTTGTCTTTCTTTTACATATTTTCTTTCCTGGTCTTTCAGGGTGAGTTGACAATTGATGGGAAGCGAGTTCCTGAAACGCTCTTCAGTCTTGTCAAAGACACGTGGAGAGCCAACAAGAACAATTCCGTGATTGGGTTTAAAGACAATTCAAGGTGCGTCTCCTTTTCCTTTATATGAGTTCCAACTATCTTAAGATTCATCTATTATTGTAGGTATGGATTCTATTTTGTTATGTATATATAATTCCTCTTGTTGTATGTTGGGCAGTGCTATTCGTGGCGCAGCTGTCAAACCTGTTATACCTGTCACTCCAGGGTCTCCTTCTCCTGTGGATGCTCTTGATCGTGATTTTGATGTTCTTTTCACCGCAGAGACGCACAATTTTCCATGTGCTGTAAGTTCAAATCATGTCCATATTTTGTGATATTTGTGTTCATTGCATATGGTCTACGTTTCACGTAAGTGCCACTTTGTGTAATGTAATTACTAATCACGTATGTTATTGTATCCTGACCTATACCTGTCCTGTTTGAATGTGTAGGTTGCTCCATTTCCAGGTGCTGAAACTGGGGCTGGAGGTCGCATGCGTGATACTCATGCAACGGGAATTGGTTCACTAATGGGAGCTGCCACTGCAGGATATTGTGTTGGAAATCTTCAGGTGTGTTTCGATTTTTTTTTGTGTACTAATTTGGTTTACAAGTACAAGAATTATATTGAATTGATCTCCCTGGGAATCTTCTTGCAGATGGAGGGCTCTTTTGCCCCTTGGGAAGACAGTTCTTTTGTGTATCCACCAAATCTTGCATCCCCTCTTCAGGTATATACCTTATGCATAGAAGTTACACCCAGTCATTTATTCTTAATGCACAGTAGTTATGCCGAGGCATGGTTTTTTTGGGGCTGATATAATCTTCTTTGTTAGAAGTCTAACGGATGAGAGCATGACATGGATTACAGATTCTCATTGATGCTAGCAATGGAGCGTCTGATTATGGAAACAAATTCGGCGAGCCTCTTATTCAGGTATCTTGTTTTCCCCTTGTATCCCATAGTACTTGCTTGCAGCTATGCTTTCTTGGTACCTTGTTTCCGTTGTAGGTCAAAACTTTGATTTTATCTGGTGAGATTCATAGTGGCTCAAATGGGAACTACAAAATTCCCACTTGCACTTTCATTATATTGGTAGATTATTTAATCTTCGCTGATGATTATGTTGATCATGTCTACTGTCCAGGGTTACACAAGAACTTTCGGCATGCGGCTACCCAGTGGGGAGCGAAGGGAATGGCTCAAGCCGATTATGTTTAGTGCTGGTATTGGTCAGGTATTTTTGAAACGAACAGCATTTTATTAAGTTAAGCTTGTCTGCAATTGAAGGTTTTGGTGTTGAGTTTTTTGATGTTGGAATGCTCTCATCGAAATTTCCTGGTTTATGTGTTTATAGAGCCATATATGACCTATATCACGTCCAATGCAGATTGACCACCGTCACTTGAATAAAGGGGATGCGGAGATTGGCATGCTTGTTGTCAAGGTGAGGCATTGCAGATTACACTTGCATTAGGGATTAATCATTACACCACTATCTACTGGTTTCAGTTTCGATGCTTATGCTAAGGTGGATGGGGGATGTTGTGGTATGCAGATTGGTGGGCCAGCTTACCGCATTGGTATGGGTGGTGGTGCTGCTTCTAGCATGGTTAGTTCTCTTCAATGGACTGTTGTGGAAATTGGGAATGAAGTTGTATCTTTATAGAGCACAAAAATTCATGTGCATTAGCATGGTCGTTTGATATTAGAATCTAGTATTAGCTCCTTTCCTGCTTTGTAGTTTGTAGAAATAGTTTGATGTCATGAAACCTGCTGTGGGGAAGGGCATACTTAGTTTGTCTTCGCATTGGTGAACCTTTTTTTTTTTTTGATTTTGCGCCTTCACTGACCTATTTGCATTGTACTCGTTGGTTTTCAGGTGAGTGGACAGAATACAGCTGAACTGGACTTTAATGCAGTCCAGCGAGGTGATGCAGAGATGTCACAAAAGCTTTACAGGGCTGTTCGTACTTGTGTTGAGATGGGAGATGCGAACCCAATCGTCAGCATCCATGATCAGGGTGCTGGTGGCAACTGCAACGTAGTGAAGGAAATCATCTACCCTGAGGTATAATGTTTTTCTCACAATCAAGTTCCTGTCTGCTCGTTATTTTGTATTCTACTGTTAGTCCCGACGGACTTGATTTTCCTGGTTCTTACTTCTATCTATATTTGGCTACGACCTTTTACAGGGTGCAGAAATTGATGTAAGATCCATTGTGGTGGGAGACGAAACCATGTCTGTGCTGGAGATCTGGGGTGCAGAATATCAGGAGCAGGTACGCTGGGGTGTATCTGTGTTACATCCTAGGAGACTTTATGTGCAGTTGCATTATACTACTCTTGTTTATACATGCATGCACCTTGCATTGTACTGCTCTTATACTTCTCGTGTTTTTCCTTCTCTATGGCTAGTTTGGATTTATTTTTTAAGGTGCTAAACACTTGTCTAAGTTAATTTACATGTCTTCACAGGATGCATTGCTTATTAGACCCGAAAGTGAAGCACTTTTGCGTTCCATTTGTTCTCGAGAGCGTGTTTCAATGGCTGTAATTGGCACAATCAGGTTTGCTTCAAGTACCAAATCTTGTCCATGTCCTACGACATTGACAACAATTTATGTTTAATGCTTGTACTGAATAACTTGGCTTGAAGTTGCTCACCTGGTTTTATCCAGAAATATTGTTGCATGTCATGAGTTCAAGGTTGATGAAAAATCACAAACATCTTCCGAAGAAAGTTTACATGGTTTTAACTTTCAAGACTTTATTTTGTCCCTGGATATTGGATTTGGCGATGTAAAATCGTAAATGACTTGTAAAGTATGTACCTTTTTTTCACGAGAGCTTGTGCTTCTGATTATCCTGTCCTTTCCTGGTATGAGAAAGGAAGCGGCCAATACTGGGCACTGAAACAATGTGTTTGGTGCCATGTAGTGGCGGCGGAAAAATTGTTCTGTCAGATAGTGCACTGAAGAAAGAGGCAGAAGCTCGGGGACTTCCTCCTCCAATGCCTGCTGTCGATCTTGACCTTGAAAAGGTAATGTATTCTCCTGGCAATACCATCTCGATTTGTCAAAATTTTAAAATTTTATTTTTTATCTTTAAAACATATGCCTAGATCACATCCAGAAACGTTAAAATAAGTGGCTTGGAGGTTGAAACAATGGTTAAAAATCGCGGAACTCTTATTCTTTTTGTGTTAAATTCTGCTTAATAATGATTTTTAATATGTTGTTAAATGTTCATATGATTCTCCAGGCTAGAATTTTTATCGAGTCACTGATAATCAGTGTTTTGTGTAATTTTTATCTTTAAAACATATGCCTAGATCAAACCCTTCTTAAAATGTTGGTAAATGTTCATATAAATTCTCCGGGCTAGAATTGTTCTTGAGTCACTGATAATCAGTGTTTTGTGAATGTGCTTTGGCTGTCTTTACCAGGTGCTTGGTGACATGCCAAGAAAGAGGTACGAGTTCACTCGGGTTCTAGAGCCTGCTGAACCCCTTGAGATTGCACCTGGCCAGACGGTGATGGAAGCCTTAAAGCGTGTGCTTCATTTGCCTTCTGTCTGCTCCAAGCGTTTCCTTACAACAAAGGTGAGCTTGCTGGTTGACCTGTTTACTTATCTTTGAGTAAGCTGTAATGACTGCAGTTTGGACAAGTTGAGTCCATATGTGGGAAATGCCTTGTTGTGTCCTCTTAGTTGTACTATTATGCTACTTCCACTTTGTTTTCCAAGACTTACTTTTCACAAGTCTTTGGTATCTTGATTCATGATGTCCTTGACAATCCAGTCTTTTCTTTAATCCATCTCTTTATGCACGGGGCAGGTGGACAGATGTGTTACAGGACTTGTGGCACAGCAACAGACAGTGGGGCCTCTGCAGCTTCCTCTTTCTGATGTTGCGGTTCTTGCTCAGGTATTTAAGTTTATTGTTGCCATCACATGGAGATGATTTGGACTGAAAGTTCATCGATTATTTACATGTTTCGGTAGTTTTAAGCCTGGTGAAGCTGTGAAGTTATACAGCAAAGATTCATTGTATTTAATTTTGATATGTTTGATATTTTTCCTACAGACACACACTGGAATTACTGGTGGTGCGTGTGCAATCGGAGAGCAACCCATCAAGGTACCTATCAAAAAATTCTTCACGATTTCCTTTTTTTAGTCATTAGATGAAATTGATGTCATTGTTTGGAAATTGTATACCAGCATCATAGGCATTTCAACTGCATCTATTATTACTAAGCCCTTCTTTGTTACCTGTTGAATAGTGGATCTGAATACCTGTTGAAAAATGCACTGAGTGTCCTGTATCCTTAATTTGTACAGGGTCTTCTGGATCCTAAGGCAATGGCACGTCTCTCCCTAGGAGAAGCGCTAACAAACCTTGTCTGGGCTAAGGTAAGTTTGGTAAACGTTGGGAGCGGTGGCTTCAGCATCTTCTTATGTTATCTACCTCAATGAATCAGTCGGTCTTGTTCCGATTTACAAAGTAGCGTACACTGTTAGTCTGAGATTTTTGAAAGAGTTCTATCTCTTTTGTCCTAGAACCTCTTTTAGAATTTTTGGTATTATTCCCCAGATACAAATTGTTTCACTTTGGTCAATTACTTGTTGCATCAGTACAAACATTCAATCAGCTACAGTCAAGTCTTTCTCCAACTAAGTCTGTCAGTTGGGTGATAACAGTCGTCCCTCTATGGGCAGGCTTTTAATGTGAGTAGTGTGGCACGGTCCCTGTAGGGGTTTCTGTCTCTTCAATGTATCACAACCCGGGTCTATTACCATCCCGAGTTTCTCGGAATGTTCATTACGTGAAGTGTTGGAAATGTACAGGCTACTGCTTTGAAAGATGTGAAGGCTAGCGGGAACTGGATGTACGCTGCAAAGCTGGACGGGGAGGGAGCTGCTATGTATGATGCTGCTGTGGCACTAAAGGAAGCGATGATTGAACTGGAAGTTGCTATTGATGGTGGAAAAGACAGTCTGTCCATGGCTGCTCAGGCAGGTGGTGAAACTGTGAAGTGTCCAGGGAATCTTGTCATCAGTGCATACGTTACTTGTCCGGATATCACCAAAACAGTCACTCCGGACTTGAAGGTTAGCTACTATCTCACGTCTCTTTCGTTGGCATTTCTTGCGCACTTTGAAGTGTTCATGACTTCGATAGCAAACTTATGAAATGATAAATTGGAGTTCATGGCTTTGATCTAATATGTATCAGCCATTTTAGTTACAGAACTCAATGCTTATGTTGACATTATTCTGTAGAAACAATAGAGGTTTAGATGTTTCCTACTCTTTTTGGGATCATTCTGAAAATGCATGTTGTGCACTCTAGCTTGGGGACAAGGGTGTTCTCCTGCACGTTGATATCGGCAAAGGAAAGCGACGGATGGGAGGATCCTGCTTGGCACAGGTTTATGACCAGGTAATATCTGATAACTGACTTACGATATTTTACTCGATATGTTCAAGTTTCTGGTCATTATCTGGAGGTCTGAAGTTGGACCAGTATTTTCCTTTGTGTTGACCAAAGCTTTTCATGGTGACTGCAGATTGGCGATGAATCGCCGGATGTAGATGATGTTCCCTATCTTGGAAAGGTCTTCAATGCTGTACAGGTCAGAATTTTTGCGCCCTGAGATATTAATTCATCAAAACAGCTTGTGATCACAATACCTTACTTCTATACCCTTCTGTTCTTGTTCTGTATTTCTTATCTTTTCACTTGTATGCCTGTTGTCCATGAATGTATTTACATATGAGACCTGACTCTTTTGGTGGTTTCTCAAATTGCCAGGGTTTGATTGATAAGCGAGCAATATCCTCTGGTCACGACATCAGCGATGGTGGTATCGTTGTTGCCTTACTGGAGATGGCGTTTGCTGGGAATTGTGGAATAACTGTGGATTTGCCAGCTTCAACGGACCAGAGTACTTTCGATGCTCATCTTTCCACTTTGTTTGCGGAGGAGCTGGGTCTTCTAATCGAGGTTTGTGTTATGTTGTGTAACCTTATATTCAAATGATTCGAAAATCTAGCTAAGCGTTGGTTTCTATGCTTGAATGGGGTTAGGATTGGTTTTAGAAACTATGCGCTAACCTCAGACTTGCCCTGCAGATTGACCAATCCAAACAAGAAGCAGTTATTGCCGAATTCCTGGCAGCTGGAGTACATTGTAATGTAGTTGGCCGAGTGACATCCAACCCACTTGTAAGCATCGCTGTGAATGGGAAGGAGGTTGTGTCTGACACTACTGCCTCCCTGCGTGATCAGTGGGAAGCAACCAGTTTTTCGTTGGAGAAATTGCAAAGTCTTGAGTCTTGTGTAGAAGCCGAACAAGAAGGATTAAAACATAGAGAAACCCCAGCTTGGAAGCTCTCCTTTACACCATCAAGAACTTCGGAGGATTTACTGAACAGTGCTTCCAAACCCAAAGTTGCTATTATCAGAGAGGAAGGAAGTAATGGAGACCGGGAGATGTCAGCCATGGTTCTTGCGGCAGGCTTTGAGCCTTGGGATGTTGCAATGTCAGACTTGCTGCAAGGACGAGCCTCTCTGAAGGATTACAGGGGGTTAGTCTTTGTAGGAGGGTTCAGTTATGCCGACGTTCTAGATTCTGCTAAAGGCTGGGCTGGCACAATCCGGTTCAACGAATCTCTTCTTGAACAGGTGAGGACAGTTCTCGTCAATTACTTGCACACCCGTCATGCTTTTTTTTTTTGATGCCTTCCCTGAGCTCTATAGAGCTAAACTTTTAGTAGCTTTCATCAATTGGTTTTAGGTAACCCTTTGTTTTATTGTGGCAGTTTCAAGATTTCTACAACCGACCTGATACCTTCAGTTTGGGAGTATGCAACGGATGTCAACTCATGGCTTTACTTGGTTGGGTTCCGGGTGCTGGAGTTGGCGGTACTCTTGGAGCTGGAGGCGATCCTGCACAGCCCCGCTTTGTGCACAACGAATCGGGTCGTTTCGAGTGCAGGTTTTCGACTGTGAAGATTGGGGAATCGCCCGCTGTGATGCTCAAAGGCATGGCCGGTACAACAGTAGGAATTTGGATATCCCATGGCGAGGGTCGAGCTCTGTTTCCTGACGCTTCCATCCTCGCAGAAGTGAAGAAATCAAACCTCGTACCTCTATCATATTGTGACGACGCAGGAGAGTCGACAGAGGTCTACCCCTTCAACCCCAATGGGTCGCCCGAGGGCATTGCAGCCCTTTGCTCTCCTGACGGCCGACACTTGGCTATGATGCCTCATCCGGAGCGATGCTTCCAAATGTGGCAGTTCCCATGGTACCCTCAAGAGTGGACCCACATTGATGCTGCTGGACCCAGCCCTTGGTTACGTCTGTTTCAAAATGCTCGTGAGTGGTGTGACTCTGTTTGATCGATAGGTGTGTTACAACTGCTCCCTTTAATTCTCAGCCAAAGGCAAACCTGAGGACAGTTTTTTCCCTTCTTTTTATAGCTCTTTAGCAAAGCTGATAGGTGCATCCATTACAGCCCTCAACCATGAGTCCAAACTGGCAGTACACCACGGTATTGTATCATGACTTTGCCAATAATCAATTTAGTGAGAGGCACAGAACCTTTGTAATGTGCTAAATGGGCACCTCATCTTTTCAATGTCAAACACTCGAGACTTGCTGCCACTTGTTGTCTTTTGACATGATCCTCTTTTAGGTGAATCTGCAGTACTTGTTTGAGTGATTCTTCGTTCGAATTAATGTTCTCACCTGTTTGGGTAACTCCGAGTCCAGCTTCAACAGCTGCTCAACTAACATTTTGAATACGGTAGTAGTTAAGCGATTCAGAATTTCGCGACAAATATTGCCTTGACAATTGCCGGTAGGTTGAAACTCAGGTTTTGTCTTTGAGGGTATAATCTGTAGGTTGCCATTGGGGTTGTGGTTACATCTGCTTTATTTTGTACAAATTTAGAGATATACACAAGTTGCACGTTTGAGAATAAGACCCGGCATGAGAACAAGACTACATTGCCTACCCAATGTCCAGTACAACTCTCAACTGTAACAACTTGGGCATTCTTTTCTAGCCAAAAAGTACAAGTATGAAGAGTTGAGACCTCAACTTCCCTTAAAAAAATAAAATACACAGCTGGTAACAGCACGAATCCACTTTCCGACAGCAAAGAGGACCGTTGAAAATTGCGCTGAAAATGTATAACAATTCCATGGAAAAGCTTGAAATTATGTTGACAGTAAGGGCCGCTTCACACTATGGCCGTCCAAGTCGAGAGGTCGTGGGATTGAGAGTCCAAACTTTGTTGAGAGTCCAAAGAAATCTACTGAAAGTTTCATTTTTTATGAAAAGAAATCGATGGCCTCTCGACCATAGTGACGGGTCTTGCAAAATGTAGGACCCAAACTTCCTCTCGAGAGGCCGTCACCTTGGTCCAAAAGTGTTGCCATGTAAGCATTTTGAAGGTCCACGGCCTTTGGACTTTGGCCTCTAGTGTGAAGGGTCGAGAGGCCGAAACCATGGTTTCTTGCAATTTGATTGGTGGAAACCGACGGCCTCTCGACCTTCGGCCATAGTGTGAAGCGGCCCTAATTACATGGATAGTGTCAACTCGTTATTATCACACTCAAATATCACATTCCAATACCTACAAAGAATGTTATTGAGTACGCATCTGAGCTTACACTCCCCACGTGAAGTTCTGAACTCATGTCCTCTAAGATATTAGAGTTCTAAATGCTCACACCTACCTGCCCAACCACCCACTCACACAACCATCCATTCACACATGGAAAGTTGAAGCCACAGTCTACGCCAATTCTCTTCACAGAAATCGTAAATGTGCAAAATCTTTGCGAACAAAATGTTTTCAAAGTACCCCCAAACAATATTCCAATTGTAACTACCCGTTGGACTCCAACCATGAGGTTAGCGGTCTCATTCATACTAGAATCTATAACTTAATATATGGAACCACGTTGAAAAAAAGGTCAACCTCCGCCATTGGCAATAAACCAACCTTAGCCAAAATGCCACTGAAAAATTCGTCCTATCCCTCATCCCACAAGCTTGCCACTGGTTCAATTTTTTCTTAAAATAATTGCACTCTTCGCATATAAGAGATTCAGAAAACTTCAAATGAATAAGAGATTTCACGGTACTTTTGTAAATGCAAATGATCTCTCAACCACTTTATTTACGAACCAATAGTGATTAACAAAATTGTGATTCAATTTAGAGGCTAGCTGTATCTTTCAATCTATCTATCCTCTGTTCTATATCTATACACAGGCCGCTTCTGTCCGCAGCGCCGCATTCTATGCATCACTTCACTCCCCTAAACCCTGCAACAATTAATCAACTGCATAATTATTAATTTACAGGCTGAGAACTGAGTACACACTGACGTTCGACCCCAGGAATGCTGCTCTCGAGATCGAAACTGCCGATCGATCGAGCAATGACTGGCAAGAATAAATTCTAGGACTCGGTCCGATGAATTCAATTATTCTAAATTCCGAAAATTCAATTTGAATTCAGCGAATTGATAGAGCTCTCAATGTTCTTGAGCCTCAGGCTGCAGATCCACCGGCACGGTCACAGAGTCTTCCAGGAATGGGTAGTCGGTGTAGCCCACAACGGGATCCTGTGTGTAGAACGTGGCGCGGTTGTACTTGTTCAGCGGCGCGTTCAGTGCGAAACGCCTGGGCAGGTCCGGGTTGGCCAGAAACAGGCGCCCGTACACCACCAGGTCCGCCTTGCCGCTGCGAATGGCCTCGTTCCCTTCCTCGGCGTTGAACCCGCCCGCCACCAGGAAGTTACCCTTGTACGCCTTGCGCATGGGCCACAGGCTCTCCGTGGACTGCACCTCCTTCTCCGGGTGGAACCGCGGCTCCACGCCGTGCACGTACAGCACCTCGTGCTCATTCAGCGTCTCCGCCAAATGCACCGACAGCCCGTTCGAGTCCGCGTCGGAAGCGTCCGCCACGTTCGTGAACGGCGACAGCCGCACCCCCACTCGCTCCGCCCCGATCTCGCTCGTCACCGCCTCCACCACCTCCACAAGGAACCGGCACCGGATCTCCACCGACCCCCCGTACTTGTCCGTGCGGTCGTTGATCCCCGACTTCAGGAACTGGTCGATCAGGTACCCGTGCGCGCCGTGAATCTCCACGCCGTCGAACCCCGCGTCCCTGGCGTTCCGGGCCGCTCTCCGGAAGTGCTCCACGTACTCCGCCACCTCCTCCGTCTCCAGAGCTCTTGGCGTCGAGTGGTCGTCCACGCCGTCCGCCGTCGCCAGATACACTTTGCCGGTCGTCACGGGCCGGTTGGTCGAGGAAGGAGGCGCTGCGCCGTTGGGCTGGTACGCTGCCAACAACGTACCACATCAATTCATTCAGCACTGTATAATATCTAGAGCTCACGGAACTCTATCATACTACCCACATTGTGAAGTTTATCAGTCCAATTAATCGATGCCTGCGGTAAGTGAGCTGACCGGGACCGGCGGAGGATAAATCAGCTTACAAGTGTGAGACACGCGGCCGACGTGCCAGATTTGGCAGAAGAAAATGGCGCCCTTGTCGTGCACGGCCTGAACGATGGGCTTCCACGCCTCCACCTGCTCCGCCGTCCAGATGCCCGGCGTGTGCGGGTACCCGTTGGACGTCTCGTCGATCCCCGTGGCCTCCGCGATGAGCAGCCCGCCGGCCGTCGCGCGCTGCGCGTAATACAGCGCGGCGTGCGACGGCTGCGGCACGCACCCGTACGACCGACACCTCGTCAGCGGCGCCATCACCACACTGTATCACCACAATCACAATGCACGTCGCCATGACGAGTCAAATTCTCAGTATCCGCCATATGTACGAAAAAGACCATCCAAGTATGCCTAACTACATATTCCACCTGGCTGGAATGGAATTACTGTAGCTCTCAAATTCAATAAATTGCCCCGCTAGCTAGACTGCACGGTCCAAATTCTCACTTCCTCGACACTGTCCGCTATCCAATCAGTGCGTTTCCGACATGATGAGTTCCCAGTGAGTTCACAATGCTAGCCACTGTCAATTAATCCAGCAAAAGCAAACAACAATAAATATCGATGGACACCCGGAGTGAGTGTAGTACTCACCGGTGCGACAGGCTGAAAGGACCGAGCTGGTAAGGAGACAGCAACGGCATCTTCTCCACGTCCACCTCGGGAATGGCTCCATTGCCAGCCACTCCATTCTCCACCGCCGACGCTTCTGCTCCTCCGCCACCCATCTCGATATATCGATGAACCACGCGCTACTGGGAACTGATCGAACTAAAAAGCTTCCTAGTAATGAGTGATCGCAATGACCAACTTACTGGAACTCTGTTGAGGTCTGGCTGAACTGGACCACCAAAACAGGTTGAATGAGTAAGAAAAGTGACCCGAGCAGTGAGGCTTGCGCCCTTGCGAAAACAGTGAGAATGATTGTGTAATGCAGTGCGGCGGAAGTCCGTGTTTTATACGGGCCGGTGGAACTCAACAGTGGTATGCGGAGGGATTCTGGCACTGAAGACTGATGACATCAGAGGATCCGTAGAGGAATCTGCGCCGGGGACCGAAACTTCATGGCTACTGAGGAGCGAGGGAAGCTTCAGGAGGAGCAGGTGTCCGTCGGTCGAGAGGGAATGTGAGGGCCACAATGGTGACGCAAATTTCACGGATCCCACAAAGCAATGACCACGTACACCGCATACAGTTACTTCCCATCAATATATTTAAGAAAGTGCGAGGATGAAGTTCACTTTTAATTTGATGAAGCCATATATTCATCCCTGTTTTGGACCCCAATAAAAAATTCTTTTCATTAGAAGTTATGTTCAAAAAATTTAGGCATTTAGGGGTTAATGTGCACTTTATATTAGGGTCTAGGTTCAATTCTCATGGGGTGCAATAAATTTATTTATTTGACTTAAGAAGTTGAATAAAAATATTGATATGTGAATTGTACCATAATTACCCAAGTGCAAAGCCATTGAGTCCCATTTGAAGGTTTTATAGTTGCATACAATTTGATTGAACTTGGTTCCAAGTTTAAAGCCTCTAGGTCCAATCTAATAGTATGTTCGATTTTTTAAACTTCTAAACAATTGCCAATTAGAAATGCTTCAAAAATTTAGTATTCTATTGAAGTGCCCATTGCATTCAAAAGAGAAGTTGGTTTCTCAAAAGTGGTATTCTTTTGTAGAGCCTTGAGTTCAATGCTTGGGCCCAAGACTTTCTTTTGTAAACTAAACCACTTAGGCACGACATCATTTTGCGATTTGGAGTAGTTTCTTGGTCCTAGATCCTAATGTAAAACTCTTGGGTTTAATTTTCAACTCTTGGCCAGTATGTTTTCTTGGACCTAGACCCTAACGTAGAGTTCCACTAATATGACTTGAATGAAGTCCTATGTAGAAACATGTGAGTTAGAAGCATGAACTTGAAATTGAGTGGGGGTTCAATACACCCATTTTCTTATTTACTATGAGAGGCACAATTAGTCTATTTTTTTTTACAAATCCTCGAACTAATTCCGGTATGTACTATCCAAATTAGTCCGAGAATATTATAATAAAATATTATTATTTCACTTAGATTATAATATATTATTTTTACGTCATGGTCAGTTTTTAACATGAAATAAATCATTTTTGCTAAATGTGCCACGTGTCATTTGGTGATTCGTTCAGGGTGACGTGGACGCGTCAAAATCAAACGTGGAAAATTCAATTATTTTTTTTTTGAGACAAATGGAGCTTTTATTCCACAGCAGAGCAACGAAACAACAAGCACCTATGCGAAACCGAGCGAGCCCGATCAGAGCCAACTGGCAATACCAATTTTTAAGGATTTTTACCTAATAACCTGAAGAAACCAAAAACCACCTAACTATAAGTCCCACAAGCGGGAGGCATATAGTTCCACCTGATAGTATTGTTTGAAAATTCAATTTGAACACCAGGCTGACTGAATCTGACCCTCACATCCGGTGCAACAAAATGGGGTCAAAAGAGCCCAACAGCATCGTTGAGGGCGCCACGTCACCGAATCAAGCACTGCAGTGGAAATATTCTCTTCTGTCCAGAACGAAGCTTCCTCCGAAGCACAGCGGCCGCAACAGGTCTGCACGCCAGCTGGACTGAAAAGGACCATCGGTTGGTAGAATCATAGATTCGGCGAATTTAATGAAACTAGATAATCAAATGAACAGTACTGTATTGGTGTTTGGGGTCGAAGACAGCGATTGATGAATATATGGCATCGTCAACTTTCCTGTGAACTTCATCCTAGTACTTTCTCAAAAATGGTAAAGAAGAGAACAATAACACAATTATATTGCTGGGACAATAACTGACTGACTATATGCAGTGTACGTGGTCATTCTGCAAACTCCGTGACCTTTGCGTCACCTTTCTGGCCCTCACGTTCCCTCCTGAGTCCCCGACCGACGGACTCCTGCTCAGGGTTGTTATTTTAGGAGACAAATTGGCAATTTTGAAGAGCTTGAAGAGCAATCCAGGCTCCTTGCATGGTTCTTTCATATTAATATATAGGTAATATCTGGGTAATACCCATGTGTTACCTAGGTGTTACTTCAGGCAATACCTGGGTGATACCTAGGTTTAAAGAGGCTATACATCTTGACTCCGTGTAGGGAATCTAGCTAATATTCCTCCTTTTTTTTTTCATAAATCCTTTGTATCAATTAGCCAGCCCAAATTTTATGTAGCAATTTGGCGATAATTGGCCCAAAACATTTTCACTGCTCCTGCTCCTCCTGAAGCTTCCCTCGCTCCTCATCAGTCCCCACATAAGTTTCAGTCCCCAGCGCAGCATCCTCTCCGGATCCTCTGATGTCAGCAATCCTCAGTGCCAGAATCCCTCCGCATGCCACTGTTGAGTTCTATAAAGCACAGAGCTCCGCTCCATTGTATCACTCACTCATTCTTACTGTTTTCGCACGGGCAAGCCTCACTCCTCGGATTCAGTTTCCTTGCTCATTCAATCTGTTTTGGTGGTCCAGTCCAGCCAGACCTCAACAGAGTTGCAGTAAGTTGGTCCTTGTGATCACTCATTGCTCGGAAGGATTTTAGTTCGATCAGTTGCCAGTAGCGCGTGGCTCATCGATATATCGAGATGGGTGGCGGAGGAGCAGAAGCGTCGGCGGTGGAAAACGGAGTGGCTGGCAATGGAGCCATTCCCGAGGTGGACGTGGAGAAGATGCCGTTGCTGTCTCCTTACCAGCTCGGTCCTTTCAGCCTGTCGCACCGGTGAGTACTACACTCACTCCGGGTGTCCATCGATATTGTTGTTTGCTTCCACTGGATTAATTGACAGTGGCTAGCATTGTGAACTCACTGGGAACTCATCATGTCGGAAACGCACTGATTGAATAGCGGACAGTGTCGAGGAAGTGAGAATTTGGACCGTGCAGTCTAGCTAGCGGGGCAATTTATTGAATTTGAGAGCTACAGTAATTCCATTCCAGCCAGGTGGAATATGTAGTTAGGCATACTAGGATGGTCTTTTTCGTACATATGGCGGATACTGAGAATTTGACTCGTCATGGCGGCGTGCATTGTGATTGTGGTGATACAGTGTGGTGATGGCGCCGCTGACGAGGTGTCGGTCGTACGGGTGCGTGCCGCAGCCGTCGCACGCCGCGCTGTATTACGCGCAGCGCGCGACGGCCGGCGGGCTGCTCATCGCGGAGGCCACGGGGATCGACGAGACGTCCAACGGGTACCCGCACACGCCGGGCATCTGGACGGCGGAGCAGGTGGAGGCGTGGAAGCCCATCGTTCAGGCCGTGCACGACAAGGGCGCCATTTTCTTCTGCCAAATCTGGCACGTCGGCCGCGTGTCTCACACTTGTAAGCTGATTTATCCTCCGCCGGTCCCGGTCAGCTCACTTACCGCAGGCATCGATTAATTGGACTGATAAACTTCACAATGTGGGTAGTATGATAGAGTTCCGTGAGCTCTAGATATTATACAGTGCTGAATGAATTGATGTGGTACGTTGTTGGCAGCGTACCAGCCCAACGGCGCAGCGCCTCCTTCCTCGACCAACCGGCCCGTGACGACCGGCAAAGTGTATCTGGCGACGGCGGACGGCGTGGACGACCACTCGACGCCACGAGCCCTGGAGACGGAGGAGGTGGCGGAGTACGTGGAGCACTTCCGGAGAGCGGCCCGGAACGCCAGGGACGCGGGGTTCGACGGCGTGGAGATTCACGGCGCGCACGGGTACCTGATCGACCAGTTCCTGAAGTCGGGGATCAACGACCGCACGGACAAGTACGGGGGGTCGGTGGAGAACCGGTGCCGGTTCCTTGTGGAGGTGGTGGAGGCGGTGACGAGCGAGATCGGGGCGGAGCGAGTGGGGGTGCGGCTGTCGCCGTTCACGAACATGGCGGACGCTTCCGACGCGGACCCGAACGGGCTGTCGGTGCATTTGGCGGAGACGCTGAATGAGCACGAGGTGCTGTACGTGCACGGCGTGGAGCCGCGGTTCCACCCGGAGAAGGAGGTGGAGTCCACGGAGAGCCTGTGGCCCATGCGCAAGGCGTACAAGGGTAACTTCCTGGTGGCGGGCGGGTTCAACGCCGAGGAAGGCAACGAGGCCATCCGCAGCGGCAAGGCGGACCTGGTGGTGTACGGGCGCCTGTTTCTGGCCAACCCGGACCTGCCCAGGCGTTTCGCGCTGAACGCGCCGCTGAACAAGTACAACCGCGCCACGTTCTACTCGCAGGACCCCGTCGTGGGCTACACCGACTACCCATTCCTGGAAGACTCTGTGACCGTGCCGGTGGATCTCCAGCCTGAGGCTGAGCAACACAGTTGATCAATCAATTCCCAGCATTCTGAATGAATATAGCTTCGGATTTGGGAATGAAATTCTCGGATCTAGTCCTAGAATTTATTCTTTACAGTCATTTCTCGATCGATCATCAGTTACGATCTCGAGAGCAATGTCAGTGCGCATGTACTTAATCCTGAGCCTGTACAGTTGACATGCAGTGGATTAATTGTTGCAGGGTTTAGGGGAGTGTGGTTATGCATAGAATATATGCGGCGCTGCGGACACATGCGGCCTGTGTAAAGATACAGATTTGAGGATAGATAGATTGAAAGATTCTGCCGCACAATTGAATCATTCACAATTTTTTTAATCACAAATGGTTCGGAAATAAATTGGTGGCCGTGGTTCCATTAATTAAGGTAGAGTTGTTGTTGAATGTCCGGCCTCTGATACCGTTAGATCATTTTTCGTATGCATTGGTAGGTTCCAGTGTATTCTGGAGGTTCAAGTTGTTGTGCCATGTGGTGCGCTCGCTGTCTCCCTAATGTTGGGAGTTGCTACCCATTTCAAGGAGGTGGGCAACGAACCTGAATGTTGGGATATTGACTTTGTGATTATTGACTCATCTTCATGTCTTCAACAGTGGAGATTTGCCTTCCTCTCCGTAACAAATGGAAGAAAGAATTGGGTTTCAAATGACCTACTGCTGTTGCCAAAATCGCATGCCATGGGTACATCGAATTTGGAGTCTCTGATCATGATATATAAAAGTTGACCATGGTATGCACGGTCACGAAATCAGTCATACGCTGAGCAAATTGAGAACGAATCTCTACACACTTAAAGGCTAACATTCACTACAGAGAATATGTACATGAAATTCGTTGTATAAAAACAAGTTATCACTCTTTTGAACTATCATGCTTTCTTTAAAGAAGCAAATAATTAAAGAGCTCTTGGCATTGCTAAATGAGAGTGGAAGTGACCAGTATTATAGAATGTTATGTCATTCAGCATCGTACATATCCTCTCTGCAAGCAACTGTTAGACCTTTTAAAATTCTTTGGGTTGCCATCTACAGTGGAGAAGGGTAACTGGGTAAGTTCTCACAATTGTTCAAGAATGTAATGAAAGGAGAACCTTTTGTGCAGCTCATTTTGGTGTGTTGGCAATTGGAAAATTGCATTTTTTAAAATGGAATAACTGCCCTTGTACTCTTCCCTTGCCGATCTTGATGGTTGATCGAAGAAGGAGATGCTGCAAATAACCCAAGTGTTTAGAACGACACACAGTTCTTATCACATTACTATAGATCGCCAGAAAAATATCCTAATGTCCTCATGCATTACAACAACAGTATTAGCACAAGGAACCCTGACCTTATTACCAGGCAGTAATGGGTACAAGAATGATGGTGAATTCTTGGTAATCACTTGCTAAATTGAACAACCACTTGCAAAAATTGCTATAAACAGCAGTTTGGCAGTAACGTTTACTTCCTAGTGAATTGGACAAGGTTCCCTGTGTAGTATCGTAATCATCATATTTGTAACAAAATTTCAAGAAATTGGCACTTTTCTAAACCTCAGATCCAGACTCCCATCTCGATCGATCAAGCACTGCAGTATAAATGTATACATATGTCTGCCTTCAACTGCTTCACCACACAATCACTACCAAAACAGGGCGTTGCTTTTGACACTCTTTTCGACATTGTTTTTGACAGTCATTAGAGTTAACCGAAAAGAAGGCCATGGAACCTCCCTTTTCAACCTCCTTCTAACCTCTCTTTTCAGCTATAGTTGGGTTGAATAGTGTCGTGTCATAACTTGTCCCCTTGTGGGCCATGGGCTTGGAGCTTTGGTAGGAGGTGTGGGAGTCATTACGAGGTGTGGAGAATAATGGCAGTGGCTTGCTTTAGATTGTCTCCCAACTCATCGTGAACTAGTTTTTGGTCTATTTATATTTCCATATGAGTTCAAGAGGAGTTCAAGAGGAGTTTGCTAAAACTTTCCTCTTTGAGCTGATTTTTCGGTTAACTCTATTGTTTTCTAACAAAATAAGATCTTTTGGTACATTAGGAAATGTTCACAAGTTACGGGAATGAGGATGGTTTTTCATTGGGGATTTGAAGGTTCATATGGTTGAGAAATTTTGACTCATGGGAATTTTCCATGCATGTACGATGTTTTCCATGCTTTCTTTCAGGTCTGACATGGAAAGTTGGGGAATGATGGGGGATTGCGCGAAGGGAGTACCGTAGGAAGATTTAGGGTTTGAGGAACGGTAACGCTACTTTGTGCGAGCGAGCGCGAGCAGCAATCGCGAATCCGCGCTAATCAGGTTAGAAAGAATTTCTTAGATATTCTTTTTTTCATTGCTTCAATTCGGTCACTGGTTCTGGCGTGAAAAATTAAGCACTGCAACGTTTGAGCAAATAGGTCAAGTGTTGGTGTTAGGGTTTGATGTATATCTGGACAGGGATTACAGGGCCAATCGAAACCAGCTACTGGAGATGGAAGAAGGCGGGCTTCCAACCTCGGCCCCGTCTGCGTCCAGCGCTGAGATTGTGGAGCAGGAGTATGAGCGAGGCTTAGGCGAGCTCCCCGATCGTGTGAATAATCTCAAGGTGAATATTCTCACTACTTCCCTGCAGCCAATTGTCGCATTCATCAGATCTCACCCTCCATGGAAAAACTAAACATGCTAAAAATAGTCATTTTGGAACATATATACTGTTTTGACGGGTGTGATGAGATCTACACTTTGGTGACATTTATTTTTAGCCACCCCAAAATTCTATTTTTAGCCTTTTTAGTTTTTCCACGGAGGGTGAGAGATACAAAAAGAGCGTCTGCCACTTTTGTTGCCAGTGAGGCATCCACTTCGTTATGTTGTACTACAGTAGCAAAAAAGTGCCTCATAATTCTTTTAAAGTGTCCGGAATTTTAGGCAGATTTAAAAGGCGGCATCCTTTATGAGTAATTGCTACAGAAAAACCGTTGCAAATTATTCATCCATTGCAACTTAAATTATTATACCCTAATTGCCCTTGCTTTGTCACATTCATGGTGTAATTTCTGAGATTATATGCACTATAGTTCTTGAATTTCTGAGACTCTAGACACAAACTTCCTGTAACTTTTGATCTTGATAGAATATGGGGTAAAATAGTTACTCCTGGGGGTAGACTATGGTACCAGAGGAGAAAAAAACCCAGCACATAATTATAGGTTTCTTCCTACAGGCCTGTTACTTTGAAGACCCCTGAGGTTTCTCTTCAAAGCTCACAAATCCCATGGAGAGGAGTGATTAGTTTTGCTCTTCAAAAATCCTTGTAAATCACAAATCCTATGGAGAGGAGTGATTAGGGTTTGTGATACGATCAGAACGGTCATACAGGCTATCCTGCTGACGTCTAATCCAAAATCTATGAAAAAATGTTCTTTAAGCATCGCCACAAACCAATCTAAAACGAACACAAGATCACAAGATCTGATGTTTAGGTATTATACATACTTAGACTAGTTTGTTCTAAAAATGACACAAGTTCACAAGATCTGATGATACATGCATGATCTGATGCTATCATACATGATTAGGCTAGTTCATTGTATAGAAGAGCCAGAGGAGGAAACTGTAGCTTCCTATCAGCTTGGTCAGATAATAAATAATTAAATGGGTGCCTAAATTTATGAGAAATTACTAACTTAGTTTGTCCAATTTTATTTTTCTTTTTATTTGAAAGGCCAGCGGTTTTAGTATATATTTTTTGCATATTACTGCCCAGTTTTAATATATTATTTTTTCGTTTTTGCCTAACTATTTTTTGCACTTTAATTAATTATTAGGCAGAAAGTTGCCCAAACTACTAGGAAGCTACAGTACTATCGTGTACAGAACCTGAAACCCCTATCTTGGTTTTAGGTGCTTATAGACCTTGTAAATTATAATACATGTGGAGTGGAGAGAATGGAGCAAGTAGGGTTCGTGAATAGGTTACAATGGTTGCGAAATATTTGATTGTTTAAGGTCTAATTAAAAACTACCAAATGAGGTCCCTTAGTGGTTTGATCTGGTTGACCTTTGACTTTCATAATTACATTGGATCCTCTCTAGGACTTTGTCGCTTTCCATACCTCATGTTTGCACTATGGTCTTTTGTAGTACTATTGTTGCAGATTGATTTAAAATGTCTCCCATGAAACGAGTCGATCACAAAATCTGGTATAAGGATAAGTTTGCGTCCTACAAGTGGATTTGTATCTTTGAAACTTCAGTTGAAGTAATTGAATTATTAGTTTAAAGCGGAGAATTAGAACCAATAAAACTTCAACTAACATTCTTGTTTCCGTGGTTTATTGAATTGAACTGAGGTGTGGAAGGCGATGTTGCGTTCAGTTGACAGGGGATATACACGAAGAGGTGGAGAGTCACAACAAGTTGATGGAGGGAATGGTAATCGGGTCTATATTGGATGGTGAGTATGTCTCATATTCTGGTACTTCATCAGATCCATCTCCAACCTTGTTGAGTGGTTACCCCAATGTAATTACGGTGAACTTTACAAGTGTAGCTTCTTTCGGAAAGACATGCAGGAATGTGGTGGAGAGTTTGAGTGAGGATGTAGGATGCCCATATGTGGCATTTTGTGGTGTTTCTCCAATGGCTTTCGAGCATATTGAGGGCCTTCGAGGTAGGAGTAGCTCTAGCCTCCCATGTATGTCTTTTTTGTACGATATGGTGGAGGAGAGTCTTGTTGTGAAGTTGATTCCAAGTGCACATCATGATTGTGTGACAATGGAGTTTATATGTATGTTTGAGTGGAGTTTGGGTCACGCTGTATATCCCACGTTAGCTCCAATGGGACCTTTTAAATGTACAAGTCAGAGTGGGAGATCAAAGGAACCGGACCATTCATACAAGCCTTCTTCTCGAGTATTGGCATCGGACTGGCCGTCGTTTGCGGTTGAGACTAACCTTTTGGAGTCACTATCAAATCTCCGACAAGATCTTGCATTTTGGTTAATTGAGAGTCAGGGGCAAACCAAAGTAGTTGTGCTCCTTCACATCAACCGGTTGGTAGGAACAATCTATATTGAACGTTGGGAGGTTGTTCCCCAGGTACAGACTGCTAAGATTGGGGCTAACTACGGTGACACAATTAGAGTTGTTGAGGAGATCATGTAGCATCATCATATACCGTACAATGGTCCTGGCCTATTGATTCCGGCCCACTTGGTTTATGATGTGGTGCCTCCAATCGTTCCAGTAGGCGAGTTTCTTTTGGGGGATCAGGATTTAGAAGGATTTAAGAATCGTGTATGGGCAACCCTTTGCTAGCTTTAAAGGTGAACACTTTTTGAGTTAAAATGTAGGTCAGGTCTTGTGTTCTTTCTTTGTATACCAAAACCAAGGAACATGAGGCTAAGGTGTTGTGTTCTTTCTTTGTACCACACACTAAAACCAAGGAACAAGAGGTTGAGATGCCCAAATTTATAGACAAGAGGGACGCAAAGTAACGCCTAGTAATTTTCCCAGTAATTTGATTCACTGTTGATGTATATATTCTGATGAACTCGGCCCGATCTACAATGCAGTTTTAACAGCTCTGTACATATGGTTGTGAATTTTACACAAATGTAAAGGCTCGTTCGATGAATCAAAATTTGATTCTATTTGGTTCAATTTTTCTGGTTTTGTTTCTCTGAACAATTCTCTCAGATGGTGTCTCCACTTGAACTTCTGTTGACAAAAACCATTCACAGAACGAATATTGCCTCAAATTCGGTTTCACTAGTGAAGAAAACCGGATGATATATTGGCAATGAGAGTGCTTTGGTTAAATTTTCCTCTATTTTCCTCAATAGAGTCGTTGAGCAAACAAAAGGGGTTGCAATTGGATGTAGATTTTGACCTATTTGGATTTGGGCGAGGTTTTGGACTTGAATACCAAACTCTTGAGAACTTGAGATGTGGAAATCGTTCGAAGAGGAGGATTAGGAGGCCGATTGCTTTGGGGTTTTTTTGTGAACTTGTAGACAAAAGTAGGGCTGCAAGTTTGGAGTTATTTGGAGGGTGAGGGTGGGAGAAGGTTTCGGGTTTGTTGGATTGAGCGTTGTAGAGTGTTTTCACAGTAGGGCGTCCAAAAAGGGTAGTGTGACATTGCATAACAAGCGAAATTTTGGCATTAAAAATTTCTATTGGTCATTGCAATTGGTTTTTTGGCAAAATATTAACAATGGTAAAAAAATATTCTAGGATTGTATATATATTAAATTTTCAAAAATAACATATAATAGTATTTGGACCAAAATCTAATACATTGTGTTGGGTGACGTTGTCGAATAAATACGTAATTGCCGTAATTGATACGTTTCATTGAAGATATAGTGATGACAATATTTTTTCTCAATTCCTATAACATAAAGGTATCATATTCCAAAAAGATTATGTGAGCAAGGTAGATATTAGAGATTTATGGCGGCAATTTTTGTTCCTTTGAAATGGCGAGTTCCTAGAAATTTTCTTGTGAGCTTGGTGGCTAATTAAAATGAAGCCTATGATGTGGCTAGAATATGCATTTGACTGGTTTGCAAGCGGATAAAATGACATCAACAGGATTATTTTTAAAAGTTCTAAGAATATTCCAAAGATTCTAAGATAATATAAAATATACTGAAAATATTCCAACATATTCCATTTTACTATATTAAAATATTTTTGGTATTTTCCCTATTTATTATATTACGTCATTAAATCAACTGCTTTACAACATTACACACTTCTTTTGTTCAAAACTATGACACCCATAGTGCAAAAACACCCTGTGCAGTGATATAGATGGCTGTCAAATAATGCACCCCACTTAGTGTCCATTAGCAAATCATGACTTGAGTGAATACCTTTGATCACATATCTTTGAACAAAAATGGAGTTGTAACCCCAAGTTAGGAAAAAATAATTATTTTACCTCATATTCTTCAAGATTCTTTGTTTCACCATACAAAATAGAATTTTTTTGAAAAACTTATTTTCTAAGATATAGGCTTCTCTTCTTATAATTATTCTTTGTCAATCTTTACAACGACTTTGGTACTCTTTTGAAAAAACAATAACTCCCACAAACTTCATTTCTTTTGTGATTGATACGGTGAGGGTTTTGTGCATTATTGGAACATTGTTTCTTCTCACCTTTGAACAAACTGTGGTAAGAGACATCAATTCTCGCTAGACACTAAATCATCCATTTAGTGTAGTGGGAAAAGGGTACTTGGGCACCAAGGAATAGTGTCAGAGTGGTGCCCAAGGCCCATATTGGCACCAAGCTAGCGCCAATATGGACCTTAGACACCACGCTTTAAAACCATTATTGGTACCCAAAGACCACCCTTTCTAATATTTATATGGGGAGTGTGTCAACTTTAGACAATTTTGTGTTGAAATTGAATTTCCACGTTAGATTTTTTGAGGTCCACATCACTCTAAACCAATCACAAGATGACGTGGCGCTTTTCCTATTGAACAAGGTGAACTTTACTAAAAATGAACAAATTAAGAGTGGAGTAGGAAATGTTGAGGCCAGATTGAATTCTTGGCATTAACTCATTAGCCCTTAAAGGTCCAAAGAGCCCTTTCCGACCAGTATTATACACCAATATTCCATTGTTTTTGGCATGATTCCACCTCTTATGGGTTTAAGATCAAAAGTGAAGTTAAAATTCACGTCGACATGACTTTAATGAGCTATTGGGGTCTCAATTTGGAACTTTCTATTTACAACAAATGTCAAATATTCACCAATGTATCTACTATCCCCATCAGCCCTTTAACCCCTAAACGTCCCAGCGTCCAATTTCTGGACGATGAACAGATTCCAACTCACACTACACTCACATTACTTCATGGATGAAACTCATTCAATTTTTTGAAAATACTTTATGAAGTTAATGTCCTATCTAACGGTTGGATTTGGTGTTACTAGCGTACATTTTTTTTTAAATTACAAATGTGGAAGTATGTCAAGCAATTGACCAAGCCAAAATTGCATTGACTTTAGTTCAAAAGTGAGCTTGCTAAAATGAGGTCATAAATTGAAGTAACACAAAATTTTCAAAAAATCACCATTTCAAGAGTATCTCATTTCAAATCCATTCCAACAAATTTCACTCAAAAAATATCAATATTTTGTTTGTAATCAAATTTAGAAGGAAATTATAATTATAACTTTGAAATTTTATAATAAAATATCAGTGATGGTGTTGGTGAATCTAACCGTACAAATGGAACCTAAAATTCAATATCTACAACTTTCATTTGTATAACTATTCCGAAATATTCTTCTAAATAGCATTTTATAATGATTTTTCTCAAACTGTCAATTCTGGGGATACCCTGGGACGTTTAGGGGTTAAGGTGGATGATATTTTGCTTGCTTTTGGATAATATTTTCCTTATCATTGAATTACTTCTGTTCAGTCACTATTGTTGCTTGATGAGCACGGTGATAAACCCGTCATTTCATGGTCGAGGTAAGTTGGAGGACCCTAAACTGTGCGGACCTGATTCCGACTCCTATTCTGACCCTTGTTAACTCATCTGTTCTTATACTTAATACTAGACTCAATACCAAGCATGACTTTCACCACTCTCGAACTTTGGAAGTAAACAAAAAGGATTTCACCTCTATATTGTCAAAATTGCAGAACCAACAACTGAATCTTGATGATAATTGTGACGGGAATAAATCACATTGAATGAAATTTTCTAAGCTATAAACTGCATAATCTGCCCTTCTGTAAAGAATTGCGTTTCAAGGATCTATCAACTAGTACCGGCATGAAGTAGCCAAAGAATCCTGCCAATCGAACTCCCAAGTGCATTTTCAATGAATTTCGAATTGGTTTCTTTCTACCTAAACTCAAAATCTCTATAAGAAGTCGTCTATAAGAATCTAGGGTTAGTGTGTCAAAAATGTTACCTAGCAGCAGCGACTTTGGGTTTTGACATCTCTTGCAGCTCCTCAACAAGCTTGCGCTCTTCTTTACTGAGTTTGTTAGGGATCTGGACGACGACCCTGACCAACTGATCACCACGCAGGTTGGGCTTCCCCATGACTGGCACGCCTCTCTTGGCCATCACCAGAGAGCTTCCAGGTTGAATTCCAGCAGGGATCTTCAAGTCGACAGGACCATCAACTGTGGGCACTTTTGCTGTGGTTCCCAGTATGGCATCTATATATGAAACCTTGGCTGAGACGTAGATGTTGTTCCCATCTCTCTTCAACTCTGGGTCAGACTTCACATTGATGAAAACGTAGAGGTCCCCGGGGGGGCCACCCTTGCGCCCTGCATTGCCCTCGGACCGCACTCGCAGCCTGCTGCCTGCGTCCACACCCGCTGGAATTTTCAGACTGATTCGCTTCATCATCCTTATTCGGCCGTCTCCCCGACACGTTGAACAAGGCGTTGCAATCTCCCCCGCGCCATTGCAGGCAGGGCAAGTGGCCACCTGAAACAACATGTGCCAAACCTCATCGTCACCAACCATGCAAAACAGTGAAAAGAAATCAACATCACCGGTAATTGTTTACAGTCCATAATAGAGTTCAACGAACCATCAAAGAAAGAAAGGCTTGCCAACACCTGTTCAAAGCATTATTCATTGATTCATCCCTACTTTCACACTAAAACAAGGTCAGCACCCTCCCTAGGATGGACAGTACTTAGCAAGAATAAAAGGGGCTTTGATAGAATAAATGAGGCTCTTGTCACTGTTGAGCATGGTGTGTAAGAATGCTGAATTGACACTCATATTTGTGCAAGCGCTTGAGCGCTAGTAGAAACCATATCAGATTACAAAGAGTAGCATTACCTGATAAGCGAGTAGCAAGTGACAGTACATTTGGAAGCAATCCTAGTGTTGTACTGTTGTGGCTATTTAATTAAGTCCCAACATCCCACTAGACACTTGGTGTAAAGACTTTGTAAGCTCACCTGCTGAAACATTCCGAGAGGAGTTTGTGCAGTTGTCAACACTTGGCCTTGACCCCCACAGGTGGAGCATGAAGTCGGTGTTGTTCCTGCTTTTGCCCCTGAGCCACTGCACGTGTTACACTCCTCCAACCGAGTCACTTTGATATCCTGCTCCACTCCGAAAATAGCCTGCTTGAAGTCTAGTGTCAAGTCATAGCGTTCATCATCCCCTTGCTGCGGTCTGTTGCGAGAAGAACTGCCCATGCCTCCACCCATGCCTCCGCCCATGCCTCCAAAAAGTGACTCGAAAAGATCGAAGGGATTATTGTAATCCTGTCATGTGTACGAAAGAATACACACGTAAGCCTGATGAACTCTCCCACTGAATGGCATGAAAGAAGCATCACAGTTCAATATGTAAAAATCAGGGTTTTCAGTAAAACTTGATTTTTAGGCAGCATTATAAAGAGTCTCTCCATGTTTCATTTCATGGGGAGATCTCAATATAGTTGCAGTGATCATACGGAAGAGGCCTTGTATGATCATCATGCCCATAGGGGGACCTCCGTGAGGAAGATTCATCTGAAACGGTCTAATTTTACTGTAAAATGTGAATGCTGCCGAAGTACAAGAATATGAAGCTCACCCCTGCGCCAGCACCTTGACCTTTAAGACCAGCTTCACCAAAACGATCGTAGATTGATCGCTTCTCTTCATCAGACAAAACCTGCAAAAAGATGAGGACGTGTATTGTTCAGATGGACCACGAGTTGAAGAAACCCAGTACCTAAGCTAACTTGTACTTAAGCTGAGAAATATGAGTACGTCCTAAAATACATGCATTCCTGGCAGTACAAAACAATCTGGTGGCATTGTCTTCAGAAGACTCTCGACCTTCGTAAGCAGCACTAGCTTATGATATTTGTGGTACTCTATATCTCTTCCAGGAGCTGAAAAGGGCAGTCTCTGTCAAATTACCTCGTATGCATTACTGATGTCCTTGAATTTTTGTTCTGCACCTGGATCTCTGAAATTCATACGATGGAAAGACTATAAGTCCGTATTATTAACACTCACTACATAATTTCTCAAGCGGATCTTCACCGTTGTGTAATACCTCACATTCATCTAACATATCAATTCTAGTCATACAGCTCCCGGAAGCAAGAATCATGGGACTCACTTGTTGACGTCGGGATGAAATTGCCGTGCAAGTTTCCGATAAGCTGCAAACATCCAGCCACGCAGACAAAAAGTCAAAGGGACGACTCGCCTGCTGTAGATGGTAGTTATGAATGCGTAAAAACCATTTCATATCTTTAACTCCAAGTGCCTAGATGGCCAAAAGTAGCCATTTCCATATCTATAGAAGTTGAAGTGAATCGAGCTTCAAGGCAAGAAAATGTACCAAAAGAGAAGAAGATGTCAGAGACTATGAGATTCCAGTAGACTTTCTATTTTAGGTGCAAATTCGGCCCAAATCAGATCAGAATCACCATATCATCATTCAACCTAATTGTACCCAACTTGGCAATTTCAACGAATGCCTCAACGTAGACAGAGAGATATTTACCACTTTTGATGTCCGCCTTATTTGCATCTTTTTTAACTCCCAATGTCGCATAGTAGTCCTGAAGATCACCGAAAACATGAATCATAACCCACATTCTTAAGCCCTAACTAGCTAGCACTTCTGGGGGTGACGCACTCATTTCTTCACAAAATCTTGACAAGTTTCTAAAACAAACAACTGCACTCACTAACACACCACAGCCATTCGCAGGGATTCTCACCGCATCAGCACAAACGAGGAAATTGGAACCCCTTCTCAGCTGCTGATGTGGACGAGCAACAAAAGAATGAAGTGGCTCCGAGGCGAAAAAGGCACCAGACGAGTAGCCGCAAACCAAACCATGATTGCCACTCCTGCAAGCAATCAGTTATCACGACTACAATTAGTTCCCCTCTTTCAACTTCAAAATTCAAGTAATGAGGCCCACAGGTCGAAGCAAGATAACAAGCTTAAAATAATAATCCATGGCATTTATGAAACCTTATGACGCATGAATTTGAGGCAACAAGTGTTAAGTCTAATCCACCTCAAAGATGGTAACTTCAAACCTTGTCATCTTAAATACATTTTTAGCATGTCATGTATGCGCCGCCTCTTCACAATCATTCTTGTTCCTTGGATTAGTGTAAGAACCAAACAAATAAAAATGATTTTGCACCAAAGAGTGCAAAATCTAAGCGTCTAAAAACAGAGATCCAAACTCCGAAATGGCAGGTTTGAGGACCCGGTTTGATGCATTGTGAAAAGTGCAAGCATCCGCTACCTACTGTAGTCATACTCACACCTGAAATCCGAAGATAATACACTGGGAATGTTGTCCAATTCTCTGGGAAGTGAATTTACCATCATTCTTGTACCCATTACTGCCTGGTAACATGGCCAGGGTTCCTTGTGATAAGCAGGTCTATGATTCTGAATTTTGTCAAATTCCGCCCACGCAGAATTAGGTCTTCTTCCCAGTCTCAATGCAACAACACCGTTTATCTATGATACTAATTCAAACTGTGCGTTTTAGTGTACCTCCTGATGGATAAGGTTGGAACACCATTTGATGAATTTGGAATCCACTGCGACTATCCCGTTAAAATCTTTTCTTTCCTCTCTTTTGTTGAGTACACTACTTAACCAAAAAAAAAATCATTTACTAAGTGGCTTGACAATAAATAGAATGAACGGTATACTTTCGAAATGAAGAAAATTCTCGCAACTTATTCCCACGCAGGGCTAAGTTACATAATATAGCCATAACCGAAAAAAAAGACAGTAGGAGCTCAACCTGGAAGAAGGCGAGGAGACGGCGCAGGAGTTGTGCGATGGAAGAGTGAGCGATTTCTGAGGAGATTGCTGTAGACTACTCGCACCGGTGGTCCGAGTCGCAGCACGCACAACTGCCATCGTCGCCATGGCTCTGCACCCCCCGAGCTCTACAACCCTAATTGCTCAAAATGCCCCGTTCAGCCGTTGCAAAATCTTGACAAGTTTCTTCAACAGGTGCCGCAGAACGCAATTGAGACCTGCAGGGAGGGAGATTGTGAATTCGTGGAGCAGAGACGAAGGGTTTAGCTAAACCCCGCAGGCAGGAAAGGAGCAACTGCTTCAGCCACAGGCCTGATCAAGGGCGAGGGAGATGATGGGTTTCATCCAACCTGATAGATGGATGAATAATTGTGCGGCTTTGTTCATTCATTCGCTTTCAGTGGCCTCGTGGAGGATCCTCCGCCTACCTTTTGGGAGCGTGCTCCGGTGCACTTTTTCATTAACCCTTAACCCTTTAACGTCCCAATTCAACATTGTTTTCAAAGATGCGCTATAAAATGTTTGATGAAAACCCAAAATGGAGTAAATGTACAAAGAAAACTTGTAAATGTCAATGTGAAGATCACATCTGTACAGTTGGATGTATCATATTTTTTATTAATATTTTTTATTTAATTTTGCAAAGTTTTCTCTTGAAATTCAATTAAAAATCCCAAATCAACACAAAAAAAACTTCAAAAAATTGTAATGAAATTGGAATAACATGCACTACGAGATGGTATGATTTCCATTATTTGATTCTACATATTTTGGAAAATCATGTTTGAGGTCTCCCTTTTTGAACTAAAAATGAAACCTGACATAAACCGATTGTGTTAGTTTTCTAAAAATCACAATAATCTATTTTGAAGATCCTAACCGTTCAAAGGATAGTCAACTTGCACAAGAACCAAGAGTAGTTTTGATGGATGAAAACTGTCCAATCTAGATGAGATCCGAATAGCTTCAATCTGTTCGTCGTCCAATATATGGACGTTGGCGCGCTAAAGGGTTAAACGTCACAAAAGCCCCACGGGTTCTTTTAAGAGAATAATAGAAAGAAAGTGGTTTTTTTTAAAGTGGATTGGTGCTTTAAATAGGTGATGAAAAAGAAAGGCTAAATTTAGCATTTTTACTTGTTTTAATAAATTGTAAATTTCAAGGAAATTGGAAAGAGATTTGGTGGGGAGGGAGGGGAGGGAGTTGGGCAGCTTGAGATCTTAATGAATACCAGAGCTGCCAATGCTAACCAACGATGTTTAACAGTGTATTTTTTTTTTTGGTAATTATTTCTTAAAATTTAAATCCAAAATTGCAGAGATCACCGCAAAGCCAAAATCTCATTGTATTTTTTTAATTTGTTTTTGGTGTGACACTATTCATAGAAGATTTTGAGGAATTTTCATTGGTTGTTCACGTTACTCAAAGAGGTACTCTTGAAGGAAGCTCTCCTAATTTATTTTTATTCCTTTGGGTTGCACGTCTAGGACCTTCTTGACGTTTAAGGGTTACGCTAAACCATCTTTGGGGTCATGTGACTATTTGTGCTACTTTGTGGTCACTGTGTATTAACATATTAATCCTTAACCCCTAAACGTCCAACCATTTACAAAGTGAATGATGTACAGAATCAAACATAGTTTTCTCATTCGTCATTGACTTTTTGCAGTGTGGGTTTTTAATTATATATTTTATGAGAAGTTAGCTTCATGCATATGTAATCCGATTAGAAAAGGGATGATCTGTGAAATTCCTATGCCTCATTTCATGTTGTAGTGATTCATCCAAAATTTCAACGATTTCAGTGGAAAAGTACTCTTTAAAAAAGTCAACTTATAAAATTAAGCAACCAAAAAATCTCCAAAACTCACTACACTTAGAGTATTACATTTCAGCCCATCACAACAAATTTCAAGTACAAATTGTCAATATCTTATAACACCCAATTCCCTATTTTTGCACTCGGCCATATAATCATGCACTTGGCTTCCGAGCGCACTAAAAATTCAAACCGGTAGAAATTGCATGAAAATTTTGGCCAATTTTTTTCTTCTACAGATTTGGTTGCAAAAAGGATAATTTGGAAATTGTCGAGTCATTTTTTTCTTGAAAAGTCATTACTTATGCTTTGAATATTTTCTACTTTAATTATATACGCAACAAAACTCTCCTTGAAATTGATCTTGACACATAGTATATTAGAAAAAATAATACATGAGGTTTGAGTTCTCAAACAAGAGGTTAAGTACACATCTTACAAAACCATATAAACATATTGTAAGCAATTAGAAGTAGGCCACAAATAGACAATTATGTTTTAAATATACATTTTAGTATATAAAAACACTTTACTTATTTATAATTTATAAGAATAGTACAAACTTTTAAATCAATACCTTGACAACTAAACTAGAAAATAACATACTATATAGTAATGTACTCATCTACTCTAGTAAGAAACTAGCAACCTCTTGTCACCCATGCTTTCAATCTGCATTGCAACATATTCAAGTATGTGCGACTTCGCTTCATTTGGAATAGTGATTTGCTTCATCTGCACGTAATCATATAGCGCCACTGTTGCATTTGTTGTTTTCTCCCTCCAAATAGCAACTCCACCATGACATTTCTTTACTATGTTATCAAAATAGATTGTCCAACCTCTTCGAACAAACTCGTCAGAACAACGAGCTGAGCGATTCACTTTCCTATACAGAATCCATGAATTTCCACATGAACAACATTGTTGTCAACTCCAACAGGGCATCCAAATGCACTAAGAAAAGGGAAAAAAGAATGTGCAACCATGCACACTCAACCACCTACACAAAAAATAAAACAAAAAAAATCATTATACATTTATCTACATGTCTATTTATAAATATTATATATTTATATATATATATATATATATATATATATATATATATATATATATATATATATATATACTTTTTACGGGTCGCTAATGATACATAGTCGCCCCTTTGCTTTCTTCCTTTTGTAAAAAAAGCATGCGTATGTTCTTGTATACCCTCTTATAGCCGCCTCAAGAGTATACAAGGCAGTCATGGGAGCATGGGAGAACACATGTGTTTTTTTGAGGAGAAAATAGAATGGGGTCCGCACGCACGGACCCTCAGCCCCCGAAATCCCGGAAATTTCGGAAATCCTGAAAATTCCGGAAAAAAAGGAATTTTTTTTTTTTTTTTTTTTTTTTTGGATGTGGCGGAGGGGCTGAGGGTATGCGGCAACACACCCTCCATCCTACAGCCCTCAAGAGAACATAAACATGTTCTTACATACCCTCTCATACCGCCTCATGAATATATAAGGCGGCCATGGGAGCATCGAAGAACACATTTGTGTTCTCTTGAGGAAGAAATAGAATGGAGTCCGCACGCGCGGACCCTCAGCCCCCGAAATCCCGAAAGTCCTGGAAAAAAAGGATTTTTTTTTTTTTTTGGCGTGGCGGAGGGGCTGAGGGTACGTGGCATTCGAATGTTGTTTTGAAGGATGGAGGAAGGAGAAAAACCCAGCCTTACGTACTTTTTGGCACACAAAAAAAGAAAAAAGAAATTAGAAAATAAGAATAAATAAATAAATTTCTTCTCCCATACAGTCTAGCAACGGTGTTATAATGTCTTAATCTATTCATAATTTGTATTAGTTTTTAAATAGTAAATCTTGCAATTTTAAAATAAAGGAAATTCAAATTTTTGTTATGAATAATTTGAAATATTAGTCTTTTATTACAATATACTACAAGTTTCAACAAAGAAAGAAATCGATGTTTTTTCGTCAATTTTTTTTGAGAATTTTTTTTTAGCACAATTAGGTCTGGAAATGATTGCACTTGGCCAAGTGCAAAAATAGGGAATTGGGTGTTTTATTTGTAATCAAATTACAAAAGAACTTCAATTTTAAGTTTCAAAATTTAAAAAAAATCATCAGTCGTTGATCTAATTGTATGGATAGAATCTAAAATCGATAATGTACAACTTTTAGTCATACATCAAGTTCAAAATATCCCTCCAAGTTGCATTTTATGATGCATCTTTGCAAACTGCTGAATTTAGAGAGGAAGGAGAACGTTTAGGGATTAAAGAACATTTCCTAAATTGAAAAAAAGGAGTATTTTTTAATTTTAATCTCAAAATGTAAATGTTTTACATTCTAAAATTTTAGGTATATATTATTTTTATCATGGATTATGCTTGAAAAAATATTCATAAAACATTTCTTCATTATTAGCAATTCATGGTGAATGTGGTTTGAAAACTAAAAAAACTAAATCCAAAGGGATTTGTATGTCCTTTAAAGGTTAAAGTACATCAGCCTATTACCACTATATTACTAATTTTGTCCTCATGTTTTGAATTTTGTCCTTGTATTTTAGTGGTATAAATTTCAAATGAAAAATGTCTATTGTTGATACATGTGGGTGGAATTGAAAACATGGTAGTAATAGGTTGGTGTAATAGGGTACGTGCTCACCTCAACCTAACAAAAACACGAGTTTAAAAGATAATCATCCTGAAGCTCAAATAATTTATTCACTTTCACATTGCCAAGTACCCCAAAGTTGTTTTACATTTAATATGTCGATACATACACTACTAAATTACTCCTAGTTGCATGCAAGCTTCAAAGGTTCCTACAACCATTTCTAAAGTGAATCTTTGATCATCAGTCATAGTGTACTCGATACTATATAGACTCTAGATAATGCACTAGGGCAAGAATAGTGGATGTTTGAGTACAAGCATTTGCTCCAACTTTTGCGTTAGCTTTTGCAACAAGCTTTTGAGCAAGGACATGGTCTATGTCTCCTTAACCCCTAATGGACCAGTAGGACGATTGTGTCCAAGAATAGTTTCATTACTTTAGTAACTTATTTGGATTCCATAATTTTGACTCAATGTTACCTAAAGAATTGTAAATGTATGTTACAAGAACACAAAAATCCTTCAAGATGTGCAATTATGTTGATTGATCCGTTGAGAAAAAACTAAAATTTCAACGCAGGTGAATTTGGGACATGGTAGTTTGGGAAAATGATGACATGGAGGGCGTTTTCACACTAGGGCATCAAATTTGTCAAAAAATAAGTGTAAAATATGTAAAACATTTGCCATTACTGTGTCATTAATACTATATAATAATTATAAAAATGTTTAAATATATTTAAAAATAATGGAATAATTTCACAATCTTCAAGATCCTTTCTACATATTTTATAATATTTTGGAATATTTTGGAATATTCCAAAAATCTTTTTGAAATCTTTACACATTTTATGCAATGTAACAATTAATAACAATCATAAACACTGGCTCAACGAGTCGCCAACAAGTCATTTCATCCAACATAAGTCTTTTGGAATCAATCATCGTTGTTGTATTTAGTTTTAGAACACAATTTTTGTGAGCACCTAGATACAATGCATCTGTATATGCTCCTGAAATTTCAAATACTAATCATGGCTCTAGAATTCACGAGAATGTTTGCAATGAATGACTTGTTGATTTTGTTCAAAAAGTTCAAAATAACAACTCATGTTCAAACGTCATAATCAAACCTCATGGGGTGAAAGCATGGTAAACTGTACCACTTGCGATCCCTGTTAGGAAGCAACAATGCAAGGTCCTAAAATCCATTAAAATTTTATTTTTTGTGAATTTAATTTTCTGACAAAATAAAAGATACACTGTTTAACAAAGTCTTATAAATTTTTTTGCAAAATCCATTTTTCAGTAAGTATTTATGTGTATTATAGTAAAGTTTAAGTGGTTAAAATTGGAAAAGAAATTCTCACTAAATTGAAAAGTAGTTATAAAAAAAGTTGAAATTGCATTAAATATTTATTTTTCAAGATTTTTTTTTCTTTAGAGCCTTCAAATACACAATGAACTTAAAGAATATAAAATTTATATTCATATTGAACATAATTCAATCCATCAGATTTACTCCCGAAATTCGATTTAGACATCTATTTTCAGGCTTTACTTTTAGTAACTTTTTTTTAATATTTTAATTTGAAACTTTGGATTTAAGTACATAATAGGACAATGGAGGGCGCAACCAAATTAGAACTTAAATATATGACTTTTTAGTGGTAATTTACGGCCTTTGACCAAGGAAATTGTAATTTTAGCATTAAGGATGACTTTATTGGTTTGGTTTACTGTGCTTTCACCTCATAATCATGTAATATATACAGTATATTGTCATGAAAATTGATATACAATCTCACAACTAAGTCCTCTTTGAGCTTTAACAATGAAGTTTTCTATATAAACATGAATTGAAAGATACGGCTGCATTCTTGAAAGCATCATGAGAAGTGAATTTTTTATAGGGATGAGCATGGTCCTTTAGGGGTTCAAGGGCAATGGCAAAACCCCACAATTTCAATTCAATTGTTTTGATGAATAATTGATTTGATTAAAATCTCGCGATTTTTGAGTGTAGATTATGGGATGCACCATGCAGGAAATGTGTCACATAGTCTCGCTTCACAAGCACGCATTCTGACACCCGAATAAGGTCCAACTTCCATGGGTGAAGTTTTCACTTAAGAAAACAAGTTTTTAGAACTTTGGGGGACCAAGTTCTATATTTCATGTGAACTTCCATTTCGACGAGCTATAAAATGCGCATTAAGTCCATTTTTTGAAACTGACATACAAATGAAAGTTGTAGATGATGACTCTTTTCCATGACATTCGTACGGTTGGATTAAATAATATTGTCGAAATATATTTAAATTTGATTTTGAAAAGAGATTTTTTTAATTATATGAAAAATACAAAAATACTCATTATTTTATGAATTTTGGAATGATTGGCCAAAAGTACATAATGTACAACATTCTAAACAACATAGAATCATCTTTTGTGTAATGTGCAATATTTCAACCTATAAAAGTATCTTTTGATTGCTTACAAAGAAATCTCAAGACACCTCTATTGAACCACAATAAAACTTTTGTGAACAACTTCACCAATATTGAAGCACAATGATTTAAACTATTGTCCTACATGTTCAGTTTCGGCAGTTAGATGCCGAATAATTATTAAAATTTCAAATTTGTATTCGGAAATGCAAACAAAATACTCCCTATGTTCTAGTTTGATTGTCGTAAACCAACACTATTTCTTTGTTCATTTGTAGCAATCAAACTGCAACATAGTGAGCATAATTGATTTTAGCCAATGCATTCAGAAAACAACGATCCGTCACTGGTTGAAGCAGGTGGGTGGGCTATCGAAGTTAATTCCTAAAGGACAATGTTCATCCTTAAAATTTTATCATTTCTTGTGATGCTTTCAAGAAGGCAGTTGTATCTTTTAATTGGTGTTATTGTAGAAAACTTCACCGTTGAAGCTCAAAGAGAACTTAGTTGAGAGATTGTTTATCAATTTTCAAAACAGTCTACCATAATTATAAGGTTTGATCATGAGTTGTATTATGAAATTTTTGAACAAAATCAACAAGTCATTCACTACAAACATTCTCATAAATTCTAGAATCATGATTAACGTTTGAAATTTCAGGAATATACAAAGATGTATTGTATCTAGGTGCTCACAAAAAATTGTGTTCTAAAACTAAATACAACAACAATGATTGATTCTCAAAGATTTATGTTTGTGTGAAGTAACTTATTGGTGACTCGTTGAGCAGGTGTTTGTGATCGTCATTAATTGTTACATTGCATAAAATGTATACAGCTTTTAAGTTTATTTTTGGAATAATCCAAAATAATAAAAAATGTAAAAAATATTCCAAAGGTTCCAAAAACATTATATTTAAAATATATTTAAACATTTTCCGTAATTGTTATATACGGTAGTGTTAATTATATAGTTATGACAAATGTTTTACATATTGTACACTTTTTTGTGACAAATGACATATCCTAGTGTGAAAATACTCTCTAAGTCATCAACCTCTCTAACTACCATATCCCAAGTTCACCTGCGTTGATGTTTTAGTTTTTTCTCAATGAATTGATCAACGTAATTGCAAATCTTGAAGAATTTTTGTGTTCTCGTAATGGACATTTACAATTCTCTAGTTAACATTGAGTCATAATTATGGAATCCAAAGAAGTTATTAAAGTAATAAAATTATTCTTGGACACAATGCGTCCACTTGGTCGTTTAGGGGTTATGGCCATTAGATATACTCTAGGAGCCATGGGTTCGAACCCCCATGGAGTTTCCGGAAATTACAACTTGCCTTTTTTCCTGAAATTTCGGCTTTTTGATGATCCTATTATTTTCTGCTGAAAGTGAACATGTAGGAAAGTAATCATAAAGAATTAAAAGGTGAAGGTATTAAAAATTTAAGTTTAATGAATTTTCAAATTTTTTTGTGTAAATTCATTTGAAAAATATCTAAGCATTTTATTTTAAATTCAACCATACGGATGTCTTCTAACAAGAATGTCTTACATATGTTCTTTACAGTTAAATTTTGAAAAAAGAAGTTAAAGAAGCCTCAATTTGTAATACATTTAGGTATTGCAAGCATTTAGGGGCTAATGATGTACTAATTTGTGAGAAACGACTGAATTTCATCCTCCCATCTTATCTCATGAACAGAAAGTGGTCATCCAATGGATGAAATGAAATCCTCGTCGTTGCAAGTTCATGGCCCTGAAGGCTCTTCCAGGACCTTCTTCCAGCGGCCTCTGCTGCTCGCTGCGGCGTCCGCTGCTCTGTTGCTCTGTTTCCCGAGCTCGGGTTTAAGCGTTTTCCGCCATAGCCACATTATTAAGCTTATTATTCCTACTCTAGCTTATACAAGTCCTTGTATCACCGTTTCTCTTCTCCTCACCCGCTTACTTAACTTGCTTCATCACGATTCCTCGTGCTTCGAGTTCGTTTTTCTAGCCAGGCGCATTCATTCCTTTCTTATCCAGCCGAATTTCCGAAATTACGCGCGCCGTTGCATTCGATTGTGGTGGAAGCCCCATATTCATTTTCGAGAATCAGAGAATTCTTTCTTTGAGAACAACGCCCTGTAGGGAATTTGATGGCGATGGCTGCGACGCGGACCTTGACCAACAGTGCGCAACAGGTTTTGCAGCAGCAAGCGCCACCCAATTCGCTCGCTGTGTCCCGGGTGGTTTTATGTGCATCCCTCCCGCCTTGCAGGTATGTGATGGTTACAAGTTTTGTTTGCAATTGGGGCATTCGAATTTTCGTGTGACTTAATCAGGGTTTTCACTTCGAGCAGTTTCTCCAATAATGTTACCTAATGGTTAACGAATAGCATTCATTGTCGTTTTGTTTTTGAAGATATTTTTCCTTTCTATATTGGAAGAATTTGGTTTCCGTGACGAAAAAACAGTTGTAAGAGCTTTTGGAGTGTGTTTCTAAGGAACATGCACAGGAAATGATTTCAATAAGGGGTGCTCATTTCGAGCAACTTTTTTGTGTTCAGTCGAATGATTATTAATGGGACGATGAAAGGAATTTGTCGGCTTGGCTTGACAATTTGCTTTAGATTGTCGAATTTCAGATTAAGTAGATTCGAAAGCACCGAGACGGAGGTCTGTTAATTGATATGCACGTTTTCTGAGATTTCTGATGCAGTGGCTTCAGTTAAGTATCAGCAGACGAAGGAGGGATAATCAGTTGTGTGTCATTGTGTTTCGTGAAAAAGTCGTTCATTAGGAGTATTATATTTAGGAGATGTCTCATAATGTTTCCCGTATTGAGTCTTTTTGTAGTGTCTGGAGTTATACATGCGGGACCTTCTATCCCTTCTCTTATCAGAATCTAATTTTTAGGTTTTGGAGATCAAGCATTGATAATTAAAACAGGGGAATTTCTGGTTACACTTTATCGCAAGCAGTAACTCAGTAACCTGTATTGTTCTCAGGAATTAATTTCATATGTGTAGTGGTGATTAGTATGCGGAAAGCCTCGATATTAGCGTGAAGTGAAAATTTTCACTCGAGGATCTAGGAATTTATGCCAGGGTTTTGGCTTTGATTAAGTCTTGAGCTCGATATTTAGTCGCCTTGTACGATGTGGGAGTTCTCGCAGGATTCGTCATGGCCTGGTTTGTGGCTATTCATCTAGCACATTCTTTGCTTCAGAAACACCTTTCTCTTTCGTACCTCGCCCAATGCCAAGGCACCACCAGCGACGAAACGGAAGTCTCGTAGTTCGTGCTGATGCTGTAAGATCTCTTCACTCTGGCCCTCGTTGTGAATGGCTATTACTGAGAGATTTAATGTTTAATGTGCTTGTATTTCGATAGGCAATAGTTTGGTCGGGAGTATTCTGATAACAAGAAAAGGTCTAGGGGGTGAATTCCTGATCAATTTTTTTATTTTGGTCTATTAGTAGGAATTTCTGGTATTTTTAGTAGGTTTTCATGATGAATTTTTTTATGAATGGTAGTAATCAAGAACCAGGTTTGAAGAATCAAAATTCCTGTGTTGTTTATTCGATAGGCTTGCATTTCTTTCTTTCATTTACATCTTCAAAGCATTTTGTAAGTAGATGTATTGTAGTTTTTAGTAGTTGACATCAATTCGCTGTGCTTCCTCAGGACTACTACGCAACACTAGGAGTTTCTAAAACTGCTGATAAGGCGGAGATTAAAAGCGGTATGATGTCTCAGACTTGTTTCTTGTCTAAAGGATAAGTTTGTCAATGATAACTAGAGAGCAAATCTCATGTCGAGGTTGGTCTATGGAGAGAATTGTTAGCCTGGCCTGACATTTGTCGTTATTGGGTCAGTGGAACTGCTGCTATTTTTTATGAGCGATTCAAGGCTCTTCTTCAACGTTTGAACTTATTTCAGAGGTATTGATCATTGCATTGACTCTCAGCTGATGTGTTCTATTGGTCTTTGCAGCGTATAGGAAACTTGCAAGGCAGTTCCATCCAGATGTGAACAAGTAAGTTATGCTTGACTTGGACTTATATGCGACTATCCTTTGAAGTGGTTCTTGCTAGCGAACGAGAGGCTTCTAGTTTAATACGATGGAAAATCACAGGGCAATCTTGACTCACATTGATGTGTACTATATCTTTTGTCAACAGAGACCCTGGAGCTGAACAGAAGTTCAAGGACATCAGTAATGCATACGAGGTAACAAGAATGTGAATTCCTTGAATTAGGTTGTTGTTGGGTCACTTTCAAAGATCTTCGTTCTTTTTCAAGTGTCACCCTTTGTCGGTAGTGAAGAAGTTTCAGAGGTAACAAACATAGTTCAGTGACCTTATATCGAAAACGAATTACGTCTTCTAGTGTATGTGCACTTTTCAAATTTTTGTCTCCCGATTTTGCAGGTCCTCTCAGATGATGAAAAGCGATCCATTTATGACCGATTTGGCGAAGCTGGTCTGAAAGGTCAAGGTGCTGGAGGGCCAGGGGTAAGCCACAATCTATTTATTAATTCCAGCAGTGAGGGTGTGATGATGTCCACTAACTGTAATTCGATTCTATGTATCCGTAGAATGCATAATCACTCTGAAATTGTGTGTTCCTGGATGCAGGACTTTAACAATCCCTTTGACCTTTTCGAGACTTTCTTTGGAGGTATGGGCGGTAGAGGCTCCCGCCAGACTCGAAACAGGCCTATGCAGGGTGACGATGAGCGGTACGACCTACTTCTGGATTTCAAGGAAGCTGTCTTCGGTATGGAGAAAGATATAGAAGTCACAAGGTTGGAAGGTTGCAACACATGTAGTGGCTCTGGAGCCAAACCGGGCACAACACCCAGTTCGTGCAAGACCTGTGGAGGGCAAGGACAAGTGATGACAACCGCCCAAACTCCTCTCGGCGATTTCCGGCAGGTGAGTACCGTATACTATCTCAAATGTTGCTTGCCACGTAAAAACACTAGTTATCGCATTGTTTTCGTGAATACACAGTTATGTGCATTCTACGTACTAAATCAATGCAAAAACAATACCTATCAATAACCTATCAATAACGTACAATTTCTGTAACATTTATCAGTGTGATTGTCATGCATTTTGGATATCATTTTGTACGATTTAAGTACATAAACCATATGTTTCTAGTAAACATTGTAATGACACTGTTTTTGTGCATCAAATGTGTGGTAATATGTGCGAATATAACAGGAACCTATGAAATAACATAAACTGTGTTGTATTTGCACGAACCTATGAACCTTGTAAATTAATGATGTACGTATAAAAACACCTTACAGTTTCAATTGACTGACTTCATCTGGTAATAAGGAAATCATCCCACTGTTGTGTCACTGATTGTGCCTCTTACATTGCGCACGCACGAATGCAGGTATCAACATGCCCTGCATGTGGGGGCTCGGGAGAGATCTCGACGCCATGTTCAACGTGTTCAGGCGACGGCCGAGTCCGAAAAAGCAAACGCATAAGCTTGAAGGTACCAGCAGGTGTGGACTCAGGCAGTAGGCTTCGAGTGCGGTCCGAGGGCAATGCAGGGCGCAAGGGTGGCCCCCCTGGGGACCTGTACGTGTTTATCAATGTCAAGTCTGACCCCGAGTTGAAGAGAGATGGGAACAATATTTACGTCTCAGCCAAGGTCTCCTACATAGATGCCATTTTGGGAACTAGTGTGAAAGTGCCGACCGTAGATGGGACAGTAGACCTCAAGATTCCTGCTGGCACGCAACCTGGAACCACGCTTGTGATGGGGAAACGAGGCGTTCCCTTGCTGGGCAAGCCTAATTTGCGCGGTGATGAGCTCGTCAAGATTCAAGTGGAGATTCCCAAGAAACTCAGTTCGGACGAGAGAAGGCTCATTGAGCAGCTTGCAGATATGTCCAAACCCAAAGCTGGTTCCAGTACTTCCAGGTGAACTCACTCTAGTTTCATCCCATAGAATTAGATGAATTAGTGTGGCTATAATACTAGTTAACAAGGTAATTTTGTAGTCTGTCACTCTTGAGATTGAGGTAGGTAGCGAGAATTAATCACCTTAGGAAATAGTTATATTTTTAGGTTACAGGATGACCTGTCCATCTCAGGTCCCCATCTTTTTCTTTTGTGAGCCAGCTATGTTTGCTTCGTTTCACAGCCATCGAGTAACATGAAGTCATTCGCTTCTCCATTCTACCGCACTCACGGTATGTGCTTGGCTTGATTGCTCCCAGTGAAATCATTCTCTCATATCACCCTGGCTCATCATGCATATGAGTTGTTATGTAACTTAACCCTTTGGAGCCCAGGGTGCAGTTTTTTTGGTGATATATTCTTAAAACTCTCTCTGTTGAAATCAGGAATATTATCAATAGAATTTAACTGTATAAATGTAAGCATAGCTTAATGAAACAAGTGCTTGGTAAGATCGGACTGTTAGATTGGAAGATTATAGTATGTCTTTGAATTGTATAATGCACACTCAAACATGAGATTTTGGGGGTGCGTGACTTCAAAGTTAAATAGAATTTGAGTTAAATTTTCAAAAATGAAAGTGAAGAGGTTCAACAATGACTTATGTTAACCCCTAACCGCCCAACCATGCATTTTTTGCATGATGTACGGATTTGAACTCCGATTTCTCATCCATCATGCACTTTTTGCAGTGTGGATTTTTTATTGAAACTTTTATGGGAAGCTAGCTTCGCGCATGTGTGATCCGATTAGAAAGGGGATGATTTGTGAAATTTTTATGCCTCATTTCATGTAGTGTTCCACCCAAAATTTCGAAAATTTTAGTCTAAAAGTGCTCTTGAAAAAGTCAACTACTAAAAATAAGCAACCAAAAAATCTCCAAAAATCACTACACTTAGAGTATTACATTTCAACCCATCCCAACAAATTTCACTATTAGATTGTCAATATCTTATTCGTAATCATATTACAAAAGAGCTCTAAATTTTAAGTTTGAAAATTTATACACAAATATTGGTGATAGCAATCGCAAATCTAACCGTATGGATAGAATCTAAAATTCATAATGTACAACGTTTATTCATTCATCAAGTTGAAAATATCCCTCTTAGTTGCATTTTATAATGCATCTTTGAAAAATTGCCAAATCTAAAAAGGGTGAGAATATTTAGGGGTTAACACCTCTCCATTGCGATCTTTCATGTCAAGAACGAACTCACACAAAAATTACTGTGCATTTTGTAAGTGAGAGTGACTTATCCATATATGGTTTAGGACAAAAATTAAACGTTAAAATATGAAAGGAGTTGGTACATTGATGAAGACCAAAGTATATACACTAATGGAACATGAACAAGACAACACAATTCCAGAAAAAAAACAAGATAACAAACTTTCAAACACAAGAAATATCGCATAATACATGTGTTGAATTTGTAAGTACTTCCTATATTTTAAGGTATTTGCAGTATTTTGGTGTTTTGTAGATAGGTGATTTGATAACTTCACAATTCCAAATCAAATATTTATTTTTGAAATGTGTTCGTGAGATGAATCCCCACATCGAACACTAATGCTTGGTTCGGATTAGATCTTACCGTAGTTTGCAAAAAATGCAAATGCAACCACAATGTGGTTGCATGGACTCCAAAAGGTTAAGATAAGCTTTTTGTTGTTTTGAGTGGGTTCCGTTCTCTTATTATTGGAATGCCAGATTTATTTTTATTTTCTAAAGAACAATAAGCTTCTGTAGAGGGAGATTTTTTTGAAGAATTTGAGTAGGGTGCTGCACAGTGAATTTTGAATGGATCTTTTGGAAAATTTTACCAAAGATGTGGGGGTTGTATAAGCTTCGTGAAAATATGTTTTTCCTTTTATTTCCCCATTGGATTGGACAACAGGCTCAAAAGTTTTGGGGCATGGAACTCTAGGGTGCGGCAAGGGCCTTCACTTTTATTGCTAATATTTCAAGATCCATGAAGGCATATTGGTTGAATTTTTTTTTCCATGCATTCTTGAGTACGAGATCTCCCAATTGAAATTTAGTTTTATTTAATTTTTTATCAATGCACTAGAAATGGTGATTTTGGAGGGATTTTCATACTTGTAAGATAAATTATAGTGTAAAACCATGAGAGATTGATTCTTTTTGTGATTGATTTAGAGGAAGAAAGCTTTGTACTTGCCTTTCGGATTGTGATTCTTCCAAAATTTGAGTTCTCAAGAAAAATAAAAATCTTGTAAGTGCAGGATGATTTAACCCCTAAATGCCCATAGCCCTCTCCAGATTTGGAGAATTGCAAAGATGCATTATAAAATGCAACTAAGAGGGATATTTTGAACTCAACGTATGAAGAAAAGTTGTACATTATGAATTTTAGATTCTATCCATACGGTTAGATATGCGATTGCTATCACCAATATTTTTGTATAAAATTTGAAACTTAAAATTCAAAATTCTTTGGTAATTTGATTACAAAAAAAGATATTGACAATCTATAGATGAATTTTGTTGTGATTTGCTGAAATGTAATACTCTAAGTGTTGTGATTTTTGGAGATTTTTTGGTTGCTTATTTTTATGAGTTGATTTTTTCAAGAGCACTTTTAAACTAAGATCTTACAATTTTTTAGTGAATCATTGCAACATGAATGAGACATAATTTTTTCACAAATCATCCCCTTGTTAATCAGTTCACACTTGCATGAAGCTAAGTTAACTTCCCATAAAATTTATAGTAAAGAATCCACATTGTAAAAAGTGCATGACAAATGAGAAAATGAAGTTTGATTTTGTACATCATCTATGAATAGAACATTTAGGTAGTTAGGGGTATTGTTTTACAGTAAGTGAAGTGATGTTTGTCTATGATGGTGGTGCACAAATACTGTAGTGTACTTCCAAGATGGGCAAAAAAATGTCTAATAATTATTTTAATGTGTCTGGAATTTTAAACACAATTATGGGAAAATTTTGAAAAATGTGGGCATTCTTTGAGTACGGTAATTTGGAAAATTTTAGGCATTGATACAGAAAACCATTGCAAATCATTCATCCGTTGCAACCTACAACAATTCAAGGCAAATCTTGAATTTTATTTCTGAGATTTTAGGCACTATAGTTCTTGAATTTCTGAGATTTTAAGTGCAAACCTCTTGTAATTTTTGATCTTGATAGAATATGAGGTAAAATTATTATTTTTTGCCTAACTTGGAGTAGACTATGGATCAATTGTGTTTTTGGCCTTACTTGACCAAAATTTCCATCCAAAGTAAACCACTCTATTTGTGCCACTTCTATAGTTACTATGTATCAGTGTCTTACATTTAAAATTTTGATACGGACACTACTACTACTACATCGAGGACTCGTGGTATAAATAAGATGGCTTTGGAATTGTGGCACAAATAGGATGGTTTACCTTAACCCTTAAAGAACCAAGGATTCATGGTTTTAAAATGACAAATTCACTCTATTATATTGTACCAAATGTAATTCATATAAGACCACATTTTATCACTAAAATCTATAAAAGAACATTGCATGTGTTGGTTTGGACAACAAACGAATTTAAACAACAGGTACCGGTAGTCCACATAGGACCTACTCATAATTGCTATAAAAAAACATTACACCCAATAGGCCCAATTTGGGGTTAAATGCATCCCAGCATCATCTGTTATCCGACATCCAGTTTTCAACCTAACAAAGGTGCATAGCAAAATTATATTGGGAATTCATGATTTTAGTCTAGGGCCCAAGTTGCAATTTTGTGACTAAAGGTGTCATTAAATTGGTTCTTGGAAATACATAAATTGATTACAAAAAAATATGCATTAGATAATCGACGAGCTATGGTAGCAGCGAGCAGGTTATCATACATAACCGGTTGTTCACTTTTCAATCACAACCCTTGATCTTTATGATCCAAGGGCGTAGGATGCAAGTTGAAAGGAGAGAAGCCAATTATGAGTTGCAATTTGTGATGGCAATAGTGACGGGTTGCCAATGTTAGCGTTGAAAAGTCAACAACCGGTTATGGCATAAAATATGTTCCTCATTCTTTTTTTATTATTGATTCCAAAATAGCGGATTGGGTTGGGTAGGGGCCTTTGATGGAGTTGTCCGGGGTCAACTGGTGCGAGTGCGGTATATTCTTTGAATATTTCACGAATATTTCTTGACATTAACAAAATATTCCTTAAATCCCGAATTCTAAATCCTAAATCCAAAACCCTAATCCCAAATTGTCACGTGGCACTACTGACGGGACAAATTATTCCAAAAATATTCCACATTTGCACCCTGCAACCCGCATCCCACACCCCAAATTCCGCACCACGCAGTAGCTAGCCCCGAGTTGTCTTTATCAATCAAGCATACTAGATCATAACTAAATGGCTAGAACCAATACTCAACCAATGACAATGACAATGCTCTATACTATTTTTTGAAATATCCATGTCAAATACAATACTCTAGTCCAAAACGTTGTTGTCCTTGTTTGGGACTTTGAGCATGGCCACTAGCCTTGCTAACTAATTCATCAATGGAGAAGTATGTTTTGCTCTAATAATGACAATGCCAAATGCTCGGGCCATACCATACACTAAGGTGGAATGACCTATAAATGTCCCACCTTCCATTTTGGTCTTGTAGGTGCCTTCAACAACCATCTACAAGGAAACTAAATCTCCAATCAACCACTTGTCATCTAATTGGAGGTTTCTACGATTGGGCAAAATTGGGGCATCAAGAATGTAGTTCATGATAGTTTTTGTATTTTAAAAAACAACACCTATATGTCACAAATGTGATATAACTAACTTTCCCCTTTCAAAATTCACATAGAATTGAGTGTAGTTGATTAACCTTCAATCCTTAACCCCTAAAGGACCAGGAGGACACATTGTGTCCACGAATAATTTCATTACTTGAATAATTTGTTTGGATTTCATAATTTTGACTCAATGTTAACTAGAGAATTGAAAATGTTTGTTTGAAGAACACAAAAAAACTTCAAGATTTGCAATTACGTTGATTGATTCATTGGGAAAAAACTAAAACGTCAACGTAGGTGAACTTGGGACATAGTAGTTAAGGCGGTTGATGACTTGGAAGGCGTTTTCACACTTGGACGTCACATTTGTTAAAAAAAAAAGTATACAATATGTAAAACATTTGCCATTATTGCATCATTAACACTATATAATAATTACGGAAAATGTTTAAATATATTTAAAATGGAATCTTTTCAAAATAATTGGAATCTTTTCAACATATTTTATATTATTTTGGAATATTTTGGAATATTCTAAATATATATTTGAATTCTTTAAAAAAAAATTGCAATGTAAAAATTAATAACAATCACAAACACCAGCTCAACGGGTCACCAACAAGTCACCTCACCCAAACATAAATCTTTGAGAATCAATCATTGTTGTTGTATTTAGTTTTAGAACACCATTTTTTGTGGGCACCTAGATATAGTACATCTTTGTATGCTCCTAAACTTTCAAACGCTAATCATGGTTTCTAAATTTATGAGAAAGTTTGCAATGAATGACCTGTTGGTTTTATTCAAAATTTTCAAAAATCAACTTATGATCAAACCTTATAATCATGTAATATATACGGTAGATTGTTCTGAAAATTAATGTACAGTCTCATGACTAAGTCCTTTATGAACTTCAACGGTGAAGTTTTCTACATGAATACCAATCAAGAGATACAATTGCCTTTCTGAAAGCATCACGAGAAAGTGATAAAATTTTAGGAATGAGCATGGTCCTTTAGGGGTTAAACGTCAAGAGGGTTTGTGAAGGCATCTAAATTTTTGGAAAAAAAAGAGAAAAAGAAAAAAGAAAAAACAATAGCTTTGTTGGCCAACCACTATTGCGGCACTTTTTTAAAAACAACCTCGGCTACCCAACCTCAACTCTTGTTCAAATCAATTACTTTGATTGCTTGTGGACGATTCCACAATCTCCCAAATGAGGGCCAATCAAGAATCTAACTCTTTTTTTTAGTAGCTTTCCAAAACACCAATTCTCGCTTGTTTTTGTTGAGGAAAACTACCTTTTAAAAGATTATTCTTTCATAAAAAGCCCATGGGGCATTTTTTGACGTTTAAGGGTTAAAAGACATACCAAGCTCCACGGGCTTTTTGGTATTTTGGAAGAATCTTACTCATAACTTCTACTCCATTAAACCAAATGGGGTGTTTTAAATGCCAAAACGAACATATTTATGGCATCTATACTTTTTTAAACGAACCAAAGTAAATTAGAAAAGAGAATCATATTTTAAATGGAGTTTTAAAGAGATTTTTGGTGTCGGGATTATGAAAGCCATGTCTTTTAATCCTTAAAGGACCAATCAAGCTCCATAGACTTGGTTTTCTCAGTTTTCAAGCCACTTTGACCATGAATTATTTAATAGTGAAGAAATTTTTTTATGAATTTTTTTTCAAGCATCATTCATGACAAGAATAGTATGTATCGTACTCGGTTATTAGGATTGGTAGTTCCTACCAAATATATAATTAAAGTGACAAAATGATGCAAATATTCTTTGAGATCTAGTGCATATTCTAGAAGATTCTCATTTTCATTGTAGTTAATAATTTAAGAAAATAAATAATAATATCCTGAAAATTTGGGCATCTCATTTTATAATAATTTTTTGCTGACCCTAATAACTGAGTACGGTCGGTACCTACATTTTTAGAATGGAAATTACATCGGTTAAAACTCAAAAATACTCCTTTCTTTCGAAATTAGGAAATGACATTTAGAGGTTTGTTTTTAACCCTTTAACGTCCAGATTCAACATTGTTTTCAAAGAAGCGTTATAAAATGTTTGATGAAAACCAAAAATGGGGTTGATGGTCAAAGAAAAGTTGTAAATGTCAATGTGAAGATCAAATTTATACGTTGGATTTATTCTATTTTATTTAATATTTTTAAATTAATTTTGCAAGGTTTTCTCTTGAAATTCAATTGAAAATCCCAAATTAGTACAATTTAAAAAAAAGAATATGGTAATGAAAGTGGAATAACATGTACTACGAGTCCGACTACGAGATGGTATGGCTTCCATTATTTGATTCTACTTATTTTAAAAAATCATATTTAAGGTCCCACTTTTTGAACTAAGAATAGAACTTGACATAAACCAATTATGTTGTTTTCTTAAAAATCATAATAACCTATTTTCAAAATCCAAACCGTACAAAGGATAGTCAACTTGCTCAAGAACCAAGAAATTTTTCGGTGGATGAAAACTGTCCAATTCGGATGAGAATCTAGGAATTTCAATCTGTGCGTCGTCCACATAATGGACGCTGACGCGTTAACCCTGGAACGCCGGCAGGGACACTTGGTGTCCTTTGAATGAAGAAAACAAGGCAGAAGTGCTTTGGGAAACGTTTTTCATCAAATTTTCATTCATTTTGTAGATGAAATTTGTAGTTGCTATCTACATTGATAGCTTTTGCTTCTACAAGTGTCAATATTGGGTCTCAATTGTTAATTGGATAATAAAAATGCACCGTGGTGTAGTGTATTTTAAGTTTTGAGGATCTTTTTACCAAAACTCAATTTAAACCATTAAAATGATGTGTTTTGAAATTAAGCATAACTAGCAATATAAAGTTTACCACATCTGGTTTCTATATCAATTTGAGTTTTGGAAAAATTTAAGTTTTATATTTTTTTATTATGATCACAAGTTGAATATCCATTACCATGGGATGCTTATTTTTGCTAATTTTACGGTCATGGTAAAAAAAAATCTACCAAAATGATCTTCATTGTGATTTACACCCATGGTAGAAATTTTGGCGTTATTTAACATATATTGTAATTGATATGAATTTCCTTAGCATTCACTTCAAAAAATTATAATAATTTCAATTTTTCACATGGATGTATGGATATTTTTTGACATGCAGTATGCACATGTCTTCATCTACAAAAATTATAATATTGAATTTTAATTATAATATTGAATTTTAATGTTAATTACAATGCCAAAATATATAGCGGAATGTGATTCTAATTCCATGGTAATTCCACGGTAATAGGTCCGTCCTTTAGGGGTTAAAGGGTTAAATGTAACGAAAGCTTCAACAAAGCATGAGAGAAAAAATATTCCAGAAATGTTCCATTGACAGAGGCTGGGTACAGAACTAGAGATCCAGGATTATTCTCTGTGGGGCCCCTGACAAATTTGGCGGGGGTCTAACGTCTGCTCCCTCCAAATTTGAACTCTACACTCAATCCAAAGCAGAGGAGCACACCCGCCACGCGTCGCTCTCTCTCTGGTCCAACCCCGCCCCTGTTCAGATAAGTGGACCTCGACAGCCCAACCCGCGCTCTCACGTGCCGTCCGATCGCAGCCCCCGATCAATCTCCGCCGTCAGATGTCCCCCTGTGGGGTCGTATCTCTCAACTGCCACAGCTCTGGCTATGGCGGGGAACGCACGAACCAAGAGCATTCAATATTCTTCTTGGTCGCCGGGCCAAGTTCAGCTCGATGCATGTACAGTCCCAGATGCTTATTCTTTGGATGCGAGATCACGAGCTTCGTATTGTCCATTGCAAGAGGACTGCGAGGTGAGCTTCGGAATTGGATAAACGGACCGGAGAATATGGAATGTGGTGGCAATGGAACAGCAATGGACGCCGTGGAGATTTTGAGGCGTGTTCGGAGTCTTTCTCGTTTTGGTATTAGCGAGGCAATTGGCGTTGAGGTGTAGCAGCCGTTGAGGTTTTTCAGTGTGGCAGTCGAGGATTAGCAGCGCCTGTCTGTGTGTTGTAATTTATTGGTGGAAGTAGCCAGCTAATGCAATATGAGGTGTTCGAGCTTGAAAGGAACCGCAGTGGAACCGCAGCCTTTCAGGTATGAACAACGTCTCTTTAAGCTGCGTTTGGTACGATACTCTGTTTTTTGTTGTAAATCTTGAATGCTGCACCTACACAGTCGTTATTACTAGCGGAGTTTCGTATTAGTGAGACAATTGGTGTTGAGGTGGAAGAGCAGTGGTTTTTCAGTGTGGCAGTCAAGAATTAGCAGCGCCTGTGTTGTAATTTATTGGCGGAAGTAGCCAGCCAATGCAATATGAGGTGTTAGAGCTTGAAAGGGGACGAGGAACCGCAGCCTTTGAGGTATGAACGTCTAATTAAGCTGCGTTTGGTATTATACTCTGTTTTTTTGTCGTAAATCTTGAATGTGGAGTTAAAGATTGTTATTAGTAGCGGAGTTTCTCCCGTTTTGGTATTAGCGAGGCAATTGGTGTTGAGGTGGAAGAGCAGTGGTTTTTCAGGTACGGAGGTCACTGAGAATTGGTGTTGTAATTGGTGGAGGAGTAGATAGCCAATGCAATATGAGGTGTTCGGAAGGACTGTGTTGTTTGTGACGACGGAGGAACCGTACCCTTTGAGGTATGAAGTTGTATTTGGTATTATACTTGGAATTGTTGTCGTAAATCTTGAATGTTTCTTTATACTTTATAGTTGTTATTACTGTCAATTTTTAAAGCCGCATGTCAGGGTTTTGCTAAGGTTCTTGAACTGGATAATGTCCAATGAGAGAATATTTGGTTTCGAAAGAGAGTACAATAGAATTCGAAAGTTATAAGGAATTGTTGAAACCTGACCACGTTACATGCTCTAGAACCTCCAGTTTTCTTCAGCTCATTTTTTTCACGTTTTTCTGTGAAAGCGTCCGTCAAATAATTCTGTAGGATGTAAGGCTTGGTGGTTGGTGTTGTCTTTCGATTGGTCCATCAGCGAACATGTACTTCCCATTAGCTATTCATTGATACTTTTTGTTGATACCTCCGAACACTCCATTTTTGTTGACGATTGGACCTGTTACGTTAAAGTTTGATTGCTCCTTCCTTTTTGGTTTAGGAATTGCGTCAAATGGACTAGCTTAGATAGTTCGGAAAAGAGGTAATCCGTGATATGTAGTACGATCTCTAAGTGGTAATCGTCATAGAGATTATTAAATGTTTTAGCATAGAATTTTGTGAATTTTGTGACATTTTGGTAAGCGTGGATTGTTGAGATGCAATTGCATTGAGAAGAAGACTCGGAAGAAGATTTTATAGTGAGAAGCATTGATCTGTATCGGCATTGCATTGTTTACAGAATATTTACAGGTTTAGTTCTCATCAGAATCGTTGGATGTGATTTCAGGTATTCTCTTTTCATTCATCAATTTGGAATCTGTCTATCCTTTTAAGCCTTCCGTATCAAGCGACATTGAGTGCTAGCCCGTTGAAGGATTGGCCTAAGGATGGGATGTGCCGCTTCCAAGGATGGAGTGGGGACGAACCGCAAGTCTCACTCTGCACTTACAGGCAGAAACATGTCCATGCCAGTGCAAGCGCAAGGCAACAGTGATAATGGCTTCCATATGGTAGCTCTTACTTCCAGCACCTATGGCATTTTAAAGACTGACACTCCCAAGAAAGATGGCCAGGATATCGACTCCTTAAGCATATTCAATTCTGCTCACGACGCATTTTATCAGAAATTGAAAAACTTCGATGTACCCGAGGAGATGGTATCGAAGCCATGGTCGGAGGTTAGTCGTAATCTTCCCAAAGTTCCTCCATTGACGAGAACAGATAGTCCGCGGCGGACAGACAGTCTCCGGCGGATGGATAGCCCACGGCAGACTCGAGGAATGGAGCAGGTAGGTAGTGTTCGGGGAACGGATAGTCCACGGCAGAGAGGCAGTTTTCGGCGAACGGACAGTCCTCGTCGACTACCTTCACAGGCTGCCAAAAATGACCACGAGACCATCAACATGTGGGAGCTGATGGATGGTCTGGAGGAAGATGGAAATAATCCTGCGAAACCGAAACTCAAACCAGTGGAGAGGATCCCCCGATCACCTATGATCAAGCCCTTTGAAAGATCCATTACCTTTTCTACCATCCACACGTTGAGTGAACTAGACTCTGGAGATCCAAGCAAGGCTATTACCTCTGGTCCCGCGAACAATGTTTTTAACAACTCGAAGTCTGTAGATGTTGGTGGGAAGGAGAACGCTAAGCCAGTGAGGGTAATGCCGAGATCAATGAGCTCGCCCATAGTGCCTAAGCGGGATGAGATTACGGTTAGGCTGACGCCACCATCACCTGCACCTCGAGTTGCTGTTCCGAGCAGTGACCCTCCTCGTCCTCGACAATCTTCTGTTCCACCGATGACGCCGACACCCGAAGCGGATGCTACTGTACAAGAAGTAAGCAAAGCCCTCTTCCCACCTCCTTCACCTGCGCCTAGAGTTGCTGATGGGAGCAGTGATCCTCCACGTTCTCGACGACCTGCCGTTTCACCGATGACGCTGCCACCCGAAGCAACTGCCACAGTACAAGAAGTAAGCAAAGCCCTTTTCCCGCCTCCTTCACCTTCGCTGAGTACAGCTGGGACCAAAAATGCCAGTGTCATGCAGGTGAGAAATAGGCCACCAGGATTGCAGCCATCGAAATCCACAGTGGTGAAGGCGGACGATTCTCCGATGTCGCTTAATACAAAGTTAGAGGCTGAAATTGAAAGGGCCATGACCGAAGAGCGGGGTGGGAGCAAAAGTTGGGTGCAGTCAACAGCGATGAGATCTTTGGAGCCAGACTTAGGTCGTGCTCGTGCTGTTACAACTTCCTTAAGCCAGGAGGGTGCTGGTGCTCGTCCACAGCCAACTCCTAGACGAGTTGATGTTAACGAAACGTCGAAGAATCAGGCTACTCGACAAATCCCACGATTTGCCTCTCCAATACACGTACTTTCACTAGCCGCCTCGTTTGATTTAGAGAACCGGAAGAATTCCATGTCCCACTTAGACCTGAAGGGCCCTCCGATGTCTCCAAATCCCGCGACGATGAAGGCTGGTGGTAGGCAATCGTTTTCAAAGCAGCAGTCGATGCCCAGTCCTTCCTTGAGAGCTATATCGACCTCAGGCCAAGGAGTTGGTTTGCAGTCTCAGGCTTCTGCCCCTTATCCTAGTAGCCATGGGAGCCTAGATGCGTCAAATGCAAGGGCGGCACCAGTTCGCGAAGGCGTCTCTGCTGGCAGAAGCGCGGCAGGCGTTTCGGAAAGAGGAACAAGCACAAATGCTAAGAGTTCACTTGGTGGCACAGCGATGGACTCTGATCTCTTGGCGTCCTTTGAAGAGGCTTTGGAAATGTTCTCCTCAGACGAGTGGTACAACGTGAGGGATAACAAGGGTGGGGCAGGAGCAGAGGATAATGTTACGTCTTTGCCTAGGGACTTGAATGGCATGTCACCTGACGAGGTAGTGTCTGGTGATAGAGGTCGACAGGGCAATGGCAACAAGGGAGCCAACATTATGCATTTGGCTGCTCAGGGAGAAGCTATTGCCTCAGAATCAGCAGCACCCAAAGGTATCGCTGTTCGAAAGAGAGTGAAGCCTGATCCTTGGGCTCAGTTTGAGATGAAGTGCCCCCCTGCTGGTGAAGACCGAGTCGTGCTCTATACGACTAGCTTGCGTGGGATTCGTAAAACTTTCGAAGACTGTAACAATGCAAGATTCATCTTCCAAAGCTTCAATGTCGAGATTGATGAGCGAGACGTGTCCATTCATGCAGAGTTTCGACAGGAATTGAAGGAGCTTTCCGAGAAACCTGTTCCAGTCCCCCAGGCTTTTATCAAGGGGCGTTATATTGGAGGTATGGACATAATCACTCAGTTACACGAGGATGGCACCCTGGCGACTTTAGTGGGTGATCTGCCTCCCCAGATGTCACGGGGCGAATGTGATGGCTGTGGGGGTGTCCGATTCGTTCCCTGCTCCGACTGCAGTGGAAGTACCAAGGTCGTCAACGAGGCAAAGGAGGTAGTGCGGTGCAGTGAATGCAACGAAAACGGATTGATGCGGTGTCCAATCTGCTACTAATTAATGAGTGACATAATAGCATACTAGGCAAGTTTGTGTAGATTGTACAGAATAGTTCCGATTCAGTGGCGTATATTAGGTTTTGTGTGGCCCGGTTTATTGCTTGATCAAATGTTAAGAGCATCGTATGTTTTCGGGGCAGGAGATGAAGGATCTTGAACCCAAAATTTGACTCAAATTGGTGCCGACAGGGTTTCAGCGGCCCTCTCAAACGTATCAATGATAGGGTTTTTTCTAACTTATTTGAGGTCGCTGGCTTGGAATGTGAAGATCCATATGGCTGGCCCACGTGTACTTTTAATGTTCTCAAAGCTATTATACTCCAGTCAAAACAACTGGGTGCCTGCCGTTTTAGGGCCGACTTCCATGCAAGGGGGGCAGTGGGTGGTCGGTCCTCCAAAGGAGGAAGCTCCACCGATATGGGTGGAAACAGGAGGATTCTAGTGTAAAAATTTCGTTTGTACCGAAATGGGTGGAGCATCGGTGGTTCTTGAGACCTCAATTCTTGTCTTCTAGTGCCTTCCACCCACCACCCACTCACATGGAAGTCCGCCCTTAGACGATGATTCAGGTTTCCTCTCTAATTTTACACATGTTCTTGTATCTTCCTTGGAGGTACGTTGTATGGTATCAATCTTTTTCTGGAAGGCAGAGGGTAGTAGAAGTATCTATAGTCCAGAGTTACTACATCGTGTCGTAATGTACAGAGACATATTGCAGTTTAACACCCTATGGTTAGTTAATTGATACCGAATATATTGTTGATTGATGTCAAGGAAATTCTGTTTCATCTGAATTGGGGCACATCAGTTTGAGGGACAAGTGAGGGATCAGTCTTCGTTACTATCCATATTGTTGTTTCTTGATTTGTGACTCGAAACGAATGTTAAATGAGATGCTATTTCAAGGAGATGGAAGCTCTCGAGATTGAAAATGACATGAAACAGGTATGGTTCTACTTCACAAGATTAGGAGAAGCCGATCTTCGAAAAGACAGTAGAAGATTCGAAAATACTGAACTTACTGCTTCTGAGTTCTACCATGACTAGTTTCTGGATAATCTATCTACTTTGCAGGACTGAAGTTCATGGATATTTGACGATGGAGTCGGCTCCAACATGGATATCGGAACGAACTGGAGAACCCAGTGTGAGTGACAACGAAAGCGAGAGAGGCGGACCCAGGTGGGTAGAAACTGGAGTATCGTCACTGGGTTTCAAAGTTATCATGGCTTGACATGCTGCACCGAAGGCTCGTTCGAACCTAGCTGGGATGATTTTAGGATCATGGCCTATTATGCACTTCTCCGGGTTCCTGGCAGACGTAGCTGTGTAGTCCACGGCCATCAAACCGTCTGACATTCTTTGCCGGAGTTGAGCCTGGTGCAGGAAATCCGTCCCGACCTAGCGCGGATTCAAAACATGCAACCTGATCAGTTTGTGATCGCTTATAATTTGAACGACGCAATGGTACAATGATTAGGTATTATACAAATTTGAACAGGGTTTGTTTGAATACTACTTACATGGTTTGAGTTCTCGCCTTTGATCGGGTGCTGGTTCGCCTGCATCATGCACCCGAACATCCCTGCCATAGCCGCTGCAACGGGGCAATTGTCTTTCGCCAACGTGCTGACTACACCTGGAAAATTGATCTGGACTGGTGAACATTGGGAAGAGTTGGTGGTGGATCCGGGTTGATCACGGTGAGAGGGATCATCCCGCCTTGTAGTAGTGTTGATTGCAAGGGCGCCATGGTTCACCGATTTCGCGGTAGTCAAGTTCGGCCAGACGGCACTAGCAGCCTCATGAGCCTGACCGGGGCAAACTCTGGGTACACTGCTGCTCTCGCCCATTTGTACTTGACACGAGTCCTGCGATTTAGAGGCAATGCCAAGATGAAGATCTTGATCCCAATAACGTTGTTACTGAATACATAATTATTCCGGAGTGCAGGTTTAGGATTCACGTGAAACCTTACCGGCCTCTCTGTGACACAGTATATTGTTTCCTTGGTGGATGGACCATCTGCATCAGCACTGCTGCTGGTCGCGCTGTTCACACTTGCAAATTCTCTTGCCAAGGGCTCCTGGAGGTTAGCATTATTCACGATACCCCGTGATGAACTGGCCGGGTTGAGAGTTTCTGATACGTTTGTTGCAGACAGGACCTCCTCACCAGTAGACAATAGCGAGGAGCCTACAGGTACACCGTTACCAAAACCTTCAGCCTGCGGAGAGTCGCGGGAAGATGTAATTCTTACGTGGCCGTGCTGGTAGCCGAGGAGCTTCAAAATGCATTGGACATCCGACTGCACGCAGAAGCCAACATTCAGTTTAGATGAATTATAAGGTTCACTGGGAACAGTTTACCGCCTAGACTCACGTACATGGTCACGGCAGGTTCTGATCAGCCTTTTCCATTCACTCTTCTTTCAGTTTGATCTCATTTTCAATTCATCGTGATTACGTTTTGATTTATTTGACAAAATATTCTCAATTCATTTTCATTTCTCTTACAATTCGTTTTCAAGACGTTTCAAGAGCAGGTGTTTGATTCTGATATATCTAATGACATCCTCAATTATGATTCTATACTGCTTCTACTGCAGAAACGTAGACCTGGTTTCCACATAGGACGGAACTTCTACGGAAATTTCAATTCGTTCAACAGAAATCAAACCTGCATACGACTAACTGCTTTCCGAATGTCTGCAAGTTGCCACTCCAAAGTATTGCTTCCAGCCGCCGTGATTTGCTCCGCTTGCCGCTCCTGAAACTCGAAGAATGTCAGCTAGTGACTTGAATAGCTGGTCGCCACATTGTACGTGATATCATAACCTGGAAATGAATTTAAAAAAAGATTTTCATGATTAAAAACTTACCTCGATTTTCTTGTTCAACTCGTCATACGGTCTCACATGAGCGTCGTGGGCAGTTTGACGCGGCGTCACGCTGTCGGCATCTTTCAAGTCCACCACTTGCAGAATTCCCATCTGTTTCAACTCCTTCAGTTTTTCGAACAGGAACTTCATTTCTCTATACACAAGTTGAAGACGTGGTTGGGGTAAGTTGAATTCTTGGATCGATCATCGATTAATTAGCTAGTTTGATTAGTCGATCAATTAATATCGAATAATTTTGAGTTTTCTCCAAGCATACCTGTCCCTTCCAGATATATGGAGTATTAAAGAACTTTTTGATCAAGGGTGTCGAGTTGCAAACCTTTTGAGAATCTCAACGGTGTCCTTGAGCTGGCTCATTTCTGCAGCTTCCGAGGACGACATTCCTCGATTGATTTCCCATAATCCTCCTTGTACCTTGTCTCCTGGTTTCCATCCTAAAGACCAGTGCCAAGAAGAGCACCAAATTATTCAAACAGAGCTTTGAATTTGCAGCTACAGTAGCGTTGGTAGAAATAAATCAAGTCTTCATTGCTGAGAGGAGGAAAGCAACTAAGTTCCCCACTATTTTTAATCAGCCTTTATAATTACTTAAATTAATGTTGTGACATCTGCAGGTATTAAATTTGCCTTTGATATTATTACCTTGCGGAGGAAGCCACGATGGATCCTCGATTCCAGCTGCTTTCCGGATCTCCATAAGGCTGGCGTCTTCAAGCCAGTACTCCATGGCTCCTTCGGCATTGTGGCGACGGCGAAATCGCTCTCCGGTGCTGACCACTGTATCAGTCATGTGCTTGAGCAAGTGATCCAGCAGCCCTGTGTCGCCAATGTGCTTCCGAGCCTCTTCTCGCAGAGCAGGCCTCAGAATGGGTCGTCCTGGCTGTGCTCTGCGCTCGTGCATGATGTCTATCAGCTTCAGTTGTGCGGACTTGTACCTTCACATCAACGAACCAAAAGCGACATGGAAGTATTTTGAGATCTTGCATTTTTCCTCTCGAGAATTAATAAACGACGTACGACTTCACAGAACATGGCTCCATTTGGGACTGTTTTGGCCAGTAAGACCACCTTACCCTAACTGGCACTTAAATGCAGCAAATCAACCCTAATTGATTCAGAGCTACAATCTTGTACTACTACTGATCATGTTCTTGGAAAAGCATTCACTGTACCTCGATCTATTGATAGAGCAGAAATTGGGTCCACAAATTGTGATGCAAACACTGACCTCGCTCTCAAATTAAAGAGTACATACAGTTTATGGAAGTTACCAAAGTTGTACAACTCTGAAATCGCGAGCTAGCTTTTACCTTTCGCTTGACCACCGTCCTTGCATATCCTTAGGAAGCTTCAGCATATTTGTAGATGGCCTAGTGTGATGAATCTTGAAGCTGGACTTTGGATCCTTCATAGTATGACATGGAACCGAACTACGTTTGAGGAATCCTCTGGCGGTGCATGCTTGCAGACCATACAAGTCATTGAGCTGTGGAGGAGTAGCCGGATATGCTGGTGCTGCTGGCGATGGCGATGCCCATTGTCCTCGTTGCGAGTGCATAAAATTGAATGGTACGAGCTGACTGACGGTCTCGGTTTCATCCCCTAACACCCTTCGCAAATAGGAATCGTTAAGTTTCTCCCTCAGATGTCTGTCACAATGATCACTGTAAGTGCAGGCTGCAGCATCAGCCTTCCTTTTGACGCCCCAGCGATTGGCTCCAGGCTCACACTGAAGTGATCCGCCATCTCCTACTTTCAGATCCAAATAGTCTTGCGTTTTGCGGTAATGGCCAGCTGCTGCACCACTCAGCTCTTCAGGAGAATGATTTGCATGGCGATGCACTGGTATGGTTGCAATGTGGGCGTTGTCTCTGCTTTGTCTGCTGCCCAGTATATGGCCGGATGGTGTCATCCTGGTCTTCTTCCAGGGATGCAGCTCTCTTCTCGCAAGGCCGTCTCCCCACCTTTCGAAGTTATTAGTCATTTGATCAGCCTGTTCACTCTCTGCAATTATGACAGTATCGAAGCTAGCACAATCATCATTCCAGGGTCAACAAATATGGAAGTTACATTTAATCGATATATCATCAAACTGAAGGATGCCAGACAGTGCTATAAACTTCACTTATTCGATCTAACCGTGCGAATTTAAGGAACAAGAGTATAGGGTACTAACCGAGACTTAGATAATTACTTGAAGCAGAGGTTCCTGGCAGGAGTGTTGGTTCACGTGGGGTCGAATGCGGCTGCAACTTTTGCACGGTATGATCTCTACAGACCGTAGCTTCTGATGAGTTTTGGGTTGAAGCAGGACATCCAATGAACCATAAGGACTTCAAATGTGCTTGGTGTAGAGACTCTGAGCAAGAATTTTCTCTAAGCAGGTGGAGACCTTTTCCTTCTGTCTCCGGTGTCATTGCGTATCACTGGTCTAGATCCTGAAGGTCATATCGAGGCCTGGAAGTACTAACTGTGTTGGTATGGATCTACAAACTCCGGAAGTTATATTTTGGAAACTGAACAATATTGCTGGACATGAAGGGAGCTCGAGCTTGGGTGTTGCGCAGTTGACAGTAGCAACTGATCTCTTCAAAAATTATCTGGAACAATTTTCTAAAAGACCAGTCAGAGTTATGTACGTCCCAATGCATGCTGCACATGACCATCGACTGACTTTCCAATCGTCGTTGAATTGTGGCCAATAAAACTCAGACATCATGAATAAAAGGGGAATTATGCTAAATAACACTGCAATGGAAGGAAAGAGCTTCACGTACCAAAAGTGCTTGGAGATTCCGTGGAGCAAGCTCGTGGTGGCAAATTCCTTGGATGATTCCTACACAGGTGCGGAGACGATCACGTCCATTTGAGGTGATTATTGTTTTACGGTGGTAAAAACGTAAAAAACTCTGGTTCTAACCGTCGCTGCAAACTAAACGCTGTACTAGACAGTCTATACATACTCTGTTGCTGGACTGTCTGCTGATTATGGAAGAGAAAAGCACATCGACTCTGCAGGTCTCATAATTGTGGAGGCAAGGAAACGAGAGGTGACACTTGACCAAGAAATTTGAAGCGTTCTGGCCTCTGTCAGAGCTCGCATGCAACTTTCTTGCCAGTCTGAACCGACATATCGGTTTCATACAAGCATGAGCCATGAAGTGCACGCAGGTTCTTCTCAAGGACAGTCGCAATGGGGTCAAGTCTGGGAGCTAGCATCATTCTGACGTGAAAGGAGCTGATGCAACAGGAATAATTTAATTTACTATTACCTTAATCAGATTATTCTACCTTCTCCGCTTCAGGAGAAGCCGGATGTTTGCTCTCGAAAGGTGCATCTCTAGGCTCCTCGTTCCACCTATCCACAGGATCCATGGCGCTGGCGACAAATACACTGCAAAGGATCAAACAGGTTTACTTACTGTAAGTCAAACTAACTTTCAACCAGCTTGAGCTCTGAAATTCAAACAATGTTGCACAGCTCCTAGCTGAAAAGACATTCAAGAAAGTGCTGCAGATTCTGATTTGTTGAAACTTACTTGGAGAACATCACCACCACACGGAGACATATGATCTCATGGATCGAAAATCCACCGAACTCGATACAGTATGATCTCAACCTATCTCAGGTATGTCATATATATTCCTCTCTGTATAGTGAAGGCGATCACTACCATTCCTTAATTAAAACCACCGTAAGCTCGGGCTTTTCCTCACAACCTCTGCAACTTACTGAGTTTCACCACCGCAAACCATGTTGTAATGTTACAGCAAAGAAACTAATCTCCGGGCTTTGGGTACTAATTAAGAAGGATACTACCACTAAACTCGAGGTAAACTCTTTCAGGTTGGTTTGGGAATTCGACGCTAACTCGTGTAGCGCTGGACCTCATAAGCACTTGTCTATATACTGCCTTACCAATTGCAAGAACACGAGCTCACTGAAGAGGAACGGAGTTCCGTTGGAGTTTATGTGTTCCTGCCTAAAGCAAGTACAGGCCCCAAGATTCTCCCAAACGGTAAAATTCAATGCAGAGCAGCGGAGGAGTTCGGTGTACAACTGTATGTGAAAACACCACTAGAACCAGCAGCTTGATCCCTCACCATGGCTGCTGCACTTATAGCAGCTCCACTGCAGCTGGTGCCCAGGTACTGCACGCATCATCATTCTTTATTCCATCACCACCCACTGCTCTTGAAAGCCCAACATCTTGACACCACAGCTTCTCGGAATAATTATCTACAAGCAGTACTTGAACATACGCTTGCTTAGTACATTCTACCTTGACACAGTTAGCGGCCCAATATGTTTGTTTCAGGCACCAAATCCGCTTCGAGACATGCAAGCTTGTCCCGTCTTGTTGAATGCAAGTCGAGTACAATCACTGAAGCCAACTTGTCTGAGAGCTAGCACAGCTTTATCTGAGTGCATGAATCATATAAGTGCTCCTGATCTAGTCTGGTTTGCACGCAGCCTCGTCTAACTTTCAGGTGGCATGGGTGACGAAGAGATTGATGAGAGCCGGCTAAGAATCACGTCTTTGGTGAACACAGAGCAAATAATCAAATATAGCAAAAAACTTTGCTGATCTAACCACTTTTTGCCTTCGTATTTGCCTTAGCAAATTTGTACAGTTTTTCTTGATGTATTGTACATTCTAAGCTCTTTCTTATTGGCTCGTGAGCCAGGCATGCTGGTTTTGGGTCCCATCTGATGTTCTCACAATGACAATGATGCTTTGCTCAAGCATAGATCACTGTTGATGGACTGAACATTATTTTAAATTCTTGGACCCTGAAGCTCCAGGCTGTTGAGCCTTGTACAGGTACTTTCTAAGTTGCATGTCAAGCACATGATCTATGTTTTTTTTATTGACATTTTATAGCACCACAACTGAAATCAATGCCAGGCAGAGGTAATCTAAGTTCACAGTGAGGTCAAACATTGTGAGGTATCTGTATTACTAGCAGTACACATACACAATTGCCATTAATATTAGCTCTTGTGCATTGGGATTTTCGACATGCATGCATCTATTGTAAGGCTATTTTGGAGTTTAGTAGGTACCATGCAGCAATGTATAACTTGCAGTTTGCATAATGCACACATGGTGCACTGTTATGTATCAGCCTGGCATATGGTATTTTGTTTTGAATAACTAAGAAATACGGGTATTGACTGGGCTACATGAATAATGCAGACAGGTGTAATTTGCTGTACATCCAAGTTACAGGGTTGTTGTCGTGGGCGTACAGCAGCTATCATTTTCAGTGCCATTTCAACCAGTTCTGGTGAGATGATGTGCCTTTCTTGCACCTAATACACAGTTCCCTCTGCTTGATTTACGGTAATCTCATTATGCAAATGGCCTCTGTGAAGCTCAACCCTAAATGATAGAGGGGTAAGGGCAAAACCTAGATGTGTTATAAAATGTTACTTCTGCAACTTTGATGAAGTTTGGTCCAAAAGAGAAAATGACAACCATGATGTTTGGTAATTATCCGTACAGTCAAAATTTTTAAAAAAATAATTAGATATTCATTTAATGAATTTAGAAGCATTTACCATGTGATATTCACCAAAATTACAAATTTTATTTTTAGAATTTGAAATTTGGTATGATTGGTCAAAACTAAACAAGTAAACATTTTATTCTAAAATTAGAAAAAGAATTATTTTCAAAGGAGAGAACATCATTAGTTTCCCAAAACAGTAATTTTATAACACTAGGACAATATTGAAGTCTTAGTGTTTGAATAATTCTCCTTGATAGAGTTTAACTCAGATTGACATAATTCAAATTGGGTTGAAAAGTAGACTTGATTTCCTATTTGAAAATGTTTTTCATTTTTTATAAAAAAATTCTTTCATCTTGGGCAACCCGTAAAAAAGGGCAGCGACCATAAAATGATAGTTTGGTCACTTAGGGGTTAAAGTAAAGACACCCAAAATGACAAAATCGCCATCCTAAAATCTTAGACAATGGGTACATATTGATGAAGACAATGAAAACCGTCTAAACATCAGAGTCTTTGTTCATTTGCTATCAAGAATATGTAAAAATTGAACATTCTAATAAATATGCTCAGCAGTAAAAGTGGCAAAATTGGGTGTCCCTAAACAATGAAAGAGTTAAGGCCATGACTGGCGGGAGTTCGCCTTGTATATTTGATGATTTGAAACTATGCTAGGCCTCATAAATCATGATGCAGGTTTCAGTTGTTTTTTCAAGTACTTGGTTAAATGTGAAGTTTTTACTAATAAGATTCATCCTGTGGCTAAGTCTGTGCAGCACTTGAAATTTGGTGTGTTGATTGAGTCCCATCGTCCCTGAGGGGTGATTAGACTTCCCATAATACAAAAATTGTGCTGTACATGAAGCATCCAGCAGCCAATGGGACCAGGTTTCTCACTTGGGTACCATGAAAAGACATGAAGTAAAAAACCACCAGTGTTAATAATGAAGTAATGGACATGTACTAAATATGTGAGAGCCATATCAACCTGAGAGTGTCCTCGCGTGGGGTCATGTCAGCCTTGCCTTGATTTGCTTTCATAGCTGCTGCGTCTTGCACTCTTGCTTGTCCTCCCCTATGAAAATTACACAAGCTTGAGCGGTCTCCGTTAGCCTAGCTTCCAAGCGCATCAAGGGTCAAAACTAGTACTCCCTAACTTAATTTATACGCCAACGTTTGTGAAGTACTTCCCCTTAGTGATCTATACAACCACAAAACTGAAAAAGGCAAATAAAATTTACTCTATGGAACTCACACGCAGCCGGTAGAACTGCTTTTTTATTACCTGGTATGGAGTTTTTTCTTCCAATTCTCATGTTTTAAGTGCACTATGGTTTCTGATTGCAGAGATTGAAGACCAAGAGAGGAGTGACATTCTTTAGCTAGTACTGCAGCACACCCTTTTGTACTACAGAAAGGGTCGGAAAGGGATGATTCTGCCCTATAAGCGGTCATAGGGCGAGCCCTTTAACCACGCACAGGGCAGAATTAGCCCTTTCCGACCCTTTCACTAGCGTTAAAAGCAGTAAGGGCATATTCGTGGCTCCCCGTGCATATTTGTGGCTCTCGATGCTTTTGGCAGAATCGGCAGGAAGGGCACATTCTATATTTATGACTAATTTTGCACATCTTGACTGATTTTGCACACCAATCTTGCTGACAAGGGCCCGAGTAAGCCCTTACTACTTTTAACGCTTGTGCAAAGAATCAACATATGAGAAAGGAATTGATGATGATGTGGAACATGTAGAAACTATTGAAAAAACAAAAGTTTGTTGATATGCCAAACTATTATTAGGTAGAGATGGCTTTGATTCTCCAAAAGATTACAATTCCTGCAATGATTCTTGCCTGCGATGCTAATTCCCAAAGGTGAATAGTGGTGCTGCTAAAGAATGTTATGCAAAAGTTGACTTTTACCAAGTGGGATCATGATTTATCAAGCCTTACAAATTAATTAATTATGATTAAAGATTTGCTATGAACAAGAGCCACATCAGAAAAGTTGGGCAAGACTATTTTGGTGTCATTTTGACACCAAAGGCCACAAACAGGTCATTTTAGTGTCATTTTATCCATACTAGGTTGGTATGGAGGTTGGCACCAAATTATCTCAATTGCATTTCAATGCATCATCATGGCACCATGTTCACATGTCTTGAAGTTCTTGATGGCAGGACATTTTTAAACAATGTTATGTTAGAGAGAAAATGACGCAGGATTGATTTACTTTTGGGAGGTATTGACATAGCCCTTGCACTGAAATTATCATTCAGTGTATACCAATGCATTGATACCTCATTATTGTGAGAAGGCTGCTGGTTTTGTGATAATAACCGCAGACTTGGCCTGCATGGCTCCAGACGCAGAATGTGATATCTGAAAGAGCTTTGTCGGGGAATGACACTGAAATGGAATCGCCCATTTTAGTTGGCCAATAAGTCATTGATCAGTCAGACTGATTGACTGGTTTCAGAAGTGACGTTTTCTCTGCAATCCGACCTCCATTTTGTGGTCCTAATTTTTTTCCTAATTTATTTTTATAAAGCTTTGAACATTGCCTCTAGACCAAACAGTGGAGGCTTTGCATCCCCCCACTCTAAATCCCCCTTGGAACTACAGCCACCCCCCTCTTGACTTTTTCCTCTTATACTAAGGTAATTATATCTAAAAGCGACCTTTTCGTTAAATCATCCCTAGCTCAATCTTCCATAATAAGTAAATTCTGACACCCTACTACTAATGAGAATGTGCACAACCTGAACATCAAAGTTTAGGATTGCTTTTTGGTCAACCTATAGCCAACCCTTTGGAAATTCACAACTTATTCATATAGTGTTCAAATAATGCATAGTAAAGTGCGTTGGAATCTTCTTGAACTTGCTATTAAGACCCACCAAAAATATTTTATGTTTTCCATGTGTAAATAGGCTCAGTTGGTAAGGGGGACACTTTAAGATATAGTTACCTTAGAGCTATCCGTAAAGTAAAAGGGGGGTACCATGTCTGCTGGCGTGAGTTTGCGGCCTTCAAATAACATTTTCTATACTTGTCAATTACAAACCACCAAGCACTTGCTTTGGGTGAGCATGAGGGTTGGTGTGGAAGCATCAATTTTAGATTCCCTCTTGGGAACTTGAGTGCGGTGTGGGGGAGCTTCTCTTGCATTGGTGAGATGCAAGGCTCAAATCTCCCTGACAATGCAGAGCTTTGTGATTGGTTGGAAAAAAAAGAGCCAAAACTCCTTTTCGCCGCCTTCCAAGCTAAAAAAACCAGTTTTACCTTGTCTTTCCTCTTGGAGAAATGTTTTGCTCTACTTTACGGATAACTCTACTTTCTCAAAACAAAACAAACTTGGTGACCAGTGGATTTGTCCCGCTTGGTTGTTGTATTGTGTTATTTGCAATGGAATAAATCTTTTTCCATTTGTATCAAAATAAAATTAAAAAATCCCTCTTTGACATTAATTCTATTCACCCCGGCCCCATTTTTTTTTGAAATTTTCATTTTGAGCACCTTACATGCTTTTTTTGCAAGAAAATCTAAAATTGGAGTATATAGCCCCAAATTTAGACTAGAAGGGGGTGCCTACTTAGGAAATTTAAACCATGGGAGAGAGGGTTATTCTTTTAGGTGGGCCCCAACCGGCACAAAATAGGGGATAATTATATGCCCATGCATTAATGTCCACAAAGGGGGGTGGGGGGAGAGTTGTGGGATTTAGATAATTCCCTTTGCATCAGGGTTATCATGTCTCATACTTTTTTAAATCATATTTTGGTAATTTAGATGGGACCAAATTTTAAATCACCAAAATTAATGAAGAACATTGCATGTGTTGGTAAAAAACAAATAATTTCGTATTAAAAAAAGGTCTACATAGTACCTATTGAGCAGTGCTAAAAAAAACATGAGGCTTAATTCAAGCTTTGTGGTCTTTTAGGGGTTAATGATAATTACATTGTCTTTACTCAGTAAAGTTCAAGTTATATAAGTTATTTTATGATTTTATACAAGGTTTTGTTTTAAAATCGACACATTGTATAGTATATTATAATTTTTTTGGTTATTTGTTCCTAAAGCTTGAATATGCAGACTAAGATTCATTCAACTGTAATCCAAAAATAAATAAATATTTATGGTTGCTTAATTTTTATAATTTAGAGAAAAAAACCTTATAACTCATGATTTGCAAGTTGAAATATTATGAAATATAACCATCCACTAGACACTAATTTGCAAGACTTCGTAAATACATTTCATAAAAAAATAACAAAAAAACACTAACCGCAGCAAAGTGCTTGAAAATTTTTAAATCCACTTTGGGTTTTATATAGTGACTAGACCATTACATCTTCACTATTTGGATATAGACACGTCTTTTAGAGGTGATTTCATCTATGGGTGTAATGATGTTCAAATTGGATGTATCCCCAATGTATCATCAACATTAACGGTCTTTTATACAATCCCGTATACAATTTGTAACAAAATGTAAAAAATAAAACCATAAAGAGCTCTCTAAAAGCAAATGCAATCAAAATTATATGATTAAAGAATTTAGTGATTTGAAGAAATGAAAATCAAGGATCTTTTCCAAATCAATTTAGAATCATTTTAACTTTGAAAAACAATTGAAAAGAAATTTTAATTATGGTAATTGATTTTTGGTACATAAGCTTAGTACAAAGCTTAACTAGAGTGATCCAAGTCTTGCGTTGACAGAGATTGATGTTTACTTCAACTTGCTTTCAATATACTCTACGAATGTGACTTGAAGTTCAATCTTCAATTCAACACCATGATGTCTTTGTAAAAACATAAACATGTATGAGCATCTTGATCTATCAATATTTGGTTAAGCATCCAATAGAGTTCATGTTTGTACAAATGCAACTTAGGCAAATTTAATAAGGTTTTGTAGATGTCATATGTATTTTCCTAAAATCTATTATATAATTTAGAATATGCATGCATGCATTTTCATGAAGCACTGATAGAGAAGTCGTACTTTGGCACCAAACTCCAATGCAAGAGCGTGGTGCCTAAGGCCCATTTGGGTGAGAAGCTAGTACCCCAAATGAGCCTTTGGCACCACTATAGCTTGGTGTCCAAGTACGATTTTTCTACTAGTGAGCACAATTTTGTTGCTAGAATTGTCATGCCAGATGCTAACTTAGTTTATATATAATACAAATCTAATAATCTAAAATATTAAAAATTAAATATCATTATAAATAATGTAAAAATAATAATGTGAAAATTAGCATTCACTTTATAGAATGGATTCATGAGTTGAAGGGGTGTCGATCTACCAACCAAATTTTTCCTAGCAAATTTTCACCAGAATCTTACTTGATTTTAGAAGTGACTACTTTCACACTAAAAAAATGGATGAAATTGCCAAAGTCCTCTCAATTTTTTTATAAAATTGGCAGTGTTTTATAATAGATGGATGAAAATGTCTTATAATAGATGAACACAAATACACAAATGATTCTATCCATTTTTCCCCTCCTACTTGGCTACATTCGAGGGTGCGTATTGTTCTACCAATGGAAAAAATATTTAAAATAAAATAAAATAAATTGGTTGGCACCTGCTGTCCGCAACCCCGGTCACAATCGCATAATTTGAAAACAAAGTTTGGCACCTGATTTCTGCTTTCTAAAATAACTGCCAAGTGAAGCTACAATAATCGTAATGTAGACTCCTCGTCCGGGTGACCCGGTACACTTAGACTCTCTGCACTTCAGTTGGGGTACTGCCCGCCCTACATGGAATATATAATATTATTTAAAAATATATTTGTATGTATCATGGGGGTGCTGTCGCTAAATCATAACAATATATGGCGAGAGTGACATGTGAAGGACCAGGCGCTGCAGCATCTTGTAGAGTAGGCCTTCCACACACTTGGTCCTCTTCTACCCACCATGGTAAGTATGTCATCCTTTTCTCGAAATCCACAACGTGCAATATTCCGTCGCCGTCCGCTACTTTTATCTTCAAGCCTCACTTGAATTCCTCCCGCCTTTCAAACTATTTCATGGGATGTTCACATTCCCATTAACCCCTAACCGCCCAACCATGCATTTTTTGCATGATGTACGGATTTGAACTCCGATTTCTCATCCATCATGCACTTTTTGCAGTGTGGATTTTTTACTGAAACTTTTATGGGAAGTTATCTTCGCGCATGTGTGATCCGATTAGAAAGGGGATGATTTGTGAAATTTTTATGCCTCATTTCATGTTGTAGTGTTCCACCCAAAATTTCAAAGATTTTAGTCTAAAAGTGCTCTTGAAAAAGTCAACTACTAAAATTAAGCAACCAAAAAATTCTCCAAAAATCACTACACTTAGAGTATTACATTTCAACCCATCCCAAAAAATTTCATTATTAGATTGTCAATATCTTATTCGTAATCATATTACAAAAGAGCTCTAAATTTTAAGTTTGAAAATTTATACACAAATATTGGTGATAGCAATCGCAAATCTAACCGTATGGATAGAATCTAAAATTCATAACGTACAACTTTTGTTCATTCATCAAGTTGAAAATATCCCTCTTAGTTGCATTTTATAATGCATCTTTGAAAAATTGCCTAATCTGAAAAGGGTGAGAACGTTTAGGGGTTAAACCCTCGAGGACCAAGGCTGATTTTCCAAGTTCGGTCAGCTCACTATGGAATGAGTATTGATCCTCAATTCTTGAGATTTTTTGTGGTGATTCTACTCTTTGTAACGAAGATGGGATAGTAATTTGCGTACGTGGGTGATGTATAAATCAAAAGATGCAATCATGCAAAGGTGAAAAACCTAACTGCGGGCAGCTCCTGAAATTTTTTATACAATGAGCTATGCATCTAGGAGTGTTTGGAGAGGAACATAGTTGTGGTCCTTTAGGGATTAATTGACCACCTAAACGTCCTCACCCCTCTCCGGATTTGGAGAATTTCAAAGATGTCTTGTAAAATGCAATCCAGGGGGATATTTTGCACTTGATATACATGAATAAAAGTTGTACATTATAATTTTTAAATTCTATCCATACGGTTAGATCTGCGATTGCTATCACCAATATTTTTGTATCAAATTTGAAACTTGAAATTGAATTTCTTTTTGTAATTTGATTACAAATAAGATATTGACAATTTGTACATGAAATTTGTTGTGATTGGTTTAAATGTAATACTCTAAGTGTAGTGATTTTTTGAGATTTTTTGGTTGCTTGATTTTTATGAATTGACTTTTTAAAGAGCACTTTTACACTGAAATCTTCGAAATTTCGGGTGAATCACTACAATATGAAATAAGGCATAAACAATTTCACAATTCATCCCCTTTTTAATTGGATCACACATGCATGAAGCTAACTTCCCATACAATATATAGTAAAAAATCCACATTGCAAAAATTCAATGATGGATGTAAAAACTGTGTTTGATCATGTACAATGTCCACTTTCTGGACGGTTGGACGTTTAGGGATTAAACCCATGTTGACTTAACTCCTAAAGGACCGTGGTTTTTCTTGTTTTTGAGCAGCATTTCTCCTCTTTGTATTTATTTTCTTGTGAGTTTTTTCCTCTTGATAGCTATTTGCCCATTCTCCCCCAAAAAACCTCTTTCTCCCTATAACATCCTCTTGCGAAGTCGGAATCAAAAAAATTAGATCCTCATTTTTGTACTGGTATATCAAATTCAATTTTTGTTTTTCAAAAAATAAAGATAAAAATTGACACCGTGGGAACCTATCCAAACATTGAAATGTCCTAAATAGGACACATTGTCCTTTAGGGGTTTAGGTAAAATGACCCATAAGAGCATCTCCACTCGTACGGGATAATTTTATCACTAGTGGGGCCACTTATTTAGAGGGTAGGTCACTTGATTGTCCCACCTATGCAACTCGCTATATTAACTCTTAAAGGACATGGTTTTCCCGTGGTGGGGGGCACTGGGAGTATTTTAGAAATGATGTGTGATAAATTATAGAGCATTTAATATTCATGTGAGATAAAACTTTGAAAAATTATAGATAAAATATAGGGGTCAATTAGTGTTGAAAACAACTTATAAAAAAGATTCCATACCATATAATATGTGCTATTTTATCTTATTTTTATTAAAAATAATCCCTAAATAAGGGTATTCTAAGTTGAATATCTTGAAGGTTTAGATTGGATGAATGCAAAATTGCATCTTTCCAATTTTGGACAATTGTGTTTCTGAACACTATAAATTTCAGGTTGCATTCTATTGATATTCACCATTACAATTTTGCTGGAGTATTTTTGTTTGATTGTATTTTCCTCTTGCCATACTACATCAATGGTATAATATTCCAATTTTTAAAGATAATACCCCCCTTAAAAAAAAGTGGTTATCGTACGTATCTCCAAAAAATTACTCAAAATTGATTACAAGAATATTCTTAAAATATTACTAATTATAGTGAGAATTCATTTAATTTTTTAAGGATACTTTTAAATACCCTCTTTTCACGCGTGATACGCAAACAATACAAAGAGTGACCTCCCGGAGGAAATTACAAATTTCTTTGTCAAAGGCTATAAATTACCACTAAAAAGTCTCATATTTTAGTTCTAAATCTTTTGCGCACTCCATTGTTCTATAAAGTACTTAAATCCAAAGTTTCAAATCAAATTATTAAAAAAAGGTTCCAAAAAGTAAAGCTTGAAATAGATGTCTAAATCAAAATTTGGGAGCAAATTTGATGAAATGAATTATATTCAATATGAATATTAAATTTTACATTCTTTAACCCCTAACCGCCCAACCATGCATATTTTGCATGATGTACAGATTTGAAGTCCGATTTCTCATCCATCATGCACTTTTTGCAGTGTGGATTTTTTATTGAAACTTTTATGGGAAGTTAGCTCCGTGCATGTGTGATCCGATTAGAAAGGGGATGATTTGTGAAATTTTTATGCCTCATTTCATGTTGTAGTGTTCCACCCAAAATTTCGAAGATTTTAGTCTAAAAGTGCTCTTGAAAAAGTCAACTACTAAAATTAAGCCACCAAAAATTCTCCAAAAATCACTACACTTAGAGTATTACATTTCAACCCATCACAACAAATTTCATTATTAGATTGTCATTATCTTATTCGTAATCATATTACAAAAGAGTGTTAAATTTTAAGGTTTGAAATCGAATACACAAATATCGGTGATAGCAATTGCAAATCTATCCGTATGGATAGAATCTAAAATGCATAATGTACAACTTTTATTCATTCATCAACTTGAAAATATCCCTCTTGGTTGCATTTTATAATGCATCTTTGGAAAATTGCCATATCTGAAAAGGGTGAGAACGTTTAGGGGTTAAGTTCATTGTACATTTGAAGGCTTCAAAGAAAAAAATTCTTGAAAAAATAAATATTTAATGCATGTTTAGCTTGTTTTATATCTACTTTTCAATTTGGTCACAACTATTTTCCCAATTTTAACCAATTTGACCTTACTATAACACACATAAATACTTCTTGAAGATTAAATTTTTATAAATTTTTTAGATACTTTGCTAACCAATGTATTCTTTATTTTATTAGCAAAAATGAAATTCACAAAAAATAAAAATATTATGTATTTTTGAACTTTGCATTGTTGCTTCCTTGTAGGGATTGTAAGTGGTTCAGTTTATTATGCTTTCACCTCTTCATCATTTATTATCCAACGGTCTACTAATTGTAGAAGAAAAAGTAGTATTTGCTAGTGTTACAAAACTGCGGAAATTTTTGGCTATTAGCTGAGGCAAAGGGAATATTTTGGCGGGTTCAAGTCTAAATTGTTTGCTGAAATTTTGTCCTCGTTTATTTTGAAGGATTAGTGGCGATGCTCTAGGCACCCACCTCCATTATGGTCTTGTAGGTGCCCTAAACAATAGCTCTTTAAGGAACCTAAATCCAACCATATCTAAAACTCAAGAAATGTAAAACCGGTCACTTGTCATCTAATGGAAGGCTTTTCCGAATGAACGTTTAGGATGCGATTCATACCTTACGGGTACCTAATGAAAATGACTTAGATTCACGGAAAGGTTGCTATATAAGTATGAATATCATTTGGGGATGTGAATCCAAATATGGGGTGCAATGAAATGAATGTGAGGCAAAAATTAGAAATCTTTTGTATGCAATGTGTCATGTTACTATGAAAAATAACAAATTTATAATAAAAAGTTCATATTGATGCAAAATATTAGGTAATTTTTAAAAGCAAATAACATAATTTATAAATAATAGATGCTTTTTTAGTAGGGTCAATCTTTTTGGGATTTAGAAGTAAAAGAAGTGCTTTTGGGATGGATTTGATGTTGGAGAGGAATCTTCTATATTCTAAAATTCTTTGTTCATAACTATATTAATCTTAGTTCTGCAGAGTAGTTGTGAAACTTTGTACATTTAGAAGCCGCTTGTTTTTACACCCTATCTCAGTCCTACCAGGGGAGAGACTATGGAAATGCTTCGATTTAAAGGAGCTACATGGCTAAATAGTATAAACAAATCGTAAAAGTAAGTCTAGGGTAAATATTAAAGCAGAGACTATGCAACTAGGTGCTTGTTACATTAGGAGATGTATTTTCTCCCAATTTTTTGGAGGGATTGATACGTGGGTGACTAATTTTGGTTCAATTTTAGACTTCTCTTGATGTCACTTTCTTTCATAGGATCCAATTTTCTATATATATATATATATATATATATATATATATATATATATATATATATATATATATATATATATTTGAAGCAATTTTACATTTGTACATTTTGTCTCCAACTTAACTTCCATTTACATTTGCTTGATTTTTAAAATCAATTTAAAATTGTTTCAATTCCCCATTGTATATGCGTGATTGTCTCCTCGTTACAATTCTATGGCTGTAGGTTGTGAGAAGACTCTGTGATGCTTGTACTATGTACAGTACCAACCAACAAGTTTACGTTCATTCAACTTTTCAGAGAACTGCCAATAAAAATTACAAAAATTATAAGCTTTGAGCCTAATTTGGACAAGTTGTAGTGCACAAGATGAACTATACATATAATTGAGTTTTGATAATAATTTTTTTTTTTTTTAAATCTATCTTTATTTGAAATTCAAACCTTCATTTTTCACCCTTAATTCAAACAACTATGAATACAAATTTTGTTACTTATGGTTTATAAAACTTTCAATGGAAAGAACGCAAATCCTTTGTAGAATCATGTGGAAAAAAAAATCACGAGCTTTGAGGTCATATTACTAAAATATCAATGTTTGAAGGTTTCAGTTCAAAAATGTTCAATTTGAATAATTTTTTTATATTTTTGTAATATCTGATCCAAAAATTTTCCAAAGAAGTAATTTTCACACTTCAAATGGTTTAATGTATCTTAATATTAATATTGATATTTTTTTATAAATTTAATTATTTGATTCAATTCTTTGAAAAGCTGAATGAACGTAAACTTATTAATGGGTACTGTACAATTTCTATTTTAAATGTTGTAACTCGAGTTAGTGTGAGTGCTAATGTTGAATTACTTTTTTGTGTTTCAAAAAAATCCAGAAGTAATACTAATAATTTTAACAATTATAGGGTCAAAAGGTTAAAACCACTTCAAGAATATAAGTATTGAGAGTGCCCAAAATTAGTACATATTAGAAAATTATATAATCATAAGGTGCCTACAAAAATCTAAAATAATACTTCCATCTTTTAAATATTTTTTTAACTTACATGGTTTTGGAAATCAGAACATAATGTCCCTTAAGTATACAATAAGAATCTTCTTTAGAAGTCACGCATATTTATTTGCAACTCTACATAGAATAAAATATAGGATTTTAAAGAAAATAACAAAGAGGTGATAATCATAAAACATTCAAATAAAAAATTCCGATGAAAATCCATTATAAGAATATTTTTAATATGTTGCAAATATTCAATTTATAGTCTCCAAAAATTATCGATTTATTGCATTGATTACCCAAAATTATGCAAAGGACTTGAAAATTCCTTCATTTGTATACACAGTGCAAATGTCATCGTGCAAACAAAACAAAAAATTAGCTTAAAAACAAATTTAATCCTTTGACATTCCGTAGGTTAAAAGCAAGGTTGATGAAAAATAATAATAATAATAATAATAATAAAATTTTAAATTCTAAGAGTAAATGGCAATGTTTTTGGAAAATTATTATTTCAAATTATCTTTTGTATGGTGACAAAAGAATCTTAATTTTCTTTTTCAAATATACCATCTCTCAAAGCATAATTTTTGAGAAAAGAAATAAATTCAGCCAAGGTGTGTCAACCCTACCCTCCATATTTAAAACTTTGAAGTGGTGAAATTTGATAGTTCATCATATAGGGTTAGTGGCATATGTCCGCATTGTTCAAAATGTGAGTCTTGGAAGTCAAGGAATTCAGTTCACCGTACCATTAAATATTTAAAAATCAGCAAGCAATATTTTTAAAACTAATTTATAAGCTCAAACATTGAAAATTCACCAAAATTGTTGACATCCTTTATATTTTCCATATAGTTAAAAACAAAAATCTTCTTTGGAAGCTAATAGTGATTTTGCCTACATATAATTTCTTCTTTTGTTGTTACTTTCTTTTTACTTTCTAAATGATTTGTTTCAACTCTTATAAATATGAAAGTGGCTGTTGTTGGCTATTTGGGCACTTTGTAAATGGACACTTTGTAAATTTGTACCTCATCCTAAAAAAATCAAACTTGAAACTCATATTAAAAGATGAAAACTTAAGATTTTTACTTTTATTAAAATTAAAATGATTAAAATGATTATTATTATCATTATTAAATTTTATTAAAAAAAATAAGTTCTCAAAATTCATGCTCAAAATGTGTCCCAAAATGGGTTATTTGGTCCTATAATGTATATACAACTATAATGAACCTTGTCTCAAATTGTAATTACTTCATTTGAACCCAAAAGTGACACTCAAAGCTAAATATTGACTACACAAGATGTGTACAATCAAAATATGATAGCCCATAAGAACCTAGGATTAATTTTGGATAAACTTACATACAATACTTTGAAAATTTTAAATTTATTCATACAATGCCAAAATAATACATGTTTAAGTGCATTGGGATCTTACCAATAAATAGCAATGAGAATTTAATATGTGTCTAATAATAGTAAGTGTACTTAGTTGCTATTAGTAACAATAATGGGTGCACATTCCTTACAAGTTAAATTCCCTAAGGTTTTGAGTCCAAGATCTTTATAAACTGTTTCTAGAATATTCATTTTATTGTTGGTTCTATTTATATATGTATATGTATGAATGATTCTATCCAATTTTTTTCCCTACCTCGTTACATTCTAGGGTGTGTCATTCTACCAACAGAAAAAAAAAAAAAAAACAAACAAACAAACAAATCAATTGGTTTGTACATTCCAAATTGGATATGAACTTTTAACCCTTAAATGTTGTTAGAGCCATATACTGGCAGATGGATGTAACTGATCCAAAGTGAACTGAAGTATCACAAAGTAGATGAAGGAATTTTCATTCACTTATTTTCGTGAAAGCTCTTAGTTGATCATGCCACCTCTTCAAGTTAAATTAAGATAATTTTGAAAGCTATTTTTGGATTTTACATGAGGTCTCAATTACACAAGGAGTTGTACAAACGGTTCACCATGAAGTGAATTTTTGGATTTTTTTGATTTTCCTACTTAAATTAAATTTAGACCATGAAAATGAGTTCTATTGCATTTGAACTTAACTAACAAAATGAAGTTTATCAACTCCAGTTTCTACTCTACTTTGAATTTTTGGAAAACTCTGAAAATCGAGTGTTTTATTGGAGTTACAAGTTCGGTGGATATTACCATATTGTAACGATTTTATCTAAATTTAGATAGCCGGATGATTTTCATTTATTGTTCATTTCTTCATTTTGATTTATACCTTTGGTAAAAAAACTAGAATTTTTGAGTAAATTTTGTAATTGATATGAATTATTCTTACAACCACTTCAAGAAATCAGAGTAATTTCAAAATTTCTCCAAAATTTGTGAAAAAATCATGGTTTGAAGTAGACATATGGCTTCATCTATTAAAAATATATTTTTTATTTTTTATCTTTTTTATAGTGGAAAAATTGAGTGTAACAGGTAAAGCTTGATTCCATGGTCATGGGCCCGACGTTTAGCCCTTTAAGGACCGCGCATCCAAATAGTTGATGTTTGCTGGTCAAAGCCAATTTTGACCTTAAAGATGAAGTTCTTTTCTATTACTTTCAATTGAGATAATGAAGTTTATCAAGTCTAGTTTTCACTTCAATTTTCAGATCTTATAAATTTCAAGTATTGAATATTTTATTTCTATTGCAAGTATGTAGCTCAAGGTGTGAATCCATAGGATGTTTACCTTTTGGATTTCAAATTTCAAATTAAAAAATTCTACCAAAAATATAGCATGTGATTCTCCATTGTAACTTGCACATGTTCTAGAAAATATAACTTTTTGAAACTTTTTGTAATTAATATGTATTTCTTAAAGTGTTTTACCTAAAATTTGTAAAAAGTTCATTTTGTATCAGAAAAATCGAAAAAATTAGGACTAATAGAGTTATCCTTAAAGTCACATTGTATTTGAATAACATACCTTGTGTTTTGCTTTAATATACTTTTATTTGTTCACTCCAAATAGTTAAAAGGATAGAAGAGCTTGGTAGGACTTCTCTCATTGTTAACCCCTAAGCGTCCCTAGCTTTTTTGGGCTTAAAATCATCATTGCTTTTGATGTGTTATAGGTCTAAATGTAAGTGAGGTATAGAAATCTCAACTGTACAATCTTGTAATATACATGATGTAGATGATGTGGATCAAAATCGGAATCATTTGGCCATATAGATTGTAAGATCATAGTGTTTTAGTGTTAAATAAGGATGCTGAAATTTTTGTAGCAACACAGTTAGAGGTGAAATTAGTTTTCAAAATTACTCAAATGAAAAAACCTTCAACTATAAAGTAGCTCAGAATCATCATGTAAACACATTGGTACAAAAAGAACTCATGAGAAAAATTTCATGTGCCCTAAAATGGCCTTGCAATGTCAAAAAGTAGCTCGAAAAGTGACCCATTTGATCCAAAAAGCAAAAAGTGTTCAAAATAGACCCGTGCACTAAAATGACTCCCAAACATTCAAAACAACATGGATTGACATGAAAATTTTACCATGAAAACTAGACTTCAAGGGAAATTCAATCCAGTAATGTTTATTGAAAACGGACATGGGATGAAGGAGATACAGGCTCCCAAAGTTGCAGCCATCAAAATGCACAGAAATTGTCCAAAAAAAGACCCCTACTTTCAAATGAACACCAAAAGTTCAATACATCTTGGATTGATCTAAAATTTTTACCACTTAATCCATACATCATGCAGTTTGTTTTTCCAAAATTTTATCAAATTTGGACACTTTTTGCAAAAGTTACAGCTCTTCGAAGGTGAATGTACCCCAAAAAACATTCAAAATATGGACGTCGGGACAGTTAGGGGTTAAGTGTGTAAAAGCTTGGGGGTCTTTAAACTATGTCAAGAATGACGGCTAAACTAGTTTTCCATGAGTTTAGAGACCCCCAAGCTCTTATACACCTAATAATTATAGACCACCAAGCTCTTTCATACCTTTTAACTCTTTAACGTCCCAATTCAACACTGTTTTCAAAGAAGTGTTATAAAATGTTTGATAGAAACCAAAAATGGAGTTGATGTACAAAGAAAACTTGTAAATGCCAATGTGAAGATCACATCTGTACGGTTGGATGTATCATATTTTTTATTAATAATTTTGCAAGGTTTTCTCTTGAAATTCAATTTAAAATCCCGAATTGACACAAAAAAATTGAAAAAAATTGGAATGAAATTGGAATAACATGCACTACGCGATGGTATGGTTTCCATTATTTGATTCTACTTATTTTGAAAAATCATGTCTAAGGTCTCACTTTTTGAACTAAGAATGAAACTTGACATAAATCAATTGTGTTATTTTTCCAAAAATCATGATAACCTATTTTGAAGATCCACACTGTACAAAGGATAGTCAACTTACACAAGAACCCAAAAAAAAATTGGTGGATGAAAACTGTCCACTTTGAATGGAAATCAAACAGCTTTAATCTGTTCGTCGTCCAATATATGGACGCTGGCGCGCTAAAGGGTTAACTATTTGAAGTGAACAAATAAAAGTATATTAAAGCAAAACACAATGTATATTATTCAAACAATAAATGACTTTAAGAGTAACTCTAATGAGAAATATACAATTTCATGCATGAAAATATTTTTAAAAAAAATACTTTAACAAATCTTGAAGGGTGAATTGTGTATGAAAGTGTGGTATGACTGTTCTACAAAGGAATGGGACATTAAAGGATTAAGGGTTAAAGTAAGGTTTGTTCACCCATTATTGTCACGAGGGTTTTTGTTGCATTGAAACAATACACCAATAGAAGGTGTTCCCTCCATATTTAAACTGTGATTGTGCCGTGACACCAGTGTCTGCCTGCAAGAAAGAAGCCAGAAAAAAAACAATCCCAATTGTCACTGCCAAAACAGCCAGAGTTCTGGGGAATAGAAGAACGGAATTCGCAGGTCTATTATTCACGAGTACCACGTACTCGAGGTGAAGCTGCGTGAAATCACAGGAAACATAATCCTTGGTAATTTTCAAACAAATTAAATGCTGCGCTAAAAAATCACAGGAACCATAATCCTGTGGTTTTGCACACATTATGTATGACAGGGTAACAATTGGAGTTAACACTACATTTATCCGGTCAAACCTCATCAATTTCTTACATTTTGAAGTGCATTGGAGAATTATTTTGGTAATTTTCTCATATAATTTATTCTAAATTTTGATTTACAATTGATTTTTTCATAATTATTAAAATGAAAATGAATTTTATAAGATTTTTCAAAGTTTTTCTCTTGTAATAGCCACAGTAATTACAAAAATGCCTTATAATAGTATGAATTTTTTAGAAAAAATGTAAGTAATAGTGATGAACAACAAGGTGTAGGTTGCATGCTTCTCGAGCTTACATAAAAAGAAATTCAATTGAATTTTTCTTTTGCAGTGTATATTGGAATTTTAAGGCTTTGAGCTTTAAAGTGCTGTAAAATACGCAATTTTAACAATTTTGAAGAACCGTAAATTGGACTAGAAAGTAGAGTGAAAGAACAGAAGAATGAAATTGGAGCTCTCCACCCAACTGTAGAGGTATGATATAGATATGATCAAGAGCCTCACCCCCAAGCTCTTATACAATTGGTTTAAGTTTTTTAAACCATTTACAACTAGTGTGAACACACATTGATAGTCAAATTACCTAGTAAATTACGATGACTACCGCTATAACAGCTATTACCACCATAACCGCTATTACCGCCATAACCGCTATGATGACTATAACGGCAACTACAGCTACGCCGCCTACAAGTTGTTAATTAAAAACTTTGTCAAAGTACATAACTAACACATGTTCTAATAGGAATTATTAACACAGTAAATGTACTTGTAACATTTTCATCCAAATATTGGCGATTTTAGAAAAAAATTAGAGGACTTTGGCGATTTCATCCACTTTATTGCCCATTTTTCTAATGTAACAGTAGCCTTTCCCAAAATCAGGTAAGATTTTAGCAAAAGTTCGTTATTAAATAATTTGGTTGGTGATAAAGAATGGTGCACAAGGCCCATATTGGCATATTGACTTCTTTTAGTTCAAATTTATTTGTTTTTTAATTTACATGTGCAATGTTCTTCACTGATTCTAGTAATATAAAATTTGGTCCCATTTGAATTACATTTTTCACAATACTATCGATTGAATTTGTCATTTAAAATTATGAATCCTTGATCATTTAGGGGTCAAGCAATGGTATTCAATCCAACTAGCAGTAGCAGACAATTAACCCTTTGACATGTTTGCGTCCACATAGTGGACGATGAACAAATTCAGATTATTCTCTTGACTACATACATGGACAATTTCTTCCATTCAAATTTTCCTTGGTTCTTGTGCTAGTTGACTATCATTTGAACGGTATGGATTTTCAAAATAAGATATTGTGATTTTTTTTTAAATAACAGAATTGGTTTATGTCAAGTTTCATTTTTAGTTCAAAAAGTGAGACCTTAAACATAATTTTCCAAAATAAGTAGAATCAAATAATGGAAATCATACCATCTCGTAGTACATGTTATTCCAAATTCATTACAAAAAAATTTAATTTTGTTTTGGTTAATTTGGGATTTTTAATTGAATTTCAAAAGAAAAGCTTGAAATTTTAATTAAAATTTATTAATAAAAATAAAAATAAATCCAACCGTACATATGTGATCTTCACATTGACATTTACAACTCGGCTTTCTACATCAACTCCATTCCATTTTTGTTATTCATCAAACATTATATTAGGCATCTTTGAAATCCGTTTTAAATCAGGACGTTAAAGGGTTAACATCAGTAGACATGCAATTCCAAAGCAAGGTCGCATCACAAAACCTTTTTTATGTATCAATCAGTGCAATTCCAAAGCAAGGTCGTATCAATCAGTGCTTGCAAGTGGAGCACTGAGGAAGGGGATCCATCAATATGTCAATGAGTCAGTGCATGAATTTAGTGTAGTATACAGAAGCCAAAATAGAAGCATATGCCTCTCATGAAACCAACTTAGAGCAAGCCCAGAATTTCGTCATTGTGCACCAAGTCCACATCCAAGATGGTGTGTGAGAATTGAGAACTTCACCAGCAACTTCACCTATGCTATTCTTTGACATAATAGAGTTATCCGCAATGTACAGTAGGGTCCAAGGCAGAATGGCGTTTTTGGTTTCCTAGTGGAAAAAAATTCAAGTCTGCCCACTTTGAAAGCCTCTAGAGAGATCAAAAATTGGTATTTTACCTTGAAAGTTTTACCATGAACCTGAAATCAAGTTATTAGTATGCCTACCAAACTTCAAAGCCAAATAATTCACCAAAAAAAGGTTATTCAAAATCTACCAATATAGGTAGTTGTGGAAAAAGTTTCACTCCTACCAACTTCGACAGCCTCCCAAGAATTGAAAAAAAAAATTCCTTACTTTGATGTTTTCTTGGTAGAAACCAATTTGTGTTAGTAATATATGGTAAAAATCTCAAGTCTAAAAGATTAGTAAAAAAAAAGATATTCCCAATCTACCAACATGTGTTATTTTGCGGTATGCTTGTGGAAATCATTTTCACTACAACCAACTTTGACACCCTCCCAATGGCTAAAAAATGGCCCATTTGCCATGAAATTCTTGTCACAAGATAAGCTACATGTTAATGACAAGTGTGCCAAAATTCAAGCTCAAAAAGCTTACACAAAAAAAATAACTCACAATCTACCAACATGTATGTCCTCCACTTGCCTCTATCACTGCTTGTAACCTAGTAGGCATGGAATGACATAGCAGAAGGAGCTTTTGACCACTAATAATCTTCCACTCTCTTGCAATAACTACTCTTAAGTCACTTGTATTTTTAGGGCATATTGAACCATGTTGAACTGCATCTTTCAAAATCTTCCAAAGATTCTTAATTGGATTGAGATCAGGAGAGTTTGCGGGCCAATTAAGCTTCTCTAGACGGTGTGCTTGCCTCCATTCTTCACACAGTTTGCTTCTATGGACAGGTGCACCATCTTCCATGAGTAATCCTTGTGGTACTTTTTCCATAAAATGAAGCAACTCCCCATTGTAAACCACTTCAACAAAATCCTTTGCAGAGCGCCGATCTTTAGGCATAAAAACAAGTTGTGACTTCTGCCCTCCAGAAAATGCACCCCAAATCATCAAAGAAGTCCTCCCACTCTTGAAAGTTGGAACTGTACAACTTGAAGCATAGCGCTCAGACACAGTTCTCCAAACATGAATTTATCTAGAGTTTTTTCCAACTTCAAAAGTGGACTTATCTGTCCAAACAACTTGCTCCCAATCTTTTGCACTCCATCGACAATACTTTTGAGCAACTGAAGCCAATCGTTGAGACATGTGGCGAGGTGTCAAAAAAGGTTTTTTGACTGCAATTCGACTGTGAATGCCACTATCATGTAAAGCCTTTCGAATAGTATTTTTACATACTTTAGTAGGACACATATTAGTAATGTCAGAGAGCGTGATGCGACGATCAGCTTGTAAAACACGTTTTATACCACGAACATCTCTATCACTAAGTTTTTTTCCATATTTTTTTGGCACATGTTTTGTTTTTGTAGGTTCCAATTTCTCGAAAATTCTTCACCAACCTCTGAACTGTTCTAACAGGGACTCCAACAATAGCTGCAATTTCAACTCCTTTCTTCCCTCCCTCACTCAAACCCACAATACGTGCACGAATTTCATCTGGAATAGCCATCAATCACAACTTTAAATCTGAGAATTTGATCTAAAATTTTAACTACCTAACCACATGTCCATACATGCTCCCCTCCCAAATCAACCTTGATGTACATAATGTGCTCCCAAATCAGCTTGTGCATACCTTCACTTCCAAACCAGTATGTGTAGACCTTTCCTCTCAGATGAACCCTCATGTGCATACTCTTACTCCCACATCACCATGTGCATATCTTTGCTTTCAAATAAGCCCTCTCAAATCATCACACATTCTACAAGTCACTTGTGATATTCAACTCTCAAAACAAGCATTGATTTAGAGAACAAAAGCTCCTTCATGCGTATCTGGTGTTCAAATTCTTAGCAAGTGTATTCATTGGGATGTGACAAGTGCGCACAGTTAAATTTGGATGTTCTTGATTTTTTGTGTAAGCTTTTTGAGCTTGAATTTTGGCACACTTGTCATTAACATGTAGCTTATCTTGTGACAAGAATTTCATGGCAAATGGGCCATTTTTTAGCCATTGGGAGGGTGTCAAAGTTGGTTGTAGTGAAAATGATTTCCACAAGCATACCGCAAAATAACACATGTTGGTAGATTGGGAATATCTTTTTTTTTACTAATCTTTTAGATTTGAGATTTTTACCATATATTACTAACACAAATTGGTTTCTACCAAGAAAACATCAAAGTAAGGAATTTTTTTTTCAATTCTTGGGAGGCTGTCGAAGTTGGTAGGAGTGAAACTTTTTCCACAGCTACCTATATTGGTAGATTTTGAATAACTTTTTTTGGTGAATTATTTGGCTTTGAAGTTTGGTAGGCATACTAATAACTTGATTTCAGGTTCATGGTAAAACTTTCAAGGTAAAATACCAATTTTTGATCTCTCTAGAGGCTTTCAAATTGGGCAGACTTGAATTTTTTTCCACTGGGAAACCAAAAACGCCATTCTGCCTTGGACCCTACTGTACATGGAGTTTTGGGGGTGAGTTTCCCTGAAATTCACGGAAACGTAATGTTCCCTCATAAATTATAAGAGAATACAAAACAAGTGGGTTGGTGGGTTTGTCTGACGTAATGCCTCACAAGTGAGTCGGCTTGTTTTTTGAGTTGTCACAGATGATGCCTCATATGAGGAGGGTGAGTTTGACAGAGGGAGCTAAAATTGAAGGTTGACTGCTTTATTTAACTACTGAACTCGAGTAATTGATGGCGCGCAAGAAAACTTGGCTCCTAAGTTTTTGAGCACCGTTTTTGATGCTTTCAAAGTTTGCATCCATAGTTTTTTTTTAGTTCCTGACACAAGTTCTTTTTTGGAGAACAAAGCTATTGTTCAGTCAAAGTTTGGTCCAGTCACCCTCTTTTGAGTGACTTTACGGATAACTCTAATATGACCAAATTGGGAGGTGAGTACGACAAGAACTAAAGATCCTTATGTTCCTTGTTAGGTTTAGCCCATTTTATTTTTCACAAATCTGTGAGATATAACATTAGTAACCCTTGAACTGACTCCAAGTTTTGACTAAATATGGATTATTGGATGCACAACAAGGTGAGGCATTTGATGTGCTTAGTTGCATCACCAAATTCTTGCATGCTTGTTCGCAATGTCTAAATCAAAGGTATTGGAGCAACAGGACCTTTTCTTCAAGCATTGCCCAGTTGATTGCTGAAGTTGCTCCATTGGTTGCTAGTTTCCTATTTTAGAGACAACACCCATGCCCCAGGTCAAGGTCATTTGCATGATTCCTTAGGCTGCCTGCCTAGGCTCTAAATTGTGGTTTAAGGATTAAGCATTCACATAGAGGATGCTTGATGATCAAACCCAATTTTGACTTTGAAAATAAATTTTTTGTCATTAAGCCCAATTTAAAAAATGAAGTACGTGTAGTTTAGTATATGTATAATTTTTTAAATCTTAAAAATTCTAAATATTGAGCACTTGGTGACTTCTACAAGTTCAATGGGCTAAAAATGATAGATAGATAGATAGATAGAAAGAAAGAAACTCCGGACCTCTTTCAAGGCTGGCGTGAATAAATTGTTTGTTCGTAATGACAATGACGCAGTGCTCACCGGACAAAAGGCGATTGGTGCAAAACTACTTAAGAACCAAACAACAGTGTGTAGCATATTGACTTAGCAAATTTCCAAAATCTAAATCTAAAATTTGTATGAAAAAAAAAAACAAGTCTTGGTTGTATATGCACCTCTCCTCCAAAAATTAGATTTTTTAAAGATATTTTGAAATTGATATAAATCTCAAAGGTATTTCATTCAAAACATTCTAAAATTTTATTTTAAATCCAAAAATGTTGAAAATTCCAAACCTCGTAGAAAACACTGATGTAGTTTTAGGCGTAAAAATATTTAAGGAAAAATTGTGCATGAACTGAATGTAGTTTGACTTTTCTGCAAAGAATTTGAATATTTATGGATTAAATAAGAGCATTTTGATCCTTCTGACTTGTGCACAATTTTATTCATTATGGTAATTTTAAACACATGAAAATTCATGGTGAAAAATGAACTAGAAACTTTCATAATTTTTACTAGTAATTAGTTACTTTTGGATACTAAGAGTATGTGCTCACTTGGCCATTTAGCAAAATAATGATTAAAAATAAGACCAGGAGTACTTATCCGGAGTTCACACCAATGTATCACACGACAGATACATGCACCAATAAGTACGTGAGATAAAACATAAATACATTCCGAAATGGTACACATCATATGGTGAATCTATTTGTACAAATCTTTACAATTTAAGAACCGATTCCTATAATAACAAGGCTTGGGGCTTGACCCAATTGTTGGCTTAAACCCAATTGACGAGTAATTGAATCAATGATCATACAAATGGTAGAGATGGGTGAGATCCAATAGTGAGGGTGTATTTGAGGCCCAAATTGTGAACTTAGGTTCAAGAAAAACCTTGATCCAATTTCATTGGACCAACTCAAAAGTTTGGTGCCAAATTCGTGTCACATAGATTGTCACATAGGATGAGGAGAAGTTTGGGTTGTATCCTAGTGTAAAACCCTTCAATCAGATTTGCCAAATTCTAGTGACCCTATTGATTAAAATTCGTGAAGTTTGGATCGGGCCTTACATACCGAGTCTTCAAATTGCTTGATCACAAAGATTTCTGTTCTTTATGGTCCTTGATTTGTTTAAAATTTATTAAAAGAAATAAGGCAAAAAAAAGAAGCCAGAAACAGAAAAAGCAACTTATCGACTAATGGTCGGAAAAAGCAACTGACTCATCCTTATCAACTCCATTAAAAGCAACCAAAATCTAGGGAACCTCAAACCGCCGATATAATCCTTCCAGTCAGCCTCTCTAAATTCTAATCAAATGCACAATACTGTAATTGGTCCACTTAATAAAAACAGAAACAGGCAGCTACAGTAGCCAATTTGATCACGTATATTCTCCTGCAAAATGTAGATGGTTCAGAAGGAGAACACGCCCAACAGGAGAGGCCATTCAAAAGATAGAACATGACAGTCACATTTGTTCACTATGGGCGATAAAAAGGTCCAATATACAAAGCAAAACCTGAGGAAAATCCCACACAAGACAACATCAATGTAAGAAATGGCCGAAAAGATTGATTGTTTGTATTTTGTGTAAAAAATTCTACAAAGCATTGCTGACCTCAATATGGTTCAAGAAGGACGAGAGTACAATTTGTACAACCAGCATTTGTAGATCTTACAAGGTTCTACATTCTGCAACTATACAACTTCCAGATCCATTTCATCTACATTACAGGGCGGGGCTGTTGAATGCGATATGCAGCTCCCTTCTTGGTGGAATTTGGCACCTTGTACGCAACCTTGTCATGATTCTTCTGAGGCTTGCACCATGGCGCCTGCGGCTTTGGGTTCACCTTCACATCTCTCGTCTGATTGACATTGGACAAGTTCAGATCATCCTCCAAAAAACCTACAAGAAACAAGCACAAGATGAAAAGATGTGTAACAAGACGATGCTAAGAAGGCTTCGTGAATGCGTTGACAAAAGTGAGGAACACTGAAACATAGGAAACAAGAAATAAATAAAAACTACAACACTGAAACACTGAAACCTAAACAAGACAAGAAACTGAAGACTGAAAACTACAAGAAATAAGCACAACAAATAGTAATCCAAACACCTTGTTAAGATCTACCAATGCACTACGAGAAAAAATGGAAACCACCAGGTTTGCAATGATCACTACAGAATACTCGAACAAATCTTAACAAAGAATCTTAGAAACTGTAGACTAGCTTAAGACGAAAAGATATGTAACGAGACAATACAACAAGATGCTAAGAAGGCTTCATGAATGCGTTGAAAAAAGTGATGAACAATGAGGAAGCATAATAAGCGATCAATGCGCACATCGTAAAGATCAAATGACAAATGTACCAAACTGCAAACATTACACGCAATCAACAAGAAAGACTACGATGGATTTAGAGCTCTTAATCGGGAGGTAACAAAGAGCAGTTGCCATGTTGTCTTCCCGACATCATCATCATCATCGAAATACAACAAGATGCTAAGAAGGCTTCGTGAATGCGTTGACAAAAGTGAAGAACACTAAGGAAGCATAATAAGCGATCAATGTGGACATCGTAAAGATCGAATGACAAATGTATCAAACTGCAAAACCTTACACGCAATCTAAACATCAACATTAACTCTTAATCAAGAGGCAAGAAAGAGCAGTTGCAACGTTGTATGGTTTGCATTTACAACGATTAAGATGTAGAACTCTTAATCAGGAGGTAAGAAATGCTACGTTGTAAGGTTTGCAGTTCTACATGGTAAGAAATGCAACGTTCCTTGGATGTAGAACTCCTAATCAGGAGAAAAGAAAGAGCAGTTGCAACGTTGTAAGGTTTGCATTTACAACGATGGATTTAGAGCTCCTAATCAGGAGGTAACAAAGAGCAGTTGCAACGTTGTCTTACCGACATCATCATCATCAAAATGCAAAGAGGACTCATTGTGCACATCGTAAAGAGCAAATGAAAAATGTACAAAACTGCAAACCTCACACGCAATCAATAAGAAAGACTAACAGAGCTCTTAATCAGGAGGTACGTAACAAAGAGCAGTTGCAACGTAGTCTTACCGACGACATCATCATCGTCAAAATGCAAAGAGGACTCGTCGGCAGCCTCCATCTCTTCTTGATATTCAAGAAACGCATCGAGATCGGCAAGTTCCTCGAGGTCAGCTTGGAACATCTGCTGCTCCTCCGACGCAGGCAGACGGTCGCGCATCCACTGCTCCCGAAACTCGGGGCATGTCTGCACCAAACTCCACCACTCACTGGAGAAGTCCTCTACACTGTGGGACGCCATGGCCATCGCCATTGCCATCGCCGCAGGCACGAAAAGGGGCGCATTCGGGTTCAGAGTCGAAACCACCTCTTGTACTTTGCTCGCCATTGCTCAATTCTCTCACCTTGCTCTCCTCCGGCCTTTGCAACGAACACAAAGCCTATATATGATCTCCAAGAAAGGCAGCAAACAGCACAAATGCAGCAAAAGAGTGCCGAATAGAAAGAGCAAATGGACTCAAATACACATCGCGGAACTCGGATCCCAACGCGGTAAGGTTTCCATGGAAAACGTGATGATAGCGGGAAAGCTGCAACTGGGTTTGGAACAGGGCCGACGCCCCACGCCGACACCGCGTGCTGAAGCGGGAAGTCTTGGCGAAACGTAGATGTGCAAGTAAATCTGCGAAAGTGGGAATCGGAGATGGCTAGAATGGTAGATGTGCATAGTTAGCCCTCTCTAATTGCACATTGTGGACTTGTCCATCTCTCAATTGTGCAAGCTTAACCCTCTCTAATTGCACATTGCGGAATTGTCCATTTCTCAATTGTGCAAGCTTAACCCTCTCTAATTGCACATTGTGAAATTCCCTATTCTCTAGAATCTCTCGATTGTGCATGCTTAATCCTTTTAGTACCCAAGGGAGTTCTGGAGAAACTACAGTTTTTTGATGATTTTTTTCTCAAAACTCTCTCTATTCAAATTATAGATACTATTATTAGTATGTGATTGTATAAATGTAAGTATAGCTTAACCCCTAACTACCCATGCGTTTATTTTTTGGACGATGTACAGATTTCATCCAATTTTTCTCATCCGTCATGTACTTTTTGTAGTGTGGATTTTTTACTATAGATTTTATGGGCAATTAGCTTTATGTATATGTTATCTAATTAGAAAAGGGATGATTTGTGAAATTTTTATGCCTCATTTCATGTTGCATTGATTCACCAAAAACTTCTAAAATCTTAGTTCAAAATAGTTCAAAAGTGCTCTTGAAAACGTCAACTCATAGAATTAAACAACCAAAAAATCTCCAAAAATCACAACACTTAGAGTATTACACTTCAACCCATCATAAAGAATTTCATCTACAAACTGTCAATATCTTGTTCGTAATCGAATTACAAAATAATTTTGAATTTTGAATTTCAAAATTTACAAAAATATTGGTGATAGCAATCATAGATCTAACGGCATGGGTATAATCTAAAATTAATAATGTACAACTTTTATTCATACATCAAGTTCAAAATATCCCTCTTAGTTGCATTTTATAATGCATCTTTGCAAAACTGCCCAATCTAGAGAGGGTTGTGGGCATTTAAGGGTTAATCAAACAAGTGTTGGTTAAACTTTGGTAACATCGGATTGTTGAATTGGAACATTATAGTATGTTTTTGAACCGTATAATGCACACTCAAAAATGAGATTTTAGAGGGTGTGTGACTTCAAAGTTAAATAGAATTTGTGTTAGATTTTCAAAAATGAAAGTGAAGAGGTTCAACAATGACCTATGTCAACACCTCTCCATTGCAATCTTGCATGTCAAGAATGGACTTACACATAATTATTGTAAATTTTATAAATGATAGTGATTATCTGTGTACGGTTTAGGACAAGAAATTATATGTTAAAATATGAAAGGAGTTGGTACATTGATCAAGATCAGAACACATACACTAATGGAACATAAACAAGAGAACACAATCAAAAAAAACAAAAACAAGATAATAAACTTCCAAACACAATAAATACCACATAGTATTTGTAAGTATTTGCAGTATTTTAGATTTTGTTCATAGGTATTTTGATAGTTGCACAACTTCAAATTGATTTTTTTAGAAGATGTGTATTATAAATCTTTAAATATGAACCTTACAATTCAAAATTCAATTGTTCACGGATTTTCCGTTATTTGCGTTTTTGACAAATCATTGACCACAATGTGATCACTGATACGCACTAAAAGGCTAACCTTCTATAGAATTTTCCACTCTCTAGAGTCTCTCAATTGTGAACCAATTAAGTAAACCCTCTCTAATTGCACAATGTGGAATTGTCCATTCTTCATAATCTCTCAATTGTACACGCTTAACCCTCTGTAATTGCACACTCTAGAATTGCCCATCATCCATAATCTCTCAATTGTGCACCACTTAACTCTCTATAATTACATGTTCTTTATAGACAACAAGAATATTTTGTATTGTATACAAATGTGATTCGACAACTTCTATATGTGAAGTTGTAAATACATTTCATAATGCATATAGAAACCCATTTATCTTTGTTAGGTAGTGCAATTAAAGAAGGTTGAGTATGGATGATTTGTATGTGGTCCGTTCACTGAAATTTGCAGTTACAAAGATACTATTCACTACAAAGAATGTAAAATTTTTGAAACAAAATCTACATATAGAAGAAATCTTGCACAATTTGAAGACTTTGCAACCCTTGGAATATTTGTAGTCTCGTATTCTTGAACCCATAGTAATTGCATAGTTTTTTGTGTATTGAATAAAGTTTGTGATTATTGTGGAAACTAATCATTTTGAACAAGTTATTTTTTGGCAACAAAATATCCATATACATTAAAAATCCAAGAAATTTTAGAATAATGTGTTCATATTTTAGCAAGTGGTGTAAATATGTCTTGGCAAAATGTCAAGGGTCATTGATTTTTGAATGGAAATGGAGTTATCTATCAATTACTATATAAGTAGTAGACTACATTTATAACTTGTTTATATTACACCTATGGTTACCAGTGTACAGTGCCCTATAGAAAGTAAGGTAACGCCCATTTCAACTTGTAAGCATTTTTTTCAAAATTTGACCTTTGTAGACCTATTTTTCAAAACTAACCCATTAAAATGATAGTTTTATGCAATATTAATCAACACATCAAATTTCAATTTCAAAAAATAAAAAAATAATTTTTGATAAATAATTTTGTATATTTTTCATTGTGGTACATAATAGTTGACTGAAAAATATTGGTGATGATTTTTTAAAATTTTATTGTGCAAATATATAGGAAACATTGATGTGCGCATCTTACTTTTAGGGGAAAATTGCATTACCTAGGAAAATTTTAGACTATAGAGAATTCAATGTCAAAGGGTTGCCTTCCCAAATTTTGTTAATTAGATATTATTAAATTGCAATTATATTTTTCTAATCGACCCTTATATTATGACTACTTTTATACCTTTGATTACTATGGTACAATTGGTTTGCCAAAACCTAATTAGATTTAGAGAAATTTGTTGTACAAATTTTTGATTAGTGACCCCTTGATATTCAATTCTTTGTAGTGTAAATTTTTTCCTAGGTAATGCAATTTTTTTCCTAAAAGTAAAATGTGCACATCAATGTTTCCTAAATATTTGTATAATAAAATTTTAAAAAATCACTACCAATATTTTTCAATCAATCATTATGTACCACAATGTATAATACACAAAATAACTTATCAAAAACAATTTTTTTGTTTTTTAAAATTGAAATTTGGTGTGTTCATTGAAGTTGCATAAAACTATTGTTTTAATAGGTTAATATTGAAAAATAGATCTATAAAGGTCAAATTTTGAAAGAGTTTCTTACAAGTCAAAATTGGGGTTACCTTACTTTCTATAGGGCACTGTACACAAGTTCAAAACAAGACATGTGGAAAATGTCCAACCACATGCACACACAACAACATTTATTCTTTACAAATACCGGAATGTGATATTAGAAGGTGAAAAAGTGACAAGTTTAGAATGTACAAGCTTTGACTTTGAAGTGAAAAAGATATTTATATCATGTTTATATATGGTAAAATGCTTAACGTGATGCAAATAGTATTCCTCACAATAGTTTCCTTCGATAAAACACTAGATAGTAAAGTTATGACATGTAGATCAATGAAGCTAATTACTAATTGCTCATGAATTATTATTCATTGATTGATTAATACTACATTTATTTGCTTGCTCATATAACCCATTATAACATGCTAAAGAACCTTTGCTTATTATCCTCTAAATTGGCATAAAAAAAACACCCTTAACATCTTGTTTTGTATTGTTCAAATTGAGCTCAATTTGAACAATTAACAGCTCTTCAAACCAATTAATCTTTACATCTTCTTATACAAAATTGTGGACTATGACTTTATTAGTGAAAGTATATCAAAGCTTTAATTTTGCTTGAATTACCATCACTTTGCTAGCTTTACTAGCTCTAAATAGCTTATTAAATAGTTTCCAAGGCTTTTAGTTACCAAGGCCATATTTATTATATTTTAGTAGAGTTGTTGATCAATTTTAGCAAAGTGGTCCAAAGTCCGTTCAACCAAATGGCCATATGGTAAACCAACCATTCTCCCCATTTTCATGATGATAGTACACTGAAATCACCATATAATTGGTATGTGAATGGCGTGGGTACATTCATCCATTATAACAAATTTTCATCCAATTTGGATGAATTTTACCACAGTATTTTGAAAAAATAATTATTAGTAAAGCCTCTCGTAAATACCAGGGGCTACAATATATGGTGATTTCAGTGTAACCTCGATTCCAACTCAGTAAAAGACATCATACACTCAAAACTGTTTTATCACAGCTTTAACCCCTAAATGCCTAGAGCCCTCTCCAAATTTGGCAGTTTTGCTAAGATGCATTATAAAATGCAACCTAGAGGGATATTTTGAACTTGATATATGAATAAAAGTTGTACATTATGAATTTTAGATTCTATCCCTATAGGATCTATGATTGCTATTACAAATAATTTTGTATAAAATTTGAAACGTGAAATTCAAAATTATTATGTAATTCAATTACGAATAAGATATTGACAATCTACGGATAAAATTCTGTGATTGGTTGAAATGTAATACTCTAAGTGTAGTGATTTTTGGAGATTTTTTGGTTGCTTAATTTTATGAGTTGACTTTTTTTGGAGCATTTTAACACTGAAATCTTCAAAATTTTGGGTGAATCACTACAACATGAAATGAGGCATAAAAAACTCACAAATCATCCCCTTTCTAATCAGATCACATGTGCATGAAGCTAACTTCCCATAGAATCTACAGTAAAAATTCCACACTGCAAAAAGTGCATGACGGATGAGAAACTACGGATGAAATCTGTACATCGTCCAAAAAATGGACGCTTAGGCAGTTAGGGGTTAACAACCAATGCGCAACAAGACACGGAGAAATTCTCGAATCATGTGTACACAACTTCCAATATTCCAGGTAGACACAAGAGTGTAATAAAAGGAGTTCAAAGAATATGAATTTTTGAAATTTTGCCTAAATCTTTTTCCAAAAGCATTGATAGGTTTTCACTCTTGGGCTACTATACAATTACTCAACTTCACATCTATTTACAACCTACCCAAGCTTTTTGAAGAAAGCACAAAAATACAAAAAGTGCTTTACTAAAATTCATTGTTCTCAAAAGGTGCTATGCCACTATACTCAACCCTTTCCAATGAGACTTCACAAATGGTCTTCTATAATCACTCATACATATTTGCAACGTATATGCACACAATGCAGAACATGGCAGATCCTCAAACAATACAGAGACTGTGCAATTACAGAGCACGGCGTCACTGGAGAGTATACAGGGACTGCAATTGCAGAGTGCGGCGTCACTGGAGAGCATACAGGAACTGTGCAATTACAGAGTGCGGCGTCACTGGAGAGCATACAGGAACTGTGCAATTACAGAGTGCGGTGTCACTGGAGAGTATACAGGGACTGTGCAATTACGGAGTGCAGTGTCATTAGAGAGGGTTGAGTGGCGTACTGAGAATGGCCTACAACTCCTGGAACAGGATGACAATGCAGGAAACATCGTCTTCGCAGAGACGTCGCCGCGCCTCCAGCACGAGCTCATGCGCGGCGGTGACGGGATCGTCACTCGCTCGCACGCGATCCACGACCTCCTGATTATCAAACATGGAGAACAAGCCATTGCTGCCGAGCACCAGAAACTCACAGGACAAATCGACCGCGACTTCCACCACATCAGGCTTGGCGCTCATGTGGACCTTGAGGCCCTTGTCCCCGAACGCGCGCGCCAGCGCTAGCTGCCCGTCCACGCGCCACTGGTCGCCGGGGAGGTGCGTGACGTGACCACCACGCGCCTCCACGCTCGCGCGCTCCGCCGGCCGCCCCGGGTCGTGATCCACAGACAGCTGAGAATTTGCTTTTGAACTCAGTTTACATATTTTTCCAAAAAAAATAAGTTCATAGGATTTACAATCTACCCTCCATATTATTGTTTCAAGCAATACACATGTGACAAGTCAATTCTGTGTCTTTGATATCCTCAATAGTGCGCAATACATAGTAGCACGAATCCATGCCTGGCACCTTGAAGTTAGAGCTTCCCAAACATTTTCACAATAGAGAGGGACAACTGTAGATTGTTTGCTACAAAATTTTCAAAGTTAGGGTTGACATGTTTCAATTCCATGTTAGAACTATTCATGGTTTGGGTTTTTCCTTTCATCTTGTACCTGCATCGCCTTCCCTGCCTTGCACAGGATGGCGCGCGAATCGCCCACATTCGCCACCACCACGCGGCCGCCGTGGTCGCACACCATCGCCGTCACGGCCGTGCTGCCCCCCTTCTCCACGGAACCCAGAATGTCGCGGTCCGTGCGCAGGTACGCGTCCCGTGTCGCGCCCGCCGGGTCCGACCACACCCCGCCCTCGCTCAATATTGTGTCCAGGAGATGTGCTTGCAAATGCTTCGCCACCGCGTCGCCTTTGTGTGAGTCGAACACGCCAAAGAACGCCACCTGCATCGAAACGGACACAAACAATGTAGCGCCATCGAAATCCTAAAACAGAGCCAAACTTTAATCCGCCCTCGCTGCTGTATGAATACTGAGAATCAGAACATGAGTAATGGCTTCATGAATTGTTAGAAGCGCATTGTTCATAGCTTTTCAACAAGCTACCACTAGCAATTAGGGGGTGTCACACCTTTTTCTTCCCATTCTCAATCTTCAGAGAATGCGTACGTCTTTCTCCTTGAATTGTGGATTCTCCGAAGATTGAGAAGTTTCATTCTTATCCTCCGAAGAAGAATGAAGAATGGGCGTGAAGATTGAAAAACCGTGAAGATTGAGAAGCCGTGGAGAAGATTAACAAGCCATGCCCATTCTCATTCTTCACACAGTGAGAAGGGGAGTCACACCTTCTTCATGGAGAATGGCCACGATTGTTCTTTCCCAAGGTTCTCGATCTCCAGAGAATCGAACTTCTCGAAAGAGGTGTGACAACACCTAATATTTGACCAAAATATGAGGAAGAAATCGCTAGTCTGCTACCATATTCTCCTATCTTCAATTGCTTGTTAGAAGCACATTGTTCATAGCTTTTCAACAAGCTTCAATTTGATCAAAAAATGAGCAAGAAATCTCAAACGAGCTACTTGTTGGCTAATCTGCTGTCATCTCTTTGATTGATCTCAATGCTTTGAATTAAGTGGCGCATTGTAGCTCATTAGAAGCACATATTCAATAGCATTTTCCAAAAAGGTACTCCCTCTGTCCCACTAAAAAACCCGTGGTTTTTGGCGTGTTCTACCTTAACGCATTCTTTTGTAAAAGAAGCCGACTCAATACTCGAAAAGTGGTTTATCTATAGTCGAAAAATGGTTTATCTTCAATAGTGGTATGAAGTTTCTGTGTCACTCTCATTGTCCGTCCCGTTTGAAAGTGGACAGGGATCACGTTTGAAGCATAAAATATAGGACAAATATTGCAAAAATAAAATGCCAAGAACCACGGGTTCTTTAGTGGGACAGAGGGAGTATCACTCAAACATTTGGTTGTGAAATGAGCACAAAATCTAATTAGAACAATGCATGGAAACCCTAAAACAGAGATGGAATGGATTGAGCTCACCTCCTGGTCATTGACGGTGCGCAACTCCGCGACGTGCAGGTCTTCCATGTCGTGGCCGTCCAGCCCTTGCAGGAGACAATAGCCCCACGCCACTTGCGGTCGCAGTTGCTGGCTGTGTCCTCCGCCATAGCTGGGCTCGTGTGACGACATACTCTTGCCTTTGTGGCCTCGCGTCACCGCCTGATGCGAGGCCACGTTCACTCGCGTCTCCGCAGAATTACTATCGTTCTTTCCTTGCTCCAGATCCTCCTCCTCCTCCGTCGTCATCTTCCGGCCCCGTCCCATGATCGGCGTCTGCAAAAACTCATCAAATGCGCCATCCTCCATGCTCCGTCTCTTGCCAAATCAATCTCGACCACTAACCGGAAAAGAATCTGTACCACCAAAAAATTGAGTTCTGTTGCAAATTTCTACACTATGTTACACAAATCTTGTCAATTGGTACACCAGCTTGAGAATAATGAGATGATTCTTGCGATGATTTTGGATTTGCAATGGGGGTTTATAAGCTTCGAATTCGTGAGACGACGACGACGACGACGACGACGACGACGACTAGGGAGTGATTAATGATGTGATTAGGGGGTGATTAGTGATGGAAGTGAGTGATCAGTGAGTGATTGGTGAGCCGGCTGATGTGATTAGTGAGTTATTAGTGATGTGATTAGGGAGTGATTAGGGAGTGATTGGGCTCAGTCAGCTGCGTGGCAAGGTTCCATTGTCACCCGGACACGTGTCGATGAGGTCGTCAGCCACGTCATGGTACAGAAATTGCCACGTGAGATGGGATTTGATCAACTTGCCAAGTGGACCAACAGAGGTGAACGAATTACGTCCACGTCTTTTGGACGAAGTTATCTTATAAGGAGTGGGGACACCCAAAACTGCCACTTTTATGTTTTCTTGTTGGCAACTGAAAGCACAAAAAAATGTATCATTTGGATAGTGTACCGGTATGCAAAAGTTATGGAGTCAACAATTTCTTTTGAAAGATATTCTAAACCGTTTCTTCAGCAAAATATCTATACATTAACCCCTGAATGACAGAGGGGGTATGGACAAAACCTAAATGTGTTATAAAATGTTACTTCTACAATTCTAAGTTTGGTCTAAAAGAGAAAATAAGAAGCATGATGTTTAGTAATTGTTCGTACAGTCAAACTTTCAAAAAATGTATTGGACACTCATTTATTGAATTTAGAAGTATTTACCATTTAATGTTCACCAAAATTACAAATTTTATTTCTAGAGTTTGAAATCTGGTATGACTGGTTAAAATTAGACATTCTATTCTAAATTTCAAAAAAATAACTTTTTTCAAAGGAGAGAACATCAATAGTTTTCCCAAATAGTAAATTTTATAACACTAGGACAATATTGAGGTTTTTGTCTTTGAATAATTTTCCTTGGTGGAGTTTAATTCGGATTGACATGATTCAAATTGGATTAGAAAGTAGACTTGATTTCTTGTTTGAAAATATTTTTATTTTTTATAAAAATATTTTTTCATCATGGGCATCTTGTAAAAAAAGGACAACAACCATAAAATGGTCGTTTGGTCACTTAGGGGTTAAGAGACTGAGGTAGTTTGTTTATTTCTTTTTTCTCTATTAATCCTTAAACGTCAAGGTAAGACCCATGGGCTTATTCAAAAGAGAATAATGAAGAAAAAAGTGGATTTTCTCAACCAAATCAAGCGAGGATTGGTGCGTTGGAAAGCTACTGAAAAAGCGATTTAGATTCCAAATTTGCGCCTCATTTGAGAGATTGTGGAATCGTTGGTAAGCAATCAAAGTTATCAAATTGAACAATTTTTGAGGTTGGGGCAGCTGAGGTGCCGCAGTGCAACAGCGCTGGCCAACAGTGCCCAACAAAGCCGTTTTTGCATTTTTTTCTTTTTTTCATTTTTTTTTTCCCTCCGAAAATTTAGATGCCTTCCGGGCTGCCCCGCCCATGCCCTCTTGACGTTTAAGGGTTAAGTTGAGATCTTTTGTACCGCGTACCTGCTAGCCACGTTCTTGATATAGTCTGAAAAATCTTGACAAGAAGGGGTGCACCGAAGTTGTTTAATTGTGTTTGGACCAATCGTGTGGAAGTCGAAATTTTTTAATCAATATTTGTCACCATAAATTGAATTAAATTATGAAAAATGGAATACAAGAGTTTTTGATGTCATTCTTTGTATTGTCGGAAAGCTCTCAACAAGATGGAGTGCACTGAAGTTGTTTTTTTGCTCTTGGACCTACGGTGTGAAAATTATAGATTTTTAATTGAATTTTGTCACCATAAATTGAATTAAATTATGGATAAATTATTCTAAAAATAAAAAGTAAAAGCATGACTAAACCACCGGAAACACCTGGACCAATGGCAAATGGCCAGTATTATATTGTACCTTCATAGCAGCTTCACTTTTAAAAGATTCTAAAAATAGAATACCAACATTTTTGGAGATTATTATTCAAAAAAAATTGTATGGGAAAAAAAAGATTTTAAATAATATTTGTGAAAAGAAAATTCTATTTTTAAAAATATATAATTATTCGTCCGAGGAGGGACGAAGCTGCTATGAAGGTACGGTATTGATTATTGGGATGTATAAATAGTGAAAATGACGCTTTTGGGTTCTTGGCACTTTTAGGTGTTTCCACCACAAATTAGTGCATTGATGGTTAAATCTTATCTCTTAAATGCTTGGTCGACCAGATTTGGTTGCACTAAAATTTAGGGATTAAAAATAGTTGTCCAAACTCTCTTTTTGGAAATTGGAATTTTGATTTGGCAAACAGACAAAGTTAACTTTATAGAACCTTGTTTCAATCCACTAAATAACAAGAAGTTTATTTTAAAACACATTTTGAGTGTCTTTGCCCTTTAATGTCAATTTCGGGTAGCTGTGAAAATTTACCATAAAAAGTATGAAAATTTCATTTTTTGAAGTTGTCATGATGAAACTTGGATGACACCTATACAATTTGATCAAGTATTTTTGTTAAAATGCATTTAAATTCTATTTTTGAAGATTTTATCTATATAATTATGTTAAAATACAAAATAACTCATTATTTTCTGAAGTTTGGAATGATTGGCTAATAGAGTATAATCAACAACATTGAATTAAAATAATAAGATTATTACCTATGAACATATTTTTAAATTACTTTTGGAAAGATCTCAAGAAACCTCTACTATAATAGCACTCATTGACAAGTGAACAAATTCACCACTTTTGAAACATTATGATTTTAGCCAATCATAATGATTTTCAAGTTCAAAGTATCAAAAATGTGATTTTGGAGAATTTCCAATGAAAAACTTGTAAATTTAATTGAAAAATAATCAATTTTATTTTTTCATACTTGACCATACAAATGTCTTCTAATCAACATGCATTATAGTTTTTCTTTGAATTCAAAAGCCACATCTCATAATACATCTAAGATATGTCTAACAACGTGGGGCACTTAGGAGTTAATCCCTGAGTGACCAAACAACCATTTTATGGTCGCTGCCCTTTCTTTTACGGGTTGCTCACGATGAAAAAAATAATTTTATAAAAAATAAAAAATATTTCCATCCCAATTAGAATCATGTCGATCTAAGTTAAACTCCATTGAGGAGAATTTTTCAAAGACAAAGACCTCAATATTGTCCTAGTGTTATAAAATTTACTATTTGAGGAAACCAATGATGCTCTCTCCTTTGAAAATATATATTTTTTAATTTTAGAATAGAATGTCTAGTTGTAATCAATCATACCAAATTTCAAATTCCAAAAATAATATTTATAATTTTGGTTAATATTAATTGGTAAATGCTTTAAAATTCATTAAATGAGTATCTAAAACATTTTTTGAAAGTTTGACTGTACGGCTACTTACTAAACATCATGCTTCTTATTTTCTCTTTCAGACCAAACTTCATTAAAGTTGCAGAAATAACATTTTATAACACATTTAGGTTTTGTCCTTACCCCTCTGTCATTTAGGGATTAAAAGATGAGGGTTTTTCCTCATTTTTGAGCACCATATATACAACTTTCCTTTCATTCTTTTGAGAAATTTCTTTTCGTACATTATAGTGTACACCAAAATGACGAAAAATATGTAATTTTTTTACCTTAATTGATCAAATTAGCAATTTTTTCATTGCTACAAAGTAGATCATCAAAAGTGCTCCTGAGACCCTTTTTGGTTTTTCCTAAATTTGGATGACCGGATGAACCTAAAATTAGAAATTCAAATGACCAAAACATCATTTGATACACTTTGAAAAAAACCTCATAGAATTATGCATGGTCAAAGTTTAGTTGACTTTAGGATATGCAAATTTTTTGATGTGTACATCTCACTTAACTCCCAAAGGACCATAAAGCCTCCAAGGGAGCTTCTGGAATTAGAAAGTGAGGAAATTTGAGTTTTTGGGTTGTGAAATGTAGGGTGAGTAACAAAAAGACCTTCGCTCTTTTTGAGAGCTGAATCTATCGATACTTCCCAATCAAAAATTCATAAAGTGTGCAATTTTTGGTGATTTTTTTGAGTTGCAATGAGGCTATCTGGGCATCACTTCAAACCCTCATATCTTCCTCCTCACACCTCCAAATTATGTAATTTTTTTGCACATAAAGATCATGATGATTTATGCGCATGGTAAAAATTTCGGAGCACTTTTGAATAATCCGATTTCAACACATGTACAAAATACCCCAAACGAGTTACATCAATCTTCTCAACAATGACATTTTCTCAAAAATTGTGCGATTTTGTTGATCTTTTTTTCATACAAAAGCTACATAAATCTACTTTTAATTTCAACATTGTTGATCGTCAAAATTACCCCACACCAATGAGGAATTGAGCTTGTTACAAGAGCTAATCAAGAAAACAAGAGCCAAGCTCAACACCCTCGGTTGGTTTTAAGGGTTAATATTGACTATTTAAAAAAATAAACAACTCAAATAAATGGGTTGGGAAATTTTGGAGGTGGATGATTTTTTAATTTCTTTGCTAAAAAAAAATCATTTTGGACTTCAAAATACAAATTTTTTGAACCAAAAATCCCTCCCAGGGCTGCGTGATCCTTTAAGGGCTAATATCCAAAATTAAGTTCCTTGTATAGAATCTGCACACATGGAGACATGGGCTTCCTCTACCAGAAGGGGTTTCATCATTTGAAAAACAGCCATATTAGGGATGGCGAGAAGGGTTACCTTCAGTGAACATTGAATTTCACTCTTCACATGCCACCTCACAATGTACTTTCAACTAGTTCACTAAAGACAACCCCTATTGTGACTCCTATTTTTCTCATGGTTGCACAGAAGCATGAACGTGTTATCATTGCACAGAACCATAAAGGGCTCACATTCTACCCTAAAGGCTACAGTAATTGGTGTCACAAGCTAGTAACAAGAAAGAAGTAAGGTGGAGATTTCTAATGTATTTGCGTCACTTTTAAGTAATTTAACATGTGTAGTAGTATAATTCTTGGAAGATGTCCCGTACTGTACAGAGCTAGGTAGAGATCTCTTACTTTGGCCAAAGAGTTGTGAAAATATATAGAGCTGTACAATGTTGTTGACATTGATCAAATTTTTCTCACTGTATATGAATTTCTTTCTTATGCAATCATTCAAAGGGGGGAGGTTGAAAATCACTAATAGTGGCAATCCCATTTAGCCAAGTCATGCTTACACCAGCCACTTGCTAATAAGTTCAACGCAGTACATGTATGCAACAGTTGGTAACAATAGAGGGTAGGATCAGGTCCCTAACGATTTTAGTATTCTCTACCTTAAGTCGGTGGTGAAATCCAGATTAAGATTTCAACGAGAAATGTAAATGGGAGGCAGAATGACAAATGAATGTAACAATTAACAAACAAACAAACAAACACGAGTTATGCATGCCAGAGAGGCTTTTGACAAGACAGAAGCTTATCTTTTCCAAAAGGACCACTCTCAGTTTCCAAGATGCGGGTCTTCCATTTACAAGACTTGGCCAGCGCTTGCACCTGGTACGCCATTTCATTGGACTCCCGCACAAGCACCCACCCACCCGGGCGCAGAATGCGATCCATCTCCAGCACAATGTGAGCAATATTGCACCTGCACACACCCCAAATCTTTCAATGAATTTTATAACACATGAGCACATCCACTAATACAAATCAGGGAAAATAATAACCGCACTAGATTTCAGCTGCAGTTCTTTAGACCACCCTGAAAATGCACTCCCAACGGTATATTACATGCCTCCTAACTCTCAATATCGCAGGCGCTACAAGCAAAAGAAGATTCTGCAGTTGTTTTCGACTGCACTTTCAGGGTGGTTTAAAGAACTGCAGCTGAAATCCAGTGCAGTTTTCTTTTCTTGGATTTGTATTAGTGATGTCATTATCCTGTTGTTACTGATTTCATAGAGATAACTCGCACTAGATTTCACTCAACTTGTTGAATTCCACATTCTTGAACACCCCATGTCAAGTCCCTTTCTTACTTCAAGATGCAAGAAATGGAGAGCAAGTAAACTTGAATTCGCTGGTCTACTAGGGTATTGTACGAAAAAATATACTGTTGAGACCACTACAAAGGTTATTTTGCCTTGCACTATTCATCCCTATTCTCAGTCTTGGCACTGAAATGGTGGGTTAGGTGACGAGCTCTAATGAATTCTCTTTGTCTTCCATCCAATGCTCAATGTATTAAGTTTCAACCAATTTGTTGAAAGCGCTAAATGGACATCAAGATGGGGAAGGAGGGAGCACAAAACTGTGAGCCCTAGCGTATATATATTCATTCTATAGCATACTAAGAGTAACAGATAGCCCATTTGAGCAATCTTTGACAAACAATTAGAATGGTAGAGTGTCGTGAGAGAACCTGTGTTGCTCATGGGTGAAAAGTCCAACAGCATGCAACAAATCGTACGTCCTGGGATACGTGTCAAAAGGCTCACACCTGTCAAAACACAATGCAAAAAGCTCAGACCAAAACTCCAATTTGGAAAATTGATAGGCGTTCAAAGCTGGGGCCAAAGAGGGGCAACACAGGATAACTCTACTAAACTACCTACGCGAAAGTGAAAATCAAACACAAATCAAGTATTTTGGGGATTGTTTGAAATTTCAAAGAAATGTTGAGATTTTGTGGAAATTATTGACGAATATTTTTGCTCAATATTGCACGGGGAACCTCACTCAAAATATTATTGCCCTAACTTCGTTGTGTCGTAACACTTAAAATTTATTTTTAAATTGCCCAATGCTCTTTCTACCAAAAAAAAAGACTATTTCAACACCAAGGTGCCAAATCAAAGCTTTATTTTAGAATGGATGGAGACTCACCAATCGTGTGAAACGCCAATCAGTCCCCGATCATAAATGACAGGTAGAGTATTCGGTCCACTCGTGGGAACAACGTTCATGACCCACCAATCCACTTTCTGGTTCACCAAGGCTGCTGCAAATCTGTCAAAAATCGCATGTACAGTCAAGATAATAATAATCATGAGACAAATATGATACAACAAAGCAATTTGAATCTAACCAGTCAAATTCAACGTTTTGTTGTCGAAATTCAATCTCCACATCACATACATTTCAAGAGATACAACCAACCATAACATGTGTCACTGTTTAAAAAAAGAGAATTATTTTATGAGGGTAATTACCCTCCATACAAAGCTCGCATGTCCATGATGTTCCGGAACTCTTCTTTGTGAAGGCCTAGACCTCGAAGGTAGCTTTCCACTACAACATGCCAATATCTCTGGTCTGCTTTGAAGACTTCAGGCCTTGCCAGTCCAGCATCCATGACAACACTCCCCAGCCTTCGAGGTGGAGTCGACAATCTCGCGGGCCATTCGGGGACGAATCCATTTTCAGAGAGTAGAGTTATGCAAGATTGCATTGGAACATACCTACAACACGCACCACAACATTCGTTAGCATTTGTGAAAACTGACCAAAGAAATTCACTAGTAGAAATCCTGTCAAATATGACTTGTCTTTAATGACTAAATTCCGTGTTCACTTGTCCATAGTGACTAAAAATTGTGATTTTAAGTTAACGGAATTTAGTCGTTAAAGACAGGTTACATTTGACAAGATTTCTACTAGTGTCAAAAGCCTGACATATAGATACATTCACTGTAGCACTTTGTGAGTGGTCGGGGCATGTCTTCGTCCTGTAGCTTTTGGTACCTTCCACCTGAGATGAGCTCAAGATTCCTTTGTTCAGGCAACTCCCCAAGTATTTTATACTTGTACAAAGTCATTGAGTAACAGTTCAAGACATCCTAATTTTATGTGCATACACCTTCGAGCATCCACACCCTTCTCCCCGTGACCACTATCATCACATCCAAAATTTGGTGTCACAAACTATCGTCTCCACACCCTTGAACCGCTATGTGTCCCTCTATAGTCCATGAACAATCACAATCAATATACATGGGTGATCATTATTGTCGATTCCAAGGCCTTCTTAAATTAGTTTTAGAGGGATAATTCAGATATCACTATATTGTGCTCATATTCCATGGCTCTCTCATCCGCTCTGAAAACAACATTAAATACAAGCACTTTTCAGAGAATCTCCTGCTCAGTAGTAGGGTGCGGATGCTCTTATCTATCTATTCACAATACTGCAAAGCGCTTCTCATCTCAAAAACCTCATAAATAAACCTACCACTGCGTAATAGAATGACGATTATGCCTGCACGTATGCGTAGATTGTCAACTTTTCCTTGGTGAACACTTGAAAGGGAAGATATCTTGGAAGATGGCTTGACATGTGTTGATTCTCACATTTATTGCCAGATTTCAAAAGGAACTCAGTTGGATTGGTAAAGAATGGTATAGCATAGGACAAAGTAGCACCAAAAAAAAACGTACCAGGTTTTATCAGGATCAACAGTGGCATCACACAGCGCAGGAGCTGAGTCGGATGACCGACTCCATAAGCAATCATGGTTTTGAGGTTTGCGCCAGATGGAAACAAGCTCATCTTTTCCTACTAGTTCCCAACATAGTCGTTTTGCCAGCTCCTCCATATCTGCAAAATATGACGACATTAATAACTCTTAACCCCAAGGATTCATAGTTGAATTATAGTTTCCTGTTGATAAAAAAGAAAGAAAAGTAAGCGGGGTACCTCTCCAGACATGATCTTGATTGTCTTGGGGCGACCACACAAAGTATGCACCAGCTCTGAGTACACGGTCTGCCTCTACCAGCAAAATTCCATCTGATTGTACCCACACAACCCAACCACTTCAACAGAAGTATAAAAGGTATGTTCTCACTTGATATTAGGAGTGGTGTTGGCGAGTTTCTTAGGAATGAATTTAGGTACACTTTTAGACTAGATTCACTTTGTTAACCCCCTAAAGTACCAAGAAGCCTAAGTTGGGCCTCATGTGTTTTTTTAAGCAGTTTGAGTAGGTCCTGTGTGGACTTCTTTTTGAGAAAGATGAGACAAAATTTTATAGCACCAGAATCAGTGAAGAACATTGCATGTGTTGGTCAACCAAAAATAAATTCGAACAAAAAGAAGTCCTAGATATGTTAAAATGCTTGCATAGTTTCCTTCAACTTATATAAACGCTAGCAATGAGTAGAATGGTGACCAGAATGTGAGGAAAGTTGGAAAGTCTAAGAATAGTGGGATACCATATATAACTGTGAGCACAATTAATAAAAAGGGCTCTGAAGAAACGTGACGTGAAATAGAGGAATACCATACCATCACGAGTCCAAGGGATTTGACAGCGAGCACAATGAATGAGATCAAAAGCTTGGCTGGGAAACAGAAGCCGGCGTGTTGCCAGAACAGCGACTAGAGCGGGTACACCACGCTCCAGTGCAAACTGACTTTCATGACCATCCTTTGGAGCCAAGCACATCGTGATCACATCTCGATCAAACAAGAAGGCTCCAAAGCTGGCCACGGCACAACCGATGTCCAGAGCCACGCGTGTCCGGCTTCCATAGCCAATGCCAGGAAGCATCTGCACCACATTGGCATAAAACAACAACGAAAGGTATATCAACCCCTAAAGAAACAAAGATTCAGAATTTGAAAATGACCAATTGGATTGATCATGTTGTGCAAAATCACATGGGGCTAAATTTTATACTAGTGAAGAACATTGCATGTGTTGATAATCCGACCAACCATTTTCAAATTCTAAATCCTTTTTTCTTTAGGGATTCATAGACCCTTCATTGTTGTTTAATGCCAATATGGTGCAGATGCTTCCTGGCATTGGCTATGTCAAGAGCCACGCGTGTCCGGCTCCCATAGCCAATGCCAAGAAGCATCTGCACAATATTGGCATAAAACAACAATGAAGGGTATATTAACCCCTAAAGAATTGAAACAAGGATTCAGAATTTGGACATGACCAGTTGGATTGATCATGTTGTGCAATATCAAATTTTATACCACGAGAATCAGTGAAGAACATTGCATGTGTTGATCAATTAATAAATAAAATTTGATATTAATTCTTCATATGGCAAGTTGGTTACTTACTTCACCGATGTGGTCAAGGTATTGATGAGCGCCCTGTGCTGATTGAATGTCACCGCCAGGAAATCGGACCTTGTCTTTCTCAACTCTGACCCAGTTCTCTCCACCCAGTGATTGTGCATGCGGAACATTGTTGTAACGAATCTACACGCAGAAACCATCAATGAAGGTATTAATTAAAACAAGGAACCAGATGTTGTCAACAAAACCAAAGAGAATGAAAAAAATAGTTGTACCAGGGATTCATGACCAATTCGATTGATCGCACAGTATTCAGATGGGATCACTTCTGTTAAAAGCGCACGTGCAATGTACACCAATTTTGCATTTTACAAAACAACATTGTAAAATTGCACGATAAAGAGGTTGATGATCATCAATCCCTTTCCATTTACATCCTAAACTTCAAAATTTGCATGATAAGAGGGTTGACAAAAAACTGCATGATAAGAGGGCCATGAAATTTAGAGCCTGAATTCATAATCATAATTTTGTGCCATGTGCACTTTTCACATCGCATATGCACTTTTAATGGAATTAAAGTTGTATTATTTCTATATCAATGACGAACATTGCATGAGTTGGTCAAAAAATCAAATAAAACTGAACGAAAGAAAGTCCCCATAACATGAGGCCCAAAGCTAACCTCATGACGGCTTTTCGGCCATCTGATGGGCAGTTTGTAGTGCAGTGGCGCAGCAATCAAACAGCACATGTAAGCCCTGCGAGGACAATGGCGTTCCCAGATTTCGCCTCGTGTGCTGTCTTTCAGCTTTGCAATGGCACCGCTATTGTCCAGACAAGGAATGTAATCCTTCCAACGCGGAGCACAGACTTCAAACTTGTACGTTTTCAAGGTTCTGTTCACCGTGGATGGAAAACGGTCTGACACTGTATCTCCAACGTCCTGCAAGCAGTCACACAAATCTCTCAATCGAATTATACGATCTTTACAACTTTCAACCCCTACAGGACCAAGGATTCATGGTTTTAAAATGACCGATTCAATTGATCATATTGTGGAATTTATAATTCAGCTGCGCGTCAGATTTTATATCACCAGAATCAGTAAAGAACATTGCATGTATTGGCCGAAAAGCAAATAAAATTGGACAAAGGAAAGTCTCCATATGACCTACTCAAAATTGGTAAAAAAGCATGAGGCTCAGTTGGTCCTTAAGAGATTAAGCAATACTTGAGTGGAGAATCATACAATCTTTTCACGAAGGATAACTTTCAACCCCTACAGGACCAAGGATTAATGGTTTTAAAATGACCAATTCCATTGATCATATTGTGGAATTTATAATTCAGATGGGATCAGATTTTATATCACCAGAATTCGTAAAGAACATTGCATGTATTGACCAAAAAGGAAAGAAGATAAAGTCTCCATATGACCTACTCAACATCAGTAAAAAATCATGAGGCTCCGTTGGTTCTTTAGACATTAAGCAAGGGACCTTTCAAAATTGGTAAAGAAGTATTTATGCTCATCCCATCCCTGGGCACTAAACGTTTACTCCTAATTCTAACGATACTTCAGAGTGTTCACGTTGCAATGAGTTTCATTCACCCCAAAGAACCAAGCAAACCTCATGTTTCTTGAGTAGAGTGTATGGAAAATTTCTTTTCTAATTTTATTTATTTTCACCAACACATCCAATGTCATAAATTTCGAATCATTGATTTTTCAACCATGAATCCTTGGCTAAGACAGACTACTACCAAAACCCTACTGTAGGAAGAGGATGAACTACAGTACCAGATCCAAGTCAACATGTTCTTCATCTCCGATTGCAAAGTCACCAAGCAATCCTCCATAGGCGTCTAAAACCCCCAAACCTGCAACCGCACATCTTTAGTGAGAGTTTACCCTATTTCTTCCAGTTGCCCGAATGACAATCCATTCAAGAAGAAAAATAACAATCACTTGATCAACAATTGGCAAACTTAACACAAAAACAAAAAAAATACTGCCGCAAATGCAAGGCTTACATAAATGGCAGAAACCAGGAATAGCGACCCATTCAAGAAGAAAAATAACAATCAATTGATCAAGGTTTATATAGAAACTGGCATTACAATCGGCAGGGTTAGGTTATCCGTTGCCTATTACAAAATCAGTGAAAAAAAAGAAGTAGCTGGAATGGCGATTGACCTATTTCTTCCAGTTGCCCGTCATGTGGCAAAAGAAGCTGAAACGACGATCCATTCAAGAAGCAAAATAACATTCACTTGATCAACAATTGGCAAACTTAACACAAAAACAAAAAAAATACTGCCGCAAATGCAAGGCTTACATAAATGGCAGAAACCAGGAATAGCGACCCATTCAAGAAGAAAAATAACAATCAATTGATCAAGGTTTATATAGAAACTGGCATTACAATCGGCAGGGTTAGGTTATCCGTTGCCTATTACAAAATCAGTGAAAAAAAAGAAGTAGCTGGAATGGCGATTGACCTATTTCTTCCAGTTGCCCGTCATGTGGCAAAAGAAGCTGAAACGACGATCCATTCAAGAAGCAAAATAACATTCACTTGATCAACAATTGGCAAACTTAACACAAAAACAAAAAAAATACTGCCGCAAATGCAAGGCTTACATAAATGGCAGAAACCAGGAATAGCGACCCATTCAAGAAGAAAAATAACAATCAATTGATCAAGGTTTATATAGAAACTGGCATTACAATCGGCAGGGTTAGGTTATCCGTTGCCTATTACAAAATCAGTGAAAAAAAAGAAGTAGCTGGAATGGCGATTGACCTATTTCTTCCAGTTGCCCGTCATGTGGCAAAAGAAGCTGAAACGACGATCCATTCAAGAAGCAAAATAACATTCACTTGATCAACAATTGGCAAACTTAACACAAAGAAAAAAAATTACTCCGTAAATGCAAGGCAGGTTTTCTGGAAACGCGACCCATTCAAGAAGAACAATAACAATCAATTGATCAAGGTTTATATAGAAACTGGCATTCCAATCGGCAGGGTTAGATTATCCGAGATAGGGAGTTTCGCATACAAAATCACAGTGAAAAGGAAGAAGTAGCTGAAATGGCGATTAATCCATGCAAGAAAGAAAGAAAGATAATTTTCAATTGATTGATTGCAAAGGAAATTGTCACCCGAAATCTGGAGTAGCCTGCGTTTTGTTGCTGTTGTTGTAGTGCTGCTGTTACTAATCGTTGCGAGCGGCTCCCGAGAGGCTGGCAAAGCGACTGGACTCCATGTACCTGCCCATGAGGATTCGATCAAAAGCATCATCACCAGTGCAAGCGGCCATGGTCGTATCCTGACCTCCATCGATGCGAAAAGCCTGCATGCAGGTTGTTATTGCAATTTGAAACTCGCAACAGTCGCCATCGCCACGAGTTCTTCAACAAGCGACGATAGTTGCGAATTCTTGCAAACACGGGGCGCCTACGAGTAGACGACAATGATCACCTGCGAGAGTGAGTGATCATGAGAAATCGAGAAATTGTTCAAATGAAAGTGGGTTTCGTGGGAAAGGAATTTTTTGTTAGTGAGGAATTGTTCAAGAGAGGAGGTGCACATGGAACCAGTGAAGCATCCATCGTCTTCTTCCTTGTCCTTTTCTGCTGGAGAGCTAGAGTACACGTGGCATGCTTGTACAGGTGGCACAAGACTATTCGCCTATGCCAACGTGTCATTCGGCTACGTTTAAATGGACTTTTAATTGAGGCAGAACCAAAAAGGAATTGGAGTTTTTCTTTTCTTACTTCCTCTGTTCCGAAATAAAAAGCACCTTGATAAATTGCACAAGGCATAGAGTCATTAGTTAATTAATGCGATGTATAATGCACTTAGTAGATGAGCAGAATAAGCAAATAGTCGTTTTGTTACAGAACAAAAAACATGTTTCCATAGGTGTTTTATATTGACAAGGTGCTTTTTGTTTCCGAACAAAAAGAGTACATTTTGGAACAAAGTGAATATTAGTAAGGGTGTTAATCATTTAACCCTTAAATGCCTATTAGTAAGGGTGTTAATCATTTAACCCTTAAATGCCTACAACCCTCTGCAGATTTGGAGAACTGTAAAGACACATTAAAAAATGCAACTAAGAGGGATATTTTGAACTTAATGTATCAATATAAGTTGTACATTATGAATTTTAGATTCTATCCATACGGTTAGATCTATGATTGCAATTACCAATATTTTTGTATATAATTTGACACGAAAAATTCAATATTCTTTTGTAATTCAATTACGAATAAGATATTGACAATTTGTGGATGAAATTTGTTGTGATGGGTTGAAATGTTCAGTGATGCCTACTACCTTGAAATTAGGGCTTTCCAACATGTCATAATAGAGTGGGACAAGTGCAATCTCATTTGATTTGAATTAGAACATTCTTCAATTTAATATTCAACTCAAAACAAATAGTTGTGCAAGAAAATGCCCAAAAACAAACCATAGAAAGGTTTAAAATAGCAATTCTTCAAATGCTCATAACTCACAAACAATTAGGAATTAAAAGACAAGCTTAGGCTTTTTGGAAAGTTATGAGCATTTGAGTAATTATTTATTTGATTGACTTCCTCCAAAAAGGCGTAAACTTGTGTCCTTTTGGAGCAAGAGAATTTCCTTCAAGAATGACTGGTTGTTTACTCAATTTGAGAAAAAAGAATAGAGTAGAACATTGAAAGCTGAATTGAGTCTCTCATTGTGAGAGGTTGAAGTGAGAACTAACAGTCTTGGGTCAATGGTGGCAGGGGCCTATATACTGTTATTTACCGCTACTACCAGTTTAAGCACCCCAGTGAAATCAACTCTGATTTCACTACTCAATTCAAAGTATTTGCCATCTGCAGCTGTTGGCAAACTCTTTTCTTCAGAAATAGATACTCAAAGTCTATTAATTTGCATGAACAATGATCTACCAAATTGATGGCAACTAAAAACAACAAGTGCATCCACTTTTGCGGTACCGCTGCCACTCTTAAGGAAGTACCACAAAAGCTCACAGTGTCTTCTTCTGATATGTTTCAAACTTGTAACATAAAAGACATCTTCAATTGGAGGAAGGGAAATACGCCAGTATAGGCAAAAAGCTATCATCGGGCTTGCTTGCGTCTGTGAAATGCATCTCCGTTCCGTGGTGTGGAGATGGTCTTTCAAGCAATGACAGGGGTGTCTGCAACACTGGTAGAGGGAGTAGCTGGTGCTGGCAAGCGACCAACAGCATCAATTCTCTCCCGGAGCCTGGGTGCTGGTCGAGCAGGCTGTGGAAGCAAACGACCCTTCTTTTCAAACCATTCAGGAGTCAGTAGCGCTCGAAGACCCAGGTGATTATAGTGTACCTTTTTCACGCTTCCTCCTGCTGCCTCAATCGCTGCTTTGGCACGATCCGACACTCTGCTCACCTGTTACAACAACACCTAATCAATGAAGCTGAACGGACTCAAACAGTGCATATAGAGGCCAAGAAAACAAACCACAACCAAAAATTACCACCCCTTTGGTAACCAACGTTCATGTGGGAAATGTCCAATCACATGAGTACAAAATGGCAAACATTCTTTGCAGATACTGGAATGTGATACTGGAGAGTGATAATAATGAGTTCAAAGTGTAACAAATATCAGTGGGTGTCAGACCTCAATTGTTTGAACTGTGAATGGAATTTTCATTCATACAAACTAGCCAATGGTACATGACAGCGATTGATGAATACAAGAGGTGCTTTGACATAAAAAAAGGTTTGAAAATGAAAGGGACTCCTAAATTTTTCTCTTCGACTAGTCTCAGGATAAAGTAAAGAAAAAGAGATTGGAATATACTTTAATGATTCTGAAATCCAAATAAACATTTTCATTCACGAATGAATGGAAATGCATGGGTGGCTTCCCTTCGTTTTCGGAATAGTTTTTGTTCATGGAGTTCACATTCACAGTACAATTAAGTGATGTTTGACACCCACTATCAAATAACACTTGACTAACAAATTACACCAAAGAAGTTTGCCAACCACTATCAAATAACAAATAACACCAAGAAATCACCCCTGTGCATAAACTAGATTCTCAAGAATAATGAAGAGAACCACCAAAATCCCATCATGATGGAAAACAAAACACCCTGGGATTGAACAGAGAATCAGACCTCAATATTCAAGGGGAGAGAAAAGTTTTCAGCCCCTCGTCCCAGCAACTTGACGCCATCCTTCGTTTTCTTCCCTACAGCACCTGCATCCTGCACACATACATATTCACGTTTAATCCGTAAAAGACCAAGGATTCAGGATTTTTAAATGACCAATTTAATTAATCATAATGTGAAAAATCAATAATTCAGATAGGACTAAATTTTATATTACCAGAATCAGCGAAGAATATTACAGCTGTTTATTAAAAGATAAATAAAATGGAAGAAAAAAAAAGTACCCATATAACTGATAAAACTGCTTAAAAAAACACGAGACCCGATTTGGGCTTGTTGGACCTTTAGGGATTAAGATCGTCTCTCAGAATTTAAGACGAAATGCTCATTAAGAATAAAAACAACCACTACGCCGATTATTGCCATTACTGTGAATCACAGTAATTGTGGTATTAGAACAAAGTGCGACTCACAGTAACTGAGAATTCTCACAGTGAGTAATGAGGATTGTGTAAAGTCTCACACTAATTGAGGATTGGTGGGAAATCTCACACTAATTCTGTGACTCACAGTAATGGCAATAATCGGTGTACCGAATTCCTGATGCGCACGAGTGAAAGAAATTGTGCACTTCTTCCAGACTCTGAATATATACATGAGCTCCAACATCCTATCATTTTCAACTTGGATAAACATGGAAGACTTCAGATATATCCCGTCTTGCTGTGCTTCCGCAACATCAATCAAGCCCATAAAGGTGCATAGATTTGACTACCGCTGAACCGTTCATTCTATTTGGCATCATCCCTGATGTAAAAATCAAAATAACATGCCAAAGAGAAAATGTATTTTTTTAAATAGTGTACCTCGGGACCACCATCAAGAAGCTTTTGAGTGACTAGCTAATCAATCAACGAGTGGCCATCACGAGATCCAAACAAGTGGTCAACACAAGATCCAAAGCTCACTAAATGGTGTTCCATCTTATCCATCAATAGGTCTACTAAAACATGGTATTTGTATTACTATTAAAATAAAATAGTGTATCATGACAATGATGTAGCAATTGGTCGTTCAGAATGGTACTTTCCAGTGAATCATGACATTTGAAATTGATGATAATCGTTACCTTGAGCGTTTTCATGGTAATCAGCTGAGAGGTATCAATGCGACCTTCTTTCGCCAGCTCCGCAATGGTGTTTAAGTTGACTTCCTGCAGTTCAAGAAAGCTCATGTATCTTTACCATACTTGTTTCTTAAGGCAGAGGCACCTAATTGCAACACCTACCTCAATGCAACACTCCAAAATCTTATTGAAAATGCTCACCATCTCAACATTCAGAACTTCTGTCTGTTTTAGGTCTTCTACCAAGAAACTTCAAACACTTACAACTGCTGCATATCGTATCTAAACAATGTATTCTCTGCTGCGTTGGAATCTAACAAGAATATTTAGATTAACGCTTAACCCCTAAGCGTCTAAAACGCTCAATATGGCCATCTGCATCACTGAACTTTGCAACGGTGGCATTTTCTCCTTTTACCTCGGTTTCCTGGTTGCAATACATCATTTTAAAGCTCTGGTTCTATACTACAAGATCAATAGTGTCGATGGTGTCAAACTGAAGTCATTTTCACACAAACAGATGATTTGCAGCAGGGGGTCAAAATTTTCTTACACTACAGAAAATACACGGTGGACGCTTAGGGGTTAACGCTTAAAGTGTGGCTTTTAGGTTTAGTTACCAATTCCAAGCATTCAAACAGTGAACGAGATCAAGCTGATGGCGTGCTAGAATGGATTCAAACAATGCAAGACCTGAAAAGAGTTCATAAACAAATTGGTGAAGCCTCGTTTCGGGATCCGCAACCGCAACGGGGTCTGGCCTCCCTCGAACCCTAACCGGGGACTCCGGCCATTGCGCGCCTTCTGCCCCTTGTGCCCACGGCCGGCAGTCTTGCCTTTACCAGAGCCAATTCCTCGCCCTAAACGCGTCTTCTGATGACGAGAACCAGGGTTATCGGCGAGCGTATTCAGCGCAAGCAGGCCGCCTGGGGGGATAATCCGTTGCCTCTCTCTCGATGGTTGCTTCTGCGCCACTTCTGCCACGCTGCTGCAAGCACGCCCGCCTCCATTTTGCGCCACCAAAGTCCGCCAGATTGAGACCGCATGGCGACTCCACAACTGCTTCATGGCATCAATTCAATTCAATTCAAATCGAGAAAAAATTATTAAGTAAAAAGAAAGCGGAAACCTCGAGGTGCAGAGCTCATGCCGGCATACATTTGCAGAAACCCTAAACCATGGCTCAAATCGTAACACGAGAAACGCTTGCAATTCACAGCAATGCGACCTCGAAACAGAATGCAAAATGTGGAAGGGCAGAGCGTTAAACCCTAAACCCTAGTTTGTATGTTCTCATCCCTAGAACGTTGTTCCCAATCAATGTATTTAACTCCTAAAGGACCAAGGATTCTTGGTTTTAAAATGACAAATTCAATCATTCATATGGTGAAAAATACAATTCGCATGGAACCAAACTATATGTCACCAGAATCAGTTAAGAATATTGTATGTATTGGTCAAAAAATAAATAAATTTGAACCAAAAAGGACCAAATGAGACCTACTCAAAATTGTTGAAAAGAACATGAGACCTAATTTGGGCATCTTCATCCTTTAGGACTTAAATTAGGAAAGAAGAAATAGAACTCAATGTAAGTTGACATGTAATCAAGTAGAAACTATATCGTAGCAGTTATAGAAAGGATCTTTATCAAGGCAATTTAAGAATGTTATGGATTATATAAGCAATGAGCCACATATGTAGTGAGAAAAATATAGGACTTGTAACAAAAAATTCAAGTTTCAATCTTCAACATTTATATTTGTACTTGATTTATTGATTAAAGGACTTATAAAGAGGAAAAGAGTTATAAATTGTAACCCTCTTCTAACTACACTATTTAATCTATATAGTGTTGGTACTTAAAATTATTTACATTAGGTTGTAACCCATGCCCCGAGGCATAGATAGTTGAACTACCCCTAATAGACTCTTCATTCAAGATGGTCTTTTTAGACCAACGTTTTTATTGTTAAATCAGGCTATATTACTTAATTACTAATAATTTTTTTAATACAAGTTAAGGTATTGATAGTGCTCAAGTTGTAAAATCTTTACAAATAAATTTGGTAATTTTTTTATTTTAATGAAACAATATATTAATTTCATATAAATAAGTTTAGACATTCACACAATGTAGAATGAAAATGGTACACCAACATATTTAAATATACCATTATATTTGAATATACAACATATTTGAGTGCATTGTAGTATTTCAATTCATTAAACAAATTATATAAACAAATACATGATGGTATATACATGAAATCATAGAGATGTTTAGAGATTAAACTTGAACATGAAATTATGTGTAAGGAGCTCCTTTCAAAATTGTTATGCTTAAATAATATACTAATACTCTAAACTCGTTTATTATCACAACTTTCAATATCACATTTTAACAAGCAATCTCTAAGTAAACCATAGAGAAATGACTAATTTTGATGGTTCCAAAAAACTTGCTTGAATTTGGAAATAAAAAATTCAAAGAGTGGTTTAGATAATTGGATTATATACCATATTAGAAAGTGCAAGCTGTTAGGAATACAATGAAAGCTCCATTTCATTCATAGATATAGTCCTCCAAAGTTGAGCACGTCATAGAGTGGGTCATGCCTCAAAAGCCGAGTTTAGGCCAAATCATGTCATGTTAACCCCTAAAGGACCGGAGTGTTTTTCCTCCAAAAACACTCCAATGCTGCCATTTTTACTCCCCCATGCAAAAAATCCAAAAAAATGTTATTTTTTACCTTCTAATTGTAAAATCTTGTCCTAAACTATTTGAAAAACATACACAACAAATTTCGTTGATTTTGATCGTACGGATTGCAAGATAATTGCGTTTGATGGAAAAAAACACCCCAAAAAAACACATGCCCGAAATTTTCAGATGCATTTGACCATGGCTACATCAAAAAAACCTCACTACCGAAACCTGTCGCACTTCACTTTTACATTCTATATGATGTTACTTAGTTGTGTACCAATTTTCGTTGCGTTTGGAGATGTTTAGGATGTTGAATAACACCTTGCACTTGTTGGGGGTTTAAAAGTTTAGAAAAGGCTATATGTTTTTGGAATTGCAATATTTTCGACTTTCTTTATTTAAAATACGAATCCGAGCAGTGAAACACAAGTACATTCTACCCTCTATAGAATGGCAAAAAAAAAATTGAAAAAAAAAAAAATCTCCAACTTTTAGAAGACATGTAGCACATTTTGTAAGAATTTTGAGGGTTAGGGGGGAAATAAAGGGTGGAGGAAGGGAATTGAAGTGCCAACCCATTCCAACGTTCATGACCCCACTAACTCTCAAGGTGTACTTCCACGTGGCAGTCCCTCATTGAACGATTTTAGTTTTTTAATTTTTAATTTTTTAAATAATAATTTTTATTTATTAAAAAATATTTTTTTATTTTTATTATTTTTAATATTTTTATTTTTTAATGAGTTTGGAAAATGGGGTGGTCTTCTGGCCCCCACAGTCCACCCCATTTTCCACACGCCGCCCATCTTGTTGCCCCCCCCTAAAATTCAACTATTTCTCTACTGCCCCGCTGCCCTTTCTCCCGAAAAAAACACATTTCCCCTCATAACTTTCACATATGGTGTCGGATATCAAAAAAAAAAGAATCCCCATTTTCGTGGCACATTGGGGAATCTACTATTAAATTTCCTTCAAAATTCGATTAAAAATGTGTTCACCGGAACCTACCCGATTCTCTAAATGTCCTAGTTAGGACACTTGGTCCTTTAGGGGTTAATGATTCAATTCAATGCAAATTGGAATCTCGTTTCATCTTTGCATCGCATTTAACCCTTTCAAGACCAAAACGAAACAAATTCAATACACATTGTTTTTCACAAATACATGAAAATTCAAAAAGTCTTAGAAAATTCTGAAAATTTTAGGGAAGGTGAGTAATATGATGAAGAATCACCGAAAAAAACTCATTGGAAAATTATTATTGTTTTAGATTGTATGCTTGTTGAATATTGGGTTTAATTGAAGGACGGAAGGGGCGGTTGTGAAAGGGTTAACCCCTTAAATGCCCATGTATACCAAAGTGTCTATTTCCATATCTCATTAGTTTTTAAAGGCATGACCACTGCGATAAATTCCAAGTCCAATGGGCTCGACTTGACGAACTCTCACAAAAAATATCTCATTAACAACTGATCAAATTAGGGTTTTGTAAGTTGTTGTGAATTCCACAAATGCCAAGTTTTGGCCATGCTAAGTAGCAAATTTGTTCGAGTACATCCAAATTCAATATTTCGAAAGCCACCCATCAAACTCTCTCTAGTTGACTCAAAAATTGCTTGTTAACATCTATATCTTTAGAATAAATGTCGGTGTATGCGCATATAATAGAACACTTATAGCTAGGATTTATTTTGTTTTATATGTATTTTGAAAAGCTATGTAGCGATATAAAATATTATAATGAAGTTAAATATATGTATATATGCGTTCACCCATATTTTAGGCATAAAACACACAATTCGCCATTGATGCACTTGGCCAAGTACGTTCATTTCAGGAGCAAATCTTGCTTAAAAAATTATGTGTAAAAAGTTCTTTAGAAAACAACGATTTTGTTTTTCTACAAATCACTTACATTGTAAACAAACAATTCTTTAATTTATTTTTTATTCTTATCTTTAAATTTTCTTTTATCTTGTTTCTTTTATCTTATTTCTTGTCTTTTGTTTTGTTTTGTTTTTTTGTTTTGTTTTTGTTTTGTTTTTTTTTTGTTTTTGTTTTCTTTAGTGCGGGTGTAGGGTTTGCGGCTGCCACAACAGAAATGAAGAAAAAATAGAAGAAAACAAGAAGGAAGACAAGAAGGAAGACAAGAAAGAAATAAGATGAATGAAACAAGATAAAGAAAAGATAAAGATAAGAATAAGAATAAATTAAAGAATTGTTTGTTTACAATGAAAGTAATTGTAGAAAGACAAAAATGTATATTTTTAGAAAAATTTAAAAACAAAATTTTAATGCTTCTGAGGACCAAGTGCCTGATTATATGACCAAGTGCATAAATAGCGAATTGCATGTTATAAAAATCATTTTCATTCAATTTTAATACTAATTTCATGCAAATATGGATTCATCATTCATTTTTCATACAAGATTACCATATAATTCATAACTAGTACCGGTAGTTAACATTTGACTTTTTCATCTAATTTAAAAACTAAAATGATCCCTTTGGTAGCAAGACAATATTTTTTGTTTCGATCCACGGGAATAGGTCCATAGCGTACAACCGAATCCCGTGTACCGTCCGACATCAATTCCGGTCTTTCGTCCGTCCGTCCAAAAAGAGGACGAGAAACAGTTTTCGGCGACGTACTAACTCCGAGAACGATGCCTTCTGTCCGTCCAAAAAGCGGACGAGAAGCAGTTTTCGTCGACGTACGAACTCCGCAGAACTCCCCTTCCTTCCCTCCTGCGTTCCACATGAATGCTGTCACTGCCGATCTTGCCCGATCCTTTTCCCTCTCACAAATTGAATCTCCTGCGACAAATCCTCACTCTGTAGCAAATCTCTGGATCCTCAAGTAGCCACAAGCAGTTTCCCGATCTCCAATTTCGCCAACAATTTTCGTGAATAGATCATCCCGCCGCCTGCTGCGCATGCATCTGTGGATTCCTCTGTAGTTTCCGCCATGAATTTGCACCGATAACTTAGCAAGGAGAACATGAGTGTAATTTAGGAAGGAGAACATGAAGAAGCTCCAAGCGCAATCTTCGCCACGTAGTTCTAAGCCCAGCAGCAGCAGCAGCAGCAGCAGTAACAGCAATAACAATAGCACTAGCAATGGAGGTGACAACAATGATCCATCTCTCAATATGCGCACCTTGGACGACACTCTTCCCCACGCTCCTTCTACGTCCAGGTAATCATCAACACCGACTTGTTGTTTCATCAACCTTTTTCTGGACTCTGAATTGTTGTGATCATTTAGGGCGAGAAGTCGTCTGTTTACTTTTCTTTTGAGGTCAACTGGACGAGTAATGAACGTGTTAAGATGCAATCAATTAACCTAAAATTATAGTTTCTATTGTTAAAATGAGACTCATTGATTCTTGATAGCAATTGCAAAGGGATTCCAATCCGCCTTTCTTTTGAGGTCAACTGGAAGAGTAATGAACGTGTTGAGATTCAATCACTTAACCTAAAAGTATAGTTTCGATTGTTAAAATTACTTATTGAGCAATTGCAAAGGGATTCCAATTTGGATGCTGTATGCAAATGTTACAAAGGTTCAAAGTAGACAACCTAAAACTAACATTTTGTTAAGCTTTTTTTGAGGTCAATTGACGTTGCATAATGTGCAACATTGGAAGAGTAATGAATCATGTTGCGATGCAATCAATTGGTTTACAGTAGAATGAGCTATTTCCGAGCAAATTTCACCTAGTGAGGTTTGAATTTTTTGTCAAATTGAGCCTGAAGTTTAGGCAAAAGTTGTTATAATAGTTCAAAGTTAGATTTGCTAATTCCAGTGTCCTAGATTTGTACGTTATGCAATCTTGATTTATGAGGGCACGCGTTTGGCGATGAGCTAGAACCTATTTTGTGAGCAGAACACCCTGATAGAAATTTATTATTGGTTTGGAGGAGGTCTGATTCTCCACCAAAGGTCTTTGTGCAATGAGTATCTATTTATTGTCTAGATTTACGAGGGCGTGCTTTTGTGTAGGCGCTTGGTTCTAGCTCATTTTGTGGGCACAAGAGCTTGATAGAAATTTGTGATTGGTTTCAAGCAGGAGGTCTGGTCCTGCACCAAAGGTGCCTAACCCCAGAAGGGCCAGTCTGGATCAGCAAGCGTCGGCAAAGGTGCCAACAACAAGCAGCAGAAGAGCCAGTTTAGACCAGCCAGTTGTGAGAAAGCCTTCAAACATGAATATCAGTCCTCGCGTCTCGGTATCCAACCAATCCACAGTGAGCTCACTTGGTAAACAAAGCATGAAGAAGGAAGGGACTAGCAGATTTCGGAAGGTTTCCACTCAGAGCCCTGATTTGAAGCAAAGTGGGAAAGAAGGGGAAGCCATTGCTGGTAGTCTGCCTATGGACTCTCTTTGCCTTTGCCTTCAAAAGCTGCAGTCTGTATACCATGTTGTCACTTGTGCTTCCGTCTGCCGGCATTGGAGAGAAGCCGTGCTTTCTGACGTGGTAAGTTCATGTTTTTCTGAGCAGTTCATATGAGGACCTTTTTTTTTTGCTCAATCATATATATGTTTTTTGAGCAACACATGCAATCTTCTTCATGGTCTAGTAGGGTTTAAACCCTTCAGATGTTTGCATTTTGCGAAGTGAAGGTATTAGGTTTGAAAGCATTCACCAGGGTCGGAAAGATATCTGGGATTCTCTGTCCAGGATCAACACACATGTATAGAGGCCTTTGTGTTTTTCTTTGAATGTTGTTCCATGTGGTTAGATTTTCTTGTGGAGATTTATCGTGAGAACTGATTTCACCAGATTTGCTGAATATAGGTCTGGAAAGCTTTATACGTACGATGGTGGCATCAGGAGGAAGAGAACGGAGCATCACCTCAGACAATGAGATTGCCACCAGGATTTGGCACTTGGAGAGAGATTTTTATATCCAAGTATTCGGAAGGGGTTAGTTGGTTGCTTGCTTGGATTCCAATACTTTGGTTTTGAGCAGTGTATATGTTTCAGCATTCAGTGAGAAACAAGGTTTTCAGTAGAATTAGACTGTCTCAGGAACTTCTAGACAACATCATAAAGAGAATCTTTTGCTGTGATTCATGGGGAGGTCTCCTATGATCTTACAGAGGCCTCCCCGTGAATTATGAGGAAGAAGAGCCTCATTACGATTCTAAAACTTCCTGAAATAGTCTAATTTGAATGAAGACACCACGCTGATAGATGTAAATCCGCAGGGTTTTGTCATTCAGATATCAAGCTGATAAATATCACTGTGCATACAGAAGCGGAAGATTCAGTCCGAAGTAATTACTCATGGCGTGAATGCAGGATGGCTTCATATTCGTAGAATGCTTGACAGGCGTGGGAAACAAGGTCAGTTACCTTCACGTCACAGATGCTTCGGTCACTTGATCTGGACGTTTTGCAATTATCTGAACGTGGGGATTTATACGTAGCGATGGAACTAGTTATGAACCTCAAACTAAAAGTATTAACGATGAAACTTCACTTGTGTGCATTTTAATGTTACTGTGAAATCTTGTCGAATCTTTTGAGTCTATTGTGAAATAAATTATTAAAAGTAAACCTTGCATTATTTTTAGGTAATAATTTACCATGCAATTTTTAGTGTGATTTAGATCTTCTTAACTCTCACGGGGAGGTCAATATAGAGACGAATATAACTAGCGACCGATTTACCATTTGAATGTTTGTCATATGTGTGATCGCGGGTGTGTGTGGTAGTACATCCGCTTTAAGTTTTATAGCATAATCTTGTGTGTGCAGTCAGAGATTGTATGCCTGGGGATACCATGCGAAAGATTGTGGAACAGTTGGGACTTGCATTTCATGTTCAAATTAATCGGGATACACCCATTCGACTGAGAGGTATGTAAAAGCGGTTCTTATTGTATTGCCCTGAGTTGAAGTGTGGTTTCGAAGTTTACTTAAGGACCAAGGGTTCATGGTTTTGAAATGACCAATTTGATCAATTGGTCATATTGTGAAAAACACAATTCAGACAGAGCCAAATTTTATATCACTGGAATCAGTGAAGAACATTGCATGTGTTGGTAAAAATATGAAACAAAATTGAACAAAGAAAGTCCCCATATGACGTACTCAAAACATGAGGTTTCTTGATCCTTTAGGGTTTACGTGTGGTTACCATTGAAGATGAGTGTCACAGCTCTAATGGAGACCTTTTTTTAATTTCCTTTGCTCTGGGGTGGTGTGCAGGTAGGGCTTCTGTGGTTTACTTTCCCGGATCTTGTCTCTTGCGGTATCCTACAAAAACCACAAAAAACGGCCTCAGCCTTAGATCCCTGAAATCCTTCAAAGTAAGCACTGTTATTCTACTTCCCCAAACTAAAAATAGAAGGTACACTTTGGAAGCGAACAGTCAATCACAGTAACTTCCAAAACTGTTATTGACTTTCTATTCTTCAAAAATGAAAGACATGATTTCTTTTTCTATTGGTACATTTTGTTAAGTGTCTTAAGTGATTTGTTGTCTCTGCCCCCACAAGGGGAGAGACCACGAAAACACTTCGTTTTCAGGAGTCACACGGCTGGACAGTATAAACAAGCCGTAAGAGTAAATCTGGGATAAATACTAAGGCAGAGACTACGCGACTAGCCGCTTGCTTCAACTCGTTTAGGTACGGAGCAGGCAGCCACTTTTGGCCATTTAGGCACTTCAGTTCTAGTAAATATGTCTTGTCTGTTCTTGCACTGAACAGTGACAGGATTAAAGCTGACTGCGCTTAGTAGAATTATTGGTTTCAAACCATAGGTCTATATCATTCTTGAAAGCTCTTGCTTGTTACTGCAGTGTCTCAGAACTGGAAAATGTTGTAGTTAATTGTCTCTACTCCCAGGGGAGAGACTAAGCATGGTTTGGCAGGTCACAGCGACCAGCGACCGGCTCCTACGAACATGTACAGTGGCAAGTTTTGGTGTACAAATGGACGAGCAGTGGGAGATGGTGTCAAGGGAAGGGCAGAATCCCGGACCTCTGCGGCTATTGCAGCAAACTCCAAAGCAGAGCACGTCATGGATTGTTGGTACATTGTTTGAAGGCATGCATGGCATTGATGGGTTCAGCATGGAAGAGCATGGGGAGGAACAAGTCATACTTCTTATGGCCAGCTTGCATTTGAGCGACCTCGTATGGATACTGATGGAGCTTGGAGAGGGTGCTACACCCCAATCTTCACGTCGTATTTATCACGACCAGATGAATCCTCCTTATGGTATGATACACCCACAGCTTCTGTCTGTTTTGTCTCATATATTAAACTTCAAGTGCCTTAGTGGTCAAAAGTGGCCACTTTCATATCTATAAGACTTGAAATGAGTCATTTAGGAAGCTTCTCTGTACTATTAGAAACAAGACAAGACAGTATGGCCTACATTATGGGATATGTTCAGAAAGTTACCATTGCTAACTCTATCGGCCAAAGTTGAATTTCTATTTTTAGTTCAGGCTCTAAGGGATTGCACTTTTTACAAGCAGCACTTAGACGTTCAAGTAATGCATAGTTCCGGAGGTTTGGATCTGAAACTGTGAAAGATGGTGTTGTTATGACAGGTTTATATAACTGGCATGCAAGTATCCAGCTTCATACTTTTGGCAAACTTCTATGGGGGCAAGAGTTTCACCAGGTACAATTATGTAGGTCAAGAGAGTAGCTAATAGGACGTGGTGATGAATGCTTTCCTGTATGAAGTATAATTCGTGAAGATTGATTATTTTCTGCAACAAAACTGTTTGATTGGTCATTGAAATGCTGTCTTGAACGCTGTTGCAGGTGTTCTGGAGCCCACGAGAATCAACACCAGGTCAAACAGCTGTGTTCTTACTAATCTCATCTGTACGTGTCCTTCCCAAATCACCTTATGTTATTTCGTGTTAACTAGCATGACGTCAGCTGTTCATGATAAGTCAGGAAGCTGCAAAATAGCACTTTGTCACAACTTAGAAAAGATCATTCCAGCAGGAAGTATATCATAAATTTGTTAAGTTTTGTAAATGATTACACAGATGAGCAAGCAAGCAAGCTCTTAGAGCATAGCAATGTCCATTCAAGGAAGTCAAGTTTCCAAGGAATCATTACCTTGGCAACTATGGTGTCAACTTTAGTCCCATAAGGTAGAGGATACTATTTGTATCACTTTAAGCATTTTACATACATGGGAGTGTGATTTTTGGGAGATTGGTATAGAGCTGTGTAGAGAGCACCTTGGGTGCAAGAGCCCAATCTGTTGAGATCAAATTTTTATTACTATGTATAATTTCTTATTCAATTTCAAAGTGGGAGGTTGTAGAGCACAAAAATTAACAGTAGACAGCCTCATTTCCATTCAAAGATGAGTGGCCAAGTCCGCTTGCTAATTGGCGGCCAACCAAAGTGCATGAATAGATGAGCTGTTGTTGGTAACAGGGGTCAGCCAATACGAGACAGAATCAGGTCCCGTACGGTTTTAATATCCTGTACTGTAGTATCTGATTTAATTTTCAATGGGATTATGTAGCATGAGGTGTTTCCGGGGATCCTGACTTCACCGTGGCGGACGGAAGTGTTTTCGGGTGAGCTCCGGGGTGTCTTCATGTTGGACTTCACACTCTGGGACCCGGGCATGGAAATTGCATGGCACTGTACTCGTGCTGTTAGAACTTACCCAGCTGAGTTAGCCACTGTTGAGGTAAGTACTCTGACTTCTACCCTAATCTCTGCACTCTTTTGAAGTAGAGATGGAGCACCTCATTTCTTACATGAGGGGTTATCAAACCACAATCATGTCTTAACCAGGGTTAGAATTATGTCTTCCTACACTTTAAGAACATGAAAGAAGAAAGGGTTGTGATAGGTATCTTGTTATCCCCTAAAGGACCAAGAAACCCATGTTTTTCTTAGTAGTTTTGAGTTGATCCTATGTGGACTACTCTTTGTTTTTTAACAACACATGCAATGTTCTTCACTGATCCCGGTGATACAAAGTTTGGTCCCATCTGAATTATATTTTTCACAACATGATTGATTTAATTCGTCATCTTAAAACCATGAATCGTTCGTCCTTTAGGGGTTAGCACTCCAATTCTAGAATACTTTATGACATGCACAAACAGGGGAATCAAATAGGTAATTGAGATAATTTTGGTTGCTTTCAGGAAAAGGGTTATTTATATCAAGCATAGAAAACGAGGTTTGATAACCTATAGTGTTGCGTGGTTGCAGTATGGTCCACCTGGATTGGATGGCGAGAGGGTACATACAGGTGTGCAGGATGATAAGCAAGGAGTGAGCGTGTCCATGAACTTGTGCACTCCGTTTGCCGATGGAGGATGGGGTGCCACCCAAGAGCTGGACAACACAGTGGTCATCACAGACCTCCGGTTTGCATTGACGCCCAAGTTCCTGGAGTCTTGGTTTGGCCGCTCTAACCTCTAGTTAATTTGCACATATGGCAGATTAATTGGCAGTAGCTGTCCTGCCAATGTCTTCAAATTCTCGACTTGGTACACCAACCAATCGGTGCATATTTCTCTCGCATAAAACTCGTGAAACTATTCATTATTTGGTATGCTATTGATGATATGGGCTTAGTGTATCCCATGAATTGTGACTTGAACACGATGGTGTCCATTGTGCTATTTATGTATTTGAGATTCATCCTCAAGCTAAATAAACTATTTGCAATAATTTGCAAATCCTCGAAATTTTTGTAGCAGCATTGTGGGCAGTATCGGATTGCATGCAACAAACTCCAGTCTCTTTGTTCTACCAACCTTCTTTCTCCGTGACTTGGTAGGTAGCACAACTCACTGTAGGATGTCACATGTAATCCAATATTTAAATTATAATAGAACACATCATGTAGACAAGGACATTTGGTTTTTTGCATGGGTTTATTATGTCTTTGGATTGATATGAGCTGGCTGGCGATTATTTGAGCTTGGCTTGATTGGTGTTTCAATACTGGACTATCGTACGTGAGGGTCAGATTGGTGTCAAAATTTAATTTCTATGTCAGATTTTGAGAGGACATGTGGTACTTTTCAATAATTTTTTTTTTAATATATGTCGAAACTGACCATGACGTAGGGTACCAATTTGAAGAACTTGAGGTACAGTAAATTATGAATTGAAGTTAGGAATTTCAGATCCAAGGACCCATTGTTATGACAAATGGTCTCCAAGCCATGTGGGATTGGACCTTCATCAGTCCCTCATCAGGAACTTCAAGGCATGTGAACATGGTGCCAGGATGGTGCATTGAAATGCAATTAAGATAATTTGGTGCCAACCTCCATACCAACCTAGTATGGATAAAATGACACTAAAATGACCTGTATGCGGCCTTTGGTGTCAAAATGGCACCAAAATAGGTTGACCCAACTTTTCTGATGCTTGCTTAACCTTTAAGCATGCAAGGAGCCCCGTGGAGCCATGTTTGATCGTTTTTCAGTCAAACGCTGATTTTTACCTAGTTTCTAATTTCAAATGAAAATGGTCCCAACTAAGAAAGTGTGGGAGCTACATCAGGAACTTCAAGGCATGTGAACATGGTGCCATGATAGTGCATTGAAATGCAATTAAGATAATTTGATGCCAACCTCCATACCAATTTAGTATGGGTAAAATGACACTAAAATGACACTAAAATAGTCTAGTCCAACTTTTCTACTTTCTAGTCCAATTTATGGTTCTTCAAAATTGTTAAAATTACGTTTTTTATAGCACTTTAACCCTTTTAGGACCAAGAGGCCAAATATGGCTTCATGTTTTTTTTAGCAGTTTTGAGTGGGTTCTATGTGAAGTTTCTATTGTTCAAATTTATTTATGTTTTTGGTCAACACATGCAATGTTCTTTACTAATTTTGGTGATATAAAATTTGGTCCTATCTGGATCATACTTTTCATTATATGAATGATTGAATTTGTCATTTTTAAACGATGAATTCTTGGTCCTGAAAGGGTTAAAGCTCAGAACCCTAAAATTCTAATATACACTGCACAAAAAGTTTTTCAATCGAATTTCTTCTTATGTAAACATGAGAACCATTCTACCTACACATTGTTGTTCATCACTATTATTTAAAATTTTCCTTAAAAAATCATACTATTTAGGCATTTTTGGAATTACTATGACTATTACAAGAGAAAAACTTTGAAAAATCTTATAAAAATCATTTTTATTTAAATAATTATGAAACAATGAGTGTAGATCGGTTTAACAATAAATTATATGAGAAAAATACCAAAAAAAATTATTACATTTTAAAATGTGAGAAATTGATGAGGTTTGACCAGGTAAATGTAGTGTGGACGCTTAAGGGTTAACTCTTTAGCGCGCTTTTGTCCATATTCTGGACGACGGATGATTTCAAGAGCTTGTATCTCTGTCGTTTTGGACAATTTCTTTCATTCAATTTTTTTCCGGTTTGTGAGATAGTTGAGTACAACAACTGTCATTTGGTGCATACTTGTGTTTTGCATAATTTTTTAGCAACAACAAAAGACATTTATGTCAATTTGCACCAAAATTTGTGTATTACCTAGCATGGTATGGACAGATGAGGGACTAATTTGGTCATGCATGAAGAAAAATAAAATAAAATCCATGGATTGTGGCGGTTACATGGTTGTCTTGAAGTTAGTAAAAATATTTTGATAGTTAGCTTCCATAGTACAAACATCATCAAATAATATTGTAAACAACAAAACCATGATAAATATTGTAAAGATGTTTGAGAGAATATTGCCACTTGGCTACATGTAACATGTTATTGGGTGAAGCACGTAATTTTCAAATTACAAATGAGATGGCGGCAATCTTGAATTTCGGCATTCAAGGCCCACTCCGACTGCAGGACTACCAATTCTTCATAGTAGCCATTGTATTAGGCCAATGTTGCTATTTCTCAAGCTAAAATACCTCTCTATGACATAGATTGTGTGATTTTTACACTTCCAGTATGCATTCATTCATATCAGGCAAGCAAAATTGCGGCTTGAGCCCAAAAAAAATAAAAAAATAAAATTGACTATATGACCAAATAGTTATACATTGCATCTTCGCAAGTATAGCATGGCCAATCAAGAACTCGTTAGACGACTTACAGTCCTTCAAGGAGCACACATTGTAATCGCAAAGTGGGCAAGGCAAGAGAAGTACCTCCTAGAGAAGCGAGTGAAGTCAAGAATTAGAAGATCAAACACTTCCAAGGGGCTCCTATTCTTATTCTACTATCACACCTCATATATTCTTCGTTGGCGTGAGCGATGTCCTGAAGGTCATCCACTTGGCTTTTTAGAAGCTGTATATTGTGTTTTGAGAGAAGATTTGTGGCATGATGTCAACAACGACGGAAGAAGTGACACCCTCGGGCCATTGGAAGTTAGGATGGCTACAACCTTCCAGAAAGAAGCGGCCCACCTTTTGCGATCCCCCTTCTGCAATCCGCACATGAGGATACCGAGGGTATAGTCAGCCAATGCTCAACCTTGAGGCTCAATCAATTAACATTGTCGTTGCCGATAACACATCGACATTGGTGTCGTTACCATACTACCCAACCAACACATGGACAAGCGTCCCACAATCCATACATTTTGGATGGAGGTCCGCGGCCAACCTTGTCGTCACGTGCCTAGGCAACCCTATAGCAAGAAGTCCCGCCAGTGATACGGCCAATACCTCACCAAGTGTCGTAGCCAGAAGAAGCGGCAGCTCCACAAACAGAAATCTAACAGCCACAACACATTTACCAAGCTCATGACATTGATGCCGCGTCAATACATGCAACGCCAAATCCAACATGAAGCATTGTGGTAACTTGACAACATGCTTACAGCGACACCCATGGGACTCCCTGCAAAAATGCCTGCGCTGCCTCGTGTCATCACACAACCACTATCCGTCTATATTTCTGCAGCAAAAGTAAGTCAATTCAATCCATTTGATGCTCCTTGGAGTCAGTACATGTTGGGCAGCGCATAGCATTCTTACATGGCTACTAGCTCACGCAAAATACTCTACGTTGTGCAATGTAAAGACAATGAGATAAGACATTTTCCATTTGGTGTGCTAGAAATCATTACTTCTTTAGTGAGAGATAAGAGTGTGGGGGAAGAAATGGACGGATTAGAAGATGTTGCAAACATTGAAGGAAAAGGTCATGAGGCCTCCTATTGCATGAGCGGCGACGTCGAGGATGAGGAAGTAGAAGAATCCTGATGGAGATGGAGGGCAAATATAGAGCCATCGAAGAAGCTAGCGCTTCAACGTTCATCCCTGCTATAGTGCCCACATCGCATGGTGGGCATAAGCGCTACGTTTAAGGGCGTTCAATACCAGCATACACAACCCACCAATCAAGTTGCCACCACGTCTCACAGTCCGCTGACCAATCTGAGTAGTCCGCATGTGCAATGCCACTTCCAGATTCCAGTGGCCCACATGGATAGCGACGACATTGAAGTACTGTACGTGGTATTCTTGTGAATGGCAGTGTCCAAGATGTACCTCCACACTTGCTGCAAGCACCGGATCTTCTCATGTTGAATTGGATTCCACTAACTGAGTCACTAATGGAAGATTTCGTTGATCGCAGTGATGTCGTTGTCAGGTAATGAATTCCACTACTTTTTCTTTTTCTAGTCTGAAACAATCTCCACAATCCATTCAAGAGTGTCAAGTGTTGTCCACATTGCATGCGAAGTTGAAGCACAAGCTGTCCAGAGCGAATAATATATGAAGCCCATGTACATGCCATGTTTACTAGTCAAGGCATATTTAAAAGTCTCTCAACAATCCAACAATAAATAGACTACTTTGACAAATGCTCTACTGGAATACTCTATGAAGATTGATTTGTCAAAAATTAGTTGTCAATGAAGCGACATGAACTGATGACCGGGATAATATGTCTTTGAAATAAAATCATATTTACGTTTTGAACAAGAATGTGTCAATGCAATCCACTGAAGTCCACTGAAGTAAAACCAATAATACTTTTTCAAGAATAATTTTTCTAAGAAGTCCAAGAATACTTTCTCTAGCGCTGTCCAGAGTCCTAGAGTCATTTTCTATACCCTATCTATTTGTGTTAATAATAATTTTCCAAATGTGTGAACAATAATTTTGGACATGTTCGTGTGAGAAGAATAATTATGTTTTAAGAATAAGTTTCCGGTGTCCATAGGAAGAAGCAGTATGTCCAAGCATCATTTTCTCAAGAAGGCGTTTTACAGATACAAGGAGAGCTCTACGTCGCAACTTGTGATCATCTATATTCAAGTTTATTGACATAATAGACTACTGACTACAGTGGAATTAAATCGCTTCCAAAATTACAGCTTGATTGAACAAGAATTATAGCCTAGTCATCTTAATACTACATGAACAACATTTTAATGTGCACATTTTTGCTCTTGCCAACTAGAAATTAAGTACGATAATGTGCAAAATATTCCTATTATATTGACCAAGTGAATTATATTTTCCTCAAAATGAGCCCGAAGAGCCCTCAAAGAGGGAAGGTGATTTGAAACCCCGGGGAGGCAAGCCCACTCATTATAAAGAGCTTTATTATATCTTTTTTTACAAAATAATATGACATTTATTTTAAGAATTATTATACATTTTATTATAAACATAATAATAATTTTTTAATAATAATGACATAATCAGGTCATTCACACACATCTATATATCCATTCATTATTTAGTATATAGCCAATAAGATATATGCAATACTATGATTCTTTATATTTATCTCAATATACATTTTATAAATTACAATGTTGCAACATGTATCATTCAGACATGTGTATATATATATATATATATATATAGAGAGAGAGAGAGAGAGAGAGAGAGTAGACATTATCAGTCACCCCAAGGCTGGGTACTTCTAGTCCATTCAAGTGTCAAGGCAAAATCATATCAAGTATACAAGATTCTAATTCATTCCATTATAATCCGGATGCCACAACATAGAAGAATCTGTTCAAGACAGTACCAAGTGTGTTTGCCTGTGTGACAAGTAACGGATAGTAACTATCAATCTTTACAGTCCTTCATGACCAATATGAAACAAATAGAATCATATAGATTCTATCTGGACCGGGAGGGTGGGAGGGTACTTAACAGAACCTATGTAACGTATCACTGTACTCATCTTGCTTTTATATAATCAAGCATACCAGGAATACATTCCCACTACTAAACAAGTATAGTGTAAATTTACACCCTTACAAGCCTGGTATTAGCAAAAGATTACACACAAACTCACCTCTGGCAAAGCAAACCAGATAGCTTAAAATCATGTACCAAATTTTATACAAGAATGATCACCACCAGGTGCAAGAACACAAATCATGGAGATAAGTGATCACTAGAAGAAAGAAGCTAAGAAAAGCTGGAGTTCAAGGTAAGGGAATGAAATCTCGGAAGCATAGTGCAGTAGTCAAATTTTGGGAAGTCCTGCCTCACCTGTGCCCATGCCCCCAACAATCACACGTGAGTGTTAGTAGACGTACACGAGGTATCAGCAACAAGACTTCAAGTTGTTATCCTATCCTAAAATTTAATCACGCACAAAAAACCAGATCAAGAACCGAAAACATGCAACGACACAGTTTGCATGCTTCAGGTATCCCTCACAAGCATCGATACAACTCTCGCAGTGAAAACACGCACAACAACACCTGTTGTGTCATTTTGGTATCCATGCAGTAGCCGGACAGAATCAAGCACGGCACGCGCGCAACAAATTACGACCAAAGCCAGGAATCAAGGACCAAGAAACGCTTGCAGCAAGCGGCGTCACTCACACTATAACCCTACGTCATTCTTGCATGCTCAAGGCAGCAGAATCGAGGAAGACAAGGAGGGGCCTGAAGAACTGTCCATGTCAGCGGGTATTACCCTAGTGTCAGCCCAGTAGCCAAGAACCGAAGTCCTTACCTGGCCAGAAACCCTATATACATGTAGCAGTGGGCGATACCATGGTCAACCCATGTATATGCATGGAAACTCAAATCCAGGGTGTGCATAACTCCAGTGTGCATATACACAGCGGTTTATGTATCCGGACTATCCATGCTGGCATTTATCAGTACTGGGCGTTATTCCTAGTATATGAATAGGAGTATGAATCCAAGCTTGTACATCGTTGTGCACATATCCGGAGCTCACCTGCATATAACCAGTGTACAACTGGGATGTGCCTGCTGGTACATATACCCACAATGTTTATAAAAGAAACCCTGAGCTTTATACACAGTGCATAACAGTAGGAGTTTAGCTTCAAGTACGTGTCAAGTATATTTACTTAGGTTAAAATAATAGACTAAGTTAAAAATATCATATCATACCGAAATGGTGTGTCTAAAGTATCCTCATGTCTGCGTAGTAGTGCACATGACACAGTTTGGCAGAGACGAGAGAGAGAGAGACGTTAATCATTTTTTGTATGCCACTGCTTAATCACGTTAGCCTTTTTGATGCATAATCATGTTAGTATTTGGGATACATAATCACGTTAGCATTTGGCCATTTGGGATGCATAATCATGTTAGCATTTTGGTTAGCATAATCACGTCCATAATTTTCATCACTTTCGTATGATTTTGTGTGATTTTGTAACCAAAGGACCATGGTGTACAATACGCATATATGATAATACGTATACTATCTTTTGTCGTTTTTGACAAAATATATTTTAGTAAGTACAAAAAATGTCAACTTCTTAACGGTACTAAGTAGAGAGAGAGAGAGAGAGAGAGAGAGAGAGAGAGAGAGAGAGAGAGAGAGAGAGACCCGCCACCAAACCCCTGGTTAGCAATGGCTCTGAAAAGAGTGAGACCTGGTAACTATGTCAACACTCTATTCAGAGGTGCATACCAGGCTCATCTTTAATATTATCCATACTCCATGGTAAGGATAATTGTATCTCTCAACTGTAGAAGTAGTAATGAGGTTAAAATTACTCCTTTGTACTTTTAGACAAATAGGTAGTAGAGTTTGGAGATAAACATCAACAGTATTATTCATGTATCCTTACTTGCTCAAAGCTTGTATTATGAAATTGATATCAACTTTTGAAGCTGGAAAGTGGCCCAACGAGAGCCAGCCTGCGACTTTCTCGGAGAGACGTCTCTGGAAGCCATTTCCTTCTAGTGTTTGGATCAACGAAAAAACCTCAGCGGTTGCTAACTGATTGTCGTTTGAGAGGTATAATATTGGAAGAACTTGGGAAATAATAATATTGTACGCATTACGTACAGGGCGGTTAGAGCAGAATATAATGAATTGAGTGTATTGGAACGGCAAGGCACGTCGTTTATCAAATTTTTTGATATTAAACCGTGACGGGTTCATAGTGTTCAAATCAAATTGAACATTCATGAAATGAGCTGAAATTCCCCGTAGAGGATTGTCTGCATCGAATTTCTCAATTTCCGGCTTAATTTCCAACACATGTAGCGGGTATATCCAGAAGGGGTTGTCCATGGTACGTGGCTGTGTAGGGTCAAGGAATTGGTCGGGATTCTGAACATTGAGCCAACATATGTCATCAATGTAACGAAAAGCATGATGAAATTTAGACATCAAGTCTGTGCGGCCCAACTTGGCTAGGCGTTGGATAAACTTTACTTCGTAAGACATGAGGTATAAGTTGCACCATAGTGGTGAACAACTAAAACCCATCGGAATTCCTTTTGTTTGACGCCAGACATGGTCACCAAGCATGACCATACAATTGGTCATGAGCCAATTGTGCAATCCCAACAGTCTCTCTAGTGGCATTTGTATCCAGCAACCATACCTTGGTTGGGAGGTGCTCCAGCAAGTAGACACTGGTGTGCTATCACTGGCGATCCTTACCCAAAGATGGGTGTTGGCCTTGGGGTGAGTCAATGCGGCTTCACGGTATCCAATTTTAAGTAGGAAAGTAACCGCATCAAGAAGATTATCAGGGCCAAAAAGAGGGATGGATTCAAATCACTTGGTTATGTCAGCAACATAGATCACTACAAGAATATATGTGTCCTAATTGACAAAATATTGATAAAACTTTGTCAACTGTCCCGTCAATTAGGAGACCCTGATTCGGACACTTAGTTGACTTAATGTAGTTAATTCGGCAGTCAAATCGGACAACATTACACGTCAGCAAATTCTTCTTGTGCGGCAGCTGCCACGGTGTATTTCCCTTCGCCAGTACGCTGCCATGGTGTATTTACCTTCGCCACTACGCTGCCATGGTGGATTCACCCTTCCTGGTTGAAAGAATTTTTACTACTACGGATTAGGAGTTAAACATGGTCATACTATATAAAGCATGAGCCACAGTTTCTTCGAAGTTTCCATTTTGGACTGTCACAATCCATATCGCTGCGGACATGTGGACCAATGGCTTCCCTTGCAATTTTTGTGACTGTATAGCTATTTTATAGTATGCTGTCCACGTGGGTAATGGAAGACCAATGAGATCATAATAAGAAATAAGAAGCGGTTTCAAAATTTGTGATATTAAAATGCACATGCACGGGTTTAGTGTCCAGTACAGTTCCACTACACTATATACATAAACAGTGACTGCAGCGTTCTCTGTTTTGGCCAAAATGTACATGCACATTTGCACATATAAAGCCTCTATATATTGCTGCATATAGTACTATGACTAAATTCGGGTACTATTCTTGTAAGACTACTACTCTGCAAAACTGGAGTTCATGGTGCGATGAATACACCTTGAACAAACTATATATACTGTACGCAGAACATCATATTTGTGATCAATGTACTTGATCAAAACAGTACTGCACGACACCACCAATCCACTGAAACGTTGACAAAAACCTTATCCCTCCCGTCTCCGACTGTTCTGCTCCTACCCACTGTCTCCAAGCTTAATCATCTTTCTCCTCCACCAATATCATTTATCTTGTGCTGCGACAACTGCTTCAAACAAAACCATTATAATCGTAAGTGACATGGAATTAATTCAACGGTCTCTCATTCTGCAAACGTCCCGATTGTCATTAGTTATGCAAGGATGACATGTTTGGTTGTTCCAATATACTGTCGTTCACAGTGAAATCTGTTTATCCAGCACATGCGCTCATTGCACAATAACTTCTATACTACAGGTGAGCGAGGTGATGCCAGAAACCCATGTCTGCCAAGAACCGATATATCAAAGTCTGAACCGTATTACTTGATGTCACTGGTGCATACTCAAATTTAGGGAGAGCATTCAAGTTAACTTACTCATGTTATTATGACCTCTTGGCTTTTTTCTTTGACCGACCTGATTTGCGGATGGTTTGACTGCCTCCCGGATCTGCAGCCTCCTCTCCAACCTGTACAACAACATTTTGCCACCACTCATGTTACAAAGTTTTATTTTCATATTCCCTCTACATAGAATGAGTTTGTCGATGTTATATGAATTCAGGAGTTGTACGTTATACTTCAGTGACCACATAATGACAATAACACTTATAGTGCTTACAATTCACACCTGCATGGCTTCCACATTCTCTGCAACTGGAACTTGTTCTACCAAGTCGTCCTCAACCGGCAGTTGCTCAGATATTTCATATGCCGGCGGTTTAGCATTGGTTTCAGCTCGCAAGGCCTCTTTGCTAACCGTACCCTCGTTCTTCTTCCCCTCGAGCGCTTCCAACCGCTGCATCATTTTCATTACCATGGGGTGTCGTGCGAGTTCCTCTTCCGATATGGACAACAGTCTCGATGAAATACTGCTGTTCGTTGCACGTTCCATGTTTGCTCTACTACCTTCGTTCAGTTGTACCCCTGCAGGAGAAGTTCACATTGGATTAGAAATATATTGATGACATTCCCCATGTGGTTCTCGGGAAAAATGTGGATGGTCCTCACCCTCAAAATGCACACGTGCATTCCTACTCCCATGCATGATATTATCCATTTCTTTCTTGCGTTTAGAGCGGCCGCCGTAGCCCTTGTCTCTGGCCATCTCAAAACAGACTTCTTCAGGTTCGGGAGATCTTTTGAATTTCTTCCGCAGTCTTTCACGCACCCCAACCTCACCTGAAGGTCCAGTCCTTCCAAAGTTGACTCGACTTGCATTGGCTCGACTGCATATTTCGGCCTTCTTGATTGTTGCTGGGCTCTCTAACTGCCGTTGCAACAACCGCCATGTTCGATCGGAGACATCATCTGGTTTAGGCTCCTCCATGCGTATTTTTTTCCATAGTTCGGACCGCCTCAACGACACACCGCGAGCGATAACCTCCTTCACATATTTGTCCTTTATAGGTCCACTATACTCCCACGTGTGTTGTATCCAATCCGCTATCTCTTTCACTTCAGATTCTGGTTGCCTGTTGATGTTTCCGATGGCTGGGTCAAGCTTCCTGGATATTAGCATCAACTCCTTCCGCCAATTACTCACTCCCTGCCCATAAGGCTCTTGGCTGTGCTCGTCAATTAACAAATAGTTCCTCGGGAGACCATCACGGCGACGCCTATCGCCTTCTCTCTCTCTAGAGGCCTGTGCGTGTCTGCGTTCTCTCCGTTTCTCGGTTTCAGTTGCATATAAATCTTCATGAACGTTCTCAATGTCAGCTATTTCTCCTGATCTTGTATGTTCTTCCAGGTCTTCCTCTTCGGCGTCTTCCTCTTGACTGTCCTCACTATGTTCGACATTGTCTTTGTCGTTGTAGAAGGAAAACGTGTTTGACTGCTCCTCACGCACATTGCGAACCTTGCACTCTTTCTGAGTGTTTCTGTCTTCAAAGTTCCGTACAAAGTCCTGATAAAAACCATGATCAGAAATGCTTGTAATATATTCTGAAAACATGCTACCAAGCCATTACTGCAGAACGGTATGTAGTCTACTAGTTACTATTTACACTTACGTCTAATCTTCAGTACTTACTCATAGTACTCACACATCACCTAGTATGTTATGTTTGATACCACTACTGTAATGTTGGAGAGTTCAGCAGTGCTATGTTCCACTCCAGTTTTACCACTAACTAATACTCTAGCAATCCATTGTAACGAACTAGTCACAGTCACTTCAAACTTTAGACAGTGACTGTGATAAATTAAATGTCTCACCTAGCCAGAATACATTATTTACTATACCGTAACTACTGTAAACTTGAAGTTCATGCTACAAGAGTATACGAACATTTACCATTTCATGTCAAAAATCCCCCCATGACATTATATGTAGATAATTATATGCATACGTGATGATATAGGTTTAGGAAATACTTCTCTGTCTCTGGGCCTGTCTGTGGGTACTGGTTTTCTTCTACGCACTTCGTCTAAATGATGACCCTGAGAGTGCATGTGAGTATTACTGCGCTGGATTCCTTGACCACTCTCACGATGTTCAAAGGTACGGTGTTGGCTGCCTTCTCCCCCTTGGTGTTGTAATGAGGAGCCTTGACTTCGAGAAGGATAATGCCTTTCCACATTTCTTGCTGTTGGCGTTGTCGTTGCTCGATTCGTAAAAGTACTTCGCAAACCTGACCCCGATCCTGTACAAACCCCACGCTGTTGTAGTGCAGAACAGTCACCTCTTTTCGTGGGACCTTGTGATTTTTCTCTTGTTTCTGTTATCCGGCTTGGCACTGCATCTATACCAACAGCATAGCCTTGTTAATCTACAATGTAAGTGTGCCAAACAAATACGTACATGGTGAATATCTTTCTACATCACTCTTAATAGAATGAAACACATCGTCTGTGAGCCGTTCTCATGTTCAACTCCTCACTGTGGACAATACTGACGATACATAATCGGAAAACCTACAGTAAGTATAGGACATGCATTTACCTTTGGGGGACGTTGTATATTTAGCAGCTGCAGTATAGTGTGGAGCCTCGCCAGTGTCATCGACTGCAGTATATTCTGGCTGCTGCGGCACCCTTCTCAACGGACGACCTCCTGGTGATGAACTCGATTGGCGTGCAGTATGCTGTGGAGAATTATATGCTGTCGGAGGTGGTGCTATACATGGCGACACTGCAGTAGCTCGAGGCGGCACAAACTTGCTAGGAGACACATACGTAGGAGCTTGTGGGGGCCGTTGCAACCCAGCAGCAACTTCTTGTGCGCTATCCCTGTCGTTCTCGCTACCATCGGGATTTCGGTTTTCCTCTTCCGTGTCACTCAATCGTTGCGACTGTATTTGCTCGAGGACAATAGTTTGTGGCCTAGCTGCTTGTTTCTTCTTCCTTGCACCGGAACTAGATGCGCCGCCTGCATGACTTTGTCCTCCCTCCTTCGGCTGTGGTGATTCCTTCCACTTGACAAAATCTTCTTTACGTTGCTTCGGAGCTTGTGCTGGTGCCATACTCTGCTTGAATGACCACTACGATATTAAAACCGTCTACTGCTATTGCTCACGATTATGACCCTATCCGTTTGAAGCATGGGTGCATTGCATACGTAGGGCGTCATACAGTCAACATTGTATTTCATGAACTTCAGCGACTCACAGTACTATAACTCAAATTATACGTACATCACATGCTTGTTCTGATGTACTGTCCTCTGATTGACGACATCTGTGTTTCACCTCTTCCTTCACAGCGTTTTTTGCCTCAAGAATTTTGGCTATCCTTGTGCTGGTCCTCGTTCCTGGTCTCTCAGTTAAAGCTCTACTGCTTCCTTCCCGTATCAATGCTTCTCCATCCCTACTGCTCTGCGTAATAGTACCACATAGTTCTTCGTTAGTTGTGTTCAAACGTGCCAATTTCCAGAATTTTAATTCTCTTTTAACCACTATCTATCTACCATGATAGGAAGGAAATCCTCTTTTATTCTTTCATCATTGTTCCCATGACTGCGTATTACAGTAGTGACTGCAATTCACAGTGCACGGTCCCTGAATCCACTGCAATCTCCCAATACAATTAGGACATACTCACTACTGAGACAAATCATATTCCAGAGTTATTTTTAGTCCTCTATGAGAACGAAATAACATACTTCACTCCTCTTCTGAAACAATTCTATACAGTACATTCATGTGGTTCATCACAACAGCTGACAAAAACTATTTCACATGCACATTAATGTTCACATTTTGTTCTCATCAACACATACTACAACAGACTAGTTGTATGATCAAACTTGGCTAACGCAATTCGTAAGCACAATTACTTCTGGGTATCATTACTAAAGACTATGTTGGACTTCATTGTCGTCTACAGCAGAAACAAAAGATTGTTCACAACTTCTATTCTAATATCTCCATGCTCATATCTTTAGCTTTTAATATTCCACCCCATTAATTTCAGTACAGACCTTCCAAACACACGCTGTGAAGATTCATGCATTCACAAATTGCTAAGGTTTACAGAATTAGTACAGACCCTCTTCTGTAGTATACTAACGTACTATTACATCCTCTAAGATACTATAAAGCATCAAGTCTTAGTACCCATATTTTCCTCTACCAAAACATGCTTTGGGACATAGAAAACAAGGTATACACACAAACATATACACAACTATTAACCAACACATGGGTTGAGAGGGCATACATTACTGGTATCGTCAGTGCAGGATGTATGGAGGGTGCAACTGCTGTCATCTTCTACGCTGCGTGAGGTGTACGACGAGGGCGTTGACACGGAGGTCGTGTAGTCTTCTTCATCAACGGACTCCGTAGAACCTGTGCTAATGTCCGCAGAACTGTCTTCTGCGTCCTCTTCAGAAGAGGAATAATTGGCCGATGTATGGCAAGAGGTGGTGCTTCTGACGTACTCTTCTCCACTACTAAGAGGCTCAGAACTCGGTGCTCCAGGTGACCGCGCCTGCACTTCCTCCTCTCCGTCTCCTGCCTCAGACGTTTCAGGGCTCGCTACTGAAGGGGTTCTAATTTCGCCGGTGGTGAGAGCGGTTTTAGCTTCCTCTAACAATTTTGCGTTATGAGCTGCGTATCTGGAAAACACGCAACACGCAAAAGAACGGCGTGAGAAGTGGCGAGCAAATCGACTGACAAAAGTGATGACAGAGTTATGTCCACAGAAAGTTCACAAACCTTGAAGTTTGTGCCTCGAATTGGCAGGAAATTACAAAATCATTCATCCAATATACCCTAACTTAGCGAACTCTGTTATGAGATCCCTAACCCTATTTACAAATCCGCATTCCATGGAGGTCTTCACCTTCCATTTCTACACCGCCATTGCAACTACTGTCGCGGTTAACATGGGATAAGAGTTTTTTACAAGCATGACAAAGAGATGCAGTGCTCGCGCCCCTTCCACACGCGACAAAAGCGGAACATCGGTGAGTTTCTTACAGAAGGTATTGTACGCCGGTCTTCTCTTCCAAGAGTGCCTCATTCTCCACTATAGTCCTGTACCTATGTAACTCATACTCTGAAACCCTCATTCTGACCCTAACATCTAATCTTGCAGCTTCAGCAACGACGTCTGCAATCTCTGTAGTCCTGTGTTCGGCGATGCTTTTTGGCGCGTGCACGCGCTTCAGAATTGTTCCAGACTGAAGACTGTATCGACAGAACAACGACGTCGAAGGACTTCAACTCTCTGCTATTCCTACTTGAACCGCACTTCAACGCAGAAAGGTAAGTTTGTACACACCCGTACCTTCCAAGACGTGCACACAATCTGTAGTGGAATTCTAGTGTTGCAGTCCGTTGCATTGCACTCCTCCGCTTGCTGAAGTGAGGTCTGCCATCGACAAGGCGTTATAAGGAAGTACACAATTTGGAGCGAAGGACGTCAAATCAGGCAAACCTAGCCTTTAATGACGTAAAATCTACTTGATTTTTTAGAATCAGGGTGTGCTGTTTGTGATCTTCTAAATTATGATGACATGTCAATTGACACCAGCATTACCAAAATAATCACTGAACTTTGCATTACATTCTATCTACGCTTACCATGATAGAAGTCTATCACCCTATAGATACAGCGTACACGGTGTGTTGTAGGAAGCGTCCTCTCGGCAGGCTAAAGGCTGTCTTATAGTAAAAAGGGTTGTACTCTGTATGCATACCCTCCACACTGACTGATTGCATGATAGTTATAATTTCAGTAGGGTGTTCTATTTATGCGAATGGTCAGTGGAATTTTGCTTGTAGTTCGGACTGGGATTCTCAATCTCACGTGATGCATTCCAAAACATAAATCTTTTGATTCTATTGAAGCTTTTATTTTGCATGTGCTAATTCCAGTGCCAGAAAACCATGTCCACATTGTTCTGCATGCTTGTCTTATCGTCAAATCCTACCTTGGTCTGCAGGGGGCTGCTATTTAAAATACCATTTCACAGTTCGTGGTTTCTTTTCCTTGTTCTATTTTTTCGTGGTGCTTCATGTTACACTTTAACTGTGGAAGAGGGTACTCACAACGGTGTACTATGTCAATTTTGCTGTGGCAGGTACGTCATTTTCGGAGGCCTACTTTGAGATTCAGCACTTAAAGTTATTTTGTTACATCCCCGTTAGCAAGAGTTCAAGCTGGGCCGATTCTTCAAATCTGGTACGACCACCGGATACTTTAAAAGTACATAAAAGGCAGTATCACTTTTTTGGTTTTCATCTCCGCATTTCATGTACAGAACCTTCTTTATAACTACATTCTATTTTATCATGGTAAATTGCATTAAGAAAACTCACTTATCGGTCATATGTTTGCGCAGGTGAATCTGAAAGGAATTTCTGTAGGTGGATGTCAAATTTGTGTGTTCATATTTGAACGGCGTCTGTATTACTTGCCTTCAGAGTCTCAGTTGACGCCAGGTGCAACCTCAAACTCTGCTGCCAAATGTATTCTCCGGACAGTATGACTGCGGATCCCAGTACTACCCCCGAGTTATCGTTTTCGTTGTATAGGTTCACATCATGCCCGTTCATAACCCGTCTATACCTATGTGGAAACCATCTACACGTTTGTGAGGACTGCAGATGTATCCGATGCGTAGTTTTCCGTTGGGTGCGTACACCACACTGCAGCTGCAGACTACCTCTCCGCCATGGGCTGACATTGGACGCTAGGATTAGGAAAAAACGATTGGCATGTCGACACGAGCCAAAGTCCCAACCCATCTTCCCTCCTGAATTTTGCTTCTGTATGTATCCAGAGAAAAAAGATGGTCAATTACGATTGACAAATCCCGAATACAATACTCGCGATTACTCGGACGAAGATAGTGCTAGTACTGACTAGGTAGAGGGCAGGTCCAGTGTAGACCATGATGATGAACACTGAAGTGAACGCCATGGACCAAGTTTTGGAGAACTTAGGCGATTATAGCCATATTACAGGAATTGTCAATTGTGCCAACTGTACGTGTTTAATCTATTATTCATCTGTGTTCCATATACACAAGTATTAAGAAATTATCACTTATTTGTAATTTACTATGCCTGGTGTATGCTATTATTGGTATAACATTTTTGTAACCATTGCCTATATTCATGATATACAGAATGAGGCGAACACCATTGGATGAAGCATACCACATAGAAAGAGCTTTGGCTTCTCAACAAGGCATTAGACGGTATCCATGTGGATGCCAAAAATGCCATGGTTTTAAGACGCAGCTGGTGCAGATAGTCGAAACACATCATCGAAAATACGGCCGTGACAACACACTTGTAGAACCACTTCTTGTAAGTTGAGCACTACGTTATTTTCCCAATTACTCCTAATTCTACAAATTTTGCAACTGTATTTGCTGATGAATGCTGTACATTCTGTACAACAAAATTAGTGACAAGTCGAAAGTGAGTGACACTCGAACTTTCATGAAACATTCGTCACAGTTATCGTACTATTACTGCTGAGTGTTTAGTACCCTGTGCTAAAATACTTCATCTCAGTCCGTGGACAGCACAAATGTCATGAAATAACACACAAAAATTAGGTAACTTTCCACAAGTGAGACCTTATAAGCTGTACGTAAATTACTGTATAGTTGCCTAAGTGTGATTCGTGAATTTCGATAACTGTTCCTTAGGTTCTACCTATGTTCTGTATTGAACTGTCTTGCATTTTGTCGCTTGTGTGTCCTAACAAGCGGTTTTAATTTATTTTTCGCTAGAATCAGTTGTCATATTGTGCATTTTTTATGCAGAGGATTCCAAACCAACCGGCACAGCAGAGAGATGATTTTCATGACGAAGATGCTGATGTACGACTTGCTGAAAACGGTGATGTGCTTGCAGAAGAAGAAAGAAATCTGGAAGAGGAAGATGTCTTCCTAGACGCAGAAGATGTGGGACAATTTCAAGAAGCCGTTCCAAACACAGACATTAACTTTGATCAGATGGCTGAAAATTATTTTGCCCGTGCGGACGAGATCCACCAACAAGTGAGACAGGAGGATGATCATGTGCTACACTTTGAAGACCTGTCATCCGAAGATGAAGAACCCGACAATACGCCGGTAATGGAGGCGTTGCTTCGAGAAGCCGCAGAGCCTTTGTTTCCAGGATCTCAGACAAGCAGGTTACAATTCAGCATTGTACTAATGTCATTGTGCACCCTGTATTCGATCAGCAATCACTGCTTGGACGAGGTATTGACCTTTCTGAAGCACGATATCTTACCTGCGAATAACACATGCCCGAATTCTTCATATGAGATGAAGCGTATGCTCATAAAACTAGGTTTGTCACACGAAACCATACATTGTTGTGAGTGCGGTAGAACGTTATATTGGAAAGAGAATGCGAATTTGGACCATTGTCCAAAATGTCAGAAGTCAAGGTACATAGCGGGGTCTAATTCAATTCCCACTCGAGTGTTACGTTATTTCTCTATAATTAAAAGGTTGCGTAGAATGTTCCGTTGTCCAGAAATCGCAAAGCATATGCGATGGCACAGTGCCAATCATTCTCAAGATAGAAAAATGCGGTCTGTCGTAGATAGCGAGCAATGGCGTTTCATAGAGGAACAGTTTCCGGTGTTTAGCAGGGAGGAGAGAAACATTCGGATGGGACTTGCCCTAGACGGCGTTAATCCTCATAGTCTCCAATCGTCGAAACATTTTGTGTGGCCTGTTCTGTTAGTATTATACAACCTGCCACCTTATCTAGTGACGAAAAGATTTTTCATTTCTTTAACCATGATCATATCTGGACCGAGCTCGCCATCAGATGACACAATCGATGTCTACTTACAGCCACTTGTTCATGAATTGAAAAAGCTGTGGGTGGGAGTAGATGCGGTGGACATGTCAAAACCAGTGGGGCAGAACCGCCATTTTAAATTACGGGGCATGGTTATTTGGACAATTCATGACTTTCCCGCCTATACCTTAATTTCAGGACAGTCAGGGAAAGGGTATGCTGGATGTCCAGTATGCGGGGAAGGAACATTTGCCGAACATTCTAGACATGCGCACAAGACTGTGTTTCTTGGAAACCGCAGGTGGCTTCGACGACATCACCGTTGGCGAGCCGCTCGAGCAGCATTCAACGGGCGCCCTAACCACGATGAGGCACCGCGTCGACAAACCGGGTTGACAATGATACAACGAGGAGCCTGGAGAGCGGCATATTTGGAACTAGGAAGACGCCCTAATTCAAAGCATGATCCAGTCAAGCGAACTGGCGTTAAAAGAATCAGTATACTCTTCAACCTACCGTACTGGGAGGTAAAGTTTTATTTGCATTGTTCTTTCTGGAGTTTATGCAAATTGAGAGGAAGGATTCCTAATGTTGGACATATTGGGTATACTTTGTTTGTGGAGCATGCATTTTATTTGCATTGTTGTGTGCTAAGGGATTAGCATAGGACTGCCCATTTTGGGAACGCAGAAGTTAAGGTCGACACACCGAAATCCAAGCAAGTGCGACATGTACTGTGCGTGGGATAGAGTAATTGATATTGTCATTTTTTTCCTCTTTTAGCCTTACAGAAATCAAGAAGTTTTCATATTTAATTATAATTTTTTTCCAAAATCTTGATATTCGGCCTGATATGTTTTGGGTATGTAGTCGGGAATGGATGTCTCAATTTATGCACTATCAGGTATGCTGTAGAACCGATGACTAAGAAACGTTACGTAGAAATGGAGAAAATTGATAAATTGGATTTAAAATATTTTAAATTATATTCAAATCCTTGATTTGGTGTTAATTACAAAGAGGGAATTTTTTTTTTAGAAGAACGTGAATAGCGAGAGGTGAACTTTCGAAGTATTACTGACATGGACGAACTTCCGAAGTATTAATGACATGGATGAACTGGTTTTTTCTATAGAAAAAACGTAGGTAAATCCTCACAGTAATGAGCGTATAGTGATACTGAATGGAAGACTGTGGAGTGCATGGATTTCCGAACATACGTGTTTATGACCATGCTGAGATACATCTTCCTGCAGTCCCGATTTTTTGGTTCTTCGCAGAATGTAATGACCGTAGACAGTGTTGGTGACATGGTTTATTCTTACACTAATCACGTTTTTGGTAATGGTGGACAGAAACTTCCAACACGTCATACTTTGGACGCCATGCATTGCGAGAAAAATGTTTGCGAGAATTTGCTTCGTACTCTATTCGGTGAAACAGATGGTGTGAAGTCAAGAGAGGATATGCGAGCACGCGGCATACAAAAGCATCTACACTTGCGGCGAAACGCAGATGGTCAATCATATTTTAAGCCTGATGCCCCATACGTTTTATCAAAACAACATCAACAGGAATTTCTGTCCACTCTTCGGGAATTAAAATTTCCCTCCAATTACGTAAGTGCATTGAGCAGAAAGATTCAGGACGGAAAACTACGAGGGTTGAAGACGCATGATTTTCATATTCTGCTTCAACAGGTAATACCGTTGTGCCTAAGGAATGTTGGGCATCCAAAAGTAGTTGGAGCAATCATGCGGGTTAGTCGGTTGTTTAGAAAAATATGTACAAAGGTTGTAGATGCAGAGAAAAAAATGTCAATGCTAGAAGAGGTTGCTGAAACAGTTTGCAGTTTAGAAAAAGAACTGCCGCCGTCGGTGTTCGTAATCATGATGCATTTTCCAATCCATTTGGTGGAAGAACTGTTTATCTGTGGTCCAGTACACACACGGTGGATGTACCCATTTGAGAGGTACATGAAAGGATTAAAAGGCTTTGTAAAAAACAAAGCTAGACCTGAAGGCAGTATGGCAAATGGGTATCTACGGGAGGAGTCAATTGGATTTTTGAATGAATATTTGTCGGAATATACTCCAACAACAAAGCGTGCTTGGGATGATAAAGAGGAACATGCGATGTACGACGAGATATTGGAAGGTACCAACCGAGAGCGAATAATGACACCACAATTTCAAAAACTCATCCATGGGTTTGTGTTGGATAACACAGAGCACATGGAACCATATAGAAGGTAATCCTGACTTTGTACTCCCTCTGTCCCGAAGCTAGAGACAACGAAGTCATGATTTTCATTGAAAGAGCTATTTTAGAATGTATTTTTTTCAATTATCATTCACATGATCATTAGTTTCATTCAATTATTCAAAAAGTTATACCAATGAAGTGTGATTCTTCATTTAGACAAGTCTTTGGTGAGTAATTAAAACCACTTCTAACAGAGCTATTCTAGTGTTTTTTGAAATAGCTTTTTGTTTAAAATATTGCTTTCATCTTGAACTTTGTGTTTTAAATAAATGTTGAAAATGTTGACATGTGACATTCCTCGCTAATTACAATTTAAATCAAACATAACAATGAGTATGCCTTGTAAAAAGCAGTGGAAAAGGGCGGATGAAAACTTGGGTGGTACAGTTTTCCCCGGCAGTACGACGTTCCTACTTTTTTCAATGTATTTGACATGTATTTGAAGAAGTACAGATTTTCAAAGTGAAAGTAATAGATTGACCTAAAACCGATCACATGCTGTACTGAAAATTTGATCTTGTATATTCTGTTTGAAAAGTTGGAAATTAGGGTCCAGGTTTCGGAGCAGTGGGTGGTAATTTGGAAATGAAGCGTACAAGTAGTACAAGGGATGGTTGACGTTTCGTATAGTCGTGGTAACAAAATGTACTAGGCTACTATTGAAATAATTATTCTCACTTGTCCAGAGTGCAAGCATTTTTGTGGAGTCAGTACTGTAAAGATCAGTTCTGGAGGATACGGAATACTGAAATGCGGCTTTGCAGGAGATATACAGAAGCTGTGACACAACGAGATCAAGACAGAGACCAGTATCGCCGTGAACAACGTCGACGCGGACGGAGAACCAGGTTCGCATACCCACAAGAACTCTCAGCAATTCCTGACTTTGCACAATGGGTATCAGAAGAGGTGAGACGAGATCAACAGCTCGGGGCCATGGTGGATCCAAGAGCAGTAGACACAGCAAGAGGTCCGCTAAATGTTGCTGCTGCTTATAAATCTATGTATGCTTTTGGCAACCACTATAGAGTTTTGAGCTCTGAGCTGCCCCTGAAAACATGTGATTCTGGTGTGGCTGCTACATTCAAACAGGTTTGCAGAAACGGTAGGAGAGATAGTAACCAAGTGACTGCAGATGTAGAATACGTAGGTCACATTGAGGAGATTTTGGAATTGAATTATAGACGCCACTGTCTGGTAGTGTTAATGTGTGATTTTGTCAAGGCAAACTACATTGGTGAGAATGCCACGATAAAGCGAGACAAATGGGGCTTTACATTAGCTAACTATGCCAAAAGATACGGTACTGTCTGTCGAGACAGTTTTGCCTTTCCAATACACTGTGAGTAGGTTTTTTTTTTAAGAGCTCGGGAGGCTCCAGGATGGAAAGTAGTGTTGAGGAAGGAGGTGAGAGGAAGGCGAGTCCTACCCAATAATGAAGACAACAAAGAAGCAGAATTGTTTAGAATGGGTGAAGATGAGGATTTTGAAGGATTACGGCCAGATAGAGAAGTTGGGGAGCAAGACGTAGAACCGGCTGCAACAGGGGAGGATGTCTTATTGCAACCAATCATTCGGCTCAACAGGGCAAGACGCGGGGGACGAGGGGGTCGTGGGCGTGGTGGACGAGACACACGTGGTATGCATGGCATGTTGAATACAGTCCAACCAGTACAGCAAGAAGAAAATGTAGACAGCGAGGAGGACGAGGTAAATGAAGAGGAACGGCTGTACGGGGAACTAGCAGGTCGGAGAAGAACGAGGCCAACAAACGAAGCCCATGAGCACAGAAATGTGCGCCAAAGACCTCATCCTGAAGAGTACGTTCATAGCGACCAAGCTACGAGCTCAGACGAAGAGGCAAGTTTGACGGAGAATTCGACATCCGGAACATCTGCAACTGATTCAGACCGACATTCAAATTGAGAGGTCAGTTTTTCTAAGAAGAAACGTGAGAGATTTTCAGTCATATAAGTAATAAATCTACTGTTTACAACATGCAAAATAGTAGATAGTACTTTTTGTATGTTAACAGAAATAGTCCAAATGTGTCATGAAGTTTGGGACTTTGGGTTAATAGAGTGTAATGTGTACAGTCATAGTTTAAATATATGTAGTGTGAGAAGTGAGGTTAAATTCATATCGTGTTTATTATACTCTGAAGACTAAAAGTAGTGTAGAAGAAAACAGTTGACACTAAATACCAGAGTAAGTGAGCGCTGGAAGTGCAGCAAAGTTGATGTGTCCATGTGCACTAGAAGGGCGTGGGTCAGACGATTTTGTTTTCCAATGTTGCATAAGGTGATAGCAGGGAGTGAGTGGATGGTGTTGTCATGTGCTAGAGCAACTTGGTTTTCTACAGCCGCATTACCCATGCTTACTACTTCCATTCCAGTACTTGTAAATCAGCATGTAACCGGGTTTGGGCCGGTATCATGTTAGACAGTAGATTATAGACGTTGCACTGTAATTCAACATGAATGGAAGTCCCTAGATATAGTTTGTCCAATATCCTGAAACCTTGAAATGTCATGACAGTGGACAGGGAATGGAAGAGAGCATTCAAGTTCCAAGCATTATTCTATTAAACGGTAAAGTACAAGATCGCAACAACGTATAGAATAATGCAGTGCTGCAGGAGTGCGATGGATGTTGAATTTTACTCCCGTGTGATGTTCACAGTGTCAGGTGACGCGCCTGAGGTTAGCATTCACAAAATTAGGAACATGCAGTATTCGAGGATGGATATGATTGCATCACTAGAGATTGCATTTTAAAACTTTAGAGAAGAGTTGGATTTTTTTCATACATTTTGTTTTATGGCAGTGGAGAGAAGTATGCCTAAGTTATGCTCATGTTCTTCAAATCATATACGTAATTTGGTGAATTCAACGGTTATTCAGTGTGTGTACTCATATTTCATGTTGTGTGATCGGCATGTTGTCATTATCCTATAATTAAGTACAAATGAAAGGTGATATGAATAGAACAAGAATACAATTTTATACAGTGAACAACGTATACACAGTGCAACAGTAAAAGTGATGGCACTTTACTTCTGATTGAATGATGTCAGTTAAAAATACTCATTCAAGAATACGTAAATATGTACCCTACATGTGCTCTTGCACAATGCCAATGCTAATTTATGTTCTGGTATTTACAATTGTAATAGTTATCACAGGGAACGTCTCGTTCTTGGATGTGTTAATTACGGCAAGATACACACAGCGTGTTCAATATCTTTTACTCAAAGAAAAAGCAACACGTAAAACCGGGGATGTGTTGAACTGACCCCATTTTAGTAAGTCCACGCTGGACCAGGCACTGAAAAGTTGACAAAAATTTGTCAAATACATTGAAAAGTTCCAAAATGACAGGCTCAAAGGTGACAAATGCAGCGTTCGTCAATTCGGACATTTTTTAGTCAACTATTAGTCATTTCGGGGGTCATTTCCTTGTAGTCGATATCGCTTATTTCCAGAGGGAGATTCAGTGTCACTTGTAGAACCGAATCGACCATCCAGAAGATGGATGTATCAGTTTTTAGAAACGAACGGTAACCATCAACTGTTTTCTTAGCCCATGTACGAAATGTATCAAGGACTGCCATAGTTGCGACAATTAGCAAGGTAGCAACATTGGTATACACTGTATGACTAGCATTAGTGAGCCAACAGTATTTTTACTTGTGTAGCTTGTAGGAAGCCATGAGAAACGGCAGAGCATTATACACGGGAAGTGCTTCAGGTAGAATTTGCATGAGATTCTCCTTAATTTTGTCAAAGATTGTGGAGGGTAGCTCCCAGATATTCCCATCACAGCAAGGGGAGAAATCCTCACTAGAGAGTCGATGTAGGGCCTGCATGCAAATATGCTTAATGCACTGGAAGCAAGGGTTATTACTAGCCTTGTCTAATCCCAATATATATACGTGAGATAGAAGCCATTTGAGCTCATTTTGCACGGAAGGGATAGCAAATAAGGGAGGTCTGGTGGACTTGAACCCAAATCTGTTACTTTGGGATGCATTGTATAGTTTTTCGTAACAGAGTTTGCGAAAGAGATTCGAGGACTCAGAGAGATCCAGTGCGAAATTCTCTAATTGAAGCATGTTATAGACGCTGGAAAACATCCATAGAGCAAGCAAGTGCATGGCTAGTATCAGTGGGAGAAATAGGGATGTGATTCAATCCAAGGCTGAGTGCAGCTCTAAGCTTAGGATTTTGGATGATCATCAGATCAGTAGAGCGTACATGTGGAGTTGGCAGAGAGTCTCTGGAATACTCTGCAATTGTAAGGGGATCCAGGAATTTACGAAATCGATTAGCAGAATTACAGATGCATTTCTCATTTGGATGGAGGTGAATAAACTAGAAATGTTTGAACACAAGTGAAGGTTTATAGAATCTGGTCGCAAGATTCCTATCATATGACCAGGAAAATGCAATAGAATCTATGTTAACCTGCTCTCCTAATCCGTAGTGAGAAAGAACCTCTTTGAAGACTTGTCATAGGTTCACCCATTCCATTGCACGGTTGCAGTAAAAAACCGGCAAATATCTGACTCCTTGTATCTGATTGACTCGTCGCAGTAGTGTCCGTCCATATGCATCTTTGGCAAGTATCATGTCCGGGGAGTCTGCACACAGAATGCAAACTTCAATTATCTAAATCATCCTAGTCCAAGAAGCGGCCCTTCATCAAGGTGCGCTCAAAATGGGGAGCAGTCTTAGCTGAAGAGGTGGCTTCGCTGCGTGAAGGAGTTGGTGAATGAGTCTGAGGTACCGAATGGATACCAGACTGTACACGCGAGTTGGCTTTATCAGGAATTTCGGACCCCACTGATTTCGCACGATTTCAGTGCGATATCCGATATTTCATAGGTGCGTGTATTTTTCGCACTGATTCCGCATCGTTGCGTCATTAATCACAACTGCACTGATATGACATCATGATCGTACAAGCGGATATAGTACTGATTCGACACGATTGATACATCTATTGAAAACGTGCGAATTCTTCACTCTGTAAAGTTATCAAATGTCGTGTCTTAATCGTGTTTAAAGCCACACTGATTCAATGTGTTTTTCGTGCGACATCATCTTTTCTATATCTAGATTTTTTTCTTTCTATATCTAAATTTGGTCGAAATTATTTTATTAAAAAAAATTAAAATATAAAATATTTTTTTCTACCCTGCCCGAACCAACTACCCGTGCTGCCCGAACCTGTGGTGGGACCCACCACGGTTTCCCAAGCTCAACCGCCGGTGGCCGGAATCGAACTCGAGACCTCCCAACAACAAACCATACTCTAAACCACTAAACCATCTAGTAGTCTTGATGCAAGCAATAGAATTTTTTTGATAATTATAAAGCAATGTAACCATTGGCAATTTCTTTGCCATGTATATTTAATTTTTTTTTCAAATTTTTTTTTTGCGCTACAACACGCAGGCTTTTTTCTATATCTTGAAATTTTTTCAAAATATTTTGACTTTTTTTTTTTTGGCCAAAATCGTGATGGCAGATCATGGCTGTGAGCTGTTTTTTTTTTTTTTTAGCGGACTTTGAATGTTTTTAACAATAGAGTTATCCTTAAAGTCACCTTGTGTTTGAATAAGATGCCGTGAATTTTGCATTAATGTACTCTTATTTGTTCACCCCAAATAGTTAAAAAGTATGGAAAAGCTTGGTGGTCTATCATTGTTAGGTGCGTAAGAGCTTGGTGGTCTCTAAACTCAAGGGAAACTTGTTTAGCCGTCAAGAAAGACGGCTAAACTAGTTTTCCATGAGTTTGAAGACCACCAAGCTCTTACACACCTAATAATGAGAAACCACTAAGCTCTTCCCTACCTTTTAACTATTTGGGGTGAACAAAAAAAAGTACATTAATGCAAAATTCACGGTATCTTATTCAAACACAAGGTGACTTTAAGGATAACTCTAATGTGAAAAAAACTTTTTTTCCAAATTTTCTTTTTGCACTATATTATACAGAACTTTTTCTATATCTAGGATTTTTTTCAGAATATTATGAATTTATTTATTTTTTGCCAAAATCGTGGTGGCTGTGAGCTATTTTTTTTAAGTAGACTTTGGATGCTTTTTTGGGATGTAAAAAAAAAATCCAATTTTTTTTAGTAGATCATGCAAGCATTTTTCTATATCTAAAAACAATTTGAAATTTTTTTGAACTCTTTTTTTGTTTTGCCAAAATCTTAAAGGCTGTTAGCTGTTTTTTAATTTTCAGTAGACTTTAGATGTTTTTAGCAATGTAAAAAACTCTTTCTATTCCAAATTTTTCTTGCATTCCATTATACAAGCTTTTTTCTATACATAAAAAAAAAATTTCAATGGTTTGAATGTTGTAGCAAGCAATTAAAAGCTCTTGCAATTTTATTTTTTGAAAAGTTGCTCAAATTGAGTTCAAAGAAAGTCTGATTTTAAACTCAATTTAACTTGCAATGCTTCGAGAGATCATGTTTTGGTCGATGCCCCCTTATGAGCTGCCCGAGACTAAAAAAATTAAAAATTAAATCAAATTATAATTATTTTCTAATAGGAAATCAAGTATGCTTTCAAACCCAATTTGAATCGTGCCAATCCAAGTTAAACTCCGTGTAGGGAAACTTTCAAAAAAACAACACCTCTACATTGTCTCGTGTTACAAATTTTACTATTTTGAAAAAGTAATGTTGTCCTTTTCTGTACGATTTTTTTTCTCCCATGATGAAAAGTACAATGATAACCAATAATACCAAATTTGAATTCTAATAATATAAATTTTAATTTCATTGAATTTTTAATGTTCATTGCTTCTAAATTCTATAAATGAAGATCTAAAAATGTTTTGGGAAATTAGACCGTAAGGATAATTTAAAAAGATTCTTGGAATATTCTAAAATATTCCAAAATAAAATAAAATATTTTGAAAGATTCCAAAAGATTCCAATAGAGAACATTAAAATATTTTTAGTATTTTCTCTATTTATTATATTTCATCAATAAATCAATAGTTTTAAAACACTATAAACTTTTTTTGTCGAGAAGTATGACATGCTAATGTAGTGCGAAAACACGTCCTTGAACGCGAGTGACGTCGAGAAATATAAGTCACTCATTCTCAAATTGAAAACTTGTACGATAACTACACGGATGTCGTACGACAATAATTTGCATTATAATAGATACTGAAATCGCACGGATATAATAAAAGGCATTAATATGATACGTATACGATACTAAATCCGCATTAACTAAAACCGCATGTTATCCGTGTCTTATTAGCCATGTAATGTAGATACACGATTAACGCACGGATTCCGTCAAGCACGACTTTCGTGCGAAAACAACACTTTTTTCATAATCATTGAAAAGACACTGCATTGACATCCTAGTAATACATGTCACTTCCGTACCATAACGACACTTCTAAATGCACGTATGACGTGCGGAATCAGTGTTCAACGATAAACGCACTGAAATCGTGCGAAATCAATGGGGTCCGAAATTCCTGATGTTGGCGAGATTCAGCTTGAAAGTTCTGCCCTGCATTGCGAGGAGTCCCAGTGTTACGATAGGCCGGGCCAGTCATGACAAAGGCTTCATTAGCATTCGGTGCCGGAAGTGCAAGTCGTGTACTTGCAGTACATCATCAGGAATTTCGGACCCCACTGATTCTGCACTGATTCAGTGCGATTTCCGATATTTCAAGGGTTCGTACGATTTTCGCATTGATTCCGCATCGTTGCGTCATTCATCGCAACTACACTGATATGACACGATGTTCGTACAAGCGGATATAGTACTAATTCAACACGATTGATACATCCATTGAAAACGTATGAATTCAGCACTCTTTATACTCGTCAAATGTTGTGTTTTAATCGTCTTTAAAACTACACTGATTCAGTGCGTTTTTCGTGCGACATCATCTTTTTCATATCTAGATTTTATTTTCTTTCTATATCTAAATTTGATCAAATTAATATTATTAAAAACTACATAATAAAATAAAAAAATAAAAAAATAAAAAATAATTATTTTCCTCGCTACCCACTTCAACTACACGGAAATTGCCCGAACGCACGGTGGGGGACCCACCATAGCTTCCCAAGCTCTATCGCCAACGGTGGGATTTGAACTCACGACCTCCCGGTTGCCGATGAAGCTCCTAACCACCAAACCACCTCAAACTCTTCATGCATAGAAAGGAATTCTTTTGGTAATTATAAAAAAATGAAACCATTGGCTATTTTTTGCCATGTGTATATAATTCTTTTTTCAAATTTTTTTTTTGCACTACAACATGCAGGGCTTTTCTTACATCTACAATTTTTTTCAGAATATTTTGAGTTTGTTTTTGTTTTTGCCAAAATTGTGATGGCAGATCATGGCTGTGAGCTGTTTTTTTTTTTTCAGCGGACTTTGAATGTTTTTAACTATGTGAAAAAAAAAAAAATTCCAAATTTTTTTTTGCATTAGATTATGCAGGATTTTTTCTATATCTAGGGTTTTTTTCATAATATTTTTAATTTTTTAATTTTTTGCCAAAATCGTGATGGCAAATCATGGCTGTGAGCTGTTTTTTTTTTTTCAGCGGACTTTGAATGTTTTTAACTATGTGAAAAAAACTTTTTTTCCAAATTTTTTTTGCACTAGATTATGCAGGACGTTTTCTATATCTAGGATTTTTTTCATAATATTTTGAATTTTTTTATTTTTTGCCAAAATCGTGGTGGTTGTGAGCTATTTCTTTTTTGCTCCTATGATGAAAAGTACAATGATAACTAATAATACCAAATTTGAATTCTAAAAATATAAAATGTTATTTCTTTGAAATTTTAATGTGAAATTAAACCGTAAGTATAATTTAAAGAAGATTCTTGGAATATTCCAACATATTCCAAAATAATATAAAATATTTTGAAATATTCCAAAAGATTCCAAAAGATTCCAAAAGATTCCAAAATATATATTAAAATATTGTACACGGATGTCGTACGAAAATAATTTGCATTATAATAGATACTGAAATCGCACAAATATAGTAAATGTCATTAATATGATACGTATACGATACTGAATCTGCATTAACTAAAACCACATGTTATCCGTGTCTTATTAGCCATGTAATGTAGATACACGATTAACGCACGGATTCCGTCAAGCACGACTTTCGTGCGGAAACAACACTTTTTTGATAATCATTGAAAAGACACTGCATCGACACTCTAGTAATGCATGTCACTTCCGTACCGTAACGACACTTCTAAATGCACTTATGACGTGCGGAATCAGTGTTTAACGATAAACGCACTGAATTAGTGCAGAATCAATGGGGTCGGAAATTCCTGATGGTGGTGGACCCCGTAATTGTGGAGCAGAGTGTGGAGGTTGACGGAACCTGCGATTATAGCCTCCACGTCTTCCACGGTTCATACAATGTGGTGCAGTGCGGGGCGGTGCAGGGCGAGTGGAATCCACTGCAGAGGTTGGGCTCACGTTGCAATTGATGGAATTGCGTGGCCATTTGTTGGAATTGCCAGGGGCGGGAGTGGCCGGATTTGCAGCAGTGAAGCTTGCAGGCTTGATCCATCGCTCCACTTGCTTGACGCCGGTTCCAGGGGAGTAGGACGCAAGCACCTTTGCTTGTGGGTCGGCTGAAAATTGCAGAGAGGCCTCCACCATCATTTCTCGGAGGTACTGGAAGCTAATCTGGTGTCGCACTGCTACCCGGGTAGCATCACTAAGCCAGATGATGAAGGCAACAAACTTTGCAGACAGAGTAGGATACTCATGTCCAAAAAATATGTGCAGGTTATTGACCATGAACCAGATAGCCTGATCGAACCACATCACATCACCTCGACAACCTTTTGTAGAATCTGGTTTGCACATGCATCTGAAATAGGGTCGTTGGCAGTTCCAGAATGCAGAAGTGTACTTCTCAATTTGTCCAAAATTTGAGTTCAAGCTTAACTTGGTCAAAATACGAACCTCGTTGGATGTGCATTTCTGGTGGTCATACAGGCTGAGTGGGAAGGCTCCAGGGATTGGTTGCCCCTCCCGTAGCAAACCGGTACCGTGAATAGCGTTAGATCGCAAAGTTTCAACTTCAGACTAAGGCATATTCGTCCATGTTCTCCACATTGGAATAGAGATCGGTGCTGATAAGTTGATGTTGGATAGACTCCAACATCGATGTGCCTTACTCGCAACTTGAGCTTCGATGGTTCTTGATGGCGTGAAGGGGACAACTGGGCCCTTGCCGGAAGCCAGAAGAAGCGCCAAGTCTTTCTCTGCTTGTAAAGACTGAATAGTTTCTACCAAATCCTCCAGTGCCAATTTCTGAGATGGTTGGATTTTCAATCCACTCAAGAAAGTGTGGTTAGTCGCGGAAGAAGGACCCTCCAGTGTAGTAGGCTTTATTGAAAACTCATGCGGATTGGCTTTCTTTAAGGCTGCATCAACGATGGTAGCATCTTTTTCAGCTTGTATCGCCTCTTCAGCTTCCCAATCCAGAATATCCGCCAACTGCGTGTGTGCTGTGCGTAACTGAACCAGAGCTTTTTCCGCTGATTCTACGATGCAGAGATTCAAGATCAACGTCCATTGCGAAAGATCAAGGGTGGATATCAAGAGAGGTGCGTGATCACCTTCTTCATCGCAGTCAATTATTGCCAGCTTATTTTGCTCTTGTATGAATGCATGAATTTCCGGTGAATCGAGCGAAGCAAGAGTGGCTTGGACCGATGGAGCTGGTGTAGGGAGAGGGTCACCGTATCCGAATGCAATGAAATCAGAGGCCCATTGGCCGTGCACTGTAGCTCCTGAGTCAACCTGTAAATCGAATATCATGCTTTTTGTAAGGACAAGAAGTATTAGAAGCTCACCGCTCCTAAGTGGATATATAGCAGAGAGAAGACCGATTCAGTCACCCCAAGTCAAGATTGGGTACTTCTTGGTAATTCCAAAAAGTCATGACAATTTTTCTACAAGTCATGAATGTTCTTTATAAATCAAGATCGGTTGATTGAGGATCGGTTGATTACAAATGTTCTTTATAAATCAAGATCAGTTGATTACGTATGAATCAGTTCTTGCTCGGGTGGGTGTGAGTTATCACTTACAACCCAAGTCCTTGCTGACTGATAAGTTCCAGACCAGAAGTGTATGAGTTTACACAGAGATGAAGGAATATCTATATCCCTTACATAGAAGAGAACTCATAAATATACTCTCACTGATAAACAGAAAGAATTAAGTATCAAACCTCAAATGATCCAACGTAGAAGTTCAAAAATCCAGAAATCTTCTACTGTATAAATTGATAAAGGCCTGTTTTATGACACTGCTTACTACCTGAAGGTGCAAAGTATGATCTACAGTGGGAAATAATTCCAACAAGTACAATACAAAGAGAGGATAAGAAACCAAAGAGTGAATCATAGTCTTGTAAGCAATATGTTGTGTACCAATCTTGAGAAATTATGCCTCACCTGTGCCCATGCCCAAAAACACACAAGAGTGGGTGTTAATAGACGCACAACAGGTGTCTACAGCATAATTACACTTTGTTATCAGAGCCAAAGATTAGTGCACACAAGGAGACAAACAAGAAGTGATTCTTTTTGCAAGCAAAACAAGCAAAGTCAAAGAACCTACTACAGTATTCTCAATAATTCTTATGAATTATAATGGACCTGTGGTAACATCTCGATGTCCGTGTCCATCACGGAAGCAGGGAGCAGAGTAAAATCGTGAAGATCGCCGTGACAAACAACGTAGCAAAGGTAGTGGAAAAGCAGGTGCAATAGGATGAAATAATACTGAAACGCAGGTGCAACAAGACAGAGAAATTCTGTCAAGATGCTGCAGGTACCCCCTTCATTTGTCTGCATGCAGCAGTTGTCCAGACAGGGACATGTACCCGCCATTGAACGTCCTATACCCGGCCGTATCTGGTAGATACCTTAAAACCGCATGCGTGCATGACTGGGTCTCGGGGAGGTCACTTCCAAATATTACGTAAAAACGTGCAAACAAGTGATTTTCAACCCCCTATATACTTTTTTATAAAGTTTGATTTGGCTCCAAATTTTTGAGTGTAGTCACATAATCATTGTATCCTTTATTTTAGAAAACTCTTAATTCAATTAAATTCAAAACCAGTTCTAAAAACACAATTGAAACTAGCTCTAAAATAAAAAAATTAGTTGCATAGCGTATTTATTTACTTCAAAAATTCGTAAGAAATTAATTTGAACAAAGAAAATTCCCAAAAATTCACAATATAAACTTTCAACATTAAGAAACATCCTATAATTTTTTCAAGTTGTTTGATTGATTATTTATAATGTAATATAGGGGGTCAAAGATTTGTTCGCACGTGATACACATAAAATACATTGAGTGAACTCCCCGAGGACTGGGTGGGTGGGAGGGAGCACAGCAATGCCGGTTCTCTGTATCCGGTTGTATCACTGTTACAGCTTAATCACTGTTTAATCACGTGGATCATTGCTTAATCACGTTAAGCACTGCTTAATCACGTTAATCATTTTTTGTGTACCACTGCTTAATCACGTTAGCCTTTTTGATGCATAATCATGTTAGTATTTGGGATACATAATCACGTTAGCATTTGGCCATTTGGGATGCATAATCATGTTAGTATTTGGGATACATAATCACGTTAGCATTTGGCCATTTGGGATGCATAATCATGTTAGTATTTGGGATACATAATCACGTTAGCATTTGGCCATTTGGGATGCATAATCATGTTAGCATTTTGGTTAGCATAATCACGTCCATAATTTTCATCACTTTCGTATGATTTTGTGTGATTTTGTAACCAAAGGACCATGGTGTACAATATGCATATATGATAATACGTATACTATCTTTTGTCGTTTTTGACAAAATATATTTTAGTAAGTACAAAAAATGTCAACTTCTTGATGGTACTAAGTAGAGAGAGAGAGAGAGTAGATTTTTTCTTTCTTTTACATCCCAAGACTGGGCATATTCTTACGGATATTGTGTCAATACAGATTTGTGTACATAGGTCTATATAGGTACCGCATATTAAGTCTAGTAGTAGCGAAACTGTTCACATTCCTTAACTCTGGACAACATGGACGGGAGGGTGGGCGGGTACAATTAGTATAATCGATCATGGGAGTAAAGAACTGCTTGCAAGTTGAGTGGAGATCGAACGTAGTTCCCTGAAACCTGGATTTCTGATGAATCAAGGATCGATATTGCCATATTGACAATACTGCCGAATGGTACCATGTGTCCCCAGGGTGCCAGAATCAGCACATTTGCAGTATAAGCTTGCTCAGTCGATGATTAGTACTAGGCATTCGAAACTAGGCAAGCATTCAGTAGGGTGGGTAAACAATCATGCAAGCATAGGAATAGTGCGTTAAGTAGGATCAGGGTGATTGATCAAGCATAACTTTATAATACCTATCGAGAAATAAACGTAGGTCTAAATTTCCTCACCAATTATATGATCATATGGGAGCTTGTATACAGAGGTTTAAAGCTAGCAAGTGCTGAAATATATAGAGCTCACTTACTGCGGGTTTGCTTTCATATAATTCGATCACTTACAAAAAAGTATGATCATCTACAGATCACACATAAATGTAGCAAAAACTTGGGTTCGTTTGGAACGACCAAGTATATGATCTCTGGTAAATCCCAGTGATAGTAGGCTCGAGGCTTAATCATGACATCATAGTGCACACTAGTAAAAGAGAAAAAAGGAATTACTAAACAAAGATAAAGAGTAAGCAGCATGGCTAGAACCGTAAGATTGTAGCCGGTAAAGTTGGCCAAACTCATTTCTGTCCATTCCAAAGCAAAAGTTGAGGGAGCTGCCTCACCTGCATCCATGGCCAAAAACAAACAATTAGTCAGTTTTCAGTCGTATGCAAGGTGTCTTAAGCAGGTCTCCAGTTGTTATCCATGTCACAGCAAATGCAAAGGAATGTCAGAATAGTCTTTTAATAACATGTAACACCACTTCTAATTCCTCTCTCAAAATGAATGCACTCATCACACAGTTTCATGGAACCTTGTTCGCCATTGGTGCGAAGTTGCCGTGCCAGTTGTTCTGTGGAAGCAGCTCTCGATCACGTGCAAACTTGAAGTCGTATAGGCTCCTCACAAAAGCACAGGCAGCACAGGAATGAAAAGCACCTCTAGCTCTGACTCAAGCTGAAAAATAAGGAGTCAGTCGTTCACTGGTTCTCAGTTAGAGTGTGTTATGCCCTTGCCTGGATGTATGAGATACCAACTGGTACTTTCATTGCCAATAAGTCATTGTCTGTGGCCGTCTTGGAGGCTTGGACAGAATAGGACTCCTGAGAATGCTATGGGGAGCATGGGCCATGCATGCTGTGTGATGATTTTGTGAAGTAGTCCAACGTACTTAACGTTAGGTAGTAGGCCTTGTGTATAAAGTTTAGTGTAACACTTAGTGGCATGAGAGAGCCTATGGTAGTACACGTGGATTCACTTTCTTGGTGTTTACATAAGATATATAGAAAATATCTTAAATTTTTTTACATATCATATGGAAATATGATAGTACAAAATGGGAACGTCCCGGGCCGTATTGTGAGAGAGAGAGAGAGAGAGAGAGAGAGAGACCCGCCACCAATCCCCTGGCTAGCGATCCTCTAATAGAATGAGACCTGGTATGTCAACACTCTAATCAGAGGTGCATACCAGGCTCTTCTTTGTCAACATCCCTTGTAACAAGCAAGGAAAGTGAGCATAAAACTCTCTTGCATATTGTATCATAGTGACCAAGAACTCAATCTTCTGTTTCCTAAAGATGGTACATATAGTTTATATGTTTATGTGTGTCAGGAGAGTATCGAGAGTCCCAGTAAGTGACTTGCCTAAGGCATCAAGTAAGGTTAGAATGTTGACTCTGGAAGCTGGGAAATGTCCACGAGCAAGCCATGACTGGATTTTTCGTAGTAGTTGTCCTCTTTGGAATCCGTTACGTTCCATTATGTCTAGTAAGATTCGAATCTCATCAATCGTTGATTGATTGTTATTGGACAAGTAAAGGATAGGAAGCATCTGGGAAATGATGACATTGTATGCCTTTCTCACTGGCCGATTGGAATTGAATTTGATAAATTGGATGTAAAGAAACGGTAACGCACGACGCTTGTCAAATTTTCGTTTCAAGAATCTTGATAGATTGATAAGGTCCAAGTCAAACTGCAAGTTCATGAAGTGAGCAGAGATACCCCGAAGAGGTTCATCCCGGTCAAATTTCTCAACTTCTGGTTTAATTTCCAGCACATGGAGTGGATATATCCAGAATGGATTATCCATAGTACGAGGTTGTTCCAGGTCAAGGAATTTCTGGGCGCACCGAACATTAAGCCTACATATGTCATCTATGTACCGGAAAGCATGCTGGAATTTGGACATCAAATCTGCACGTCTCAAGGTAGCTAGTCTTTGTATGAATTTTATTTCATACGACATCAGGTAGATATTGTACCAGAGTAGAGAGTATGCAAAGTCCATGGGGATGCCTTTTGTTTGACGCTATACGCGGTCACCAAGCATAACCATGCAATTCTGCATGAGCCAACAATGCAGAGTCAGTAGTCTCTCAAGAGGCATTTGGATCCAACATCCAAAGCGGGGTTGAGTGGTGTTCCACTGAGCAGATACAGGAGTACCATCAGGGGCGAGTTTGATCCATAACTGTGTATTAGATTTGGGGTGTGAAGTCCAACTTCACGATACCCAATCCTAGTGATGAAAGTGACAGCATCAAGGAGATTATTCGACCCAATTAGGGGGATAGATTCAAAGCATTTAGTAATGTCAGCTACAAAGATATCATGTATCTCATGTGGCAGGTTGAATGTAACTTGTAATACTGAGTCAATCATCCAGAAGATGGAGGTATCCGTTTTTAAGAATAAACAGTATCCCGCCACAGCCTTTTGTGCCCATGCCCGTACCATGTCCAGAACTTTCATAGTAGCAATGGTCAATAGCGAAGCTATGTTGGAGTAAACTGTCTAGAATGCATTGGTAAGCCATCGATATTTAAGCTTGTGTTGCTTAAATGTGGCCATGAGAAATGGCAACGCATTGAAATTGGCGGTGCCTCGGGAAGAACATTCACAAGCTCATCTTTGATCATGTCAAAGATTGCCGTAGGTAGATCTCAAGTGCCATCAGATATGCATGGGGTGAAGTCATCGCTGGAGAGGCGGCTCAATGCTTGTAATCGAATGTGTCTTATACAAATAAAGCACGGGGGTTGTTGCTGGCCTTATCAAGTCCAGAGATATATACGTGGCCCAATAGCCATTGCAGTTTATCTGCCACTGCAGGAATGGATAAAAGATCTAGTCCAGACGACTTAAAACCAAATTTGTTGGATCGGGACGCATGGCGTAGCCTTTCATAACAAATCTGCTGAAAATATGTAGTGGCTACTTGTAGGTCCAGTGCAAAATCTTGCAACCGAAACATGCTATACATGCTTTGGAAAGCATCAGTAGCAACTCTCAAAGTTTGACTAGTATCAGTGGGGGACAGTGGGATATGGTTTAAACCTTGAATAATTTATTTATTTATGTGTGTGTAAAAATATGAAAATAAGACAAAGAATAAGCGTCATCCATGATGCTTTATGAATTTCTCTGCTTGCGTGTACACGTTGTGTTTAGTCTTGACGATTCATAGACTAGAGAGAGAGAGATGGCTTTCCTACAACACTCTAAATAAATTTAAAAAATATATATTACTCTTTATCTAAAAATGTAAAAGAGTATTTAATGAAAAAATACAAAAGAAATATAAATTGATATAATTTTTTTTTATCATTTATTTAAAGATATAGAAGTAATAAGAAACTATATGCATATTGTTAATTATTAAAGATAAAATTAATTACCAAGCATAAAATAAATTAGGATTTTTAAAAGCCATAGTAAAACAGAAAATTGTCCATAATAATTTTTATTGTCACATATCAATATAATGTTGTGTTTAAAATTTCAAATTCAAAATCAATTATAACTTTATGATAAGTAAAATAGATGTTTAAATTGATTTTAAAACATCTTGTACTAAAGTAAACAATAAAGATGAAAAAATAATAAAAAGGGGATTTAAGATACACGAAAGTATTTTTTGAATTATTTTAATATGTGTAGAAGCAAATAGGTCTCTATATCCCTTTTACTCTAATTTACTAATTTTTAGTAAATACTCTCAAGCTCCTTTAAATCTATACATTAAACAAGGTAGTTTGTTTGTTTTGTTTTGTATGTAACGTTGACATCTTCTAGACCATGGGCCATGGGCTGCTCCTTGGTATTGACAGAAAACTCTCGACAAGAAGGGATGCACCGAAGTTGATTCGTAACTTTTGAATTTACGATGTCGAGATTATTGGATTTTTTTTATTGAATTTTGTCACTATAAATTGAATTAAATTATGGATAAATTAAAATTAAAAAAATTAAAAATTACTTTAAAAATTCAATCTTATGATATTACAAATTTTAGTCCTGTGATATACATATAGATGATCACAAAATAAATAAATAGTATACAATTTATTTTTTTAAATTATGAATAAATTGTTATAATAATAACATAAAAATTAAAAACATGGCTAGATCATGAGAAACACTTGGGTTAACAACAGAGGACCATGCTAATTGGTAATTAAGTATGGCATAAAACTTATGAATTAGTAATAAATCACACATTGTAAACTAAGTATTACATAAATTTCATAGAGGCTATTAAATATTATATTTTAATTAATATTGTGAAATTGTTTAACGTATGCTTTGTGATAGCATCCTCCACCACTGTACCGTGTTTACACCCTCAAGGCATTTACGTCAAGGGGATTCATTCATCTACCTCAATCTCAGGGGGAGCACTCCCTTGTATATTTTGCATACACCTGCGATAATGACCTATTAAAATGGGGACTAGTTACCTTGGACAATAGATTATATGAGATGGTATATTTTAAAATAAATGTAAAACTTGGTAATTAATTGTGTTCTATTAGTACTTATAATTTTTCTAGGTGACTATTTAAATAGGGGTATTTTACTTATACCATTTTACTCCCATTTTTTTCCTTACCACTTTAGTTCAGTTTTGAAAGTGCAGACTCATGCTAAAGGGCTTGTGCAACCTATCTAAGTTAAGAACATGGGGAAAAATATGCAAGCATCAAGAAAGACAAAACCACACAAGCAATGAAAAAGACTTTTAACATAAGGAATAGTTGTGCTCAATAGCACACTTTTAGAGTTTAAAAACTCTGTGTTTAGGTTTTCACCCCAGAAGTCGGATGTAAAAGACTTTGTTTTCATCAAAAATTTATTTCTGACAGCCAGTTGCCTTTCATAGTCTACACCTACCCCCTATAAAAAAATATTTGGCATGGTATTTTATATGTACCGGTAAAATAAATCTTCCATGATATATTGAATGTTATATTACTTATAATGTGGTTTTACAAGTTAGAGCAATGTGATTTACATGTACGTTTTTTACAAAATTTATCTACAAGGAATATATGGGACCCTATTTTTTATCGCACGTTGCTTCTACGATTTTTGCCAGTGTTCCCCCCGAGACCTCAATAGTTGAAGTTGTGCAGTTGAAAAGTCATATTGAACCTTGGTATAATGAATCGGCCGAAGATTGGCAGGATTTGAGTAAAACAATACAAGTCTCAGTTTAACGAAGGCCGACATCCGTTTACTCGAGTGAACATGCAATCAATCCATGCCAATCGCAATAGGAAACACGATTGAGAACGGGCCAATTTCTTGTAGTGCGAGTTAAACATTGAAAAAATATCTCACATGTAGCAGGAAGACCTTCAAAAATTATGGAATGAGGGGTGCGTAGCAATGTAATCATCTTGTGCTCCTTATGGTACTCTAGATTGTTCATGTCAAAAGGTAATTTCCACCGCGCTAAAGCTGCTGCGGAGATCCACAATTCGAAGAATGTTTTGTTCGTCACCGTCTAGGTCCCAGCCCCAGGTCTTCCTCACACATGTTGCTCTTATTGCAACATACACAACCATGATGAATGTTGCACATGCAACCCTCAAGCTCCGTGTTATATCATATCTCAAGCTCGTATCTCAAGTTTGTTACTCACTCGATTGGTATCATATTCCCTTTGAGGCAAATGCAGAGGATTATATCAAGGACACGAAAAAATCCTAACCTCTTTCAATCTAATAAAATAGTTATATCTATAAATAGAATTTAAAACATATCTACTATTTCATGCTCCCTCTAAGGGCTTATTACTCATTCAATTGATATTGATATCATTACCATTAATTCTCAAAATCATTAATCACTATATAAGTAGTAAAGTGTCATAAATATTTATATTCTTTTTCAAATTCTCAAAAATAAATTAAACATAGTATTTAATAGCCGCAATAAAATTTATATGATACTTAGTTTACAATGTGTGATTTATTATTAATTCATAAGTTTTATACACATACTTAATTACCAACTAGCGTGGCCATGTGCCGTTGATTCAAGTGTTCCCATTATTTAGACATGTTTTTTAATTTTATGTAATTTTATAATAATTTATCCATAATTTTAAAAAATAAATTGAATACTTTTTATTTATTTTGTGATCATCTATATGTATATCACAAGACCAAACCTTGTAATATCATAAGATTGAATTTTTTAAGAATTTTATTTTTTGATTTATCCATAATTTAATTCAATTTATAGTGACAAAATTCAATAAAAAAATTTAATAACTGCGACACCGTAGATCCAAAAGTTACGACACAACTTCGGTGCACTTGTTCTTGTCAAGAGCTTTTAAGAAGTCAAATGGACTTGCAAATTCACCCAATTTCAACTCAATTGAGAATGTCTGGAAGATCCTTAAAAATTCTATTCAACATGGTTCAAGTATTGCTTGAAATTTGGAGGAGTTGAGGCAAATTCTTGAATGCTAATGAACTTTGATCTGTGAAAACAATCTCGTTGGGTTGTATTGACCTGTGCCTTCTAGATTGAAAGAAGTCATTAGAGCAAAGGATGGACACACACATTAGTAGATTAGTTAAGTTTGATGATATTAAATCACTTTTGTGTGTAACAGAAGTATATAAAATCAAGTAGTTGTAGAGCATGAAGTAATTAAATGCAATAGGCGACAATCAATATGCAATTGCGTTTTTTTAAATATATATATATATATATATATATATATATATATATATATATATATATATAAAATTCTTTTAACTAGAAAATTGTTTATTTTTATGTCTTTTACTAGCAGGTCTAATTGGAACTTTAAAATCTATGATAAATGATTTTAAAATGAATTTATAAGGTCAAACACCAAAAACACTTTAACCCTTAAAGGTCAAAAAAGCCCGTTTTGACCAGTATTATACAACAATATTCTATTGTATTTGGCATGGTTCTACACCTCCTTTGGATTTAAGATCAAAAGTAAAGTTAAAATTTATGTTAACATGGTTTTAATGAGCAATCGGGGTCTCAATTTGAAACTTTCTACTTACATCAAATGCCAAATATACGTCAACGTATCTACTATCTCCAAGGGACCTTTAAGGGTTAAAATTTCATCAAAAAACAACATTCTATTTTTAGTATGTGAAACTTGGTATGATTGATGTTGGATAAGAGTATACAAAAAAAAATTATAAAATACTAAATTTGTGTCAATTTAGATCCATTTTCTCATTTGTGAGTAGAAGAGGCGACAATATTTTTGTTAGGGCACTGTACTACAAGTGTCTTTATCTACAATTCTCATTTGAATGACAACCCTTCAAAAAAGAAAAAAGAAAAAAACGTATTTATCATGATCACGATTAGGGAGTTAATCACAACTAGTGAGTTAATCACAATTAGTGAGATAATCACGATCAGTGGAGAGCTTAGCCTAGGACCTCAAGCTCATAACATTCAGTAGCATGTACTGTCCCAGCTTTGGCTCTATAGTAGATGGTGTGGAATATTCCACACCCAACAATATTTCATCAGTAGCTAAGAGCATCTCCAATGGTGGCTCGCTTAACTTGCATGACTCTTCAAAATATAGAGACCCTAAAATAAAAGTCCCCCACCCAAGCCACTTCAAACATGGCAATAGTTAATTAAAGAACCAATCACGAGTCACCACATGCAAAATGGTTGTACAAAAGCCTTATCCATAACAATTAATACACCTAAATATAATTTAAAGGGGACTGACTGTATAAGAAATTTTGAGAGTGTTGACCTCATTTTTGAAAGGGCCCTCTGTCTTTTTCATCCTTATTTGGTGAGTCATCCATGCTTGAAGTGCCCCGTTGGAGATGTTCTAAGTGGACAGATGGAGTGCATGAAGGAAAGGCACTGGGCATGAAGGCTACTTAAGGAGCGGCTGTCATTGTCACTTGCAGTGGATCACTCAGCTATGGCGATGGCCTTGGCAACCACCCCGTCTCTCGTCTCCCACCCCCGTTCACTCCTGCCCCCGTCTCCAGCTCCCTCATCCTCCCCGTCCGTCACCTGCGCCTCCGCGCGCTCTTTCCAACGACACCCTACACGACTCATTTCGCTTGCCAATTGCACCAGAATCACAAAAAAAACTCCCGCACGGAGAATTGCTTGTCGCGCGGGCCTGGAAGCCCTGGTGTTCGACTGCGACGGCGTCATTCTGGAGTCGGAGGATCTGCACCGGCGCGCTTACAATGCGGCCTTCCAGGAGTTTCAAGTGCGCTGCAGCCCGGATTCCGAGCCCCTGGTGTGGACCCCGGAGTTTTACGACGAGCTCCAGAATACCATCGGTGGCGGAAAACCTAAAATGCGCTGGTAGGCAAGCTTCTTGTCCATTCAATCTTTCGCTTCTTGAATGAATTGATTCAATTCTGTGCCTCTGAATTTCTTATATCCATTTTTGATAGATTCTTTATCAGTTAAATTGTAGCTTTAATCTTTGAATATTTAAGCTTCTTGTCCATTCAATCTTTCGCTTCAGTTGGCGAAGAATGAATTGATTCAATTCTGTGCCACTCATTTCTTATATGATCCATTTTTGATAGATTCTTTAACAGTTTTGTTAAGCTTTTAAGCTTTGAATCTTTAAGCTTCTTGTCCATTCAATCTAGTTGGCGAGGGAATGAATTGATTCAGTTCTGTGCAGGTACTTTGCGAGGCATGGATGGCCCACTTCGACCATTTTGCCTTCCGCTCCCACCAACGACGCGGACCAAGCCACCCTCATCGACACTATTCAGGTCCATTTTTGTTATGTTTTTTTCAATTTGCTGGAGCTTTTTCATTTCTTATATACATTTTTGATAGATTATTTAACAGTTTTGTAGCCACTTGCTGTCTTTGAACTTGATTCAGTTTGGGCTCATTTTGACATCGCTAATCGAATAATTGCACTTAAAAGCTCCTTTACTGAAACTAGTCAAGAATTTTCGCCTCTAGCCTGAAAATTTTCGTCTCGTTTAGAGGAATTTCAATGTCGTGCCACTTGATGCGGATTTGGCTGTCATAATTGTGGCATACTTTACGGAAAAAAGCCAAAAAATGGGACTTGAGAAACAGGTAGCAAAGACATACTCTAAAAAAGAAAATGTCAAAAAATTGGAGTTGAGTGCAAGTTGTGATTTGTGGCAATGACATAAGCCATACTATTTTCTTTTCAGAGAAACTTCAATGGCATGATTCTCTTCAGTGTCAGGTTTAGAAAATTCATTGGTAAGTTTGTGATTGGTGGCTGTTTCGAATGCAGGACTGGAAAACAGAGAAATACAAGAACTTCATCGGCTCTGGAGATGTAATCAATCCAACTCAGATGGCTTTCTTATTTCTTGTACTAGGTCTTCTGAGAGGAGGCTAAGGAGTGAACTACCCGATCACATTTTGGATTTTTCTATTACTTTTTAATGTGGAAGTGTTCATTATGTCCTGCAGGTGGAGCCAAGACCAGGAGTTTTAGAGCTCATGGATGCATCCCGGAAAAAGGTGTCATTTCCCAGGCTTTGACGAACGATGTTTGTTTTTTGACATTGATTTTTGTTTGTGGAATTTGTTTTCTTGTTTCTTGGGGTCTTTGAATAAGATGTTTGAACTTTACACGAAGGCTTGCTTTGAAGTGGCCAAACCCTTTAGATTGTATACTGAACTTTCACACAACACTGGACGAACAGGGACTGAAGTTGGCTGTATGCTCAGCTGCGACAAAAAGCTCAGTTGTTTTCACTCTTTCCAGTCTCCTCGGCAAGGTACTCACACCAATTCACGTTGTGAATGTCTATGGTGTGCAACAGTCAACTCGTTGTTTCATGTTATTTGTGACCCAAACTTCTTGTAATAAATCTGAAATTTCGAGAAAGTTAGAATGATTGACTTTCACAAAGGAATCTGAAAATTCGTTTTTAAAAGTATGCAACCAACAAACGTGAGTCGGGTCCTATCTCCAACCCTCTAAGGTCATGTAATCGTAATACGACACAAAAACAAGAACTTGATTGGTCAATGTATTTGGATTTACGTCCTTGAAGGGACGGTTCCGACACTTTAAAAAAACTTGCCATATTACACTCATTGTTGTTGGCTTGTTATATCAGCTGGTTTACTACAAAAGGCTTATGGATTTTACTAAGTGTGCTGGAATCCATGCAGGAGAGATTCGAAGCCTTGGACTGTTTTATGGCTGGTATGAATAGTTGCTACGTTTTTTTCAATCTATTGTCAGCTGTAGCTATTTTATTCGATTATTTGATTGAAAGGGAAGGTTAGGACTTTGTGTATTTTTGACATAACCCTCTCTTGTCACATGATGCATTTGTGGTTGAAAAAGAAGAGGGTGTAGAGTCTGTTTAATATTTTGGTCTGGCTGAATGGGTCGTGGCTTTGTTTGTGGAAGGTGACGATGTGGACAAGAAGAAGCCTGACCCCACAATATACATCAAAGCAGCTCAGGTGAGACCAAAACCACTTGCATCAATAGATATTCTAATTTATGCTTCGCATCTCCACTGTATTCTCTATCTTACGTTACATATGGCTATTGTTTTATTCTGAGTACAAATTTTTGATCTCGATGTTATGGAATTCCCATTAGCTTGGGTTTTCTAACCACCGGGAACTTCAACAAAGCTTTACACTTATACACTTTAAAGTTGAATATGACATTCGTAGGGGCTCAGTGTATACCAGTTTTGGGAAGCCTAGTTCTATATAATTATCGAATTCATTAAAATGCATAAAGCATTTTTTTTTCTGCCTTATTAGTACAACTTTCAATATACATCCATTGTGCTTCTAATGAAAGTTAGAGGGGATGGATGGGGATCCACCCGTTTTCCAAATATTTGATGATCATTTTTGTGCAAAAACCACTTGATAGGAATTTTTGCTTCATGTGCACTATTCAAAATTCTCCTACTTTTTTAACAAATTTAGTTGGCAGACATTAAGCGTGGCACCTGAAAACTGTCTGGTGGTTGAAGACAGCATTATTGGCTTGAAGGTAGTTTTGTACTTACCTAAACCTTCTTCACTCTATCTTGAGACTCATTGATCATTACTACAAGAGTTAATCTTCTGGTTTTGATGTGCTTTCATTGTCAATACGCAAACCATATATACATATATATATATATATATATATATATATATATATATATATATATATATATATATATATATATATATATATATATATATATATATATATATATATATATATATATATATATATACTAGTGTTGAGGAACAATTGGCGTTGTTAAGATTTTTATTGATAAACATGAATCCATGTCGTTTGCCAGGCGGCATCAGGAGCCGGCATGTCTTGTATCATCTCATATACATCCTCTACAAGTAATCAGGTAAGCTCATATTCGCGTCGCCCTTTCATAAGTATCGTTCCTTGAATTTGCAATTGGGCCCGATTCCTCTCAAGAATGTTGTGTGCAATGGAGCAATAATTTCTGATCACCGGCAGGGTTGTCGTGTCTGACACTTTTTTCCAACTTGACATTGTTTTAGACGTATGACGTTAAGTGTCAAATATGTTACACAACTTGGATGAAATATTCCTGAATATTCTAAGAATATGCTTGTTTCAACGTTTTTGACGTTGTGTCCAATACTTTATCTAGTGGTCGAGTAAGACAACCCTGAGAACTGGTGTGCAGGATTTTAGCGGTGCAAAGGCTGTGTACCCTAACTTGGGATCGGTCAGGTAATCACTGTTTCCGTATCTCTAGTTTACAATCAAATCATAGTAGAGTAAGCCACCTTATTTGTGCCACTATGTGTCGACATTGGACATTAAATTTTCAAATGTAAGTCACTGTTACTAGTGATCATAAAGTGGCACAAATGGTCAAATCGGGTGGCTTACCTTACTTGTTCGTCTCGGTGCATAACTGGAATTATTACCAGGAGTACTAAGTCCCTTGAACGGTTGATCTTGAACGGTTTTCTCAACATCAAATTATGACTCTTTCTTTTTTTGTGCCTGTAATTCCAACATCACATGCCAATGATTGTGTGGTGCAGGTTGGAAGAGCTTATTGAGCTTCTTGAAGGCACACCTATCTCCCTGTGACATATCCCTTGTATATGTAGGTTACACAGGGTATGATAGAAATTCCATTCTTCGTTGTAATACTATCAATTCATTAGTATCAGTCCATCACTCTCACAAGTTCTGAAAGGAAACATACGTAGTTGGAATACCTTTTTGCATTTACATATTAAATATACATGGGTTTTGCCACTTAAATGTTCACTAATCCACTACCACTGTTGGATTCGAGAAGTCCTTTTTTCTAACAGGAACCAGGACAAATTATTTTGTGTCAACATTCATTATAAACAATAGAATTGCGGGCAACTTTTTTCCATCAGGCAGCTTTGGAATCTCCGGGTGTCACCAAAGGCAGTCCTTGTCTGTTGCCAGTTTCAATCACCTCGGCTGGCTCCTTTTTCACTGGTACTCCTTTTGACTTGTACTGTCCTCCATCTGATGTCTGGTATTATAAATAAAGAGGAAACCATTAGCGGGGAGTGAGTTAAACTTACTAATGCTATTAACCCCTAAAGGACCAAGCAGCCCAAATTGGGCCTCATGTTTTTTATAGCAGTTTTGAATACCGGTAGGTCCTCTGTAGACTTCCTTTTATTCAAACGTATTTGTCTTTTGTGCAACACATGCAATGTTCTTCACTGATTCCTATCTTCGGTCCTATCTTAATTATATTTCTCACAATATGATTGATTGAATGTCATTTTAAAACTATGAATCCTTAAAGGCTTAAGCAATGCTTTTTGTTTTTTTGAGGTAGATAAACTCCCAGCTCTTCATACATAGTACATTTCAGGGAGCTGTTTTCATTTTCTGCCAGGTTGAGGCACAAAATGAACACATAGGTGATTTAAGATTTCAAAAATTTGAGAAATATGCTAAGAATATCTAAACTTCGTGTTTTTTTTTAACATTAGACTACAATTGTTTTTTTTTAATCACCTCATAATTGTTTTACAAGTTCATCATGTATAAGCAATTTTTTAAAGTATCCTCTCCTTCAATTTTCTCTAAGATGCGTTAAATTCAATGAAGCAACTCACAGTTGTAGAGGAGCCGTTGGCACGTGTCATGGCTTCATTACTCTGCTTTTGCTTTTGCTCAAGGATCGCATTGTTGTAGTTGGCAAAACTGGGTTGATTGGTCGATGACATGAGCCTTGCCCACATCCGATCTGCGATGTTTACACTTCGGGACGAGGCCACCGCTCTCTGTACACAAAAGAAAAGAGGATGATTACAGTCTAATAGAAAAATGGTGAAGAAAGAATCGAGTCCCTCAATCAAGGAAAGTTGTTTGCACTAAAACCTTTTTTTTTATGTGACCTCTAAATTGACATTTTGGAGTAATACCCAGGACACTTATCACACTGTCATTGAATGCAGCACACTTCAAAGTAAGTCGATACATACAGGAATGGGAATGTAACAATGCCGGACGTTGACGGGGCCAACAGTGAAACCCCCATAGCCGGCCATAGCTCCATGGATGGCACTGTGAGCAAGCAAAGTGCAGTACACGTTGTCCGAAGCATTGCTTGGAATTGCTCGAATCATGTATGTCGGATCTGCGAAATTGCATTCATGGTTTTAAAATGTCAAATTCAATTGATCATATTGTGAAAAATCAATAATTTAGTTGAGACCAAATTTTAGATCACCAGAATCAATGAAGAATATTGCATGTGTTTGTCCAAAAACATATAAATTTGAACAAAAGGAAGTCCATATAGGACCTACTCAAAACTGCTATAAATAAATAAATTTAGAAGCATGAGGCCCGTTTCAGGCTTCTTGGTCCTTTAGGGGTTAAGGTTGAAAACAGGTCAATCGATTAGAGAAAAAAATTCATTGCATTTGACTCCTGAAGTTTCTATTAATTTCTTGCAAAAATGTTCATGTGTCGAGTTGAAGAGATTTCTACATGAATATGAAAGAAATGGGGTTACTGAATAGAATGAAAAAACTGGATTTCCTCTAATGTTAAAAAGGACTTATCAATGTTTTTGGCCCTCGACAGTTGAACAAAGTTTCGTGTAGCAAACGTGCAATGTTAACAATTTTGAAAGAGGAAAGGGAAGAGCTATGAACCTATGTATTTCAAGTTCAATGGCTCCTTGAATGTCTTGAGGAAATGCTCCTGCAATGAAATCGAATTCATACATCAGACACTTGGGAATTAATTCGAAGCATAAATTTTTCTCTCAACTGTTAAATGGTCAAGTACCCAGATAACATCTAGAAGAGATTGTTGCCAAAAAAATAGATGACCATTTTTACAAAGTGAATCCATTGTATATATCAATCAAAACATTAAGAAATGACTACCACCCTCAATTATCAACAGAGTTATTCTTTTAAGTAGGGTAAAGAGGGATTGCTGGCCCTGTTTGTCAGTAAAAAGAAGGTGAGGAAAACTCTGGATTAAAAAAATAATGAAAACATCCAGGCTAAAGAAATTAAAAAGATTAACAAAAGCATCAATTTTCAGTCACTACGGACAAGTCACAACGGTATTTAGTCATTAAAGACAAGTCACATTTGACAAGATTAATGGTCAGGCTCTCACCTTGAGATTCTGACAAAGCCAGAGACCGACGTCAAGAAGCAACTTGTTGCCAGAGGCATCATTGAGCTTGTCCAAAGAGCCCATACTCTCAGCCATCAACTCTTGGCCTGCGCCTTCGGCCACGACGATGACCATGTGCCCATTTTCTCTTAATCTCTGGTGCACAAACTCAATCAGGCCTCCCGGTCCGTGCAAGTAGAATGGCACTTCTGGGATCAAGCAAAGGTCCTGCATAATACATTTTCCATTACCCACATTTTTATTAAGCATTAAAACAAATTCAAACTCTGCCCGTTTAGGGTTTAGGGTTTAACTATCCAGGTGTCCTGGACTCGATGATTATGGAGTAATGCAACAATCTCTCATTTGAGCAAGAAATGAAAAAAGCTAGATCGAGTTTAGAGAATTGATCAGTGAGCTAGAATAACAACAGTAATTACCACATCACGACTTGCAAGAGTCGCATGCATTGCGATATACCCTGCACCCAAAAACACAATCTTGTATAAAAATCACAGAACTGCATAAAACACTATTATGTGGGAAAAAAATTAAATTAAATAAAAATAAAAATCATCAGTGGTTGCTGATTTGCTAATTAACAAAAAGGGGTAGTCGTATAGGAGTCTCTAATACTTCACAGTTGTATACTACTTAACATTATTAACCAGTTTTAGCAGTCCTTCGTTTTACCATGAAAATGAGGATATTAGTGAAGTATCAGTGACCTTGAGAGATATTCCATCATTTGGTGAGGTGTCACAGAAGGAAAAATGTTTTGCTCATCCTATTTGTAATTAAATAATTATGTTAAAGTGACAAACAAATTATCATGTAAATGTTTTGCTTTAAAGATGAAATTATTGGAAAATCAATGCGATGAGGTCTCTACCGCTGTAGCGTCCCATGAGCTTGACCAAGCCAATGCCGTTGTGAATACTCTCAGCTTCCACGTGGGCAGCATTGATTGCACGTTGTGCTTCTTCCACAGCTGTGTCAAAACCGAAGGACTTGTCTATAACCTGCCCCATCAAATCATTAATTAATTAATTAATTACTCCCATCACCTCTCATGCAGTTAGAAAATCCATTCATGCAAGACAAGAGACAAAAAAATCCACAACACCAACTTTGTTCCAACAGTCCCCAAAAAGGGTGTTGTTTTTCACACTTCTTTCAACACTTTAGTGTAAAACTCTATCATGCCAAAAACAACACCCTTTTTTGGTAGTGAAAGTATACGGACTTTTAAATTCTTATCGAATAATTTTCCCACAATGCACATGACTTTGTAAAGGAGGAAAAAATGCACATGACATTTCTGCACTTTGAGTGAGAAATCTTACGTCAATATCATTGTCAATTGTTTTGGGAATGCCTGCAACCACAACCTTCAGACCCCTCCGTTTACACTCCTGCAGATGAGCAGCAGCATTCCCTCTCAAAGTAAGGAAACTGTCCATTTTGGCAGCTAAGTAGCTTTCATAAACATAATTTTCATCCTTCAAAAATGGTAGGACACAATTTCTTCTCTCTATTGAATGATTTATTTCAACTTCTATCAATATGGAAACAACCACTTTTGACCATGTGGGCACTTAGGGGTTAAGGTTTCAAAAACATTCGTTTCCATTGTTCAAAAAGTTTATTGAAATGTTTTTGTTGCCTTCCTTGAAACTTCCTGATTTATTTCAACTTCTATAGATGTGGAAACAACCTCTTTTGACCATGTGGGCACTTAGGAGGTAAGGTTTTGTAAACATTAATTTCCATCATTCAAAAATGTAGGACATGATTTTCTTCTTAGGTTTTGTTGTCTTCCTTGAAACTTCCTACATGCTTCTTTTTAAACTTCTATCGATATGGAAACAACCACTTTTGACCATGTGGGCACTTAACCCTTAAGCGTCCACACTACAATTACCCGGTCAAACCTCATCAATTCCTCACATTTTAAATATATTATATTTTTCTGGTATTTTTCTCATATATGGTATTGTTAAACCGATTTATCCTGATTTTTTCATAATTATTTAAATAAAAGCGTTAAGAGTGCACATACCTCGTGGATCGCATTAGCTCCTTTCTGAGTGCCATCACCTCCAATGATATAGACCTGAAATTTAAAAGCAGCATCACAAAGCTTGTTGGGAACATATATAACATTCTTTTCTTAGTGTGAAAATCATCCTTCAAGAGCCTTTGTAAAATTAGCTAGCTTCTTCTCTCATAGGGTTATATTATTAGAGAGAAATGTGGGAGTTTAGGGACAAAAGTTGACAACAAAACAAAATTAAAAAAATAAAAGAGTTAAAGGTGGTATAAAATAATTTGTCTGTTTGTTTCTTTATTTATTTCCTGCGTAAAGGCTTCATTCACATTTCTCTCTAATACAATTACCACTTGAGATAAAATAGTACAAGGTTAGATAAAAACAAGAATTCATCATTCCCATACCTGATCGAATTCGCGGTCTTCAATAGAATCCACAATTTTAGCTGTGTCACTTCCACCTCGCGAGGATTTCAACACCGTGCCTCCGCGTTTGTGAATATCACTCACAACTTTAGGGGTGAGAGGGATTGTGTTCCGGGAGTAGAATCCTTTGTAGCCTCCCTGTAAATATAAAACACAAAATTATTGGCACAAGTAAAATACTACTGTAGTCGGTCGTCAAGATCGGCAAAAAATCAATTATAAAAAGAGAACCCCAAATCTTTGGAAAATTGTTTTTTCAAAAAATATTTATTTTGTAATATCTATTTTAAATATCTATTATAAAAAGAGAATCTGGCATATCCACAGAATCTGGAATATCCACAAATTTTGGCATTTGTTGAAACGCAATTTTCCAAAATATTAATTATTCGGCATGACCTGCCAACTGGGTACGCCGGTAATTCATAACTACTTACAATGGATCAACTCCTCAAAGACTAATCATATTATGAAAAATATAATGCAAGATGGGGTTGAATTTTATATCACTAGAATGAAAGAAGACCATTCCATGTGTAGGTCAAAAAATTTAAATAAAATCAAACAAAACAAAGTCCCCATCAATAAATTGAGCCAATAGCTGAAGCTCACTAGTATTAATCGGTTTTTTATTGATATGCTCCAATTATTACTTCTACTTGTATTTGAGATAATAAGGTTTCTGAGATATTGATTGACTACCCGTATTTGCCTAAAATTTTCATTTTTAATGAGCTATTTAAGAAATGAATTAGCTCACGTGTAACTAGCCACCGATTCTCCATTGATGAGCTTTAAGAAAAAAAACATGTACTTACATCAATACCATAAATGTCACGCACTCCATATTGTGTCCAAAGACCACACACAATCTCACGGATCACAGTGTTGATGCCCGGACATAATCCTCCACAAGTGACAACGCATGCCCTCACATCCTCACATTTGAAATAAATCTGCAAAGAAAGAGAACAATCACCAAGGATAGAGAAAGTCTTGACAGAAACAAAACAACAAAAAAAACCAACTGATTCAACCTCTCTAAGAATGTGTACTGTAAGAACCCTTGTGGACTCCTGTTCCCAACAGCAACCTCATCTATTCATGCACTTAGCTCGCCTTCAATTAGCAAAAGATTTAATCAATATATGGTTACAGATTTACCAGTCCTTCGTTTACCATGGAAATGAGGATATTAGTGAAGTATCAGTGGCCACTTTTAAGAAAAATCCCTCCCGAAAAAATAGTCATATATTGATTGTCCCATTCTATGGCCATTGGCCCAAGAATGGAAAATGGGTTTGTCTACTGTCACTTCTCAACCTCCCACTTTGAAATTACATTAGAAATTCATACATATTGAGAAAAACAATTTGATCTTAAGAGAGTTTGGCTTTTTGTACCTATAAATCCCACTACTGCACTATAGTGATCTCGCAAAACTCACTCTTCAAATGTCTAAAGTGACACAAAGAGTATCCTCTTATGACCACTTTATATTCCAAATTGGATGCCGTGTCTAAGTGTTGCATATCCTCACATTAAAAAAAGTAGTTTGTTTGTTTGTTTTGTCTGTTACATTGAAATCTCCCAAACCGTGATCTCACAGGGCCACACTAGTATGGAATGATGAAAAGAAAGAGTCAAGAAAAGAAAAAATGTGGAACCTTGTCTCGAGGTCCTGCACGTCTGAAATGAATTCCATCTCCAGGAGTATTTATATTTACAACCACCTGCACATACACACACACCCCTTGTTTGAGTTTTTGCTCCTCATTTATTCATTTATTTTCACACCGAAATGTGTTCACAAGTCATGCATTCATTCACGAGCTAAATCGAATATCACAAAATTTCATGAATGCTTTACTTTCAGAAAATGATTTGTTTATTCAAAACAGAAGGAGCCGTAAAAGGACCAAAAAAAAAAAAAAGGGCTCACATCTTTGGCAACCACATCTGTGTCTTCCACAAAATACTGCCTGCAACCAAAACGAGAGAATCCCACCATTCTCAATTCAATTCCATGCAAAAGCCCATAATCTCCATTGAATAAAGGAGTAGTAAGAAATGTCACAAATAGTTAGGGCTCAGATGAGATTGAAACTCACTTAACAGCTGAGTAAGCAGGATGGTGCTTCAATGGATTTTCATATGTCTGTTCACAAAACACACAAAAGAAGAATCAACGTCTCCGATCTCCAAGACTGTGTTCTTCAAAACAGGAGTAGTAAGAAAGGAGTAACAAATGAAACCTCCAGAAAATGAAACCTAAAGAATTAATTAATTCAAGCTAGAAATAAATTTACTTACCGGCAAGTCGGGGAGCCAGTCAGTGAGGTGCGGTACATCTTCAAGAATCGCCCCTCCTTGACCAGCAAACACTTTACAAGCCATTTTGAAAAAGAGCCGATCTAGCTACTGAGCACCGATCGAAGCAGGGTTAGGAAGATCATAAAACCATATGCCAAATGCCGGCCATAGCCATGGAAAAAAAAACAAATAGAGGCTCCAACAACAATAACAACAAGCGACTGGAACCTGATCAACGTCTAATTCAAATTGCGTGCAAGACTCAATTGAAAAACTCACACAGACACACACATACACGAGTCGTCGTCGTAACAAAAGTAGTAGCACTTTTGGTGCACACCTGGAGGTCGCCGCGATTGCGTTCTATTACTGATTCATTTTTCTCATTGGATGTTTTCAACTTAAGCCGGTTTGCCAAGTGCAGGTGGCAAGTGGCCAGTGATGACTCGAAACGGAGAGAACGAGAAACTCCCGGGAGCTCCCGAGCTCCGATGATGCTGCAGCAACAGTTGTGTCAGGAGTTCTGTGCATTCTTGTAAGTCTTTGCTTGTGCACTGTTCCTCAGGGTAACTATACCTTAAAGTGTTCACCTTACCAACTGAGCCTATTTACACACATAAAATAGAAAATGTTTTTAGTGGGTCTTAATAGCAAGTTCAAGAGGATTCCAACACACTTTAGCATGCATTATTTGGACACCGTATGAATAAGTTATGAATTTCCAAAGTGCTGACTATAGGTTGACCTTAAAGCGACCCTAAACTCTGATGTTCAGATTGTGCACATTCTCATCAACAGTAGGGAGTCAGAATCTACTTATCATGGAAGATTGAGCTATGGACGCTTTATGGAAATGGTTGCTTTTAGATATAGTTACCTTATGATACTAAGGGAAAACCCTGTCTTACTGCACTCCAAGTGTAAAATAATCTATGGCAAATGGGTACACTCTAAACCCCTATTGCTACACTAATTCATATAAAGAATCCCAGTGGAAAGGTAGGAAATTGACGTGAGTGAAAAGGCAAAAACAACTAAAAGAATTGACAAGTCGTTTGAACAAAGAATTGACAAGTCATTTGAAACCATGGCTTACTGCATAAGGGTCAATACAGAATTAAAAACAAACTTGAGTGCAAGGAAAAGTACAAATGACACTAACACTTTCTCCCATGAGTTCTCACCATGATGCATAGGTAGGACAATAGGCAAAGAGTTTCAATGTAGATTGATGAAAATAATAACCAAAATATATATAATAATTATTATAGTTAAATTTTATTTACATATGTTTTAAAAATAAATAGATAACTGAAAAGTAAAATTAATAAATAAAGTAAAAAATAAAGTAAAAAATATAAAAGAAAAGTAAAAAAGAAAAGTACATTCATTATTTTAATTTTTTTTTTTGTAAAAGTGTACTATTATTATGACAAAGAACCACATTTTTAGAAACTGATATTTTTATTAAATTGGTATGTTATGTTATGTTAATGTTCAAGTTATGTCATGAAAAGGTTATGATGAATTACATGCGAAATTGGCGAGTTAAACCTTACGCGGGGATGGATGGATGCGCCGACTTTTTGAAACATTATAGATTAACCCCTAAACGTCCCAACGTCCAGAAACTGGATCACGAACATATTCAAAGCCTTGTAACTTTCTCATACAATCTTGGATGACTTTCATCCAAGTCATCTTTGCAAGCCCATTAGTTTCATTATCAATTAAAGTAAATCTCTTGTGATGGGGAGATGTTGAGTAATATTGGAGAGGCCTTCAAATGCAAGTATGTCAAATTTTTTGGGTAGATTTTATGCTTGTAATGGACCTCTCCTGTACACCTTCTATACATTTGAGCCACGCTAATATCTATTTTTGAGGCTAGCATCTACTTCTGTTCAAAGGGTTGGTACGTTTAGGGGTTAATCCAAAGTACACTATAGATACATTCAAGTAAAATATCCATAGATTAAATATAGAGAATAAGTAATAAACAAGCAGCTCTGCTACGAGGTGCTCTGACTAGAATAGAAAAGAGAAGGACGAGAATGCATTTCAGTGGAATCATGGATGGAATATATTTGCTACAGTAGTATTTAGCCAAAAAAAAATGAGTGTCCCTGCAATGCCTCTTCCCTACGATCAGAGCCAACAAAGATTAATGAAATACTTAATGATAAATCTTTTGCTTCTGGAATCCAAACAAGCGGCTAGTCGCGAAATCTCTGCCTTAGTATTTATCCCAGATTTACTTTTACGGCTTCGTTTTACTGTTCAGGCGCGTAACTCCTGGTAACTCCAAAGCGTTTCCGTAGTCTCTCCCCTGGTGGGCAGAGACAATAAACAAAAAGAATCTCAGTGGAAAGGTAGGAAATTGACGTGAGTGAAAAGGCAAGAACAAGGGTGCATGAGCCTTTGAGCGCAATCAAGGGGAGAAAAAAGGATTTTTGAGGCTGGAGAGAGGTACAGGGAGAGATGTGACTTGGGGACCAGTCAGAACCCACGTCTGCTTGCCACGTGGACGATGAAATACTGTATGTTATGAAATAGTGTATTTTAGGCTGCAACCAATGTCTACTCGTCACAAGCGAATGGTCCATCTTCCCCCACCCAACTTTTATTTTGGCGAATTTTCACCAGAATCTTACCTGATTTGGGGACTGGTTACTTTTACACTAAAAAAATGGGCAAAAAAAGCGGATGAAATTGTCAAAGTCTTCTCCAAAAAATGCTAAAATTACCACTGTTTGATGAAAGTTCTTTATAATAGATCATTTTATGGATGAGAGTGCTTCCCCCATTACAATAAAATATTATTATTATTATTATCATTATTATTATTATTATTATTATTATTATTATGATGTTCTGTAGGTACATTCCTTCCAGTTCCCAGGGTGGTGGAGCTCATCTGGCTGGCTCATAACATTGAGAAAGAATCCTTTGGGCCAAAAGCAAAACAAAAAACTGTGAGAAACAATGGCCTGCTTGAGTGCTAAGGTAACAAACCTAAAGTGAATTTATTGGCAAAATGACCAAGTGAGAAGAAAATGTAATTGGAAAAGAATAAGGTAAAAATATGAGGAAAGTTTTTGAAGGAGTTGTGATTTTTTAATTGTGGTAGATTATATTATAGAATTTAATACAACGGTACTAGGTTGACACAAATGAATGTGTAGAGTAAGAACAAGCCCAGCCTCGCCTCTAAGGGCGGGACAATGAGGGACCTGCGCCTCACTGCCCGCCCCGATACGTTTGCCCGCCCTACCTTCGTTCCCTCGCGTTCCAACGCGTTACCTCCGTTCCCTCGCGTTCCCACGCGTTACCTCCGTTCCCTCGCGCCGTATGGCATGTTGTTTCCTGCCTGTCTCTCTTTTTTCGCGCGCCTCTGGTGCACCGGATTGCGGTCCAGGGAATTTGCGAGCGCTTGTTGTGTCAGCCACGACGGGCTTTGGCTCTGGATCTCGCGATTCCCAGGTATGGCATGTTGATTCCTGCCTCTGTCTCTCTTTTTTCGTGCGCTTCTGGTGCATCGGATTGCGGTCCAGGGAATTTGCGAGCGCTTGTTGTGTCAGCCACGACGGGCTTTGGCTCTGGATCTCGCGATTCTGTCGCCAAGCTTCGTGACTCTGCGTTGATTCCGACTGTTTTTCCCATGGTGTGGTTGCTAGGGTTTGAGGTTTTACACATCTGAATTGCCCAGCACTGTTTCTTTTCCCGATTGTTCAGATTTTGATTTTCTTTCTTGGCGGAGTGCGTGGTCTGGCATGGTCTTGGCTAGAGTACGAGATTTTGTGGTTCTTTTTGCTCTTTTGTCGTTGTGCGTTCTAGTTGTCATTGCTTAGTTTATTATTCCGAGGCCAGTTTCTGCTTGCTTGATCCCTTTTGAATCACTCTAGACTTTCTAGTGTACTTTGTTAGCACAAAAGCCCGCCATTCTCTCTTCCTTCGTGCTGCTTCCATTCCTTCTTCATACATCTCCCCCGTTCTGGACCTTGTCGCCCTCGCTGCAGGTACCGCTGCTCTCATCTCCGTTCTCGGCTTCATACCATGTTTCTTGGATAGCTGCCGTACTGCCTCGACATCGCCGCGTTTGAGGTTGGACTCTCTCTTTTCCTTTCAATTGGTTCGACTCTCTTTACTTGCTCGAAACAATTTCGGGGATGTTCGAGCCATTCTAGGTTTTGGTGTGGTAGAATAATCGATCGGTGTAGAGTCAATTATGCGCTTGTTGGAGTAGATCCGGACACGTTATCCTCGTTCGCGTATTGTGGACGGAAAGGCTCATGGGCGCTTTATTTGCGATTTAGGTTGTGATGATGTCGTTTCAGTGCGGATGGATAGAGTGGATCCATTTGTTGCCTAGGGTTTCGAGAGCTGATCGTGCTTGCAATCGGCACAGCTTTCATACTCCTTATCGCGTATACAGACATCGCTAAGAGCTCTCTGTTTTCTACCTCGCAGGCTTCCAGCTAGGATGGCATTTGGACCCTCAAATCACGAGTTGCTGGCGGCGTTTGAAGAATTGAGGATTTCCGTCCGCTCCCAGGAGGCGACACGCGATGCGGCGCTTGAAGAATTGAGAAAATCCGTCGAGGCACACGATGCGCTGTTAGTTGATCATGAAGCTACGCTCGATTACTTGAAGGATGTTACATTGCCGCAAATGAAGAGAGATATTGTGCTCACTGCCGCGGAAGTTTTTAAGTGGTCTATAGGAAAAAAGGGAAAAAAAAAGGTTTCATCATACAAATTTAGCACAGGAAAAGTGAAAGCTCTAATGAAGGTACACTATTTTACTATTGAAATTTTTAATTTATTTCAACTCTCTCATTTCCACTGTGACTTTTTCTAACTTTTTTCTATGTTTTTCCAGATTGGTTGTGTTTGTTTTGGCAGATATGGCAACAAACCATCGACGGCTGATTCAGCAAGTTACGAGAAGATAGGCGAATCGCTAGTGGCTGACCGCAACGCTATTGCTCATTGCACATCCATTGAAGAGTTGGATGACCACGTTAGGTTGTGCCTCCGAGGTACCTCAAAGTACCCAGATCTACAAACAGAGTATCCCGATCAATGTCAAATTCTAAGACAGTACAACGTCTACAAAAAAACAATGTCAAAGCAATGTGCATAGTTGGTAAGTTTTTGACTTCTTCAACAGTACAGCTCATCCATGGTCAAATTTTCACAGTCAAATTGCTACAAGATGTGTAGAATTCGGGAGGTTTCAGATGATTCTGTGAGTCTGCGAAACACCAATGTGCTCTGGCTATGGCTAATGCCTGGACTAGTTAATTTGATCCCATTCAGGATCAAATTATCTTGTGCTTTGCATATTTATGTTTCTAGAATATTTTTTTGAAAACGATTACGACATCACTGACGAGGTTCCAAATATACAATTCTCTGTGTGTGCAACTATGTGCTCTGGCCATGGCCAAAGTTGGGACTAATATGGTGCACCAGAGGCGCGCGAAAAAAGAGAGACAGACAGGAAACAACATACCATACGGCGCGAGGGAACGGAGGTAACGCGTGGGAACGCGAGGGAACGGAGGTAGGGCAAGCAGACGTATCGGGGCGGGCAGTGAGGCGCAGGTCCCTCACTGTCCCGCCTTTAGAGGCGAGGCAAGCCCAGCAGTTCCAGAGAAAATATGTCCACCAAGCATTAATTTGAGGGCCATTTTTAACTTAGAGGAATGTTATACAAGAAGTAGCCCAACAACATTCCTGGAGCGAACACCAAGGCAACTTATAAAACGAAGATTTTATGAAAGTAACTTGATGACCTTGAAGCACGGGCCGGTGAATAGTCTTTGAGCTCGATATTTAATTGTTGATCGAGCATCTTTGTTTGCTTGGTGTGAGAAATTTGCTTGCGCCAATGCTTCTGTAGATGGCGGAGAAACCTCAAACTTTGGCTCCAAAAACTATATTTTAGCGTTAGTGGGTAGTTGCTAGGCCAAACTTCGAAGCAAGTGAAGATGACTACACCAAATCTTGGCGTTGGTCCCTCCAAAACACCTGTTGCTGGACATGCTCTAACCATTCTTGCATCCAAAACCAGTCATGCTAGTTAAAACTCGAATGTCCAAATTGATCAATAAATTACATAGTAAAGTGACCAATGGGATATTGACCATTGTTTAAGTTGTTGTATTTTTATATTCACGGTTTTGATGCTGGAGATTCTATGTGGCCACACTGTTCACTTTGCACTCTTGTTCATCTAAGAGCATCTCCTGCGACCGCAACATAGCGTTTGTTGTCTGTATTGTCTAGGTCTAGAGTTCAAAAACGGCCATTTTCAATGTCCATCAGTCACTGCATGAGGGAAACGTTTTAGCATGGGCCTTCACAAAATGGCCAAGGACCTCCAGATTTGAATGCCCGTTTAAGATTTCCAGCTCACTGCATGTGGGAGGGGCGTCAAGTGGAACAACAAAGTGCGCAGGGGGCAACATATAGGAGCGGAATGTAGAGACATATGGGCTCTGCTTCTTGTTTGCCAAACTCTCTACATGTTGAGTGCATGTGCCCCTTGCAACTTGCCTGCGTAAGGGCAATATTTAACCAAACCACCTAAGCAATTGTCACCAGGGGTTTTTTTCTGGCTTTTTTGAGCCAGTTTGCTACATAAATCCACTGGAAGAATCACCATATAGGAACATAATGAGAAAAATGCCACCTCATGTAGCCACCAAGGTAGTGGCACATGTCGGTTGCACGTCAAATTAGAACTTCGTGAGCTACATGTAGTGGATGAAAAGGCTAAGGTGTTGGATGAAAAAGACACGACGTATGAAGGGTTTTGAGAAAGGCAATATATTAAAGGAAAAAGATAAGATGTATGAAAAAATAAAGATTCATCACCAGGTTTTTCAAATAAATATAAGGGATCAAAAATTCACCTCATTGACTTGCATACTAGCTTTGTAGCCTAAAGTTAGATGACCCGAAAACCAAAAGAAAACCTTGATTGTTACCTTGCCATCTTTCTTGTACTCTGTGAAGGCACATTGAAATGGCAATTTGGGTATGGAGGACTCTAAGCCTGGAACTGACCAATCCTACGTAATAGTCCTGAGCGGACACCTCCTCAATATAGTCAATAAATTTACTTGCTGGTATTTGCATTCATGTAAGGTAACTAAACCTAAAAGTGATACTTGTAAGGTCTCACTTGGTGAAGAAGGGTATAGTTTGAAATTTAAGATGAGCATGAGTTAGCAAATGGAAAAGAGTTACAATTCAAATTGTTTTGTATATTTTTCACACTTCAACAATATTTTATGGATTTTCAAAGATGAGATCATAGGGGAATCTATTTTCAAAGATGAAATCATAAACTACCTTTAATTTGATACCCTTGAAGCACCAAATGCCTCAACTTCTATTGGTGGTCACAAAAAATTCTCATCTGTTTTTTTTTTAACTATTGTTGATTTTACAAATTGTGAACGTTCTGATTAGTATTAAATGTAAATGTCACATTAAGGATGGTGTCACTTTTGGGTTTGGTTACCTTAAAATTGTTATATACAGTATCACCTAGCAAGGTGCCAAATTTTGTTTCAAACGCCAATTTAGAATTTTACTTTCCAAAGAATGTAAAGATCCACTTGAAGGCTACACCCACCTATGAATAGTTGTAGAAAATGAAGAGACTTTTATCTCTTGGAAACAGTTTGAACCATCCTATGTCATCAAAATTTTATTTGCTTTTGAAATAAATCTATTACGAGTGAGGCACATGACCCCATTTGTCAATAAAAACAACGAAATGTCTCTTTAAGCTTCCTTAAATAGCAAGGCCATTTAGCTCTATAGTCTTCACTTGTCATTAACTAAAATGGTTGACATTTTTGTAGTCCTATACTCCTTGTTCAATCTATTATGGAATCATGATTACAAATTCTAAAATCTATGTGCTACTTACTTTTGTGATTTCTTTGCACTTTCGATAATTGCAAGGTAACATACTTTTAAAAACGTCGCGCTTAGCATCCACTTCAGATGCCATGAAAGAAAAAGAACTTAGTTATCACAGACAATGGAGACTCTCTATTTTCCAAGTCATCCAAGTCATCACTACTACATTAGAAGATCACAAGTGGGGTGTGGATCTAATTGAACAAATAGACATACTATGAGACATTTCAATCTAACGGACAACAAAGAGAGAGAATGATGCAGAAAGCACTTTTGTTCTTTCTGGCAACAAAAGTGTATAGATTTTGGGTCTTCCAAATTTATTTTCAGGCCCAACAAAAGAAATGGGTCTCATGCAAAATTTGGGGACCTTCTCTTTTTAGTAGTTGTTTGTAAGAACACTCAACTTACAAATTGTCTTACTTTAAAATATGTATTAAAAATGTTAATAATCAATTTTGTAGTCCCTTCTTGCTTTACAACACGTCCAAACAACTTGACCTCCAAAGGCCGACCTTTAGAGCACAAGCAATGGCCTTTGAGAGGTTTACTCCCTAACCTTTCAACGCAAGTGTAAAAGGGCCTTCAATTTTATGATAATTGTGGTAATGAGTGTGAGGCTACATGTAGTGTTGAGTTCTCAATATGGTATTTCAATAATACCATACTGGCTCTCACGGTTAGCATCTCTTGCCAAATAATTATTATTTTTGGATAATTGCTTTTCAACAAATGCCAAATTCTGTAAATATTATCCATGATTCTCATTTTCACTATAAAAAATATATTTAGGAAAATAATAATAATAATAATAATAATTTGCTAAATTTTTGAGCTTCTCTTTTTTTAATTATCTTTTGCCGACCCCAACAACCGGGTATGGTACACCAATTATCGAATTTAATCTCAGACCAACAATTATTCCGAATTTGTTTACAAATCCTTGCACTAATTCCGGTAGCACTATCCAAATTAGTCCGAGGATATAATAATAAAATATTATTATTTTATTATTATTATTATATTTTATTTTTCAAACAACTAAAAGTTGAAAAATATTGGAATGAAATTGGAATAACATGCACTACACGATGGTATGGTTTCCATTATTTGATTCTACTTATTTTGGAAAATCATTTTTAAGGTCTCACTTTTTGAACTAAGAATGAAACTTGACATAAACCACTTCTGTTGTTTTTCAAAAAATTATAATAACCTATTTTGAAGGTCCAAACTGTACAAAGGATAGTCAACTTGCACAAGAACCATGAGAAATTTTGGTGGATGAAAACTGTCCAATTCGGATGGAATTCAAACATTATGAATATGTTCGTCGTCTACTATGTGGACACAGGCGCCTCAAAGGGTTAAATTAGATAATGGGTGTAGTGTGTTTCACTCCGGTGGCCTTCATTGCCCCAGGTGGAAGTTAGCTCCAACTCCCTCTGCCAATCTTCCCCATCTTAGCTGGGACCCTGATTGCGCTTGTTTTCCTTTGTTTCCTTTTTGCTCTTACTGTTTCCCCTGAGAAATTAGAAAAATGATCCAGGTAATGCATGATTAGCGAGCTTGGTCCAACCAGTGCCAAAACCAGTGTCCCAAGCTGATAAGTTTTTGTGAAGCGGGTTGAATTAGCAGTCAAGGAAATCATGGTTAGTGAGCTTGGTCCAACTAAGTCAGTGACAGTGAGTGTGTCAACAGGGGAGTCACAGGCCCGGTAAGTATACTCCCCAACCATTCTACAGACTGACGAAGAAGAACAAATCAAGGAACGACAATTCTTTACCCTAAAGAACCCGAGAAATAGCTGGGGGAGTCTAATGAACATGCAGTTGCATCTAAGAGCATGGCCACCCATGCCCTCCCAGAGTCTCCGACACTCGAGAACTAAATGAAAAGTACCAAGGGCCCTTCAGAAATTTCTCTTGACTTTCAATCCTAGCGTGTTAAGAAATAGCCCTTCAAATCACTGTTTAGTTAATTATATCCCACATTCTACTTGTGATTGGTCTATTGACCATTTGATGTGCACGTGATGGGCGTGCAAGGATGGGGGGTGTAAGTGCAAGGGCTCTAGATGAACAATTTCTAGCGTGCATGGGTGTGAATGCTGTAATGGAACTCAAGTAGAATTCCTGACAAGTTCAACATTGGCGATGGTGTATACTTTCGTTCCAATTTGATCCTTCAGAAGTTGCAGTGGTCGTTTCTGACTCAGCCTCACAAGCCTGTACTGTACTGCACAACGACTGACAATAATACTCAACTGGCAGTCCGTCTGTCTGAGCTTGCTGACTCAGTTGGTGTTGCTTCAGCAGCTTCGAATTTGCTCAAGTGTGAGAGCCATACATCTCACAAGAATGGTGCCTCCATGCCAGCTACGGTGCAGCATTAATGATCCACTTGAGCAGATCGTCCGCCCCATTCTCAAAATAATCCACCACTAAGTTTTATATCTGAGTTCCAGCCACCATGTGATGATGTCGCAAAGGTTTGGTCAAGTTAGCATTTCGTGCAGATGTCGGAAATATTTTATCAAATTTGTATCTAGAATCAGATACAACAGGATCCGTGGAGATTGTTTAGTGCAGTGGAAGACCTTCTTGTTAGTACGAACAAGAAGGGAGCCATGATGCAATACAATCACCACTTGCAACTTTGCAATGTACTTGACAATACACTCAATTGCAGTGAGGTCTGAGACGAGGCTACATGCATGTTGCTGCACTTTTGTATCACCCTTGTAACTGCTTTTGTGTTGTACCCATGAACTGGCTTTCTTTTTTAACGATTGAAGGAAAACTCCAGTGTATGTAATTGACCTTTGGGAATATGTAAATGCATACTTTAGGCCTCAATCACAGCCATGCCTTCCAGTACAAGGCATTTATATCAATTCATGTGTACTAAAATTTGTGTCTGTATGCTTTTTGGTATGCCTCAAAACTTGAACCAATCAGGTGTATGACTAAGATTGTAGTTCAATTCATCAGTGAGATGAACAGCGTCACTTATAAGCCATTGCATTCGGTGTTCCCAACTTTGAACAGAGGTCCAGTTGTTCTCTGTTTTGTTCTTCATTCTAGGATTGTGGTTCAATTCATCAGTGAGATGAGCACCTTCATTTCTAGGCCATTGCATTGGGTGTTCCCAACATTGAACAGAGGTCGAGTTATTCACTCAGGATAGAGTATAAGATTGGTTGAATGCATTATGACCATCACATAGTGCATTCTACCAGTATTTTCTGAGTGTTACTCTGTCCTTGACATTTTCATGCATGAATTTCTTTTTTTGATACAGGCCATTTTGTCTGAAGCAGTATTTGAGTACTTTTCATATTGTTCTGGAGATGCTCCAGTTTTTGCACCCTTATTCCAAGGGGCTTTGTGATCTTATTTTGAGGAAGATACTTTTCCATTAAATATTCTGAATGATAGTTCTGCCAATTTTCCCTTCCTTGAGTAGACTGGCCAACTTCACATGTTCATTTCACAGGGTTTAGATCTTATAGGCTTTCCTCCAGATAGCAGATAACTTACCATTGGGGGCATTCTTCAACAATATGGTGCTGTCAATAACTTGTCAATGACTTCAATGACATGTGGTGTCATCACCAAAACATACATAATCATGTGACAAATGCATTACTAAACTGTCACTCATTGTGGTCTCAGAAACCTACAATCTGGGACAATAATATGCATCTTGCCACATGAATATGCATGTTAAGACTTCAGAACACCATTCCATTCCTCCGCACAATAGAAGCATCACTCCTGTATGCTGCAGTATATATCAACAACATCAACAGGATAAAACTACATGTGAGAATACAAATACATAAGAGAACTGCAAGAATATCCAACCCATGAAAATAACGGAATGAGAAAAGAAGGTAGATGAACATGTTACCAAGCTTGAACTGGTATAGAGCAACCAGTAGAACATCATCCAAGAAAGATGTGCAATACATGAGCACTTGCTATAACACATCATCCTCCAACTGTGAGTAAAGAGTGTCCACACAAACCTGTCACAAATCATACACATGGCAATCAATACAAACATAAATCATACCAGTTAAGCTGACAACATAATAATGTTCGACAAAACACTAAAGGATCATCACTAATGATACAAAAACAAATGGATCGTTGTGATACAATAATATCAGACTACAAACAAATGACATTGAGATGTAGCTGACAGATGGGGAATTAGAAGTCATGAAATTGGCTTACACGCTCCAATCGAGGATAACGAGTGAGTGTAAGGATGAGTGAGTAGAAGGTAGGGGTAAGAGTGTGCTGAAACCAATTAAACGCACGCAACAGTGCATGCTTGCAAGCGACGGAATCAATGCGTCGGTACTGTCAGTGTGTGGAATAGCTTCAGTGCATGTTGTGAGAAAACATAAGATTGAGCCACCATACACCTGGACAGGTCAACCACTGATTCACAGACAACGTGATCCAACGCCAAAAATACAGTGAATCTGCACGGCAACACAACAAAGTTACAACCAACAAGGTTTGACGGACTGTGCCATCAATCGGGATTGCTGAGCACGTGAAGAGGAAGCTGAAGAGCAAAATGATGCTCAATCATGTAAATAATACTCTCATACGTCCACAAGCAGATCTATTCATCTACTTGCTCTTACCAGGTAATACGTAACTCCCGTACTCAGACCATAATAAACTAACTTTCAATACGATCGATTTAATAATACGGTGATTAACACCGTTCTACGCCTCAAAACTTCTCATCAATCTATACAATTCCCCGTCTTCTTCACACGGGAACTCTTGAGTCTTCACTGCTAACTCTCGTCAATGCACCCAGGCGATGTGCATAAATGTCCTAGTTCGTTACACAAAAATAGGATTATATTATACATAATGAACAGCTAGTCGATTGTTTATTCACAAGTACATCCTTGTCATGTTGCGGTCAAAGGCATCCAAGGCCTTCCTCGATGTACTTTGACAAAACATAGTAGGAATCTCCCTTGGAAGATGTTTCTTGGGTTGTGAAGACGAGCGACTAGGCCCTTGAGAAGACGTAGAAGTACTTCCGCACTCAACTGAACTGCCGAAATTCCGCACATACTCTCTGCGGACCAAAAGGGGACGTATCAGATCTATGTCGCCAAGTAAGACACAAAATCTCACGGTATGACTAAAGACAACATAAAATAGAAAGGATAATAATTAACACTCACCGATTATATGAGAGTTCAAGTGCCTCTTCTTCCTCCAAACCGCTTCCGAACGTCATATTCTTCAACCTGCTACATCGCACAGGCGTGGACCTCGACGTGGAGGGAGCCATGCCGGGGAGGCAACGATTCACTTCACTAAGAACGTCTGAATCCCTTGCCAAGACCTTCCTCCTTGGAGAGCTTGGTATGGCAACGACGGCCGCTTGCTTCTGAGCACGGTGGTACTTGCAGCGAAAGGAGCCGGGATGATTCGTCGGAGAGCACATACACGACATCTTCACGGGCGTCGAAGATCTCTTCGAAGCCAACGTTGACGCAGGAAGCCGACTATCAGGAGATAAGGACCGTCTCGAAGAAGGCCCGTCGGTTACGGTCGGACTCCTACCTACGTTGTTCTGAAGAGCTCGCGGCCTGAGAACCGCCTTAAGCAGCTTTGAGGCATTCATGATGATAATACAACCACCTGTACAGAAGAGCCGTTGCAAGCATCAGAAATTCGTCCTGAATACACTGTCCTTCCCCTTGCAAAGAATACATATCATCCTCACTTCAAACCCGAATCAAGATACAGAGTCCACGGTAAGATGCGTACCGGACAAGAAACAGCTTCAGAGTCCACGAACACTTTCGCACGACCTTCAAACCACCCGGCTACGCTTCCAAGTACGTTTAAGCGCCTACACAGTCCTCTCCGTAAAATACGCGAAAATAATCCAAACGAACTCGTGTCCTCACGGATCAATGTATCGACGAATTAAGGCACTTGGAAACAACAAACGCGCAGAACGGTTGCAACTCTCCGGATCAAAACGAAACGCCCCCAAATTAGAGAATAAAAATCAGTATTCTGTATGAAATCTATAGAAAGAAAGGTCGTTGGAAAGAGCTTGAGATGCCGTGATTAGAAGGCTGATGAATCGAATAGAGGAAGAAGAGCGAAGAGAGAGATCCAAGCACCGGCGGAAGCAGGAGAGAGCACCAAAGCGAGGAGGACGGTGGCAGAGCAGGCCTTTATGGGAGAGGCGACCCGGCGGAGAGAGGGCGGGTGGCCCGGCGTTTGGGCGGGGGGCCGGGCCGGGAGTGAGCCGACCCATCATGCGCTTCCAAGGAAAGTGGCCGTCCCGTCCAAGTCAACAGTTGGTTCCCCCCAAGCCCTGGTACGTTTTGGGTTTTTGATCCGGTTTTTTTACTGTGCCGAGAAATTACTATTCCCGACTTTAAGTACACCGGCTTGAATTACGGCGTGACTGTCAGAGTTCAACTGAGTGAGCGCCTGGTGAGTTTGAATTGAAAACTTAACGTTCGGGCAGCGTGGGTTTTCCGTTGCTGACCGCCGACGGCCACTTTAGACGTTTAGACTACGGACCACGAAGGCGACCCATGCCCCTTTAAAATCTCTGATTGGCCTATGAATTCGTCCCAAAGACGACTTGGGTTTACACTATCAGAATAAATAAATAAATAAAATCATAATAAAATCACAAGTAATGTTTATTGGATAATGAGTTGAGTTTGCGTTGCACTACATTAGTGGATAATGTTTTAAGGTCCATTTGTTTTGCAGTAATCCAATAACATTATCCATGTTACTGGATAAATGACTTGGGTTTATACTACACTACCATAGTGGATAATGTTTCAAGGTCCAAATTGTTTTGCGGTAATCTAATAACATTATCCATGTTACAAGACAAATGACTTGGGTTTACACTACACTACCATAGTGGATAATGTTTTATGGTTTAGCAAAAAATGAATCTCTCATTGTGAAGCTAGGAGACCATGATTAGAAAAATGTCGTTTTAAAATATCTTTTATTCCCTCTCCATTTTTTGCCCAATTTTACTGTAGTTAGGCAAACATTAGCTGAATCAATTCACTCTTTTTTTGGTGCATCATCAATCTTCCTAGTCCAAGTTCAGTTTACACCTAGCAAGAGGTCTGAGAGCCTTAAATTTTGCATTTTTATGAAGTGACACCATCGAAGTATGACCATGGAAGTGTGGCTATGATCAATTGACAACCATAAATCGTCAGATTCAATCCCTAAATGTAACAAGGTGTCTTTAAAATGGGCGATTTGAGAAAATGCATCATAAAGTACATTTTAAAAGAATATTTTGGAATTGATAAACAAATGAAAGTTCTAGATTTAGAATTTTAGATTCCATCCATATAGTTTGATTCACCAACACTATAACCAATATTTTATCATAAATTAAAAATTAAAAATTAAAAAGTTCCTTCTAAATTTGATTACAAACAAAAAATTAACATTTTCGAGCAAATTTTGTTGGATTTGAAATGACTCTTAACATGGTGATTCTTTGAGATTTTTCTGCTAATTAATTCTAAGACCTCAATTTAGCAATGCCACTTTTGAACAAGAATCAACGCAATTTTGGCTCGGTCAACAACTTGACATACTTCTACATTTGTAATTTTAGAAAAATATGTACTTGAGTATCACCAAATCCAACCATTGGATAGGACAACAACTGGATGAAGTATCTCAAATTGGATGACTTTCATTCAATCAATGATGAGAACATAGGGTGAGTGTGAACTTACTAGTTGTCCAGAAACTAGACGCTGTGACGTTTAGGGGGTAAACCATCACATTCTGGGAATAGGAAGCCAACTGTCAGTCCCAATTATCCAAAAGAGGGAAAAAATTAAATTTTTAGAAAAGCCAACAAACAGGGTTCATTAGGATAGCCCGCATCATCAGCCAGCGCCCCATCCCCCAACCAGCCTTCCAAACGCTGCCACCAGTCCACCACCCACCCAAACATGGCATTTACTGAGGGGCCTGTTTCTGAAATCTACGTTTCCTGCAATTTGGAGCCTCGCAAAAGTCACGGTTATAGGGCTCATTAATCATCCACTACTCTGGCCGGAAGGGATAATTGGGGGCTACACGTTAGTGTCACGTGGACTCGTCCACGTGTCAGTTCATTCTCCCGCCACTTCTTATTACTGGGCCTACGTGTCAATTAGCAGTAGTTCACTGATCCTTTTCACACACTTCACTTATTCTAGAATTGTGGAGAGGGTGCTATTTTGGGGGACTTACTGCTCCAAAGCGGTGCGCAACTGCTCACTAATTTTTAGGGCTCCCCCACCCCATTGGGGCAGTCAACTGTCCGCCCACTGGGGGCCTTCATTTGATTGGGGGCAGGTGGGCTTGGGGGGCTCTGCCCCCCGCCCATGGTTGAGTGAATTCGGTGGACCCATTTTGTTGGGCTCATTGAAAAAAAAGAAAATCAATATCTGGTTCAAAAGCAGGAAATTGATGAAGAAATTTGCGTGGCTGACGTGACTGAGAAATTCCTGTGTGGTCACTCAATGAGTTATTTCTTGTTTGTGGCTGAAATTTCTCCTTTCACTGCCAGATTTTTATGATGTCTGTGGTTTCTCTTTCTCTTCTTCTCGAAAGTGTTCTCCGTCCTTGATTTTTGTGGTTTCTCAATTTTATTTTTATTTTTCCATAGTGACGAAGTTGTACAGTCTACCCCTCCATAGCATAATAGAGCAATGGGACCACAGTTTAGTTATAATTAGAAACTAAGTTTATGTGACACGGTAGTCCCAAAATTCAAGGAAATCAAATGGCATTCCTTCATTAGAAAACTGAATCTAAGTGAAGATTCTCTTTTGATCCAGTTTTCAAAAGGGTGCTCCATTGCACTACTTTATTATGTAATGATACTTCATAACATGAAGGTATTATTGTTTCAAGTGATACACATGTGACAAGTCATTTTTGTGACTAATTCATGAATGCCATCTTGAAGTTGGGGCTACCCAAACATGTCATAATAGAGAGGGACAACTATATAGATATTTGTGGTATATTTTATACTAGGCTAGCCACTGAATAGGGAGAATTGACCTCCAGTTACAGACTGACCAATCAAAATTGAACAATTTCGAAATCAAGGGGCCTATTGCTACACCAGAAATTGTCATAATTGTGTCACAGTAATTCAATATTCTCACAAAAAATTGTGGCAATAGAACAAACTAGTGTGAAGGGCTCCGTGTTTCACCAAAACTAACCACCTTAAAGTGTCCAATTTCACCCAAAAATAGATCTTCAGTGAAATTGAACACTTTTTGGTGGTCATTTTTGGTGAAACACGGAGTCGTTTGCACTGGTGACAAAAGTGCGAGTCACAATAATTTAGAGTATTTGAAAATTCTTACACTAATGAACATTTGAGACGTATGTATTGAAATTAGTGTGAGCATTGGCGTGAAGACTCACACTAATTCTGTGACTCGTGGTAATTGCAATAATGGGTGTAGTTCTTCCCAAACCATTCCCAAAACCCTGTTTGTGGTTTGTCCATCATTTGTGGTTGAATTGGTTTGGAGACTTTCTGGCTGTCTGTGAGCTGGATTTTATTCCCGCTGGTCAAGTTCTTGTGAACTGGATGCAAGGGCCAATGGTACGTGGAAGATTGATTGGTGAGATTCAGGAAAGCTTGGCTGAGCGGGCAGCTCTTTTTAGCTCAGGAAATATAGCCAATAAGCGAAACTATTTTTAGAAAGTTAACATTTTGAAAAGAAACACAATTGCTTATCACCAACAATTCATTCATCTGACTCATATCCATCCATATGAGCAGTTTATCATCCACTTATGAAAGTTTCATCCAAGTCTAGATGTAAGTGTTGAAATATTTGTTTCACTACTGAAGTGCCACTTCCTCAAAATTTTCAGTGGAAATGTATGGTATGAAATAAGGCATATAATTTTCACAAATTAACCCCTTTCTAATCGAATCACACATGCACGAAGCTATCTTGCCATAAAAAATTGTAGTATTTTTTTTACTTGCAAAAAGTGAATGACGAATGAGAAAACGAATTTCAATTTTGTAAATCAGACTAAAAACGCATGGTTAAGAGGTTAAAAATCCCTTTTAGTTCAACATAGTCTAAATTATGAGCAAGATTCTCCCAAAATTCCAAATGCACATGGGACTCTTTGCATTCATTAAAGGTTAAATTGTTGTGTTTAGTAATTTGAAAATCAACCCCAACATGGACTATTTTTGGCTAACATACTTGGTTAATATGTATAGAGAGAGGGAGAAAGATAATGAACTAGTAATTTACGTAAATTTCAAAAGTGTGAATATAGCCATACTTCTCTTATGTCATGCATATTAGTGGTGAATTTTAACACAAGATACCATGAGTTGCATCCTAGAAGCCCCAATTCCATTCATTTGTAGGATCCTCCAATTGGATCATAAGTGGTCAACTTAAGTTTTTTGAGAATAACAAGTTGTCAGTGTTAGATTCATGAAGTTGTAGTTGTAAAATGCATCGACATGACTAAAATAGGGGACGAGCGTTCATAGGGCTTTCTACCCCAATATGATTTTTTTTGAAAATAAATAAAGAAATGCCCATATTTATTTACTTATTTGAGTTCCTCCTTATTGTGAAGCACAATGGCATCCCAATGTTTTTCTCACACCTAGGAGATGAATATTCACGTGAGAGACCTAATGTTAAGACAAGTGTTACCTTCAAAATCCACATACTCACAGCCCTATCTCACACAGACAGTTGCATCTCCTTACACTCACTAAAGGTCAACATTTTACAATTGGAGGATGCCTACTGGAAGTTGCAATTTCGAGGCCGCGTACAATAGTTACAATTTCGAGGACGGGTACAATAAGTTAGAGTTTTGAGGATGCCGTAGTGAATTTCAAGGAATTTACAATTCCAATGATCCCTAACTTTCAGGAAGTTACAATTGTCATGGCCCATTCACCAGCCCCCTGCCACTGTTGCATTTGCGTTCTCGAAATGGAGGAAGGTAAAACCCAGAAAAAAATTAATATGAATGGGCCATCAATCAGCAGCTTGGCAGACATGAGAAGCTTCGTGGCCAGGAACTTTGTTGGAAGGAACTCAACAACGATACATTAAGGATATTCATATTGAGTAAGGATGTTCATGTTGAATTCGTCAATGGTGACATTCCATTGCAAGCTACGCTAGTTATTGCATTTAGTGAGGGAGGGTTTTAGGCCCTCTTTACACTAGAGGTGAGAAGCCGTGAAGAAAACCTCACAAGGGCCATGGCTCATTCTTGAGAAGCCAACCTTTGAACTTGACAGCCTTTGAATATAGTGTAAAGTGAGAAGGGGCCACAAAATAAGTGTAAAGTGTTGATTTTTTAAAATAAAGTTCTTATATATTTGTTTTTAAATAAAAAATGATTGGTTGTGAGAATTTTGGCCAAACGGCCCCCCGGATTTTGCTTTAGACCCACCTCTTGAGGTGGACTTGACGCAAAATCCGGAGGCCTTGAAAACTGTGCACTTTTGTTGCCACGAAGCACAAAAGTGTTGTCCATGTCATTTTCTCCTCCTTCCGTCCCTTGGACTGAAAATTTCGGGTGTAAAGTGACATTCTTTGGTCTTCTCGGTTTTTAGGCCTCCCATTGGGTGAAATTTCTCTCCTCACGGCTTCTCGTCTCTAGTGTAAAAAGGCCCTTAGTGCGTGTGGGAAATTAGTGAAGGTGATACTAAATATCATTATGATGTACAATTAGTATGATATGAAGATTTCAGCCACATAGTGAAAATTTCAGCCCTCAGTAATTTTGAGATTTTACAAAATAGTCCGTGCTTTGGGAATTAGTACCACATGCACTCATGGCCCATTCACACCAGCCTAATGCCACTGTTGCGTTTGCATTCCTGAAAGGATGGGAGGTAAAATGAAGAAACAAAAAAATATTCAAAACTTTGTCTTTTCTTGTTGCAGCTACTGTTGAGCACTGTGCAACTGCAATACACTACCGCAAGTATAGTCCGGTTCGTTTTTGCGTTATGTTGCTTTCTGTCTTGCGGTAGTGTAGTTCCTTTCTGCCTATTTTAGATTTTTCTAGTTACCTCATATTCCTTCAAAGTTATCTTAGGCACGCATGCGTGCAGCAGAAATGGTGGATGTGAACGGGCCTTCAATGGGATAATCAGTGTTGCGTACTTTGAGTTTACCTCTGACAGGAGGCAACAAGGGTAGGCCATGTCCATGTGGTGTAGTCAGTTCGAATGACCAATACCAACAAACTCTTTATTTTAATAAGGTCTCTTTCCATGCACATTTGGGGCGGTCCAATTCATAATGAGAAAAAGAAAAACTTCCCCCAGCCTCGTCGAACCTAGCGGGGTTGGTTTGTATTTGTATCTTGCCTTTCTCTTTTTTTGCAGTAAAGGGTCTCTTTTATTTGTGTCAAAATAAAATAAAAAAAAATCATTGATATCTGCACTAATTATCCCATTTATAGTACGTATGGGAAATTAGTGAAGGTGATACTAAATATCATTATGATGTAAAATTAGCGTGATCTGAAGATTTCAACCACTCAGTGTAAATTTCTGCCCTCACTAATTTTGAAATTTGTCGAAATAGTGCATGCTTCAGGAATTAGTACCACATGCAAAGTTCCACCCATGATCAATAGCTTCTTTAGTTGGTTGTGTCCATATTTGTTCTTTGGCCAAGTGTGCTATAATGAAGCAATCTAAAAGAAAAAGTGGACATTCTTTTTGGGTGCTCACAGGAATGCCAAAGAGAATTTAGTAGGGGTGATCTTACCTACCCACTATACTACGGAAGCCTATAATTTACCATGATTTTCCGGTGAAGTCTAGTTTACTTCCATAAGATAGTTCACCTTATAAGGTGGACAAACCCATTGTTGTCTACATACTCAACTTTAAACCTTATCAATAGTGTTTCTTCCCATTCTAATGTAGTGAAAACTACAAATTAATGCACATACACACACTGAAGGTCATGATTGCCAATGAACGCATCCGTATTGAGGTGGAAACTAGAGGTTTTCAGAAAACCTAATCTTCATAAGCCAAGGCTTTAATTATTGTTTCACATTTTAGAATGATGCTTTTGGATAACCATCGTAATTATATACGGACTCGCAAATCATTGTAAGATTGGAAAAAGTAAAAATAGCAAACTTAGGAAAGGGCTTTGAGTTTGTTGTCAGTCTTTGATACTCCCTCTGTTTCATAATAAGAGTCCAAAACCACATATTTTTTTGCGTCAATTTAAGAGTTCACATTCATTGTGTTGCCTTCCTACATTCACTTCCTATGTTTTTCATCCCTTTCCATCATGAGACATGGTTCTAAAAAAAAATCGCGTTTCATCCTTTTCAGCATGGGCTCTATTTCTATCTTAAATCTCAAATTTTTCTGCAAAGTGGACTCTTATTAAGAAACAGAGGGATTATTGGCTACGACTACGTAACCTTGAGCCTGCATAATTCGACATTTAACCCTTTAAGGTCCCGATTCAACACTGTTTTCAAAGATTCGTTATAAAATGTTTGATAAAAAATTAAAATGGAGTTGATGTACAAAGCAAAGTTATAAATGTCAATGTGAAGATAACATCTATACAGTCGGATTCATCATATTTATTATTAATATTTTTTAATTAATTTTGCAAGGTTTTCTCTTGAAATTCAATTAAAAATCCATAATTAACATTAAAAAATTTAAAAATATTGTAATGAAATTGGAATAACATGTACTACAAGATGGTATGGTTTTCACTATTTGATTCTTCTTATTATGGAAAATCATGTTTAAGGTCTCACTTTTTGAACTAAGAATGAAACTTGACATAAACCACTTTTGCTATTTTAAAAAAACTCTCAATATCTTATCTTGAAGATACGTACCGTACAAATGGTAACCGACTAGCACAAGAATTTAAATAAAAATTGAATGGATGAAAAACATCCCCTGCGTGCTGAAGGGACGCGTCCAGAATCATCCATCGTCTAGATTCTGAACGCAGGCGCGTCTAAGGGTTAACCCTTTAGTGCCTAGCTGACCACATTATGGTCACTACGACGTCCGAAATGCAAATAGCAGAGAATCCGTGAAGAATTGGAACTTCAGTTTTGAAGTTCAGATTTGCGCACATACATTACGCACCTTCCAGAAAAAGAAATTTTCAATTTGGAATTGTACAACTATCAAAATACCTATCAACAGAACGCGAAAATACTGCAAATACTTGAAAATACAGTAAATACTTACAAATACAACATTTGTATTGTGTAGTATTTCTTGTGTTTGGAAGTTTGTTATCTTGTTTTATTTTTTTGGATTGTGTTCTCTTCTTCATCTTCCATTAGTGTGTGTAATCCGATCTTGACTAATGTACCCACTCCTGTCTATTTTCAACGTATAAAATTTTGTCCTAAACCGTACATGGACAAGTCACTTTCACTTATAAATCTCACAATAATTATGTGTGAGTCTATTTTTGATATGAAAGATTGTAACGGAGAGGTGTTGACATAGGGTATAGCTGAACTTCTTTGCTTTTATTTTTGAAAAATTACCTCAAATTATATCTAACTTTGAAGTCACACACCCCCCAAAATCTCGTTTTTGAGCGTGCATTATACAGTTCAAATACATACTATAATCTTCCGATCCCACCATCGGATGATTCTCAAATTTTGATAAAATGTGTGCTCTCGAGTTGAGAATAGAATTGTACGGTTACTTTCTAATTTAACCCATTCTATTTTTGGTAGTCTCAACCACAGTGAAAAAATCTACTGAAATCCAGGGCTCTGAGCTACAGTACCCTAGGCACTAAAGGGTTAACATTATGATATATGTTGTGTCCAAAATTCTATTCCATACTCCGTGTAAGAAGCCTGTGTCTTAGATCAGCAAGAGAAACATGTCAAATTTCAGACAGAAGAATAACACGGGCAGGGAATCAGAGTAATAACTGGTGCTGTATTGCTTTGACTTGCAATACCTCCAGAAGACCTTGTTTCTCGTCCTACATTAGTTGAAAGTCTGCTGTTGACACAATCCACGGAAGAAGAATTTCTTAACCCTTAAGCATTCACACTACATTTACCCAGCCAATCCACATAAATTCTTACATTTTAAAATATATTATATATTTGGGTATTTTCTCATATAATTTATTGTTAAACCAATTTACCCTGATTTTTTCCATGATTGTGTAAATAAAAAAGAATTTTATAAATAAATTCAAAGTTTTTTTCTTGTAAGAATCATAATAATTACAAATTTGCTTAGAATAGTATGAAATATTTAGAGAAAAATTAAATAACAGTGATGAACAACAAGGTGTAGGTGGCATGCTTCTTAGGCTTGCATTAAAAGAATTTCAATTGAAAATGCTTTTATAAGTCTGAATTGGAATTTTAGGGATAGGAGCTTGAATGAGTTGTAAAAAACGCAATTTTAACAATTTTGAACAATGGTAAATTGACATAGAAACTAGTAGATAGCCCTCACACTTTATTAGTTGAGACCACTTTCGTTTGAAATTAGGAATTAGGTGAAAATCAACGTTTGACTGAAAAACGACCAAACATGGCCTCACAAGGCTCATTGCACGCTTAACCCCTAAATGTCACAGCGTCCACTTTCTGAACGACTAACAAATTCAAACTCACCCTACGTTCTCATCAATGCTTGGATGAAAGTCATCCAATTTTTTGGAGATACCTCACCAAGTTGTTGTCCTATCTAATGGTTCGATTTAGTCATACTTGAATATATATTTTTCTAAGATTCCAAATGTAGAAGTATGTCAAGTCGTTGACCAAGTCAGAATCGCATTGATTGTAGTTCAAAAGTGGCCTTGCAAAAATGAGGTCATAGATTCAAGAAACACAAAAATTTCAAAGAATTGCCACGTTTAAGAGTATCTCATTTCAAATTCATTCCAACAAAATCTACTCAAAAAATATTAAAATTTTGTTTGTAATCGAATTTAGAAGGAGTTTTTAATTTTAACTTTCAAAATTTATAATTAAATATTGGTGATAGTATTAGTGAATCGAACTGTATGGATGGAATCTAAAATTCAAAATCTAGAACTTTCATTTGTATATCAATTCCAAAATATTCTTCTAAATGGTACTTTATGATGATTTTTATGAAATTGTCAATTCCAGGGACACCCTGGTACGTTTAGGGGTTAAAGCTTAACCTAACTTATTACATGGCTGCAAGCAAAGGAGGAAGGAAAAGGCCAAGCACAATATTGTATCAAACGTTGTATTAACAGTTTCAATATAAATTAATAACTCATGTCAAAAAAGAATAAAGTTTCACATGTTATTTTGTGATTGGTTTAAGATGACATGGACATCTCAATATATTTCAATTTCAACACCATGTTGTTTGAATTTGACCCTCATGTACGGCATGTTAAAAGCATATGATGGTACCAAAGTCGATCATCAGGATTGGAAAAAACAATTCTGAAAAGAGAAGCCCAAATATTAAGGAAAGTCTATATTGTACACGGTGAAAAAATATATATATTTGAAAAATATCAACAAAATTTGACATTTGTTGTAAAGGAAATTTTCAAAATAAAAATAAAAATCTGCATGAGATGCCATACCTGACGGCCGGGTACGATTATATGAAGAGAAAAAAATATCATGAAAGAAATATCTCTAGTCTAAGGCCGTATGGATCTGAGGCGATGAGGAGAGAGTTCTCAATGTGACATACTGTACTACTGAACGTATTCTGTCTGAGTACAGGAAGGGAATACGGTGAGTACACCAAAATCATCATATATCGTGGGTACGTGAATGAAGTAGATACATTCATCCATTTAACAAATTTCATCCAATCTGGATAAATTTTACCACAATCTTTTGAAAAAATAATTATTAGTAAAGCTTCTCATAAATACCGTGGGCCACACTATATGGTAGTTTTGGTATAGTAAGTTACTATGTACAATGTTTTTGTGTATCTTCTCTTTTTGGGACATTTTGAAACTGTAATTGTTATCTAAGGTAACTATACCTTAAAGAGAGCATTTACCTTAAAGCGTGCATATCTATTGTAGTGTGACAATTAACGGCTAAAATGACACATTGTAATAGATACGCAGGCTTTAAGGTAAATGCTCCCTTTAAGGTATAGTTACCTTAATGCAATCATGCCTTCATTGGAGATTTCAAATATTTCACTTTGGCTCTTCCAATTTCTTGCAAGTTAGAATCTTTTGGAGAAAAAGTCTCACGACATTGTAGACTTGTCAACAAATAAAATTAAAGTAGGCCGACCATTTTGAACTTGAGCTCCGTCTTGGTAGAATGCATAGACTAGAGTGTCTCTTCGAGCAACATCAAATTCCACAACTATAGTCAAATTTCTTATCGATTAATCTATTCATGTAAAATTTAGCTTATGGCGCGACTAAGGGGTGGGGAGTAGCGCGAGGGACTCAAATTTTGAAATAACGGCCCCGCCAATCAAGATATAGCAAGTCAATGTGACGTTGATGGGTGGCGATGCTTTTAGGGATTGTGCAACCTATGAACAACCACTTCAAGAACATTTTGATTTCCTTTTTGTACTTAGAGAATAGCCACCAACCTCCACATATGCCTTTGGCAACTGGATTAACTTTTTATATTCAGCTTTGAATACACTCATAAGCATCATATTTTTTATGGCTATATTTAGCCAGATCTCTTCACAGAACTTGGCATTTTTCTTTTGTTCAGGAAAAATGAGAAAATTTGGAATTTCTTGTCAAATATTTTCTATATTTGTTTATGAAGATAGCCAGATTTTGTAAAGAAAACTACCAAAATATGAAGAAACTCTATCGAAATAAGATTGTAAGCTTAAGATTTTGCCAAATATTCTTTCTCGAGATTGGATTCAGACATTCATTTTCAAACACCACTTTTTGTATAGAAAAATCAAAGATTTTGTTTTGAAACTTTGGGTTCAAGTACTTACAAGAACTCTAGAGTACTTCATGAAATTGAAACCATAATATAATATATTTTGATATAAATTTATAGCCTTTGACAAAATAAATGATTTCAGCATTAAAGATTGACTTTTTGGTATAGTTTTTTTTTCGACATATTTTCACCTTTTGCAATTTCAACTAAATATATCAAAGCAATACCAAATCTCAAAAGGTTAGATGAATCATCTCTCATGGTACAAGCAACTCAAACTCAAAATCAATAATGAACCAATAGACTGCAACTATAATTTACACTCGATAATATGACAACCTCATTATTGCAACACATTTTTGCGCAACCAAACCTCCGTAGTCTTAAACTCTCTCTCTAGAATGACTTTGACTCCCGATGATACGACACTTTGAAATCCCCCCTTTTATCATATTAAAGGGGGAATCAAGAATCTAATTGGCGAAACACACATCATAATAGGGTCATAAATATTTTCTTGACAACATTTTTACATACTCTTGTGTACACATATTGCCATACATGCTTCAAAAAGATATCCTTAAAAACAAGATAGTAAATTTTACACTAAACTACCCGGTCTGGCCCAATCACCAAATCCAACCCCATTACCTTACCGAGCCCATTTTACACCTTGTCCGTGCCTTTGAAAGATGCTTGAACTTATACGGAGATGATGTCCAACTTTTGTTTTGGATAAACCTCAAGATTTTGGAAAATTGAAAGAGATGCAGATGCATAGGCTGTTGAGTAATCTCAACAAGTTGGAGATTGCAAACTGAAGTCAACAATATCAAACATCTTTAAATTTTTATTTTCATTTAAATGGGTTCATTTTCAACTGAATATGCTTTCATCATTGTTTAGTTTGTGCTTTGAAAGGGTTCGTCTTTTCAATAAAAAGTTGATGGTCTCCCTTCATTTTTCTCCCTTCAGTCACTATTTTATCATCTTCAAAAGAAAGTCATGGTTCAAAAATATGGTATGCACGGTACAAACTTGAAGTACCAGTATGCTGTTTGAATCATTGTTTTGGAGAAATTTACATTCCTTTGTCAATGCAACATAAAATCTCCAAATATCATATTATACATTATATGACACTTCTCCCATTTTCCCAATGTGTTATATTAAAGGGGGAGAACAATATTTCTTTGGATTTCTGATCCTGTGAACTGCTTCATATTGTTGGTTGTTGTACTGATCGCTAGCTCAACGCAAGCACTTGTCTCACGGATAAGATAGGCCCAGTTGGTTGGTACAATTTTCCTACCATGATAACTCACTGATCGCTAGCTCAACGCAAGCACTTGTCTCACGGATAAGATAGGCCCAGTTGGTTGGTACAATTTTCCTACCATGATAACTCACTGATCGCTAGCTCAACGCAAGCACTTGTCTCAGGGATAAGATAGGCCCAGTTGGTTGGTACAATTTTCCTACCATGATAACTCACTAACAGCACCAAGTCATGCATATCACACCACTGTTCAAACAAACCCAACGTGAATCGAACCCAGACCACATAAATGTGACACAACGCCCTTTCCAACCAACCATAGAACTCATGACTTGGCGATTTTACTAGATACAAAAACATACCTTATACCCAAAACAAATTCCCAATACCTAGCTCATGGTTACTTTTATTATGTTACTTGTCACTAAAGTGTCCATCCCCGACAGGGGAGAGTAGTTTTGTCCCAATGACCCTTTGTCCGGTGGGCACTAGGTCATTGACATTACAAACAAACACTTTATTCACGCCAGCCCCGAAAGGGGACCGGAGTTTCTATCTATCTTATTGTACTGATCTATTTGCATGGGAATAATAAGCATTCCTCTTGCACCAAATAAAAAAATAAAAAAAAGAGATAAAAAAGAGATAATTATTTAAAATAATTAAATTAAATTAAAAACAAAAAAATCAACTGGATCATATTTGAAGGGACAACAATTATCACACATCACAATATCCCATACAAAATACCCAGAACAACTCAACATCAAGGTAGTGTAGTGCATTTGATAAATCGTCCAACAATCTTGGCATGAGAGAATAATACCACGAACAGACCGGATAAAAGGTCATGCACCATATCCACTTCATCTTCTTTTTTTTTTGATTGAACTTCTTGGACACATATGTCAGACTCCCGCCGGCCATTCCACACGATGTACCATCGTAATAAAGGGCACATATAGTGAGTCTGTAATTGTACTGTACATTACCATGACTGTGATGTTGATTTTTTCTGGAGTCATTTTCCCATGGATGGAGCAGGGGTTGTACATTCTCGGTTCGGTCAGTCGTCTGCCCACAGCCCCACACCGGCTCAAACTTATTATTTATTTCTGACTGCGGGTCCCACTCAGTGTTCCCCACTACCGGGTCTGTCAGTTGCATCTCCCGGACCACTGCATTTGTGTACTGACTCTCGGGCCACACTCCGACATATGAAAACTGTCCATCTGTCAGTAGATTGATGACATGTCGGGCGTAAGTGCTGTGCACTCTACTTCGAGGAACTGACATGGCCGTTGATGACATGTCTTGTCCTCTATGTCATAAACCTTCATAACATTCAGTAGCCTTTGTTGAGGCTGCCTTTTGATTTCGTGTTTGGGTTCATCCAATTTCATCTTCCTTTCTTAGTGGCCACTCTGGCCCACATGACCACTTGATGAGCTTTTCTTCAGTTCATTGGAACAAGGAACAAGGCAAATAATTAACTATAGTGGATGTACATGTAAAAAGGTGGCCCATTGATTTTATTATGTATGTTACCCATAATATTAGAACCAATGCAGGTTCCTCACTAGTTCCTACTAATGCTAGTTAATATTAAAACCAATGCAAGTTCCTCACTAGTTCCTACTAATGCTAGTTAATATTAAAACCAATGCAAGTTCCTCATGCATGAATTAAGATAAGTTAAATACCGGCATGCCATTTAAATCAAGGTTGCCAGTAATGAGCCTGGAGTTGCTTTATGAATCAAACAATTATTGATTTAACAAGGTATTGAAGTCTACAGTAAATTTTGACATGCCATTTAACCAACTCCTAGTTAGTTGCTCTTGCTTAATGCCACGTGCCTCCATATCTACTGATGGGAAGTGGAATATTCCACATCATTTCATTCATTTGGGAGGATGAAATGATGTGGGATATTCCACATCATTCCATCCAGGGGAGGGCAGCAATGTCAAAGGCTACTGAATGTTATGTTGGGAATCATGCAAAAATCAAAAGCAAAATTAGTGCACTATTCTCGGCTGTTATACAAAATCAAAGTATCCAAAGGAAGGATACAAAAAAAGTTGCCCAAGTGTGTGTGATGTGTTGCGCATTCTACACATTTGTTATCATCTTACGTAGCATACTACAGTAGCACCGTAGCAGGGTCGCCAAAAAATAATTCAAAGGAAAAAAAAGAGTAAAAATCAAGAAATCATGAGGACAAAAAATGAAAATAGAATGAATTATTTTAAGCTATTTGTTGCTATTTATAAGTCATTTTGGGCCATTTTTAATGATTTCTAGCTAAAAACGACAACCAAAAAATTCATTTTCTGAGGGGTGAACCTTATTTTTCAAAAAATAAAAATAAAATCGTTCAAGGGATGATGATGCTGCTATGTTACTAAGGTAGAGCAAAGAGAGGAAGCCGATCCTTTTGAATGTGGTCCTCATTTCATTTCAAAATAGAAATGAAGACTACTCAAGATTCCCTTGGAATGCTCTTTAGAAAAGGGTACTCCTCCTCTCTAGTCTAGTTTGCTATATAGCCATTGGCCATTGGGTTTTTATTTTATTCTATTTTATTTTTTCCACTAAATACACATACGGGTTGGTATGGTTGGAATATACTCCTTTGTCTGGAAAAAATTGTCCTATTTTTGGACATTTTTTGTCCCGAAATGACTGTCATATGTTTTATAGAGAGTATACTTACAACAATATAGCTAGTTGAGCTCATGCCACGAAAGCTGGATCATACTCCAACACAATTGGGAGACGTCCTGTTTACTGCAGCTTAGCCTTCGACATATGCAAGATCTTGTAATTATTCCCTTCGAAGACTTTCATTGTCTCCGTCATTCGCTGCTGCAAAGTTAAGAAATTGTAGCCGACCATCATTTTGCTTTCCCAAAAGCGAAGCCATCAGTAGAAAGGAAACTAACTTGAGTATTTAGACAACAATTTTTGAAAAGAGCGTTAAGTTGATCTTTTGAAAAATAGGACAGTTATTTCTGGACAAATGAGTATATCATTTGGGAGGAACGTCCAAAAACAACAAAGGCAATGAACAATACCATGGGCACTAAAGCTTTGAAACTATATCAACACTAAGGTCGAGCCACCTAATACCGACCAGGTACCTAATGCCGATAATTTGTACACATGGCTTTCATTTTAGAACGCACATCTAGATGTGCGTTCTAAAATGAAAGCCATGTGTACAAATTATCGGCATTAGGTACCTGGTCGGTATTAGGTGGCTCGACCTTAGTTACTTCAAGCTTGACAACTTATGTGCTCAAAGTTATTGATTTTGATCACTTTGCTCAATGCATTGTTTTGATGGTCAACTTGAATTTTGAAGTCACAATAGTTGCCTTTCAAATTCCACACAAATTAAATTACTTTTAAGCTGAAATTTTGTCAAAAGTAGTGAAGAAAGTATACAGAAATTGCAAGTACCGAATCTACAATTTAGAATGTAACAAAATGATTATTTGAACACCTGGGTGCCCAATTCAAAAGGCAAATTTAAGGGTACATTTTGGGAACTTCTCCATGATAAGGACTTTTTTGACATTCCTTCCAAATTATATACTTATTTGTCCAGAAATAACTGTCCTGTTTAACCCTTCAGCGCGCCAGCGTCCATATATTGGACGACGAACAGATTAAAGCTGTTTGATTTCCATCCAAAGTGGACAGTTTTCATCCACCAATTTTTTGTTTTGGGTTCTTGTGTAAGTTGACTATCCTTTGTACGGTGTGGATCTTCAAAATAGATTATCATGATTTTTGGAATAATTACACAATTGGTTTATGTCAAGTTTCATTCTTAGTTCAAAAAGTGAGACTTTAGACATGATTTTCCAAAATAAGTAGAATCAAATAATGGAAACCATATCATCACGTAGTGCATGTTATTCCAATTTCATTCCAATTTTTTTCAATTTTTTTGTGTTAATTCGGGATTTTTAATTGAATTTCAAGAGAAAACCTTGCAAAATTATTTTAAAATTATTAATAAAAAATATGATACATCTAACCGTACAGATGTGATCTTCACATTGGCATTTACAAATTTTCTTTGTACATCAACTCCATTTTCGGTTTCCATCAAACATTTTATAACACTTCTTTAAAAACAGTGTTGAATTGGGACGTTAAAGGGTTAAGGGTACATTTTGGGAACTTCTCCATGATAAGGACACGGTGCTTGAAAACGGAAAATAAGATGGACTCGTGTGAATCAAAGTACGTCAATCATGTTTGGGTGTTTGGACAAACCCACTTGCACACTCAGGCCTCCAAACCGCATGGCACGTAACTTAAGATCCATAAGATAAGGTCACCAAGCTGGAACTTTAAAACGGTCGGATGCGTGATGACCTTCAGCCACAGTTGCTTGCACACTTGTATTGCAGATTCGTGCGAGTTTTAATTTGTTGGCCGGCCACCATCTGGCAGTGATTTTTTATTTTATTTTTCACATTTAAATGCCAAAAAGCACCAAAAATAATTGGCGTGCACCAAGCCTTAACCCTTGAACGTCAAGAGGGTCCTTGGAGGGCAGCCCGAAGAGCTTCTTCAAAAGTCTATAGCAGTTGTTGCTAAAAGAAAATGAAAATGAAAATAATACAAAAATAAAATAAACATAAAACATAAAAACGGTCAGCCTACCACCAGTCGGCGCTAGTCAACAAGCGCTACTGGCCAACTTTTTTGTTGTTTTTTAATATATCAAATGCTTTGTCTCTCTCCACAACTGTTGCCCGATCATAGCTCCCTCCCTTCCCCCGATTCCTTCATTTGATTGTGGATTGTTCCACAATTGTTTAATTTAAGCGGAAGTTGTGAATCTTGCCTCGCTTTTTCATCACCTTTCCAAAGCACCAATCCATTTCAAATTCGGTTGAGAAAATCCACTTTTTTCTCCAGTATTCTCTAGTAAACAAGCCCGTGGGGCTTGCTTTGACGTTTAAGGGTTAAGGAAAAATTTGAAGAAAAAACGGATGAAGACGCCAAATTCATAACATTTTTTAGCAACCCCACTGTTCATCCTCGGGAATTAGTATCGTATACCAGAATCATTGTAGAAATTGTAATCTTCTGGAGAATAAAAGCCATCTCTAACTAATGATGGCTTGGCAACTCAACAAACTTCTACTTTTTTAATAGTTTCTACATGTTCCACATCATCAGTTCCCTGTTCATATGTTGATTCTCTGCACAAGCAAAAAGGTGTGTTGTAGTACTAGTTAAGGAATGTTATGTTGTTCCAAGTTTTGAAAATAAATTAGATGAAACTGCCATTCTAATGAAAGTCATCCAAATACGTGGATGAAAAGATAATTCTATGCACAATATAGATGAATATGAAAATATTTTGCCTAAATTATTTAATTTTTTGTCACCACTTTAGCACTTCCCCAAAATCCAAAAAAGAATTCCCTGTCATCTGGGGTGTCTGCATTGGAGTCTCACTGACCTGGGTGGTCTTTCATTTTCTGTGGATCACTGAAGATTTGTTCACATTCTGCATGGGTGGGCACAAAAAATCCTTGCGAGAATAAGATCAGGTAATCTCCAATTGAACCAGATAATCAGATATGACTGTACTGTGACTATGATCTGTATGACAACTGAAAGAAGCGCAAATTGGGACTCATGTTTTTCGCGCTCCCTCTGTCTGGAAATATTTGTCCTAGTTTTTGGTATTTTTTTTTCTAATCATAATTGTCCTATGTTTTATATTTCAACCTATCCACTTCAACAATGAGAGTGACACAAAAATTACATACTACTATTAACCCCTAAACGACCATGCTCATCTTTGAAATATTATCACTTCTCGTGATGCTTTCAAGAACGCAGCTATATCTCTCAATTGGTGTTCATGTAGAAAATTTCATCGTTGAAGCTTAAAGAAGACCTAGTCATGAGACTATATATCAATTTTCAAGAGAATCTACTATATAGATTACATGATTATAAGGTTTGATCATTAATTGTTTTCTAAAAAATTTGAGCAAAATTAACAGGTCATTCACTGCAAAAATTCTCATAAATTCTAGAACTATGATTAGCGTTTGTAATTTATGAGGCATACAAAGATGTATTGTATGTAGGTGCTCACAAAAAACGGTGTTCTAAAACCAAATACAACAACAATGATTGAATCCGAAAGATTGTTGTTTGGATGCAATTCTTGGTGATGACCGGACCAACCAGTTACTTATACCAACAACTCGCTTTTAGCATCGATTTGTCAAAGCATCACTAAGTGCAAATCACAGGAAGAGACAACAATATTTTATTCTCATGACATCTAAACTCTAAACAGACAACATACATTGCGTTAAAGAGACCGATAACTTCACATTTACAATTTGTCGTTGAATTAGGTTTTGAGCTAACCAAAGAGGAAGATCCACCACTGATCCTTGTGCCACCTGAAAACGGATGCACACAACCCTAATTACCACTATTCACCTATCTAATGCACATGCCAATCCGGTTTATGATCATAGTCTAGTCTAAACATCCAATATGCATCTCCAAAAGTCTAGAGTAGTTGTTGCTCCCACAAAAACAAAACAAAACAAAACAAAAAATAAAATCAAAATAAAATCAAAATGTTAGCTTGTCGTCCGCTAGCGTTACTGGCCAGCCTTTTTTCTCTTCTTTTACACATTCTCCTCAAGGGCAAGGCAGAGCCAGTGAAGGCTACTAAATGGTATGTAACTCCTAAACAATCTCAAGTTTCGATGCAACCACTTGTCGTCTTTGGCCTACCAGGGGAGAGATTACGAAAACGCATCGATTTCAAGGAGTTACATGGTGAACAATATAAACAAAGCATAAAAATAAATCTAATGTAAAGACCAAGGCAAAGACTACGCGACTAGCCGCTTGTTTTTACACGAAAATAGGTGATTGCTGGCATGTTTCAATACACTAGCAACATTATTATTATTATTATTATTTGAAACAAATGACGGCCATTTCATTGCAAGAACGAAATAAACATCGTAGAACCAAGCAGCGCACCATTGGCGAGATCATCCCAGCTAGTAAAAACTACCAATAAGAGGCTTTCTATTGTTCCAACTCACCGTCATGCCGTTTCTAATGGCAAACCATGGGGTTCCTACACCAATCCTGATCAAATTGAAGGCCCGTTCACATACACCATTTCTGCTGCACGTGCGTCAGATAACTTTGAAGGAATATGAGGTGAATAGAAAATTCTAAAATAGGTAGAGAGAAATTACACTACCGCATGACAGAAAGCAATGCAACGCAAAAAACGAACGTGACTATACTTGCGGCAGTGTATTGCAGTTGCACAGTGCTCATCAGTAGTTGCAGTAGGGAAAGACAAAGTTTTGAATATTTTTTTTGTTTCTTCATTTTACCTCTCATCTTTTCAGGAACGCAAACACAACAGTGGCACTAGGCTGATGTGAAAGGGCCATGATCAATGAAGTGCATACTCCTCCCCAGATACAAGTGGAACCAGCAAAATTATTGAGACCGTTGTTTTACTTGAGTATACATAGCAATACTGTAATGAGTGATGGGTAATACAGACACCAATGACCCTAGTTTTTCAAACAAAAATTCAAAGTAAAAATGTCATTGTGCCTTGTGAGCAGGGAAAGGCCGGTCAGCATCCCATGTCGTATCAGCATGGCTCAAAAAGGGCAAAACCCTATCCACTTTATGGCAAGATGGCAGTTTGCATGAAGCCCATGAACATGCTCACAAAAATCAGGCCCAATTTATCAACTATCAATTCTCAAATTTCCTAAATATTTTTAATTCATTTTTTTAATCTTTAATTTTATTTTAATGCATTTTGTGTGGGCACAAGTTGAAGCAATTTTCAAAATTGAGAGGCCAGCCCAGTGGGTCATGTAGTACATTCAAGCTGTACATGTGAGAATTGCCGGGGCCTGCTATTGAGGACATCTGATAATAGTATGAAGCGCCCAAATCTGGTCAAAGTCATATTCTATTATCCTCATACAGGCTGGCGTGGCCCGGCCTTCAAATGATGCTGACTCTGCCAGGTGAGTACAGTCCAACCTGGATAAAAACAATGAAATCACCATATACTGTGGCCTACGGTATTTACGAGAGGCTTTACTAATCATTGTCTTTTGTAAAACTCATCCTATTTTGGATGAAATTGTGTTCAATTGGATGATTTTTTGATGAATGTACCCATGCGATTCACGCACCCATAGTATACTACAATGCCGGTAAACGTCAATTCATTGTACCCTACGTCGTAATTTAATTCATTTTGGTTAGAAGTGCCATGTATCGCGTTGTGATTGCTTTAGGGTGACGAGGACCTCTCAAAATCTTGACGTAGCACTAGTTGGAGTTTTGTTTTTTTTAACTGGTCTCTTGTGACTTAAATGATAAAAAAACAACTATTTAAATCAAATGAAATCGAGTCACAAGGGACCATTTTAAATGAGAAGGGACCAATTTAAAAGGAACAAATTTTTAATAGTGTAGAAATTCAATTTTGACCCTCGCCTATGGTATTTGTTGAGAAAAAAAACGTGTACTACCCATGTACCAGATAGTGAGCAGTTATAATTGTTGTGAGAGAAAATTCAAAGTTTCTATGTTGAGCCGGAGGTTGGTATGAATGAAAAAGGTAGTGTAAATGGAAGTTAGTTTAATTTCTAGATCTCTCTACCTTCATTTTGCTCTTGTTGTCGTGTTGCGCACCAACTCTAAAGTACAACCAAAATGAAATGAATTAGTGTTTTAAAAACTAGCCACCATTCTAAGATAATGCAGTAAATGATTATGTTTGAATTTGAAAAGGTATGATGTATTTGGTGGTGTTTTCTTGATTGTAAATGTAGGTTATCAGTTGAATTGAAGTCATTGTCTAGGTATTCAACTTTGGACATAATAACTATAAGAGGACTTTTGTGAATAAATAGTATATTGGGAATAGTTTGTTTACTAATGCTTTAGGAGCATAGATAGCGAGGTCAAGTTTGGACCCAAAAAAAGACAACTAATAGACAAAAATTAGTAACTAAACACAATTTAGTAACCAATGAGGTTTATACGACAATTAGATTTTTTGTTTGGTCTTTGAGTTACATAGGTGGGAAAAAACCAATCTAGGGAAGAACTCAAATCAATATTATTATATTGGATTCAATTATGAGTTGGTGTCGTTTCCAAAAAGCACAAAGTTGAATAGGAATTCAAATGCAAGCTAGGAAGTAATTAGTATGAATGAGTTTAATGTGGGCCAAACAAACCAAAACACACTATAATATTCTAAAATTGCTTTAACCCCGAAAAGCCCGAGGGGTATTGGACAAAACATAAATGTGTTATAATATGTGCCTTCCATATGTTTGATGAAGTTTGGTTCAATAGATAAAATGTAGGGCATCATCTCTACAAAGTATTTGTACCGTCAAACTTCCAAAAATAACTTTAGATCATTTTTTAATGAATTTAAAAGCATTCGTCTTTGAAAATTTGTATAAATTATAATTTAAACTTTTAAAGTTTAAAATTTAGCTTGATTGGTTAAAGTTGGATTATCTATTGTAAACTTCAAAAGAGCAAAAGAAATGATGGAGGGAACATCATTACTTTTCCCATATAGCAAATTTTATAACACTAAGACAATGTTGAGGTGATCCACTTTGAAAAATTCTCCTAGGTGGAGTTTAACTCAAATTGACATAATTCAAATCGCGTTGGAACGTAGATTTGATGTAGTATTTTAATATATTTTAAAAACATTTTCAAATATATATATATATTTTCCAAACAAACCATTAGATTCGGCAGCGACCAAAAAAGGGTCGTTTGAGCATATAGGGATTAACCCCTAAAGGTCCCTAGCTTTTTTGGGCTTAAAATCATCATCGCTTTTGATGTGTTATAGGTCTAAATGTAAGTGAGGTATAAAAATCTCAACCGTACAATCTTGTAACATACATGTTGTAGATCATGTGGATCAATTTTGGGGTCATTTGGCCATATAGATTGCAAGATCAAAGTGTTTTAGTGCTAAAAAAGGATGCTGAAATTTTCCTAGCAACACAGTTAGAGGTGAAATTCGTTTTCAAAATTACTCAAATGAAAAAACGTTAAACTATAAAGTTGTTCAAAATCATCATATAAACACATTAGTACCAAAAAATCCTCATGAAAAAATTTAATGTGCCCTAAAATGGCCTTGCAATGTCAAAAAGTAGCCCGAAAAGTGACCCATTTGAACCAAAAAGCAAAAAGTGTCCAAACTAGACCCGTGCACTAAAATGACTCCCAAAAATTCATAACAACATGGATTGACCTGAAAATTTTACCATGATAACTAGACTTCAAGGGGAATCCAACCCAACAAGTTTTATTGAAAACGGACTTGGGATGAAGGAGATACAAGCCCCCGAAGTTTCTGCCATCAAAATTCACAGAACTGTCCAAAAGAAACATACCTACTTTCAAATGATCACCAAAAATTCAATTCATCTTGGGTTGATCTGAAATTTTTACCACACATTCCATACATCATGCGAGGAGTTTTTTCAAAATTTCAGAAAAATCGGACACGTTTTGCAAAAGTTACAGCACTTCGAAGGTGACTGTACCCCCAAAAACGTCCAAAATATGGACGCCGGGACGCTTAGGGGTTAAACAATAGGCATGTATTGAGTAAGGAGATGTACAATAAATGAACATCTTATAACCTAATGTGCCCTTTTTAGAGCGGATGTGTCACAAGATGATAGGCTATTTACTCATGGGTTATAACTCATATCCAAGGTTGTTCTTTTAAACCACTAGATCAACCAGGGAATCAAAATTGGATGCTCTTGATTAAATAAGAGGACACAATAGGTTATTTCCCATAACCGGTTTGGGACTCTTGTGCCTCACGGAGTATGTAGCCCATAACTTGGGACTTTTTCCTTGTCTTAACTTCCAATCTGCCAGCTCATTCCTGGGATCCTACATGAGTTTGTATATTCACTTTGCGTAATTGAAACGGGAACTTTAAAGTTAAAAAAAACAACTCAGGACTTTTGAACAAGTGGCAATTTTAGGCACTTGGCACTTTCAGGTCTCCCTACCGTATTTGTGTATAGTCTTTTCATCAATGAAATACATCTATTATATTAAATGCAGAGTGTCACAAAAGCCGTCACGTTTTCATCCATCAATTATCATCCATTATATCATCATATATCATTTTCATCTATTTTCATTCATTTGCCTGTTTAGTAAACTATTTTCATCTATACTCAAAATTTTCAATTTCTTTCAATCAAAATTCTTTGCAATGGAGTCCATGTTTCTTGATCATTTTTATTTAGTTTTGTGTTGCATCGCGACACGAGATTTGCTAGTTCTGTTCATCTGTAATGGGCAACCAAATTTGAAGAATATTTGGGCTATAAATATTGGGTATCAGTAGCCCTAAATGAGGGAGGGTCAATCAGAATCAAATTACAAATGGAACAGTATACAAACATGATGACACTGTGACTGTGAGCTTGTTACTGTAGGGGGGATAGGAAGTTGAGTCACCAAGTGGGAACTGGATCATGGCTCTTCACACATTCATTGAACTTCCATTCAACAGTAGGGTTTTATTTTTGGCTTTTGGAGAAATGCTAAAAGTGGCGACATAAAATAAAATGGCGTAGCCAAATATTCTCATATTCATGAATATGAGAATATTTGGATATAACTACATTTAACTATATTTTGGATATAACTATATTTTCATCCACATATTTGGATGATTTTCATTAAAATTTGATGATTTCATCCGATCTATTTTCAAAAATTGAAATAATCTGGCATCTTTTCTTCAAATCTTTTCCTTAAGGCTTGGTGCACGTCAATTATTTTTGGTGCATTTTGGGATTTAAATGCCTTAAAAAAAACAAATCGCTGTTCACCAGTAGTAGTGACCAACACACTTTTCATGCCCTAGTCAACTTTAATCTGATATAGCTTTCTTATTCTGTCTGTGAATTGGAATATAATTTAAAAGTTGACCCACATCCCAACTATGAAACATGCATAAAGGTGTGTTCCCACTTGTGCTAGGAATTATCTTCGCAAAGTGAATCCAGTCCAAAAGTGTACATGAATTTATTCCTAAAACCCTCATTAAGGTACGGCTTCCATGTATGGGTGGTCGGTTCCCAAAAGGTGGAAGCTCCAACGAAATGGATGAATTGAGGAGAATTCAGGAGTATGTTTTTTCATTTCTACCAAAATGGGTGGAGTATGGATGGTTCTTGAGACCTCGTTTCTTGTCTTCTAGTGCCTTTCACCCAACCGATCCTCACATGGAAGCATGCTCTAAGAGCATCTCCATTCATACCAAAAAAAATTCATCACATTAACCCCTAAATGCCTTCAATCCTCTCCAAATTGGGCAGTTTTGTAAAGATGCATTATAAAATGCAATTAAGAAGGATATTTTGAACTTGATGTATGAATAAAAGTTGTACATTATGAATTTTAGATTCTATATGTATTGCTAAATCTACGATTGAAATCAGCAATATTTTTGTATAAAATTTGATACTTAAAATTCAAAATTCTTTTGTAATTCAATTATGAAGAAGATATTGACAATCTATAAATGGAATTTATTTGATGAGTTGAAATGTAATACTCTAAGTGTAGTAAGTTTTGGAGATTTTTTGGTTGCTTAATTTTATGAGTTGACTTTTTCAAGAGCACTTTTGAACACTTTTGAACTAAGATCTTAGAATTTTTTGGTGAATTACTACTACATGAAATGAAGCATAAAGATTTCACAAATCATCCCCTTTCTAATTGATTCTCACATGCATGAAGCTAACTTCCTATAAAGTCTATAGTATAAAATTCACACTGCAAGCAATGCATGGTTGATGAGAAAACGTGGATGAAATCTATACATTGTCCAAAAACTGGACATTTAGACAGTTAAGGGTTAAAACTTCATCAATGGTCGGCATTAGGCAAGAGGACTTATGTCATATACCTTTGGAGCTACAGTTGATACCATGAAGAGTAGAGTTGAGATCTTTAGAGATGGTAATGCATCTTATGTGGCAGTGTGTGAGTAAAGGATGATGGGAGCAAGCCAACTCCCAGTTGAAGAACTCAAATCTTAAACCAACAAGATCTTGGTCTAAGATCAACCACCCAACCATAGAGAAGGGATCTCAACAAAAGAGAGCCTCTACCTTCTCACCCCCGAGCTTTATATTCTAAGTCCCTTTACCATAGGAACTAGTAGTCTATCTCTAATATTTTTACTTTCTATCTTCAAAATTAGATTTAGTCCATAGAATACAAAATACAGTTAAATTAGATTAAATACAAAGTCATTCCCTATTCTCCCTCTCCCTTGGATGAGGCATACTGTTTAGCCATCAATTTTGAGAGGAAAGTCATTTATCGCTTTGAAAGTTTAAATAAAAATCAATCTTTTAAAAAAAGATTGGGTGGATCTAACTTTCATAGTTGTTTTTCTAAGTCTTCTAAGACTAGTGTGGAAGGTGTCAAAATTCCTAGGTTGAGTGGAAAGGAACAAGAGAAGCATAGGAAGAAAGGGTTATGCTTTAATTGTCATAGGCCCGGCCATCGCGCCCCATGAGTGCCCTAACAACATAAAACAAGTTGTAGCGTTGGATTTGGAGGAAGTTGAGAAAGCAAAAGAAGTCGAGGAACCTAGCACGGACGACGATATTCATGTCTCAGCAGCCGTAATGAATATGGAGGTCGAAAAAGAACCAACTGTGGTTCAAATCAAGGGTTTTATAAACTCTTTTCTATCCATGATATTGATAGATTCGGGCAGTACTCACAACATGGTATCTTTGTCTTTAGCTAGAAAGATAGGACTTCCGTTGATTCTAGTGAAGCCTTGTGCAGTATTATTGCCTAATAGTGATTTTAGCACCATTGATCATCGTATGTTGAATGTCCCTTTAAGTATTGAAGGAGTCGAGACCATGGCGGACTTTGAAGTATGGGATGGAACGCGCTACGATGTCATTCTAGGGATGGCTTGGTTGCGCCAAGTGGACGCGTGGATTGCGTGCAACGAGGGGGTCGTGCATGGAAAACTCAACGATGGAAAGGCTTTTCCATTAGAGGTAAACGGTCCTTGCCTAATGTTCCCATGTTATCTTATTTGCAAATGAAAAGGTCCATTAGGAAAAATTATGAGATATTTTTGGTAAATGTAAATGAATTTCTTGATGAGAGCAAGGAGAATAAAATTGTTAAAGAAAGTGTGAAGTCATTTTTGGATGAATTTAAGGATGTATTCTCTGATGCACTGAATGAGTTACCACCTGTGAGAGAGGTAGACCATGCTATAGACTTAGTGGCTGATGCAACTCCTATAGCTAAAGCACCATACGGCCATTCTCTAGCTCAAAATGTTGAGTTAGAAAATCAATTGAATGATTTGTTGAATAAAGGGTATATTCAACCTAGGAAGTCTCTTTAGGGCGTGCTTGTCCTCTTCGTTAAAAAGAAGGATGGCTCTTTAAGATTATGTGTAGATTATCGTGGTTTGAATAAACTTACTATTAAAAATAAGTTACCGTTACCAATAATAGATGACATTTTTGATCATTTGCATGGATCAAAGATATTTTCGAAAGTTGATTTGAAAAGTGATTAATTACCATCAAATTAGAATGAAAGAATCTGATATTGAGAAGACTGGATTTCGGTCTCGATTGGGCTACTATGAGTATGTTGTAATGTCTTTTGGACTTACAAATGCTCCAACCACATTTATGACCTTAATGAACTCTTTGTTTCGCAAAATTTTAGGTAAGTTTGTACTTGTGTTTATGGATGATATTCCAATTTACTCCAAAAATGTGGAGGAACACAAAATCACCTTAGGCAAATGTTTGAAATTTTGAGAACTAATAGGCTCTATGCTAAACTTAGCAAGTGTGATTTCTTTACGTCTTGTATTGAATTTCTCGGTCATATAATTTCGAATGTAAGGAATTAGTGTTGATCCTAAAAAGATCAAAGTGATTGTTGATTGGATGGTACCAAAAGACAAGACCGAAGTGAGAAGTTTTTTAGGCCTTGCTACCTATTATAGAAGGTTTGTTAGAGGATTCTCTAAGATTGCTCCTCCTATGCCTGCTTTATTGAAGGGAAAGTCCGTTCGAGGTAAATCTGAGTTGATTGAATGGACAACTAAATGTGATTTGAGCTCTAGAGCTTTGAAATGAATTTTGACTCAAACTCATGTTTTGACCATCATGGATCCTTCAAAGGGAAACATAGTGTTGTGCAGTGACGCTAGTGATTTAGCCATTGGTGTTGTCTTGGTGCAAGACAAGAGAGTGATTGCTTATGAGTCTCGCAAGTTGAATTCAGCGGAATTAAATTACCCTGTGCATAAAAAACAATTGTTTGTTGTGGTCCATGCTTTAAAAGTATGGAGACATTATTTACTTGGATTGAAGTTTAGGATTGAAACTGACCATCAATCTTTGAAGTATTTGTCATCCCAACCCAATTTGAGTAGAAGATAGAGAAGATGGATGGAATTATTGCAAGAGTTTGATTAGGACATCAAATATGTTAAGGGTAAAGCAAATGTTATGGCTGATGCTTTGTTTAGAAGACCTATGGCTAATGCAATCTCATGTATTAGAAATTCTTTAATAGATGAGATTAAGTCACATTATGTGGATGACAATGTATTCAAAGTATCTATTGCAAGCTTATCTAAAGAAGCTAGAACTGTTGAAGAGATAGAGCAATTTAAGTTTTATGAATTGAAGGATCATGGAGTACTATATTACAATTCTAGAGTTTGTATCCCCAATTTTGGGGAATATAGACTCAACATTATGCACGATCTTCATGATATTCCCATAGCAGGTCACCCAGGTTTTTAAAAGACCTATATGGCTGTTAAACGTCGTTACTTTTGGCAAGGAATGAAGAAAGACATAAAAAAATATGTTGATCGATGTTTGAAATGTCAAATCTCTAAGGTAGAGCAAGTTAAGAACCCTGGATTGTTGCAACCCCTCGGAGTTTCTAATTTAAAGTTTGAATCGATTAGTATGGACTTTATTGTAAGGCTTCCTAAGACTCAAGCTGGATTTGATAGTATCCTTGTAGTGGTTGATTGATTGACTAAGAGGGCGTTGTTTATTCCCACTGTTACTATCGTGACTACTTCTGGAGTAGCAGAGTTTTTCTTAAAGCAAGTTTTTAGGCATCATGGAATACCATCTGAGATTATAAGTGATAGAGATGCTAAGTTTGTGAATGAATTTTGGACTACACACTTCAAGTTGTGTGGTACCAAAATCAAGTTAAGTACTACTTATCACCCTGAGACTGACGGTCAAACTAAGAGGACAAACAGGACTTTAGGGGATATGCTTCGAATGTATGCTGGTAAAAAACAACATTCTTGGGATAAGTGGTTACACATGATTGAATTTGCTTACAATGAAAACGTTCATAGTAGCATTGATGTGAGTCCATTCTATGCCTTATATGGTCAAGAATGTAGAACTCCGATTTCAACTTCAACTTCTAATACAAAGTTTGACAGTATTAATGATATGATATGAGAGATGAATGAAATCGGAGATACTATGAAATTGGCTATGAAGAGTGTTCAGGATAGTGCTAAGTACTATGCTGATAAGAAGAGAAGTCTTTGTTAATTTGAGGTGGGTGACAAAGTGTTTTTATATGTAACACTTCAAAGGTCTGGATTGAAGTTGGGTGAGTTTAGGAAGTTAGCACCTAGATTTTGTGGTCCATTTGAAATCTTAAAAAGGATTGGACCAATTGCATATGAATTACAATTGCCAAATGATTGGAAGATACATAATGTATTTCATGTCAGTTTGCTTAGGAAGTATGTCTCAGATCCTAATCATGTGTTACCAGAGCTTGCTAAAGTAGCTACTGAGGGAGAACTATTAGCTGAACCTAAAAGGATCTTCAAAGTGGATACCCAACATCTAAGAAATCGGTCTTTCCAAAGATTTTTGGTGAAGTGGAAGGACTATCTTGAGGATGAAGCCTCTTAGGAGAGAGAGATAGATTTTAAACATGATTACCCAAATTCTGTCATTGAGAACAATGACTTGTTTTAAGAGGGAGAGATTGTCGTGTACCTTTGGAGGTACAGTTGATACCCTGAGGGGTACAGTTGAGATCCTTAGGATGGTAATGTATCTCATGTGCCAGTGTGTGAGCAGAGGATGATGGGAGCAAACCAACTCCCAGTTGAAGATGGATGGACTGGAGTTAGACAACTCCACATTTAGTGCAGTGGAGTTAGACCGCTTCAGATTGAGAACATGGGCATAAGAGTTAAACAACTTTAGATGAGGTGCACTGGAGTTAGACCACTCCAGATTGAGAACATGAACACAAGAATTAGACAACTCTAAATGAGGTGCGCTGGAATTAAACCACTCCAGATTTAAAAGTTAAAGCACTTAAAGATCTATGGACTAAATCTAATTTTGAAGATTGCACAATTGCCTACTGCATTCAAGTTTCCAAAGGCAAAACTTAAAAATTAAAAAATGTCAACAGTGGGGTTTGAACCCACGCCCCCTTTCGAAGACCAGAACTTGAGTCTGGCGCCTTAGACCACTCGGCCATGTTGACAGTTGTACCAATCGGCGACCGCTACTGAAGCATCTTCAGAACATGTCCTGGATGTTGCTTGGAACCGTTATGTTTAGTATATTTTTTCTTGTGCAATGCTCACAATAGGGAAGTTGCTTGATTACGAGCTGTACAAATTATGCCGTTAGTATGTTTTAAGAGTAGAATCGGTCTCACTTGATGTTTATAATCACAATTAGTTTTGTCTGCGAAAATGCAGGTTATACCGATTTTGCACACTGACTCTTCTTTTCCTAAAGGGGAAGTAGGTGTTAGTATTGTTCCATTGGAGAGTAGTTTCCTTCTACAGGCACCTGTGTGCAGTAGAATACCTTCGAATCGCTCGCTCGGCACTCAGCTGTTTGTTTGTTTGCTACTTTGATCATGCTTAGGAAGCCTCTACAAGGTGTGGCCGGATTAGTACAATTGTTATACAAAATTATGAGCACTGTGTTATTCCTGTATAATTTGTCTGTGTCTTCTACTTGAGCCGAATTGTTATCACATTCAGAACTGGTTTAGGGTTCAGGATCTGTAACATCCACCGTCTAGGTCTTACTGACATGGTTCTTACTATGGATCATAGACATTCGCAATTTCTGAGTTCGAATTCAAGATTTGCTGACGACATCTTTTGCGTCGAACAGAACAGAGTGGTCGACCGGTTAACTTTCTTATTGTCTGATATTGAAGGACTTCGGATTTTGAACACCAAGGTGGCCCGCAACGAAGTAAAAAATGGAAACTATTGACCATAACTAGTCCTCACTCCTCACGAGGTTTGTACTCGTGATTTCGGGGGCTTTGAGAATTGATAAATTTTTTAGGATTTTAGGGTTTAGTGTTTGGGGTTTGGTCAGCCTGTCTTTCTCCTGCGTGTCAGAAATGCTCAGCGATTATTGCCATACCCAACTTCTCGCTACTTCATCACCTGCTAAGGTCAGACAGTGTCAATAAGCTCCAGTGCAAATCCATCCCTAGGTTTACAGCAATCGCGAATGCATTTGAAACTCTATGAAATCAGTTTAGTAACCTAAAAAATATCAGGACTACCGTAGTCATCTGCATATCTGAACATGCATTTGACAACTAGACATCTGAACATGCATTTTCTGGCTTACAGTGCAGAGAGACGAAGCGCCAGTTCCACGCTTAGACGTACACAGACATGTACTGCGCACTCAATGCAACCTCGACTGTCAAGCAGATTTAAATGTTGCGTAATTAGTAGAATTCATGCGTCTGACTCAGAAACTGATTCTAGAGTGCAAGCGTATCAGAACTTAGACTATGCAATGCAATCACACATCAATTCAGTTCAATAACAAGACAACAGACCAAGATTCAGCTCAAATTCCTCGTAATTCACGCAGACCTATAAAGTGAAACAGTATCCTCAAGCTAAGAAACGAAGCCTGCGAATTCCATCTCAACATATCTTGAGCATTGAATGAACTATATACTTTTTGTTGCAGCGTGCATCTTCCCAAACAGTCGTAGTGCATATATATTTTTCAAATGGAAGACAGTCGACTATGGCACATCGGAAGATTCAACTCCAACACCTAAGCACAGCCCATGAGCCATCCAGACAGAATTAATCCTAAAGTCAGAAACAACAGAGGATACAGTTTACAGTTTGCGAGCGAGGGATCCTAAACCCCTGCCTGGCTGCTATGCCATTCAGGAGTGATCACGACTTTCGCAAGCGTTACGTTGCCAACAGGCACACTCAGGCCCGCGCACAACCTGGAGACCAAAAAAAACAAGGGTCTGGAGTAAGAATTGGTCTACTTACAAACTGGCACACTCTGTACTGTGACTTCACCGTCACCTTTCTCTGCTTTTAAAAGCAGGTACACCATCATGCGTGAGGGAGGTTTCTGCTAATTTCTTTTCCAACATATTGCAGATTTCAGAAGCGATTAGATGGTGTGTCACATATTTGACTACTTGACTGTTGAGCCTGGTTGTGTGCTTGGCGCTTGAGTTTGCGTTGGTGAATAATGTGCATCAGGTGACATTGCTCGACAGTATTGCAACATCGTGGTGGAGGTATTGGAATCTGGTGGGGTTTACGAGGAAGATTTGGTTTGGTGTTTGTTGATGGGTGCAGAGTAGCGATTTTTTTTTTTGGTCCGGAGACAGTTTAGCATTTTTGCTACATTTCCATGGCTTGAAAAGCAATCCAGGCTCTCTTCATATTAATATATAGGTAATATCATGGTAATACACGTGTGTTACCTAGGTGCTACTTAGGCAATACCTGGGTGATACCTAGGTTTAAAAAGGCTACAGATCTGGCTGTTATTCCCTCTTTTTTTTTTCAAAAATCACTGGTGCAGAGGTTTTGGAGTTTGAGGGAGTTTGATCGGTCTCTGTCGATGCTAAGGAGAGGTGGATTTGCGGGGTTCGGTTGGCAACAGGGATTGCCCTAGGGTTTAGATCTTGAGCGTGATGAAGGGGAATGCGGGTCGATCGCGGGTGCGAGAGGCGCCGCAGCAGTTTGAGAGGGATCCCTTTGGGCTCGGCCTGCGGCAGAAAGCCGTCCCTGTTGTGGAAACGTCGAAGCGCAGGGGGCTTCGTGATAATGGGGAGAAAATGGCTCCTGACGCCAATGTCACCAACGTGAGTTTCATCACTTCCTCTGAAATTTCCTCCTCTGAAATTTTTGTTTTCAAACAAAACAAAAGGCGGATTGTCGCACATTGCTGGAACAAGTATATTTTTCTGGCTTTGAGTAGTTCTTGTTTCATGCTCAAGCCATCCACAGATGCTATCCTAGGAGGAATCTGCAATGGGCATACTCGAAACTCTTCCTCCTCATGTTATATAATCCTGTCAGTTTTTTTCCATTGCCTCATTTGTGGTCGATCTGGTGACATTGGCCGAAGCACCCTCATGAAGGCAAATGAAGGAAACCTATCGCTTGCATCGTGTGTTCTTGAAGAAGCATGCTAACTTAACCCCTAAGCTTCTAAAACGCTCAGTATGGCCACCTGCATCACTGAACTTGCATTTTCTCATTTTACCTCGGTTTTCTGATTGCAATACATCATTTTAAAGCTCTTGTTCTATACTACAAGATCAATAGTGTCGATAGTGTCAAACTGAAGTCATTTTCACACCAACAGATGATTTGCAGCAGGGGGTCCAATTTTCCTTGTACACTACAGAAAATACACTGTGGACGCTTAGGCGTTAATGCAATTTTATTTCTGTAGCAGTTGAGTGTTTTAGGTCACCAATTCTACTCATGTGAAGGCCCGTTGTTTTAATGAAGGTCGTGGATCCCGGGACTAAATCCTCTTGGGCAGCGAAAGGATCAAAAACACCAGTCAAGGACGGCGTTGCACCGACTGCCAAGCTTCCCAAACCATCCCCTGCTCGTAATATTATGCAGCCCTCAGCTGAGGCCAACGAGGCAGAGGTCACCACAGGTCCAATGGGACAAGATCAGGCCAATGGTTCCAAGAGGAAACTGAATATGGATGTTGTTCAAACGGGAGGGACAACTGAAGCTTTCACAAATCCTTCATCTCTAGATTCAACGGATAGTGGAGTTCAGGTGCGAAAATTTTGAATGTGTATACTATATGTATCTGAATTCATCCTCATTTAGATTTATGCATTTCGATGACTTTTCTTGGAACATGTTTCCTTCTAATGTGATTGGGCTTTTGGCTTAATTCAGGTGATCGTGCGAGTACGGCCTTTGAACCAAAAGGAGGCAGCTGAAGACGCTAGTAACGTGGTGCAAAAATTATCAGTCGACTCACTGTCACTGGGGGACCAGCAGTTCACATTCGATTCCGTGGCAGGTGAAACTGAGTCTCAGGTTAGTACTCTTCCTGAAAGATTATTTGAGCTTGTCAGGTTAGAATTACGTATTACAGTCTCCAAAGTACTTGTAGCAGTGTTGAGGGGAATTATTTCTATTCTGTCATCAGTCTGATGGTTGGAATATCCTGGTATTGCCGCGGTCTTCAGCAAGCTGTTTTTGAAATGGTGGGGCGACCCATGGTGGAGAATTGCCTTGCGGGATTTAATAGCTCCATATTTGCCTACGGCCAGGTATTATCCCTGTCATGTTCTGCGACATGATTACAGTGATGTTTGTAAGTGAAACAAAAATTCATGATGATTCAATTGACCTGATGTCATTATTTGGAGTGTTTCTTAACACAATCCTGTCTTCTACTTATTCTTTATACCTTGACCAAGACAGACAGGAAGTGGCAAAACACATACAATGTGGGGTCTCCTGCCCAGTTCAGGTACAGAAGCAACGCTAACAGAGGAGCGTGGTATCACTCCACGCGTGTTCGAGCAACTGTTTGCACGCATCCAACAGGTCTGTTTGTAGGACGATTTCAGTTAAATTATCCAGCTTATGGTGAAGTTTACTTAGAATTTCATTTTTGTGATTTTAGCCAATCAATCGCGTATCGTGTTTATGCTTGTATCTGTAGCTACTATAGCGTTGCAATGGCTGTGATGTCATGTATGTTATGTTCATCCGACTGACTCCTTTTTATATGCACACTAGATGTAGTTTGCTTTCTTTTTTCTAATGAATATTGTTGTTATACAGGAAGAGAGAAACAATGTTGAGAAGCAGCTGCGATATCAATGCCGCTGCTCCTTCCTAGAGGTATTGAAAAAACCGGTGACTTCCGATGGGAGAATGAATACTTACAGTGCATAGTATTGATGGGAGACTGAACATTTTCCTGCTTGTGCTGACTGTAATCTATCAGATATACAACGAACAAATCACAGATCTACTGGAGCCTTCCCGGAAGAGCCTCATGGTGAGTTCTCCCACCGTTCTTTGTTCAATATTTTTCCTGGATCTCCAAATTGCACAACACGGCAACTCACTACGGACTCTTTATACAGATCAGGGAAGACACAAAGACCGGCGTTTACGTGGAAGGGTTGACGGAGGAATATGTGTCTAACATGGATGACGTCATAAGCCTTCTTGTTCGGGTCTGTTTGACACCTCTTTTTCATTCCGTTAATACCTTTTTCGAGTTAATACCTTTGTGACACGGAAAAATTCTAATCAAAGGAAGGGCACACCCCTTGTTTTTAGTTTTACATCCTCAAAAGTGGCATGTCATCTAAGAGGAATCCTAGTCACTGAAATTATGGCCTTATTAAGACCAGCCGATTAAATTATCTTAACTTCCTTGTTTTGTATGTATTGACAGGGCTCCGCTAACAGAAGAGTTGGCTCTACCGCTATGAACAACGAGAGTTCTCGATCGCACAGCGTGTTCACATTTGTGATTGAGTCTCGGTCTAAGGTATTTAGTTTCCCCCAATTTTACAGAGCCCTGCTAACCCGCATGAGTCTTATTCACCTAAAACACTGGTTCGAGTATCACTCTCACATTCATATTAAGTTCAGCTCGAATCGAGCTGAATTCTATATAGTTGAATTCTATCTTGTCAGATAAACTCAATTACATATGCATGACTCGTTTATACAGAAGTTTTGAACATTGTTCTCATTTGAACAAGGACGTTGTTTGGCTCGAATCGAGCTGAATCAGTCAACCGACGATATTAGTACATCTGTATCAGTTCGAGTCTGTGCAATTCGTTTGATTTAGCTCGAATCGAGCTAAATTACACTTGTATAGATCTTTGAACAAATCATTCTCTATAGCACTAGTCCTCACAGTCTGATGAACGAAAACTGTGCAACTCGAGTTGAGTTAAATAGGCAATATCAAACGTATGAAAGCATCGATATTTGGTTATTAGGATCTATGTATCTTGCACACTAACTGTTTTTCAGCTTATTGGATCAATCTTGAAACGTTAAATTCTCGAATTGTGCAGAGTGTCGCGGATGGTGTGAGCAGTGTCAGAACGAGTAGAATGAACCTAGTGGACTTAGCAGGCTCTGAAAGACAAAAGCAGACAGGAGCTGCTGGAGATCGTCTGAAGGAGGCTGGCAACATCAATAAATCCTTATCCCAACTTGGGTCGGTGACGTTGATAGCTTAAGCTGCGTGATTCCTTCCAACTTGAAATTATATTAGTTTTATACTTAGGCAGCTTATTATTGTATTTCAGAGTTTGCGGCAACTGGTGGAACATGACATGGGCACACTAATATTCTTACACAATCATGTTAGGCATGTTAGGCTCACGATGCCGTTGGTTTTTTTCTCTGCTCAGGAATGTGATTAATATTTTGGCGGAAGTGGCTCAAAGTGGGAAGCATCGTCACATTCCTTACCGGAGTTCGCGCCTGACGTTCCTTCTCCAAGAATCTCTTGGTGGAAATGCAAAGCTTGCTATGATCTGTGCTATTTCTCCAGCTAGCAGGTATGAAAATGATCTTACGGTCCTGCTCTTTCTATTTTCATTAGGATGTGGATCGGAATTAGTAGAGTTTTAACAAGGATGGTGTGGCTTGCAATCACAGTTGCCGGACTGAGACACTGAGCACCTTAAGATTCGCTCAAAGAGCCAAATCCATACAGAACAAGGCAGTTGTTAATGAAGAAACTGGTAATGATGTCAATCTTTTGCGTGAACAGATACGCCAGCTCAAGGTACGCATATAACTGAATATAATTTGTGAGTTCTTTCTTCATTATTCAGATAAAGCTTTATTATATGCATGTTCTTCGACCGGTTACATTAGTACCTTATATTCTGCAGTCCCATTTATGGTACCAAAATAGGCCATGTGATTTCCTCCCCAAGCATTCTGTGTCTCTAAGTGCTGACTCATGGTTCCCTCAACTGTTGCTCTTAGGATGAACTTATGAGAATGAAGGAAAATGGTAACCAGCTGGAAGGTGCTTCTAGTGGATGGAATGCTCGCCGAAGCTACAACCTGCTCAGGCTAAGCTTGGGTCAGCCCATGACTATGGCCCCAATGGAAATGAAAGAAATTGAAGAGGAGCTTGAACAGGAAATGGATGAAGAGGAGTTTACGGACGCGTGTGCCTCCTTGGTTGATATGGAAACACAGGAGCTTATGCCCAAGAGTGAGACCGAATTAAACGCAGAATCAAGTGAAAACGCAGAGGCAACTGATGTAGTAGGCAAGGAAGGTGTGCATGAAGTTGATTTGAAAGCGTCTACAGGACTCCCAGAACTGACCCTTAGCCTCGTTCCTCCTACCATGAGTGTATCCCCTAGGGTTAAAGAGGGTAATAAGAGGGAAGAGTTTGGTGTTGACATCTCTTTTGGATTGCCCAAGTCACCTCTTGGCCTTCGCAGCAGCAAGGCTTTTGCATCCTCCACAGATCAGCTGGCTGCCAGTCTTACGCGTGGCATTGAAATTCTTGACAACCACCCCCGACATTCATTATCACTTGGCAGAAGGTATAACATCAAACCTTGCTGCATATCATGTCATGAGGAGCACCAGTAATGCCTTTTGTTCTGCACCAAGGAATTCATACAGTTTAGAAGTTCTTAAAAGCTTTTAACTCGATGCGAGTTGTTGTTGGAGCGGTGAGAATTACTCACCACTAGTAAAAATCTTGTCCAATGTGACCTGTCTTTAATGACTAAATGTCCGTTGTGACTTGTCTTTAGTGACTCAAAATTGACGGTAATCATCACAGGTCATCAGGGGTGCGGTTTTCCTTCCAGAACGGGGAATCTCCAAGGTCACCAAAGTGTGAGTCACCTGGGCTCGCTAGGCTTAACAGCTTCGGCAACACACAGGCTATGCCACCAGGTACTGAGGATCTCGTGTCTCCTCTGCATGAAAATTCTGCACCGACCACACATGCAATGCAAATGGGAACACCTGCAGCAGGAGAACTTTCTCCTCTTCCTGAAATCACGCAGGAGGATTGGAAGATTGTACCTTGTACCCCACCTGCCCAAATTAAACATTCTCAGGTATTTTTCGACTCTACTTGATATCTTCAGTTATCTGAACTCACTGAGACGTATTGCCAATTTCCTGGAAGAAAGCAATACACGGGATCAATCTGGGTAAGGCCGTCCTTGGATAACTCACTTTCATGTACATGCTTTAACTCAGGTGTTTTGTCACAAATTAATAACTGACTTCATAATCAGGTCAATCTCTGATAGCGTCATGTTTTGTTTAGCTCGTATTATCTGTTCAAGGTCCGTTAGTGCTTGATCCTGTAATGAACTTAGAGCTGAATTACTATTTGTGACATGTAGGGCACAGAAATGCTTTTGGCAGGAGCCTTGAGAAGGGAAAAGGTTGCCGAAGAGACTATTGCGCAACAAGCTGCGGATCTTGAGCAACTCAGCCGCCTGGTAGGATCCTCATCTTTAAGCTTTGTTGTTGGTTGCAGACGAGTATTGACTGGATGCTTTGTAACAGTGTCATCTTGACTTACGAAATTAATCATGTGCTATTCAGTGTTCAGATTACTCTGAATTGGACAATGAGACTGAGCTACGGCTAATGAGAACTGGAATGCTTACATTGTTCTGTAATTGTCTAGCCCATGCAATAATGCAGATTAAAATTTGGAGGTCCGTTTGATCTTTGGGAATTAATGTTCCAATATCACAATCGTCTCTGGGATGCACAGGTCCGCCAATATAAGCTTGAGAGGGAGTACAATGCTGTCATACACCAAAGTCGCGAAGAGAAGATTGTTCGCATGGAGAGCTTAATGGATGGTGCTCTTTCTTCCAAAGATTATCACACTGAAGAACTGGCAGCCCTGAAACATGAACACAAGGTATGTGATATAGAAGTGTTTTGGCATCGTTCCTGAGATCAATATATAAAGTGTCAATATCTGAGTCAAAACATCCTGAGATCATTCAGTTCGCGAAAACAATCTACGGGGTGGATATCTCTCTGTCATCGAGTTTTAGCATGAACTTTCATGCTTGAATCTATCAGAATTCATGAGTTATCAATTCCATACTGGATTTATTTCCAAATACCTATTGTTTTTATTTGTGCAGATGCTGCAAGAGAAGTATGACCATCACCCAGAGCTTGCTGAAGCAAAAGCTGAACAACAACTACTACGGCATGAGCTTCATCGTTACAAGGCTTTATGTGATCTTGAAGAGCGTGGAAGGCTTGAACAAGAGATTTTGCAGCTACGTAACCAGGTCCAGTTGTACCTTGAGGCTGGAACTCCAGGCTCTATGAAGCAGCGACGCCTTTCTCTCACGCCGGCACATGGTGTTCAACCCTCTTATAGCCCAATTAAGCTTATGTCACTAACTGCGGTACCAGAGTCTGAAATGCCTTCATGTGAGTCTGCGTCTTCGTCTAGACACGTCGATGGTGAGCCTCCGGCTTCATCTGTAGAGTGCCATGCTATTGAGCTCTTGGAACAAGAGCGGAGGGAATGGGATCAGAGGGAAAAAGAATTTATTTTTATGGTCCAAGAACTCAGGGACGAATGTGAGCACCACATGCAGTTGGCTGAAAAGTGGCGTAAGGAGCTTGAGGGCGAAAAGAGGTAAACTTTCTGTCCTTTCCGTGTGTGTCAGTTTGTCAGCGAGAATGTTCCTATCCCCATGGTGCACATATGTACGACTTGTGTGGAAACCCACAGAGTGGCTAAATGTCTATTAATTTGTAATGGAGGCTCCATCGAATATGTCTAATAACATAACATTCAGTAGTCACCAGAGATTCTTGCCACCCAATGAAATGATGTGGAATATTCCACATCATTTCCTCCCTCATAAGATAACCCTCAGAGCCATCTGTAGCTATGGAGACAGGTGGCAGTGCGAGGCAAGACGTCAAATGAAGCCAGATGAAGCCAGGATTATGAGCTATCAGTTTTTATGTACATCACATTAATTGCTTTCTATTTCTCGTGTGCAGGTGTACCCAGGAAATGCACGAAGCGCTTCAAATGGCAATGACTGGCCATGCTCGCATTCTAGACCAGTACGCCGAATTACAAGAGAAGCACATTCTCCTCCTAGCGAACATGCGTGAAATTCGTCATGGTGTGATTGAATATAAAAGGGAGGCTAGGGAGTCCGGTTTGAATGCTGTCGAGGATCAGTGGTTCGATGCTCAAGCCACTCAGATCACGTACTTTAAAGTTGAGCAGGAGCGCTTCAAAGAGCAGATCAAGGGATTGCAAGCTCAAGTTGACGACACTGCGGATGCTGTGCAAGCTGCTGGGGAGCTTCTTGTGCGTTTAAAAGAGGCAGAGCAAGCTGCTGTCTTGGCTAAGGTGGGTGCATGCTCTATTCCTTGTTTAGTTTCTGTAGCTATATTAACCCCTAAAGGACAAAGGATTTATGGTTTTGAAAATATATATTCAATCGATCATATTGTGGAAAATATAATTCAGAAGGGACCAAATTTTATATCACCAAAATTAATGAAGAACATTGTATGTGTTGGTAAAAAAACAAACATATTTAAACAAAATGAAGTCCACATAGGACCTACTAAAAACTGCTTAAAAAGAACATGAGGCCCTATTTGGGTTCCTTGGTCCTTTAGGGGTTAATGAGCCCGCTTCTTAGATAAATGTTTGTACTGCTTTTTTACAGTGATATGCATGGTGAAGTTTCCAAATATCTCAATTAGTCGTAAGCCTTTGAACAATTTTGCACTAGAAAATTCCTGCTTAATTATTTAGTGATTATTAAGTGTTTCTTCAAACTATTGCAGCACACGGCAGCAGTGGCAGAGGGAGACGCTGACGAGTTACGGAGAGAGCTGGAAAAATCTAACAGAAAGCATGCCAAGGAGTTGGCATCCCTGCAGCACCGCTTGCACAACTCGTCTTCAGAAAGTTTGGTTATTTGTTCAAAATGTGCCAAAATGGACGATAAGAGAACTGGAGACGATGGTGATTGTGTCCAAGCCGAGACTGCCATTGTACTTCGATCAGGAAAAACGAAGAATTCTGCTGCAGGATCAGAAAGCTTGAGTACTCTGTCCGATTTCGGTGATGGTACATTATGTGTTTACGAAAGCTGGGATGCAGGTGCTGCGATCTATAGAAAACCTGGTGATCCCGAGTCCAGTGAATTTGAAGAAGACGACGACCATGAGACAGTTGCGACTCCTAGCGTGAGGTTTAGCAGAGCTCAGTATCAGGACTTGACCAATCTGGAGATTGATTTTGAAGACGACGATGGGTTTTTGTGTGAACAATGTGGAGAACCAGCTACAAACGGTATGAGAGTTTGTGACTCTTGTATCTGATCGGACAGCTTGCATAGCCGATCACTTCTTTTTTTCGACTAAGGTACTTCGGTTTTATTTAACCCTTCCTCATTCCCACACTCAAAAAATCACTTTTAAACTCCATTTTAAGCATGATTCTCTATTTAGTTTACTTTGGTTCAATTCTAAAGAAGTAATGGCACTTCCTCGCAAGAATGAATGAACTTTGACATGACTCACTCACAGAAATTAACGGAGTTTTAAATGTACTGGCCAATCAGATGGGTACACCAAGGAATGTGCAATTACAGAGTGTAGCATTAGAGAGGGCAGAGTGTCCCGAAAACCAGTTCCTTTCTGAAGGAGGAACGTGGGAACGGAGCCAGTTGAGGTACAGAAATTCATGTGGACTTAGAACTCTCATAAGCAGAGTGTCAGGTGCAGAAGGGAGCTATACAATTAGTACTGTGACTTCACCGTCAGCTTTCTCTGCAAAATTAAAGCAGGTAAAACATCATGCGTGAGAGACGTTTCTGTTGATTTCTTTTCGCATGAGAGACTCCAATTTCTTGAGGGAAGCCTAATCGTACATAACACTCAGTTGCTTGCATTGGCTCTGCCTGCCCCACAGGAGAATGTACAACATATTCCACACCCAACAGGAGCTTCATCAGTAGCTAATTGGACAGGTGGAGTCCCAAGATGATGAGCAGAGTGCATGAAGGAAAGGCAGAGCACATGAAGGCTACTAAATGGTATGTATAACTGTGCATGTCGCTAGTGCAACGTGCTCGATTTTCATCAACTACGGTATTTCAATAGGGAGTGTCAGAGTGCCAGTGTTTTTCCCAGCTAGGAGCTTTGGAGGTAGGACGTGGCCCTGTTTCAACTTGGTCGCGAGAAGGAATTCACTGTTTTTTTTTGGTCAGAGTCTTGCAATTGTGAATGTGGATACAGGATGCACCATGTTGCTTTGTTTGACCAAGTGTTGATTGATGTATAGTGCGTGCACGGTTTAGGGTTTAAGGTCCTCTGACAGCTACTATGTCTGCAGTGTGGAGATTTTTGGAGAGCTGACTTTTAGACCATGAGTAGCAACAGACATATCTGCGTATCAATGGCTTTGATGTCACTGTTGTTTCTGGCTTTGGCCCCATGCAATTTGAGCCCGCTGCAAAATTCTTTAAGCTGTGGTTGGATGACAACCTCCAACCAGAGCTTGAAGCTTTTTTAATTTTTAATTTTTAGGGTAGTTGAGCTCCCAACTCTTCATACATGGTACTTTTTAGGGTGATTCTGGCTGAGGTTTGCCAGGGAAAAAAATCGGACTGGGAAAGCTGTTAAAGAATCTAAGTATCTCATGACAAATATTCTCTGACGATGAGAAGTGGTCACCTCTACCGATGGAAAGTGGTTACTCTGAAAAACTATTGTAACAAGGCTTTGTAATTCTGTTGTTCTAGAGTATGAAGGCAGTGCTATTATTTGTTGTACTCTTTCAGTTTTGTTCCCTACAAGTAGCTTGGGAAGAGGGATTCAAGTAAGCTTGTTGAACTTAGCTCTTGTTTTCTTGACTAGCTCTTGTAACAAGCTCAATTCCTCATTGGTGTGGGGTAATTTTGACGATCGGCACTGTTGAAATTAAAGAAGACTTATGTAGCTTTTGTATGAAAAAAGGATCAACAAAATCGCACAATTTTTGAGAAAATGCCACTGTTGAGAAGATTGATGGAACTCATTCGGGGTATTTTGTACATATGCTGAAATCGGATTGTTCCAAAGTGCTCCAAAACTTTTGAAATTTTTACTGTGCGTACAGATCATTTTAAACATGTGCAAAAAATTTCACTTAATTTGGAGGTGTGAGGAGGAAGATACGAGGGTTTGAAGAGACACCATGATAGTCTCTTTGCAACTCAAATCACCCAAAATCGCACACTTCATGAATTTTCGATCAGGAAGTACCTACAGATTCAACTCTCAGAAAGAGCTAGGGTCTCTTTGTTGTTCATCCTACAATTCGAAACCCAAGAATTCAAATTTCTTCACTTTCTAGTTCTAGAAGTTGTGTGGGGGCTTTATGGTCTTTTAGGAATTAACGTAGGAGGGATGTGTGTTCTACTTGTGAATTCTAAACCCTGTGCAAGCCAAAAGCAGGGAACAAAGAATTGGAGTGGGTACTATTTACTGTTGACAAACTGTGGGACTACGGAATTTAAAGTAGGAGATGAGCACAGCTCCTGCTCATTGTACTTAACTTAGGGCCGCTTTACATGACGGACCAAGGCCAATTTTTTGCTATGACACGCATGAATCCTTGTATGTGATTGGTTTATTCCACGAAATCAACCTCAAGGCCTTTGCTTGATGGAGTCAAGGCCATTCCCTGAAATTCTTATTCTAATGGGCTGATATTATATTCTAATTCACTAAAGACAAAATTTGAACCAAATTGGAAACCCAATTCACTTCCCTTGGGGCCATGTTAGAGCTCCCTCCCTTCTTTGCCTCAAGGCCTCTTTATACTAGAGGCGAGAAGCCGTGAGGAGAGAAATTTCAGCCAATGAGAAATTGGTCTTCTCGGTTTCTAGGCCTCCCATTAGCTGAAATTTCTCTCCTCACGGCTTCTCGCCTCTAGTGTAAAGAGGTCCTCACCCACTATTTCTTGTGAATTGGAATTGACCTTGGCCTGTCATGAAAATCGGCCCTTATTAGCAAGTCCAACCCTTCCTCCAGGCTCTCCAACTCTGCATTTCCTGGCCAAAAGAGTTGGAGGCTGGAGCTTCGGTTGGATGTACAATTGGAGCCCCAAACTCAATAGAAACTTCCAGCTAGGTCCAGTTCTGGGCATCCAGCAAATTCCTGTTTGAGAATCAATTGAAATTGGTACTACGGAAACAAATGAATGAAACACAAAATGGACAACACTTCTTACTTGGGAGTTGTTCATCAACCCCATTATTCACCCTTATGCCAGAATCATTGCAGGAATCGTAATTTTTTAGAGAATCTGAGCCATCTTTAGCTAGAGATGGCTTGGCAGTTCAACAAACTTCTGTTTTTTTAGAAAGTTTCTACATGTTTCAAATCATCAATTCTATGTTTGGATGTTGATTCTCTGCACAAGCAAAAGTGTGTGCTCCAGAACTAGATAAAGAATGTATGCCGGCAGTCACTAGTCTTCTGTCGCTCACTGCCACAAATTCAAATACATATCTTCAATGTGCAATAGCACCTTACACTATACAACAATCAGGTACTGACCGGTTCAACACACATCAGAGACTATTGTAGTCTTCCCTCGGGATGGGCCAAAAAAATGCTTGACGATTATTTTTATGTATTTCCAATTTTAGACAAATCCGTAGGAAATTTTTGAGAAACATGGGCATTCTTTATGAGTAATTTTGAAAGTAGCTAAAGATGGTTTTGATTCTTTAAATAATTACGACATTGGCATTGCAACAAAAAAAAACCGTTCACCCATTGCAACTTACAACAATGCAAGGCAACTCTTGAATCTCACTTCATGGTGTAATTTATGAGATTTTAGGCACAAACCTCTTGTAATTTTTGATCTTGATAGAATATGGGGTAAAATAATTAGTTTTTGCCTAACCTAGGAGTAGACTACAATACTTTATAGAACTCTGCAATATATTCAAAAGACCAATAATTCATGGTTTTAAAATGACAAATTCAATCAATCATATTGTGAAAAATACAATCAATTCAAATGGGACCAAAGTTCATATCAGATTCATTGCATGTGTTGTTCAAGAAACAAATTAATTTGAATAAAAGGAAGCCTACATACAACCTAATCAAAAATGCTAAAAAAACATGAGCCAAATTTGGGCTTCTTGGTCCTTACAAGGTTAACTCACTATGGAAGCTATTAGTTCATTATAGTAACTTCTAAAACATATTAAAAAAATGTAAGCTATGATTTCTTCTTTATATTGATACATTTTGTTACCTTGAAATTTCCTATTGCTCTATAGCTTTGTCCTACACTCTAGATGATCTTTAACACCATTGACTTTGACCTTCTCAAGAGCTGATTCTTTCAAGACCATTGACCTTGACCTCCTCAAGAGCTGATTCTTTCAAGACGATTAAGTTAGTGATCTACCTGGATCGAGCCATCATCATCCTCTAATTTCTAGTCAGGAACATCCGGATAGAGTTCAGGAGCAACTTGATTATTATTGCTTCAGGCTAAAGATTCTAGTCAGACTCCAGCAGTAGAGAAAAGGAATTAGTACAGAAAGATAACGATTCCTACAAGGAAGCAAGCTAATGGCCATATAAATTGAACCGCATTGAGTCCGATAGAACAACTACATTTCAGTGCAGTTGATGGAAGCTTGCTCAAAATCTGTAAATTACGTAATGCAACCAGCATTTGAAGATTAGGAGCTAAGAGTTTCCCTCTATGCACATTTGATAATTTCAGTCTCCATTTGAGTGGAATCTCTAAAAGGATGATGATTACTTGAGAGAAATATTTACCCGACCTCACTCTCAAGAGAAGAATGTACCTACCAATTCCCAGTTATGAACTCACAACTAATTCCTACTCATTGGCTCACTGCCATGATCTAGATACAGTGGGTAATGTAGGGCCCGCAGGGATAGAAGGGGGCCCTCTGTGATTAAGCACCTTAACCAGAGGATCGCTTAGAGACAATGAAGCTTCTCGACTCGAATGGATGATTGGTAACCTGCGGTGTGATGTAATCGTCGTGTATTTTTCACTCTCTTGGCGGCCTAAAATGACAATGTAAAGGCCTGCTACGATCAGCGCTCCACCAACGACACTGCAGTATCACTCAAACAAGAAATTAAAAACAATATCTTAAAATACTCAGCTGCTGCAACACACTAATCGACAGACAAATAATGCATCCTATTTTACTTCCTAAAACAACTGATTATATGATGTTCACCAATGATAATTTTCCAATATCAAGCATTCTTAGTAAAGCCAACTTGTGATGGCTCAGTAGTAACACTGAAGAATCAGTGGGGCATGATAATCTAGGAGATCCCTTAGACAATGAGAGGGAGATGGCGCACCGACAGTGTGCATCACTCGAAGCACTCTCAAAACCATGTCTGTCTATTTGAAGGGAGTACTAAACTTGAGAAGTGAAACATTCAGAAAACAGATGGAAAAGTATGGTTAAACATAAAGATTACCCAAGAGGATCCAGCACCTTACCTCCCCAGATATAGCGAGCTTCCCAAGAAAATTCGAGAAAGAATCGACGAAGCCAGAGGTTGAAGAGGAATATACAGAGCAACAAGAGATGGTCCAACCAACTTGTTTGAATATGTTAGCAATCCATAATTCACAGCTGAAGCTACAATCCCCTGGAAAGACAAAAAGACATATTTAAATATGCAAACTAAAAATATGAAAGAAAACAAGAAACTGATTGCATCATTGAAGTAACGAAATAGGAGTGACGGTCCTGAAACGCTAGAACTACAACATGCACCTTACTAAGTAGATCCATAATCTGGAAATACAAACCGTCAGCTGAACCACTGGTTCAGATTCAAGAATTCACTCCACCACCATGGCAATCACAAGCAGCATTCATATTTGTCGGGCTTACTTCGACATTACAAAATCCTACGAGCACTTCCACAAGGGCTCAAAAATAGTAAGAAAAAATAAAGGAGGTTAGTGAGAATACACTTACAGCATAAAAGACGGCGAAGATCTCTCCCCCGGTCAAATTCCAATCAACCGGATCATTAGCAAAAAAGAATCCAGTCATTGTCATGAAGCTTGCCCCAAACGCATAAGAATATGCTGTCAGGGAGAGACTGGCAGGATAGCTGACCAGCAACGGAGCCTGCAGCAGGCACAGAGCGTGGGGTTTCTCAAATACTTGCACATTATTTCATATTAAAACATATTCAGATCCATTGCGTCATGACTCCAGCGGCAAGAGAACATCCAATTGAATAACATAACATATTGTAACTTTTTGCATGAGCATGTCGAATATTTTTTTAAGAGCTTCAAATAATATATGTACGTAAAAATAAAGAGTAAACAGAAACTCAGACACATGAATAGCCTCCGATCCACAAAGTATAGATACATAACAGCCAATTACCTGATATACAATATATAAAGCCATGCATAAGCTATTACCGATCAGGCAGAGGACACCAAGGTGCCAAAGGTCAATGCCGTAATCAATAAGAACCCCTGCAACCCATCCAAAAGGCTCGGGAGCAGGTTTGCCTGCCATTGCCACCCCTTGCAGATGCAAATCAGAGAACCCATCGCCAAGAAGAGCAGGGCCCTTGTAAAGGGCCATGAACGTCGCACCAGCGAAACAGACTATCACTCCCGCAACTTTTGCTTTACCATCTAATCGACCCCAGTTCACTGTCTCCGTCCTGTTGAAACACCCAATACAGGCCATTCCACATTCACACATAAGAGGCTGTAACTCTACCCCAAAAAAGAGGTGGCATCATACCAGCTGTTTCTATTATTGTATTCAACACAAGAAGAAGAAACCAGAGGCCCCTTAACAGCACATCCGTGAGGACTGGAACGATATAACCACCACACAACATACAATAATTCCGTGTCTACAACACCACCCTAGATACTAGGTAAATGCATTAAAAACATTATTTTCCATGCATTGTCGGGGGCTCCAAGGTAACAGTAAAAATATCGTAGATGGGAACTGACCTGAGCAATACCGCTAGTATGAAAGTGAATACAGGAATGGCAGGCTGCATAGCAGCAGCGAAAAAAGGTGATGTGAGTTTCAGCCCCAGCGTAAAAAGTAGCTGATTTGCAAATATCCTGCACATACAAATCTTTCCATTGGAATCCAAATAATAGCTCGTTTATTCACTCACTCACCTTAACCCCTAAAGGACCACAAGGCCTCCAGGGGGCCTCATGTTTTTTTAGTAGTTTTGTTGGTTTTATGTAGATTTTCTTTTTTTCATATATATATAAAATTCAGCATATGTAATATTCTTCACTAATTCCAGTGATATAAAATTCGGTCCCATTTAAATTATATTTTTCACAATATGATTGTTTAAACTTGTCATTTGAAAACCATGAATCCTTGGTCCTTTAGGGGTTAACCCTTAAAGGACATACTAAGCACCACGGGCTTATTAATTTTTTTGAGGGAATCTTGCTCATAACTTCTACTCCGTTGAATCAAATGGGATATTTAAAATGCCAAAAAAAACATATTTAAGGCATCTTTACTTCTTTAGAATAGAACCAAAGTAAATTAGAAAGAGAATCATACTTCAAATGGAGTTTACAAGAAATTTTGGGTGTGGGAATCAGGAAAGCCATGTCCTTCAATGGTTAAGCAGCAGACAACAAAGGCTATAATTCAAAGAAAACACTGCTCTATGTTAAAGACTCGGTGCTTTTAGGAAGAGTGGACTCACCCTGTTAACCCGAGGAAAAAGAATGAAAATAAATAGTACCAAGACATTGGCGGCCGTATCCTCCTTCATTTGCAACGAAACGAATATTAGATACCAAAACAAATCAGGACACCAAAACATTAGACTAGAGGGAACCAGAACTTTAAGTCTCGAAATCCAGATAATTAATGAGACGCTATCTTCAATACATCAACCATTCTTCTGAAAGGGCCCTCCACTGTGATCTGTGTAAAAGATACGTCCAGGAACAAATCCGGCAAGAATGTGGGTAGAAAGCATAAGTGGCGAGTATTAGTAAACACTCACTCACATCATCGGCTCCTGAGAATAAGACACACATCACTCAAAGTGCCAGGAATACGAGGAGAAATTTCTGAGTAAATAGAAATTCGTTCCTAAGGCTCTCTCCACTGTAACCTATTCAAGCGGCAACTTTGAGCCATGGAAAAGCCTACACTAGAAATGCCTGCCATTCAAACGATCCAAGTAGGAGGGTTGCAGACCAAAACGTACTTTTCAGAATAGTAAGCTAGCGGTCCCAAGATTGCCAGCGCAATTACGTCCCGCAGCACACAGAAAACCAGTTGATTAATCCCCACGCTTAATGCTAGTTTTGTGATTACATGATAGCCACCGTAATTAAGCTGGACTAGGACCAATGCCGCATGAGGCTTCCATGCATCTCCAGCCATCTCAAACCTGCGAAAAAATCAACCCATGGATAAGGTTCAAGACGGTGCTCCATGGAGTCGACTTCTATATGTGCAAAATGACGTTGATTTCTTCAATATAGAGCTCTATACAATTACACATGAATAGCCTACCATTGTGAGACACATGAACATTATATCAATTCATTACTCCATACATAACTCGGGCTTGACTTCTTTCTCCAAAGTATAATTTCCAAACTGAAGACAGTTTCATCCCCTATTTATATGACCTTCTCTTAAACGACACTGTAAAAAGTTGGGATCTCAGGTGGTAAGATTCAAGAGGTTTGAGTGTACGTTCTAACTAAGTTTTTTTCCAGACCATCAAGCAGTTCGACTCCTGAGTGTCCAAACCTGAGGAAGCTTGACAACAGATATCTATTACTGTATGCCTAAGATCTTGAAACCAGCATTACCTAGATGCCTATAGAAGGTCTACCACAAACAAAAAAACTAGAAAAAGTGGATAAAATCTCTTGAAAATGTACAAAACTGAATTAGTGAGTAGCATAACAGTTGTATATACTGTCTTGTTATTACTCCAATTGCATGAATCCGTTGTCAAAGTGCCAGCTATTACCAAACAGAAACCACCTCAACAGCAGAAAACAAAGGGCCATGCTCTGAAACTGTAGGCACAAGTATACTTGCTGATGTACCTGGAACTGGCACCCCGTCAAATGCCTTCCCTGATTCCACAGCCCCTCGATCCTTCAACTGCACTTGAATTACCATTCAGAGGCAAGCCATGCAAAAGTATCAGAAAAAGGTTTTGTTTCCGTCTAATTTCATATCTCATTATTTGTGAGGCATAGTTGCATCTTTGGAGTCCAAAGCAGTGAGCAGGAAGATGTAGTCAACGACTGGTCACAGCGGAAAAGTGACATCTAATCTCTTAACAATACAACTACCTGAGCAAGAAATTAGTACACTAGTCAAACGACGTAATCAAAAAAACTTCGATAGTGCAAGTACCTTAAGTGCTTTCTTGACTAGACGAGGATCTGGAAAGAATTACTCAGAAAACTATGCCCTCCGTGTTGATGAGATTACGAAACATGAAAATTCCATTGGACTTTCAACTTCAAGTACTTCAAAATGCTACATGGTGCAATTCTCCCCTACGGTTTGAGAGGTCGATCGTCTGAAATGCTCACCTTCCGTGACTGAAGCTCATGAGCGGGTATATGAAGTCGTGAGTTCCATTGAAATAATTATGCTCGTGCCGTCAGCATCTGAACTTACCGACGGGTTCAAAGAGGCATGAAACTCTGCACAGGGACCTAATAAACCCTAAAAACGTCCCGACGTTAAGAAGCTCTCAGTCTGGGGCTCAGGGAACACACCAATAGCAAAAAGCCGCGCAAATGCACAAGCAGGCGTAGTACGGGAGAGGGATCATGACGGGGCCTTGAAGCTCCAAACCCTAACAATGAGAATTGGCCGAACGGTGCTTGTTTCTTCACCAGCACCGACGTAGCTTCTGTGGCCGTACATTTGTGCTTGTAACGTGTATTTGCCTTGATTCCGGGAGTCGGTATTAGGGTTTAGGGTGGAATGCCGACAAACAGCTTAAGCTGCATAAGCTGCATAAATTTTTTGAATTAGCAAGCAAGCGCAGTGAGCGCGCGAGAGAGACGGTAACCGCCCGTGGAACTACGCGGCTCAGAGCCTGGTAATCGAGACGCTCGAGAACCGCGCGTGGTACTGAGCGTACTATGGTGCGCACTTCAGTTCTGACGTTAACCCTTTAACGTCCCAGTTCATTGCTGTTTTCAAAGATTCGTTATAAAATGTTTGATGAAAACCAAAAATGGAGTTGATGTACAAAGAAAAGTTGTAAATGTCAATGTGAAGATCACATCTGTACGGTTGGATTTATCATATTTTTTTTAAATATTTTTTTATTAATTTTGCAAGCTTTTCTTTTGAAATTCAATTTAAAATCATGAATTGACGGATTTTTTTTTTTAATTATTGGAATGAAATTGGAATAACATGCACTACGAGATGGTATGGTTTCCATTATTTGATTCTACTTATTTTGGAAAATCATCTTCAAGGTCTCACTTTTTGAACTAAGAATGAAACCTGACATAAACCACTTCTGTTGTTTTTCCAAAAATCATAATAACCTATTTTGAAGATCCAAACCATACAAAGGATAGTGAACTTGCACAAGAACCATGAGAAATTTTGGTGGATGAAAACTGTCCAATTTGAATGGAATTCTAACAGTTTGAATCTGTGCAGCGTCCACTATGTGGACGCAGGCGCCTGAAAGGGTTAAGCCCGTGATTACTCCTAATTACTCCTAATTAATCCTAATTTCTACTAATTACTCCTAGACGAGCATTGTGCAAGTAAAATTGCGTTTCATCTCCATTGGCAATGATCATATTTGTTAAAATGGTTAGTTTCAGAGTGCCAAATTATGATATTCAAGGGCACAGAGTTTTAAGAATTAGGAGTCATGTATTTCTTGGGAATCTCCCGGGGAATCTTAGCAATCCCCAAAAATACTTAATTTATGTATGACAGAATCTGACTTTCACATCGGTGTCCATTTTGTAGCCGGAATGACACTGTTACACCAGTAATGGTAGACAATTTGAGAATAAAGTTTACTAGTAATCATAACTTTGTGATTTTTTATACAAAATCTCATTAGAAGAAAACCAACTATTATATGTAATGGTTTTCAACAGATTTAACGCTATTGTATTAGTTTCAATGTGATTTGTATTAGTTTTAATATAGAACCATTTCAGACAACAGTTAGTTTTCTTTTAATGTATGTCTACAATAATGTATGAAGAAAAAATCGTGAATTTAGGGCCATATGAAAATTTTGGTGGCCGGTCAAAAATAAAAACGCTGCATATGACTGCTCATAAAGTCAATTTGAAAAGTTCAGTTTGTGCAAATTTTGTATCCAGATGCTTCATATCACTATGACTATGACCCCAAAAAATAGCAGTCATGGGTTCCCGGAAAATGCAGTCCGGAAACTGCGGAGACGAGAATAAGTTATGGGGTCCACGTGGAAAATAGAACTGGAAGGCCGGGGGGTCCACGTGGAAGACGAGATGGAAAGTTGCACACAGAGTTGCAGACTAGTTCTAAAATTAAAAAATCATGAGTTTCAATAATAAATAAAATTAAAAAGAAATTTAGAAGAAAGAAATTTCTAACCCAAGAAGGGTCTCGTGGTCCATTTGATGGAAAAGTAAATAAAAACAAGGACTGTATAAGGACAATGTTTGTTTTCCATCAAACATTTTATAACAAATCTTTGAAAACAGTGTTGAATCGGGACGTTAAAGGGTTAACCTCGTTTGCACATGTACCAACGTCCAATTCAACAGATTTACTTGAAGAAAACAATTGTGTAGCACTTCAGATAGCATAAGGCAAGTGCACCTAAAATCAACTGTGCCTCAATATCCACACCTAAAATTCAGGCCTAAAATTCAAACCAAAAGAGTAAGGCAACATTTCTAAAACTGTCACAATTTCAGAGTTAATGATACAAATGGCGCTCTACAATCCTTCCAACACTAGTTGTGATTCATTTAGGGATGACTTTCTTGTCACTTATTGGTGCTTCACTAAAGTCCACTTCGGAGGCTAACATATTCCCATTTCTAGCACAAAATTGTACACTTCCACTTATCTGATATTCGCTATCCACTGCTAATAAGCACAAATTAATCCCTAGTCGGACACTCGGTTTCAACACACTCAGAATTAGCGATGATAAGAGGTGCACTTAACTTAGTTCTACAAAAAGACAGCAATGCGATGCTTGCATGGAAAAAGAATCATAATTGAAGGAACAAAACCAGCACACGTGACAAGACAACCAGATTCAGCTTGCTGATCACTTCGACGAAGCACATGGTCAACCATACCAGGTATGCATCCAAATGGGTACGTCTTTATGTTCCACTTCCTCATGCAATTAACCTAGGAAGAGATAAATGCAGAGCACTAATTAGCACAGGCATCTAAAAAGATAGAGCTACTTAATTTGCATCAACAATTATGTTACATATCGACTGGAACTTACAAAAGAATACATGCAGGCACCATTGATAGCTCTTGAAAATGTTTTTGTTATACCCAACGAACCAACCGTGCTTGACCTTCAATCCTGTAGAAGAGCAGGTCTAAAACAATGCTTGAAAAAAGAGAATGTTCAACAGTCCTCAGTACAGGGCAGCTCTAAAGATTTTACTCAGGGCCCAGATCCATAGAGTATCCAACTCACAAGGCTCTCCGGAGTAAGTAACATCTTCTTTCTTGTTGGTTTGACGTAACCACTGCCTGTCTCCAGGCTGCACCCCGACACAAATCTGTAAGCAAGCAAGGAAAAGGATAAATACATAATAATACATGACATAACTGAGTTGTACTTAATTCTCGCCATGAAAAAAAAATTCTATCATTCTACATCCCACTGAAAATCCAACGTTCTGCTATATATACAGAAGATCCACCAAAAGGGGATAGAACATTACAAAGAAGAGTTACGTTGCAAAGAACACTACAAAGAATTCTATAACAAAAGTTGCTAAACACGAGCAGATCAAAAGTGAGAAAATTAAAGAAATCCATGAAAAGCAAAAGGCTCCAGTGAAAGAAATTGCATGTGCAAGGTTAGAGCAAAAACTAAATTCTAAGTTGGACTCCTAACTGCACAAGCGAGCTATAATAATTCCTTAAAACTGAACTACATATTCTGTCTCTGTACAATTAATGTGCCAGAATAGTCTAAGCTCAGAGAGTGAAAAAAGCATTACAGGCATAAGGGCATTGAAGGCGAAATTAAGCTGGCAGTGATATATGTTGAGGGTGCCCAGGAATAATGTATGAAAATTGTAGCCAGGGCAGCTGCTGCAGGCATGAGTGGAACAACTAGCTCAATTAATGTGTATGTCCTCGTGTTGTGGTTGCAGGCAACTTGATCAGGTCCGCTAAGGGGAGAACCAACTTCGTAGGGTCCCCGTCACTATCCACAACATTGACAGATCCTCGGCAGCCGGCACAGCCACAGTAGCACGTCAGAACCTCGTCCTTAGACATGAACCTGTAGTCGTAGGTTAACTCCTCTCCCACGTCAATATCCCGCTTGGCAAAAATGATGATCCGGTCCTCCCCACTCGCAGTCACAGTTCTCGAATAGCAATTCGGCTCACACGAGTGGTTAATCAGATGCGCAATGCTGCCAGCGTGAGTGGCATCCACTACACGCTCATCGTCGATGCGAAACATGTACGTTCCTGCCCCAACAAGCGAGTCGTAGCACCTCCGTTCCCTGATGTCAGCAATCACAGGCCTGACCACTTCTCCTGCGTACTCGATAATCATGTCATTCGCAAGGTGCACTTGCTTGGTAAACACCCCCATCCCATGAATTGCCGATTTCCCAAACACAAGGCGTTGGCTCAAAGATGACTTCATCCTGCGGAACTTGTCTGACATGGACAAGATCTCGGTCTCTTCTGCCGACTTCGTAGGAGTGGGAGCAGGAAGAGCAGCAGCAGCAGCGTCAAGAGGCCCTTTACTGCCTTCCCAATGCATAGACCACAGGCTCCCTCCATTGCTGCCTGTCTTCAGCGGGGTGTTCTGTCTACAACCAGTGACTCTGTATGGGAGATTCTCAACAAACAAGCGTTTACGAAGAGCTGCAGCAAGTGCTTCAGGTTCTCGCCGCCCTCGTCTCGCTGCTGCATGGTAAGGCTCACTCCGAGAACAGCCAGAGGAGTTCAAAGGAGGTTGGTATGACAAGCAATCAGTCTTGGCACGTAGGGTGGGTTGGGCCACTTCACAAGTCCGGCTCGTGGGTTGCTTGTGTTTCCGACAGTACGCAAGCAACCTCAGATCCGCTTCAGATCCATCCAGTTTCTGCTTCTCCTCCAAAACTTCCATGTATAGGCCAGCTGATCTTGCACAGAGAGGGTGGAAAGCGGTTTTACAGCTGTTCACTGAGCACTGAATACATGCACCATAGGGTACTTTACACACGCTGCACGTCAGCCTCCAACGCTCTTTGCTGACTGCGTTGATTCCATCCACAGGCTCCATTCGCTTTACGTCCACTAGACATGTTTCAGGAATCCACATGGCACACATGAGATGAGCCCAGCGACCATCTGTTGTCTTCTTCAGCGCCCCACTTGTGACAGGACAAAGGCAGCAAGGGGGCCGGGTCTTGGGCGCATCAGGCCTACACATGTTACACAGCCACAAATCTCCATCCGGAAGCTCCTGTTCTCCGTAACAATTCATGTGCACCATAATCCGGCACTTATCACATTGCAGCAGCAGATTGTCAACATACTCTTCATCCAAGTAACAAACCGTGCAGCGGTCCAGATGCTTCCATGAGATCTCTACAGGATGGTAGCCTGCAGGTAACACAGCCTCCACATCTTCATCCGCTGGGGCATTCACTAACCAGTTGGTGATTTTGGTGCACGCTCTTGCATGCGGAAGGCCCTGAATCATCTTTGAAACACGAGGATTACTGAAACCAAACATATGGGCAGCAGACCTGAACTGCATACGTTTGTCCAGCTCGGGAATCTTGCCCGCCTTCTCGTGGGCCTTTCGCAGTCTGACAAAAGCCTTCTTCCAGCACGCATACGGCGTCGCACCTTCCACAGGAGAATCATCTGCAGGAGTGACACGAAACATAGGGTGCGACTGGATTAAAGGATTCCTCAATACCTGCAGCTTGTACTCTACAAAGGCACCTGGGTCCTTTGCTGACGGAAAGCTCCGGATTGATGTGTATCCTTCAGGCCAAATGTACTGCTGGTCATGGAAATGCTCGCTGTCTCTCACAACCTTGCCAAGAGTGTAAATCGTGAGGGCACCCAATTGGAGAGGGAAAGTGACGATGCGCTTGACTCTCCGCCTTCTTATCACAGGTCTTCTGCCTTCACCCCTGGTCTCTGACTCATCTGGCTCAGGCCAATTCTCCTCAATCTCCTGCCTTTGTCTCTCAATTGCCCCACCGTCCCCATCATCAAGCAAGTGGGCCATGCTGTCAGGAAGCCTGCTTTCTTTCAAGTACCTCTCTACTTCTTCCAGTCCTTGGACGAAAATCACCCGTTTGCACTTGGTATGGAACTTGTGCATTAAACCTTTGGAAAACAGCACCAGTTTCTTGTAACTGAACCGACAGTGATCATAGCTGCCAAAAAACTGGATCGGAACCATGCCCTTCTTTCCAGGATCCATACCACATGCAGTGGCATGATCTTCATCCATCACGAGTGCTGGCCACATTGGGTATCCCTTCACTTTGGCCCACACAAGATCCCCATGGCCTAATTTCGCTTCCTCCTCAACGGCCGTGTCTTCTGGTACTACTACGGGTTCTTCTGATACTGGGTCCGGTTTGCTCACTTCACCTGTGGAGGTCTCCAGCTCAACCCACTCTTCAGGAGAGAGCTTCAGCTTAAAACGTTCCTTTGAAACGTACACCATCTCCATCTCATTATCTTTGTAATCAATTTTGTGCTTCTTCGTTTGGGGGTTGTAGTCATGAATGACACCCGGATACCAGTCATCATCCAAGGGCCAATACACTTTGCACGACCGACCTATCAAGGCTTTAGGATGAATCTTACTCAAGTCCACTTCCCGCCACTGTCGCCGATTCGCTTTCTGTGCCACGAACTTCTGCATGGCATCAGTCAATTTTCTCGTCCGAGGAGTCATTTTGCTGGAAACAGCCAGGCCATGCACTCCTACAAGCACACCATTCACCATTCGGACCCCTTTCTTTGATCTCAGCTTCACAGGCATTTCTGCTTCAGGACTTTGATCTGGAGTTTTCTCCTCTGCGGTGTTGTTTGGACCTTTCTCCAATGGAGAGTGAAAACCTATACAACGAGCTTCTGAAACTCCCTTGACTCTGTCAGAGTGCCTGCAACCATTAATCTCCACACCTTCCCCATCCGCCTTCTTTGGCTTCCTCTTCTTTTGCAACGAGAACCTGGACAGTGCTCGATCAGCTTCAACCCCGTTGGCTAGTGGTCTCACCTGCGGGGACCGGATGATTTTGGCCCTTTGCACAACTTTCCTGGGTAATAATCCTCCATTAGTCGATGCTGAGACGCTTCTCGCAGGTGAACTACCACTCACAAGTGTACTACCAACGCTCTTCAAAGGCGAAGATGCATTCCCGTTCACGGATGCATTCTCGAATTTTCTGACAACTTTGGCTTTCAGAATCCCAGCTCCTTCACCATTCTGCTGGTTGATACCAAGTTGGGGTGCCTTCTGCAGTGGTAGAGAGCGACTAACCCTCAGACCTCCAATGTCATCGTCACTCTCAGTCGCAGAGTCGTCTGATGGGTCAGCAGTTTTCCGGGATACTCCTTGAAGAGGACCCGCAGCATCTATCACAGTTCTCTTCACTGGAAGTTTGGTGTACGGTTTCCCGGGCATGGCCTTAGAACGGTCCTCTCCGTCTCTTTTCGGTTGATGCAAGTTACCCACTGGAGGAGCTTCATTAGTCACGCATTGAATACCTTGCGGAACCATCCCTTGGAACCGCACCACTGGACGAGGTGGCTGCTCCCTGTCACTTTCAGTTTCAGTTTCAGACGAGGAGTGCTTCATCTCCCTCTGCTTCGCACCTCCATTGACTTGAGAGTGAAGAAGAGGCAGTGGAGATGCTTCTGGCATGCTCCGCACCAACGACACTCTAGGTAAAATTTTCGGCTGCACAACAACGTTGGGTTTCGAAGCTCCATCTACCACTGGAGGACTTCGCAAATGCTGGAGCGATACGTACTTGGCAGATTTAGAACTGATAGGATCCATGGAGTCGTCTTCCTTAGTCAAATGTGATGAATCGCATAGAGAACGTGATAAAGGCCACAAAGACTTCACGACCTGGTTCGCCTGCAAGGGCTGCAGCTGCTGATGAATCTCAGGGCGCTTCAGGGCAGGTCTACTTTTCCGTTGTTGTGTGTCATTATTCCTGGCGCGCATCTTCCTCCTCGACTTGGCGCTCATCAGAAGCTCCGGAAGCACGTTCAAATCGATAGGAATCTGCTCGCCATCAGAGTCATCATCCTCTTCGTAACGCTTGGCCCGGTCCTCTACATTCCAGTTCCGCAACTCTGGGTCTGTCTCGGTCGCTGTTTCACTTAGCGTTGCCTCGCTTGAAACCTCCTGTTGCTGCTGCCTGACGTGTCCCCCACTCCCAATTCTGGCGAGCAAATCGTCCTCGGTTTGCGTTCCGGAGCTAGACCCATCCTCATGGTTACATGGTCGACTCGTTTCTACAACTGGTGGAGCAGGAGGAGGTTCTTGCCGTTGTTCCACCAACTGTAGAGGTTCATGCTCCACTTCCAGCTTACGATTCCTGCCCAAAACAAGCTTGGGTCGTTTCCCTGGACGAGCTCTTCCTTCACCTCGCCCCCGCTTCGCCCCCTCAATCATCGGTGGCCTGCCAAGTCGTCGTTTCTTAACGGGAGCCTCAACGCTGCTTGGAACAAGAAGTGCCATATTCGCAAGTGCCATATTCATATTCGCCTCCTGAATTGCTTTGCGCGCAACCTCTTTCTGATGCGGAACCAGAACATCTTTCTCTGGACCTGGCTTGCCATTCAAGTCAATCGCCAAAGCTGGCTTCTCCACACGCTTGCGCTTGATCACAGCCTTCTTGATATCTGCGGGCTTTGGCTTTTCGGGTTCCGGAAGCCGGTCCACCAGCTTTGAGCTCGTCTGACCCCCCCAAAACTGCTCCAACGTCGACTGCTTCGCGCCTTTCCTCGGAACGACAGCGAAATCGGCGGTCTGGCACTCGTTAGTGACAATTGGCGAAGGCCGGGGCGGCAGAGGATCGGTCACGGCATTGTCCAAATTCAAATACCTCCGCTTGTACACAATCGGAAAGCTGTCAATGCCAGGTGGTGTCCCTCCAACATTGTTCGTCGCAGCACCCGTTCCCTGTCCTTCCTCCATAGGACCTGCACTTTCATGATACCCTATTGCTGGCATTGCCGTGGGCATCTCCATGCCCTACACAGACCACATTCCCTGCAAAAACTCAACGGAATTCAATCAAAACCACCCCATGCCCTCCAATTTCACGCAACAGTTAAAGTTACTGTTAATGCCGGACCGTTTGCTAATAGAACTACTGCCCTATTACTTCCACACCAAATTAATCCCATACAAATTACGTGCAGGGACCAGCTTTTGGCTCTCTCTTCAAATCCCCCAGACATTGCGGATTCCGATATCAATGAATCACAATAAAAGCAATCAACGATCGCAGAAAACTAACCTCTCTTTTTTTCTGATAATGCAGCCCAATCCACGTCCGAAATCTCACGAACGCGCGTCTACATCTCCACCTCCACGCATACGAAACCCAGATCCTCCTCCGTCGAAAAAAAGAAACTCACACAACCTAACGGCTCGCTGTCCATCGGAAAAACGCCTCATCCTCCAGCTTCACCATCCCTAAATGTCGCACCAAATATCCAACCTCCAAGACAACAACAACCATCACCTCCCCGACCTCACCTCCTCCGCGTCGTCTCAACTCCCTTCGCCAAAAGCATCCATCAATCAACAGCATCTCCTCGATGCTCCTCGACTACGAAACATCGTCGTGCTCGCAACAGCACCAAACCCTAACCCTCCAAAGATCAAACCAAACCCTAACCCCCGCAAACCATGAAACCGCAACAACAATCGTCACAATCTGTCGCAGCCGCGCTTGAACGAAGACGAGAAAGGGAAACCTCTGATGCTCCGAAGCTCGCGGGGTGTCCGTCAGTGTGTGTCTGTGTTTGTGTGTCTGTGTGTGTGCAGGGCACCCTCCGTGGTGCGCTTGTGAAGATGACTGCAAACAGGAAGACGAAGAGAACGTTTGCTACGTTTCTTTCTCTCTTGCACTGGCTCCGGAAAGACGGGAGCTGGCCTGCTTTCCTTTTTCTTTTATCTTTTGTAATCCCTCCCACTATTCCAGAAATTTCAACAATCACCTGAACAATCAGGCCCCATCCCTCTCTCTCTGTTAGGGTTTAGGGTTTGCCAGCATGAGCATTTCCACATGAATCCATGAATCCTGTTTTTCTTTTGTTTATTGGGGATTCATGGCGACTACGAGGACCATGTGGGGCAGGACTTGGAAATCAATATACGTTTCTGCAAAGGGTTTTGGGCAGAGGACGGAGTTGGGGTGTAGTTACAAGTTGATTGGATCAAGGATGCGTGCTCGAGAGTTCGTCGTTGCACGTGGAGGTGTTGTGTTTTTTCCATTTGTGAAAAAAATGAATCAGTTGTGGTTGCTGGGGATACATGGTGATCATGTCTTGGAAGATGCCTCCCTTGTTTCAAGAAAATGCAAAACAACTTTGGGGTAGCATTTGTGGCAAGAAAACTACTTTTCATTGAATTGGGTATGTAGAATTGTTGTATGAAATGTTTGAGAAGTTGAAAAAATTGGATGCACTTATAACCCACCACGTACCATGAGGTATGGTTTTGTGTAAGGAGAGAATCCCATAATATAACCCCCAACCACGAGGAAGAAATTCATGGTTTTGTGTAAGGAGAGAATCCCATGACCATAATATAACCCACCACCACGAGGAAGAAATTGTTGTGTAAGGAGAGGATGATGTGACCACGTAAGTACAAAAAGGGATACGAGTGATTATGATCTTGCTTTGTAAGCACCAACTTGAAGAATAGAGCAAGAAATTGATCTCCATGGTTTTGTGCAAGGAATGATCACATGATACACTACTAGAAAAGGGTGTTGTTTTTGACAATTTTTGGAAAATGGAATAATATGGTCTTGCCTAGTAAGCACCAAGTTACAAATCTTGATGACTTCATTCCATGCATGTTGAGAATCTTGCAGTGGCCCTCTCTCCAACAGGAGTTGAGTTGGCTTTACTTCATGCTACAGTAACAACTTGCCATGGGGTCAATTTGCAGGCCTTTGTACAGCTCATGCCAGCCTTTCTGCATTCACGTCATGAGGCTGACGTTGTGGACATTTTCCACACTTGAAACTTGAAAGAAAAAACGAGCGGCAGTATTATTGATGCCAAAATTTGATAATTTGTGCAAGGTTGCGTTCAATGTGTGCAAGTGTGGGAGCTTCTGGACTGAGGTGGCATGTTCTTGTTGGACGTCCATACAAATGTAAGTTAGCATTGGCCATGCATAGATTTAACAGCTAGGACCCACATCATATATATGATTTCTACGTGTGCATGGGACAGAATATTCTCCGTCGTGCAGGGTTTACCAGTAATTATACATACATACTGGTATTCAGATGTCTGCATTGAATTTGTCAAGAAGAGGGCTCGGTGTCAAAACAAGCAGCAAATTAAATGCCAATTTGCTCATATATAAGCTGGTGACTTGTAAGCAAACTGTCGGTTTGCTCGTCCCACTGCCACACTCGTAATGTGGAAACAATAAGCTGAAAGGCTGCTATGGCAAAACTATTTGCCTCATAATAAAGGAACAATACTCATACATGGCAGTCAACCATGATGTAGTCAAAAAAAGACCATGAAATTCAATAGTGATGTTGATACAAGACCATCACATTGGAATTTGAAAATGGAGGCTAGAATACAAGTCATGGATTGATCAATAGCTATTTATATTGGTATTTATCCAATAGCCTAAATTTGTTTTGGTTATTGATTAGTCAGTTTCACACGCCACTGTCTTCAACGGATTATCTAAGGTCTTCTTGATGTTGTCTCTCCTTGCGTCGGTAGGAGTTTGTGGACCATTTTTCTCTCCAATTGTTGATCCAAAATCCTACTTGGCATATGAATATTTTGTCCCCTGTTCGAGAAGGCCGTGTACGAGTGAGGGAAAACATGTTTATTATTGTAGGAGGAAATGTGAAGATGATTGATAAGTGGCGGATGTTGTACAAATGATTGGGGAAGAGTAGTCTTGCACCAATGGCTCTGTTAAGTGGGTTTTGGCTCATTGTCAAGACAAATAGACACTTTATTCACGCCGGAGTTTTTATCTATTTACTAATGGTTGAGAGGTTTGGACAATTGAACAAAGTGTTGGAGGTGTTTATTTTTGGGTAGTGGTGGGAGTGTGCATCTTTGAGGGACAAAATTACACTAGTAGAAAACTCCGTTAGATATAACATGAAAATGTCACATTGAATGTGTTATTGATAAATTAAAAAATGTGAAAATTGTGTCATCTTGTTTATCCATGACACATTCAACGTGACATATCTATGTTATCTCTAACATGATTTTCTACTAGTAAAAGAAGCATAAATTGAATTTAGGGTTAGAGAGACTAATAGAAGTGCATGTATTTAAACATATGTACACACCCACATACCCACTAATATACCATATTCTAAAATATTTCAAACACTAGTAAAAAAGTGATCTTGGGACACCAAATTATAGTGCCAAAGCATGATGCCACAAGACCATTTGGACATCAAACTAGTGCTCAAATGTTCACTTTTCTACTACCATATACACCATGCTCTGCCACCCTAGCTTGGTACCCCAAGATCACTTTTCTACTAGTGAAATAACACACCATCCAAAAGAAGGGTGCTCCTTACTGCCATTGACAAATGAAGATCAGTGGTGGTAAATAGCAGCTAACACTTCTCCTTTTTCTGAACTTTTTCTTTTACTAGAATTTTGATTGTGGGTATGGTGTGATCTACCAGCCAGCAAGTTCTTTGAAAAATTTCTGAATTGTAAGATGTTGGTTGTCCAATTCAACAGTAAGTAGAAGTACCCCTTTCCAACCTTGCACCCCAAACCAAGCTTGTGAAACCAAGGTAGATACAGTTGGTCCAACATGTTCAACTCATGAACATGGACGCACAAAGCGGTTTGAGATACAACATGGTATTCATATCATAATAGAGCAATGGGAGTCAACACCATTTTGCATTGGGACCACAATTTTATAACATTCAGTAGCATGCATTGTCCTTGCCTTAGCTCTACAGTAGATGGTGTGGAATATTCCACATCCACTGGTACTTCATCAGTAGCTAAGTGGATAGTGGAGGCTCAAGGTGATGAGCAAAGATGATGAAGGAAAGGCAGTGAGCATGAAGGCTATTGAATGTTATGCTAGTTACAATTAGAAACTAAGTTTATATGGCAATGACACAATAATCCCAAAATTCATGGAATACAAGTGGCATCCCTTCATTACTTAGAAAAGTGGATTCAAGTGAGGATTCTCTTTTGATTCAGTTTTCAAAAGGGTGCTCTGTTGCACTGCTCTATTATGCTATGTTGGATTTCATAAATTAAAAGCTAATTCATTCATACTACAAAAAATTAGATTTTTAAGAAAATATTCATGATCCTTTGAAACCCATAAAAGGGTGAAACGTGTTAAAGACCGGGCAATGGCTAGGACAAAACAGAGCACAACGAACAAAAATATTCATGATTCTAATTTGCCAGTTGATTGAAAACAATCCCACTTGTCAATTCCACTTGCAAGTACTTTGATTTGCTTAATAAATTGTTGGAAATGAGTGCTACAACCTTCAATATATTGCGTCATGTAGTTTGGAGCTACAACAGGATGAAGTCAAAGGTTAGTTCCTCTTGTGATACATGGGAGACGAGCTATTAAGGTAACCAAACCTAAAAGTGACACTTGATCTTGTTCCACTTTGTGAGTGAGGGTATAGTCTGAAATTTGAGATCAATGTGTTAGCATATGGAAAAGAATCACAATCTAAATTGTTTTGTATTTGTTCAACACTCTAACTGAATACTATTCTATTGATTTTCAAAGCTAAGATTGTAGAAGAACTTGCTATTGACACCAGACTACCTTTAATCAAATATGTTTAAAGTACTAGATGTATCAACTTTCAATGTTTGACTCAAAAAAAAATCTTCAATATTCATTGGTTACTTTTGAAATTGTTGTTAGTTTTAGAGACTGTGAACGTTCTTTTTAGTACTAAATGTAGGCATCACATTAAGAATGATGACACTTTTGAGGGTCCACGAACTTCCACCACTTATACACAGCCCTTACTAAGTTTCAAAATTCTTCAAATGAATGCCAGTTACTTGGGGTTTCAAGGAGTACAAATACTTCTATTTTACATTGAACATACCTCATGTGAAGTTGCTTACAGTATCAAACTCTCAGTCAAGTGGCTTTGTTCCCAAATATCTGCAGATATCCCGGAAATATACAGTACACTGTTTATCCCATTTAGTGCGTGTGCAAATACTAATTCCCGAAGCATGCACTATTTTATAAAATCTCAAAATTAGCGAGGGCTGAAATTTTTACTTGAGTGGCTGAAATCTTCATATCACGCTAATTTACATATAATGATATTTCGTATCACCTTTCACTAATTTTCCCCTTGCACTATAAACCCTCCCTCACTAAATGGGCTAATTAGTGTAGTAGACTTTTTTTCCTCTTTAATTGCAATTGCCCTCTTAAAAGTTACATAAGTTAGACAACAAACTCAAGCAGATTGTCACATTCAAATGCTTGCATGCTCTGAAAGTGTTCAGATGCTTGAATACTTTACTAGATGGCAAAATGTTCAACATTGAGTGCTTTTGGCGTTCGAATCAGGGAAAATTTCCTTCAGTGCGACATGACTCTAAATTATAGAATTTTGTGCGCATCATCTTGTTGTGTAACATGAAATTTGAAACTATGCAAACAGATGTTGTTCAATGGGTTATTTCAATGTGCACATTGTAATTATGTTTTTTAAGATCTCCTTATCCTACATTACCGTACATGGCTGTTGTGGTTGGCATCTCATGTCAAATAATTAAAAAAATTGGAATTTTTTTCAACAAATGTCTAATTATTTGAATATTCTTTAAGATTCTCTTTTCACCATATAAAATAGAATTTTTTTGAAAAAAGAATTTCCTAAAGATTTGAGCTTCTCTTCTTATAATAATTTGTTGCCAATCCTGGCGACCAACTATGGTATTAACCCCTAAACGTTAGAGCGTTCAGAAAGTGGACGACTAACAGATTCAAACCCTTTTCACGTTCTCATCAATGCCTGGATGAAAGTCATCCATTTTATTGGAGATTCTTCATCAAATTGTTGTCCTATCTAACGGTTGGATTTAGTCATACTTGATTACATATTTTTCTAAAATTACAAATGTAGAAGTATGTCAAGTCGTTGACCAAGCCAAAATTGCATTGACTGTAGTTCAAAAGTGGCCTTGCAAAAATGAGGTCATAGATTTAAGAAACACAAAAATCTCAAAAGAATCACCACGTTTAAGAGTATCTCATTTCAAATTCATTCCAACAAATTTTACTCAAAAAATATTAAAATATTGTTTGTAATCGAATTTAGAAGGAGTTTTTAATTTTAACTTTCAAATTTTATAATTAAATATTGGTGATAATATTAGTGAATCGAACCGTACGGATGGAATCTAAAATTCAAAATCTAGAACTTTCATTTGTATATCAATTCCAAAATATTCTTCTAAATAGTAGTTTATGATGATTTTTCTCAAATTGTCAATTCCAGGGACACCTGGGTATGTTTACGGGTTAAAGGGAAGATTATCTCTTCTTAGGATTCCGAGTAAAGAATATAATTTTAACATTGGAAAGATTGGTGTTTAGACGACAATGCATTTTCATTGCATGCACATTGACTACCTTCTTAGAATTGCACAGTTGTAATCTTCCATCCCAATCAAATTTCTTGGAAAAAAAAATCTATATGCTACCTAGTATGTTGTTTTAATATGTTAGAAGGATACTCTAATGTCGTTTCAATGCATCAAATCAAAGTTCTAATCTCGGGTTCTAATGTTGTTCTACCACATTCTAGAGTAATTACGTTGTTCTTAAAAAAATCATTGTTTTGCTATCTATTATATAATACAGACCGCACGTACATGAGGACAATTCGTGCTAGAATTGTCGTGTTTGAATGAGACATGCACAAACCTATTCCATTATATAATACAAAACGTGCATCCATACAAGTGGTGATGATTCCACTGTTGGAATTGTCATTCCCAACTTCACCACTGGTCAACCTAATTTTAATAGAAGAGTGTAGTACTGACTCCCTCCGTTTCATATTGAGAATCCACTTTATAGAAAATCTGAGATTTAAGACGGAAATAGAGCCATGTTGAAAAGGATGAACCACAATGGCAACTTTTGGAACTGTGTGTCTCGACAAAAAGGGATGAAAAACGTAGGAAGTCAATGTAGAAAAGCAATACAATGAATGTGGACTCTTAACCCTTTGACGCGTCTGCGTTCATATCATGAACGACAAACAGATTACAACCTTTCTTTTGACTATTTTGCAATCTTGTACAAATTTTCATCCATCCAAATTTCTCTTGGTTCTTGTGCTAGTTTGACTATCATTTGTAAGATATGGATCTTCAAAATAAGATATTGTAATATTTTTCAAAATAACAAAATTGGTTTATGTCAATTTTTGTACTTAGTTCAAAAAGTGAGACCTTAGACATGATTTTCCAAAATAAGTAGAATCAAATAATGGAAATCATACCATCTCATAGTGCATGTTATTTCAAATTCATGACAACAATTTTTTTTTAATTTTTTAATTTTGTTAATTTGGGATTTTTAATTGAATTTCAAAAGAAAATCTTGAAATTTTAATTACAATTTATTAATAAAAATATATGATAAATCCAACAATACAAATGTGATCTTCACATTGACATGTATAACTTAGCCTTGTACATCAACTTCATTTTTGTTATTCATCAAACATTTTATAACGCATCTTTGAAATCAATGTTGAATCCGGATGTTAAAGGGATAAATTGATGCAAAAGAAGTGGTTTTGGACTCTTATTATGAAATGGATGGATTATTTAATATTGATTTTATTGCTTTACCCATATTTGGTGTATATAGTCATTGGATTTTGCTTTTGCACTCCCAACTTTTGATGATTGGTTTATGACTTTATGCATGTGCATGCAACGTGGCCTTATCTTTACGCCCAATTCCTCAGGAAAGTCACTGTCAAAAATTTAAATAACTATGATAACTAGAACAAAGATAGGGTGTCATTTATTTAAGGTTGGTAAAGATTATATATATTTATATATCATAGCCTCAAAGAAATATGAGATAGCCTCGGGGAAGTCATTTAATGTGAATTTTGGGATACATGAGCGAACATATGGTATTTAATGGGGGGCTATGAAATAATTTGAATATTATACTATTTATAGTATATTTAGAGTATATACTAGGAATATTCATAAATATATTATCAAATTGGTTTTAAAACATCCTATATCACTTCTAAAAATTTATAAATTTTATCTCAAATGAATAAAAGACACCCTATTTTTGTTCCCTTGTGGTTATCTAAATTTTTGACAGTGACTTCCCCGGGGAGATAACACATTATATATAACATAGGATCACTTGTAATACCCAAAATTATGTTTATAATGTTTCTAAAATAGCATTATATTAATTAGTAGGAAAAAATAATTAGTTTAGGGTGAATGCTTTTTAGGATTTAGTGTAAGAAAAATTTAAGAATTGGATGAAAAGTATATTGGTGAACACATTATGAATGTAGTCATGTTGGTGTGGTTTGTTTTGGGGTTTGTGGACTTCTTTCAATGTTTTGGTGAAACAAGTAAGTGGGCCAGTACTAATGGGCTTAGTCATGTAACCAATTTTTTGTAATAACATGTTGCTTTTTCTATTCACGACGTCATTCTTGTTGTGTAATAATGCATTTGGTTCCTTATGTTGTAGTGCAATGCTAAGGCATTTCAAGGAAAATTCAAAAAATTATAAATAATGTAGGGTCTGAATTACTTACGAGACTATAATTTATAATTACACATAGGGTTGCAAGAAATTGAAGAAAGTAGAATTATTAAAATAAAAAAATAGGGTCCACTAAAATTCAGAAAATGAGGTAAACAACCCTCCAACAAATATGTGTTGTATGCTCATGTATTCCAAATAATGCATTAAGCGATTTCCCCGGGCCCAGTTCACATGACTGGAAATCCAAAGAAATCCTATTTGTTCTTTATTGATTTTGATTTTGAGTTTTAAATGAGTAAAGGTTGCTTTTCCCAAGAGAAATGAGTCATCTCACTTTTTGAGTTTGGGTGCTGTTTTGGTATAATGACATGACAAAAAGAGAGTTAGTTTAGGAGTTTATCGAGATTGCAAAGTTTCTAAGAGATTTTGCTTAAAAATTTGAAAATTGAGGAGCTTTTCACTTTTTGTGCTCCAAATCTCCTCTTTGTGATATACTTGGGGAAGTAAAAGAACTGTTTTTTCTTCTAGTCATATGAATCGGACCTCAATTACTAACTTAGTTTTATAAATTTCAAAACGTGTATAGATTTTAGGAGAAGAGGATAGTAGAGGCAATTCATGAAATATCTAGAATATTTTGAGCTTTTCTAAAAAGAATATGCCATGGTAATAAATGGCAAGCAAGGATTTACACAACTCGTAGCTAAAAGCATTGTAACACACATGAGAAGTTCATAAATGAAAGGCAAGCATTTTAGATCAAATAAAAAAAAAAGGGCTCTTAGAATTGCTACATTTATTGAATCATTTTGAGAGGGTACCCATGTTGTCATGCCTCATACGAAAGATCACCCTTTGTGAAAGCTAAATGATGAAAAGAACCAATTCATGAGATCTAATTTTCTAAAAAATGTTGGTCGTGTGAACTAATCCTTAGCCACGCACTAGGAATTTAGGACCCCACGAATGTAAAACGATTTCCGTGCGACATCTGATATTTTATGAGTTTGTACATTTTTTGCACGGATTCTGCACGGATTTCGTGCTTATTCCACACAGATTCTGCAATTTGTTAGAAAACAAAAAGAGTGAATGTGGAATCCGTGCGAATTCAATGCAAAATTAGCATGAAATCCGTGCGGAATCTATTTAAAAAATGCATGCACCCTTGAAATATCGGATATCACACACAAACTGTTAAAAATCAGTGAAGTCCTAAATTTGTGATCATTACAAACTTCACAAGTCATGCTTTTGCGGTGTTTTTTGTATGTTGTTGAAATGAACAGAGGTGATTACGTTCGACACATGATAACAATATGTTAATTGTAGAAACATTGTACAAAGGACGTACTACAAACATGCAATTTTCATCTTGATGTTTTCCACATGTTTGTAATACATCCTTCATACATTGTTTCTACAACAAACATATTGCCCGACATATTGTTATCATGTGTTGAACGTAGTCACCCCTGTTCATCTCAACGACATACAAAAAACACCGCAAAAACATGATTTGCCAAGTTTATGATGATGCGGCACCCTTTAGTGTGGGTCTCAAATGAACAAACTCTCAAATCTTAATATATGTTGATTTCCAAAAAGGTCATGTCGTCTAATTCTTGTGATATACGTTTTTTTTTATTATTATTGTAGTTGTTTGCTTTATGAGTTCTTACAATCTCATTGGTGAAAGCTCGTACACTATTGTAACTAAGATCATGAATACTCGCTTTCTATGTACTACCAAATCTACTACATTTAACATCTCGGGAGGTCACTAACATATATTTTGTATAATCACGTGCATTGAAAGGGTATTTGAATGGGAGCTATTACATAATTGAAATATTATAGGTATATTTTTAGAATATTATAGGTATATTCTAAGTAGATTTTAAAATTCTTTAATTGAACTTAAAGCATCCTATGTTACATATAAAATTAGGTAAATTCTTTTCCCATGATTAAAAAGGACCCTATATTTTAAGTCACGTGGTTTTCTACTTTTTGCATGGTCAGTCCCCAAGTTTAACATCGAAATGTATAAGAGTTCAAAATTTCCTTTGAAAGTGATTGATGCCTCAATTAGATTGTTTTGCACTGTAGCATGTCTCAACACATCATGTCCCAACCACTACCTAGTTCAATTCACATTTTTGATTTAATTTTAGAAAAAAAATCATTCATGTAGTCTTAGTTAATGGTAAACATCTAATTTTAGGATATTAAGCTTTCCAATCAGAATGTAAATGAATGTGTAAAGAAAAAGAAAATTAGGATATTAAGCTTTCCAATCAAAATGTAAAAAAATGTGTAAAACAAAAAATTAGGACATTAAGCTTTCCAATCAAAATGTCAATGAATGTGTAAAGCAATTTTTTTAATTTTTAATTTTTTTAGGATATTAAGCTTTCCAATCAAAATTTAAACAAATGTGTAAAACAATTTTTTTTTTAAGACATTGAGCTTTCCAATCAAAATGTAAATGAATGTGTAGAACAAAAAGAATGGGACATTAACCCTTTAGTGCCCAACAAACCACATTATGGTCACTACAACGTCCGAAATGCAAATAGCAGAGAATCCGTGAAGAATTGGAACTTCAGTTTTGAAGTTCAGATTTGCGCACATACATTACGCACCTTCCAGAAAAAGAAATTTTCAATTTGGAATTGTACAACTATCAAAATACCTATCAACAGAACGCAAAAATACTGCAAATACTTGAAAATACAGTAAATACTTACAAATACAACATATGTATTGTGTAGTATTTCTTGTGTTTGGAAGTTTGTTATCTTGTTTTATTTTTTTGGATTGTGTTCTCTTCTTCATCTTCCATTAGTGTGTGTAATCTGATCTTGACTAATGTACCCACTCCTGTCAATTTTCAACGTATAAAATTTTGTCCTAAACCGTACATGGACAAGTCACTTTCACTTATAAATCTCACAATAATTATGTGTGAGTCTATTTTTGATATGAAAGATTGCAACGGAGAGGTGTTGACATAGGGCATAGCTGAACTTCTTTGCTTTTATTTTTGAAAATTTACCTCAAATTCTATTTAACTTTGAAGTCACACACCCCCCAAAATCTCGTTTTTGAGCGTGCATTATACAGTTCAAATACATACTATAATCTTCCGATCCCACCATCGGATGATTCTCAAATTTTAATAAAATGTGTGCTCTCGAGTTGAGAATAGAATTGTACGGTTACTTTCTAATTTAACCCATTTTATTTTTGGTAGTCTCAACCACAGTGGAAAAACCCACTGAAATCGAGAGCTGTCTGCTACAGTACCTGGGCACTAAAGGGTTAAGCTTTCCAATCAAAATGTAAGTGAATGCGTAAAGCAGTTTATTTATTTATTTATTCGGATATTAAGCTTTCCTATCAAAATGTAAATGAATGTGTAAAGAATTTTTTAATATTTTTTAATATATTAAGCTTTCCAATCAAAATGTAAACGAATGTGTAAAACAAAATAAATTAGGACATTAATCTTTCTGATCAAAATGTAAATGAATGTAACAAAAAATAATTATTTTTGCACAAAACCTGTTATATGAATATGGTAAGCATAAAGTTTACTATTATTGTTGTAAGGTCTTGCAAAATGTGAAATGCATTGGATTCGATAAACACTACATACTACACCATAATTTTTGTGTAGACCCTACAGGCCAAAGTTACTCTCTCTCTTTACTACACCATTGTCGAGGCCGCGGAATCACTATACAACCTCCAATTATAGTGAATAAATTGAGGATTATATTACAACTCACTACGACGAAGCAGTGAAGGAAATTTTTGAACACTTTAACCCCTAATGCATGTAACAACCTTGATGTGCTTTATTATTTTTCACTACCGCATTTGTTCAAGAAATTCTTTCTCAATCTTTTTCACAAGAAAAAATTCTGAAAATCTTACAGCAACATGTCTTGTAGTTCTTATAAGGTTGACAAAAAATTGGCCCTATAGGACACGTTATGCTATAGTAAACGCTACTTGTATGCCAATGTTCTTCCATGTATGCGCATTGTGTGAACAAGGGCAACCTCCTTTAGGGGTTCAAATGGTGCGTTTCAGAGTGCCAAAATTGTGACATTCAAGTGCACAAAGCTCTAAAAACTAGGACTAATGTGGAAAAAGTGCCAATGTCGCACTTCCACGCGTGGTTCTGGAGCGTCTCCATTTCCAGGACCTGATCCGCGTAGTTCCACGTGTGGTTCTGGAGCGTCTCCATTTCCAGGCCCTGATCCGCGTAGTTCCACGCGTGGTTCTGGAGCGTCTCCATTTCCAGGCCCTGATCCGCGTAGTTCCACGCGCGGTTACCGTCTCTCTCGCGCGCTCACTGCGCTTGCTTGCAGTGATTGTTAGGGTTTGGAGCTTGAAGACCACGTCATGATCCCCCACACCTGCGTTTGCGTGGCTTTTACTTGATTTGCTATTCACGAGCCCCAGACTGAGAGCTTCTCAACGACGGGACGTTTTTAGGGCTTTTTAGCAGAGTTTCATGCCCCATTGAACAGTCGGACTCCCGTCGGTAGGTTCAGATGGCTCACAGCACTTGCTGCCCTTGCGCATAATTATTTCAATGGAACTCACGAATTCATATATCCGCTCGTGAACTTCAGTCACGAAGGTGAGCATCTCTCAAGCCCTAGGGTGAATTGCACTTGTAGCATTTGTGTAGAGAATGAAGTTCTTCAAGTTGAAATTCTAATGGAATTTTCTTGTTTCTCTCGCAGAGTAACCTCATCAACACAGATTGCATAGTTTTTTCTGAATAATTCTTACCAGATCCTCGTCAAGTCAAGAACGCACTTAAGGTACTCGACTTTCGTTTTTTTCTACCATGTGATTACGTCGTTTGAGCAGTTTACTAATTTCTTTCTCAGATAGTTGTATTGTTACGATACTAGATGTCACTTTTCCTCTGTGACCAGGCGTTGATTATATCTTCCTGCTGATTTTGATTCCAAAGATACAACCATAGCTTACACATAATGAGATATAAGATTACAGGGAATCGTATCTTTATTCAAAGCCTTTTCCGATACTTTGCCTCTGAACGGTGATTCAAGTGTAGTTGAAGCCTTTCAGGTTCGGGGAATTGAGACCCGGACCTGGTGGGGTACAGTGTGTCCTAGTGACTTGGCTCACAAGTTAGGGTCTCTGCTGCCTCTTCTTTCTCTCTTTCCTTCAGTTCGGTTCAGTTGCAGGTCTGCCCAGGTGTAGCTTGCGCTGGTCTTTCCTTGTCTTCCGTCGTTTAGAACTTGTCCGAGAATATTGTGATAAGTTTTGGAGAGTTGTTCCTGTGGCTGACTATTGACCTAATAATCCAGTAACCTAATAATAATTTCTCACAGTTGGATTGAGCGGGACACGGGAGTTTTAACCTGCAGGAAAATTCTGGGGTTCAGTGTATGCGTTAGGGTTGAAGAAACGAGGATTTCTGTTGCAATTGTTCGTCGTTTAGAACCTGGCTGATAATTGTCATAAGTTTTGGTGAGTTTTTCTGTGGAAGACTATTGACCTAATAATCTGATAACCTAATTACAATAATTTTTTGCAGTTGGATTGAGAGGGCAAGATGGGAGAACGGAAGGTTTTGAACAAGTACTACCCGCCGGACTTTGATCCGGCCAAAATACCTCGGCGGAAGCAACCGAAGAATTTGCAGATTAAGGTGCGCATGATGCTTCCCATGAGCATCCGGTGCAATACATGCGGGAATTATATCTACAAGGGGACCAAGTTCAATTCCCGCAAGGAGGACTGCGAAGGGGAGGTAAGGACAAAGCCCTTGCTGTATCCATGTCTGATTTGTTAATAGATGATTAAAACAAGTGATCATTACTACCTCAGAAAATCACACGATCTCATTGGTGTTTATTCACGAAGTGCATCCGTCGGAGTGCATATATGGGCACTTGAGATTTTAATCATGTAGAATTTTGATGAATCGTAGTTGTGGAGATTTTTGTTCGTCTTCCTAACAAGGGCTCTTGTCTTTTGTTGTAGACATACTTGGGAATCCAAATCTTTCGGTTTTACTTCAAGTGCAGCAAGTGTTCAGCCGAATTGACTATGAAGACCGACCCGCAAAATAGTGACTACATCATGGAAGCTGGGGCGTCTCGTAATTATGAGCCTTGGCGAGCCACAGATGAGGTTTTTCCTTGAGTTTTTGCATCTTTGTGTTCCAGTGCGATGTTAACGTTTCAGTGCAGTTTGCACCATCAAGGTTGAATTTTTTCTATCTATGAACTTCTAATAGGGTGGCTGGTGTATTGACCTTATCCCGTGGTTTGTCAGGCAACAGACGAGGCAGTGAAGAAAAGAGAGACAGAAGAGCTTGGTGACGCAATGAAGGCATTGGAGAATCGGACCTTGGATTCCAAGCAGGAGATGGATATTATGGCCGCATTAGACGAAATGAAATCTATGCGGGTATGCTCTTGGCCTTTTTTGTTCAATAATTTATAACTTCTTCAAACATAAAGTGGCCGTAGAATTTTATCAGAATAATAATTTCCACATATGAAACGTTGTCGAATGAAACGCCTGTTGCTTACATTGTGTTGTTCATTTGGCGCAGTCCCGGCATGCAACAGTTGGTGTAGAAGACATGATGGCAGCTCTTCGTCGCACAGCTTCTGAGAAGGTAAATTTAACATTTTATGGATAAATTCAACTCTCGGTCTGTCAGCATCATACGGCAGCATCCAGACGATTCAATATGATGTTGTCGCACTTTAACTCCTGGGTCTTTAGTTGGTCTAGAGGTTGTGAAAGCATGGCTCTTTTAGAGAGTCATATAGTCCATGCTGTGTATTTCATTTGTATGTTACATATTCTAGACATTGTGGGGCACTTAGTTTGTTTTAATTCTAGTCAACATAGTTTCTGACAGAGATGGACTGTAGTGTATCCTTATTTCTGCGATGCATTCTCGGCAGCACTGCTTCTGAACTTCACATGCTGACTACTTTCAGGAGAAGGAAATGGAGGAGCAGGACGAAGCAATATTAAAATCAGTTGTATTTCAGGTATTTGCTGCAACCGTTTGTACCAAGATTGCTCTTTCATGAACTGCTTCTGTTATATTTGTGTTCTGATCCGTGGAGCTGATTGGACATACTACTATCTGTGAAATTAGTGTTACCTTGCTTGTTACATTTGTCACCTATGCTGACACAATGCTTACCGATACTAGAATTCTACCAAATTTGTGCGACGTCTTGACGATGCTGAACTGGAAGAGGATTATTCGGACGAGGAAAGCCCACCTCATCGTTCCAAGACAACAGAGGGTGGAGATTCTGCAAAAGTATGTCTCCTTGAATCATTATCCAATAGTGTCCAAACTTTTTTGCATGTGAGCATATTGGAACAGCTTGAGTTTTGAGGCAGTGTGAACTTCTCGGCTTGTGTGATCCTTCCACTTCTGGTATACTAACTAGTATGAAAGTTATTTGGTAGGTTCTAAATAAATGAAGTTCCCATGGTCTTCAAAACGACAGGAATCTGTGGATTGTCCTGCGGCACCTTGATGACCAAGTTTCATGCAGTGGGATTTCAATAGAACGTTTTGGTTGTTTGTTCCATAAACTGGCAATGCACGTGTTAACCAGAAGTTACGTTCTTTGGGTCTTGCAGAGAAGAAAGATTGAATCAGAACCGCGTGTCATTAGAGAAGGGAATGGTACAGGGATAGTACAAGCAGCTGAAATACTTGCCAATCAGGTGCCAAAAGCAGAAGCTAAAGGTAAGGGTGTTCTTCTATAAGCGATTAGCTGAGTTTCTACTATGGCGTTTGTAGCGCACAGTGTTGTCCACTTCACCTTTGTCATGATCACTTAATAAGGCATCGTTAATGTTATGCATGACATATTTGAGAGTTTTGCAATTACTTCAATTTTTCTTTGAAGACTCACTTGGTGATCAGAGAATCTTTGTTTTTGTTAATAGCATAGTAGCCAGTGGTTCTTTCAAATCTTCCCAACTTGTGACTTTTGTTTCTTGCAAAATGTCTAAGGATTGTTATTTGTTCATCTGCAGGTAGCAATGGTAGTACGAAATCCCCATCCTTTGCTGTAAGAATGAAACCAGTGGCGTTCAACATCAAGCCGAAAGTAGGCCCGGTCTCAGCGTCAACAAAACAGCTAACAAAACATACCGTTGATGATCCCGCTACTGTCAGTCAGGGAGAGCCACTATCCAATAGCGCTGTGACCTCCCTTGGTTTGGCTTATGGTAGTAGTGACAATGATTCAGAGTAGCATATACCATTTTTTGTCTTCTCGAGCCTTTTCTGCAACTTAGAATCTTCTTACTCACCTGATTCAGATTCATCAACTTCCTCCTGCAAAGGGAAAATCTTGCAAATTGAGAGAAAGTATGCAAGATCAATCCACATAAAAGCATTAAATGGTAGAATTGCTTGTGAAGTAGAAAATATCGGCAGACCTGTTAAAACTCATCGCCTGTATGTTGCGTTTGAATACAACTTAGATGTATTATAAGATGTGAAATTTATAAACTTTTCTGAGCTTTAATTTGGTGATTAAAAGACACGTATTGTCGTTTGGGAAAAAAATAAAAATAAAAAAAAATCACTTGAATTTACAAGTTTTGATATTCGAAATTCACCAAAATAAATATGGTGGGTTTTGTACTAGTGTTATGCACACTCCGTTCGCTGGGGGCACCCACCATCAAGAAGTGAGGCCATCTAAATGTGGTGGTAACAAGAAAGGGGACCACAATATTTAACCCTTCAAGGTTGGGCCTATTACCATGGAATCATGTTTTATTTGTCACACTCAATTTTGCTACTAAAAATAATACAAGAATTCAAATTTATATTTTTAGTAGATGAAGTCACATGTCTATTACAAATCATGAATTTTTCATAAATTTTGGTGAAAATTTGAAATTACTATGGTTTTATGAAGTGATTGTAAAGAAAATCTATATCAATTACAAAATGTACTAGAAAATTCCGATTTTTTCACCTAAGGTGTAAATTACAATGAAGAAAAGTTTAGTTAATGAAAATCATCCGTGTATCTAAATTTAGAAATTTGGCTACACCTTGGTGATACCTCCTGAACTTATAACTACAATAAAACACTCAATTTTCAAATTTTTCCCAAAATTCAAAGTGGAGTAGAAACTAGACTTGGCAAGCTTCATTTTGTTAGTTAAGCTCAAATGCAATGGAACTCATTTTCATGGACTAAATTTAGTTTCAGTAGAACAAGCAAAAAATTCAAAATACACTACACGGTGAACTGTTTTTATGACTCTTTTTGTAGTTGGGACCCCATGTAAAATCTAAAAATAGCTTGAATGATTTGAATTTAACTTGAAGGGGTGGCATCACCAAGCAAAGCCCTTCACATAAAGAATTGGATGGAAATTATCCACGCAACAGTTTTTGTTAACTTTTTATTTAATTTTTTATTTAATTTTTTTTTTTATTAACTTCATTCATAAGCCATTTTTGGGTCTCGGCGGCGTTTAGGGGTTAACTACAAGGGTGTTAACCCTTTGATGCGCTTGTGTCCACACAATGAATGATGAACAGATTCAGTGGATGATGAACAAATTCAGTAGATAATGAACAAATTCAGTGGATGATGAACAAATTCAGATTATTCTCTTGACTACATACATGGATAGTTTTCATCCATTCAAAATTCTCTTGGTTTTTGTGCTAGATGACTATCATTTGTACGGTATGGATCTTCAAAATAAGATATTGTGATATTTTAAAAAAAATTCCATAATTGGTTTTTGTTAAGTTTCATTCTTAGTTCAAAAAGTGAGACCTAAACATGATTTTCCAAAAAAGTAGAATCAAATAATGGAAATCATACCATCTCATAGTGCATGTTATTCCATTACAACAATTTTTTATTTTTATTTTTGGTTGATTTGGGATTTTTAATTGAATTTCAAAAGAAAATCTTGAAAATTTAATTAAAATTTATTAATAAAAAATATTATAAATCTAACTGTACAGATGTGAAATTCACATTGACATTTACAACTTAGCTTTGTACATCAACTCCATTTTTGTTATTCATCAAATATTTTATAACGCATCTTCAAAATCAATGTTGAATCGGGACGTCAAAGGGTTAACCATGTCCATAAAGGCTGATAAGCACTTTGATTCAACACATCTAAAAAGCACGTGAGAACGTATAGAAAATTGTAAAGTGATTTTAGACTACCATAACATTATTAAGTTAGTACTGCAACACACCTTTTTGCTTGTGCAAAGAATCAACATCTAAACAAGGAATTGATGATGTGGAACATGTAGAAACTGTTAAAAAAAATAGAAGTTTGTCGAGCTGCCAAACCATCTATAGCTAATGATGGTTTGATTCTCCAAAAGATTACGATTCTTGCAATGATTTTAGCCTGCAATGCTAATTCCCGATGCTTGCTGGAGTCCCCCCTTGGTTTTTTGTTGGGCCTCCTTTGATCCGGCGTCTTGGGCTTCGTGCTTTTCTATTGTCACGTGTCTTCCCTGTTTCTTTTTCTTTTTTTAACCCAAAGTAGGATTATGCGCCACACTCAAGTTCAGTAAAAAATTCAGAGATTTTATTGACAAGGCTCAACCTAGAGAAGACATTATTCTTCTACAAGAGCATCATTTCTCTTTAGAAGATTGCTTATCACAAACTAAGTAAGTAGAATACAAAGGTGGTTTCAATTTTTGGAACAATGTCCTTTATTCAATACAAGGCGGGTGATTTTCAGGGGGCACTGACATTATAGTCGGCTCCAAGATGGCTTCTTTTATTAGGGAAACAATGGTTATAGTTCAAGGACGAGCCCAATTTGTTTTAGTTCAAGTGGGCCACTGGAAGATAGAGGTTCTTAACCTATATGCTCCTAATGAACCAAGGCCTAGATTCCGTTTTTGGAACGTACACAAAGACACAGTCTTCCCTAAAGCTCAATGGATAATAGGAGGAGACTTTAACATGACGGAGAATCAGGAAGACAGAAGTTCGGGATATGTTGAGAAAGCCATTACTAGGAGAGAAAAAGGAGCCTGAGATAAACTAGCTCTTCATATGGTTATCACAGATGTCCAGTACTTGGACGCTTTTAGACATGTAGGCCAAAAGAAATAGTTATGGCAAAGGGAAAAACCAATCCTAATATGGGCCAGGCTTGATAGATTCTACCTGGATGCGGACTTACACTCAGTTGGAGGCCATTACGGGATTTGGCCCATGATAGTTCATATTTCAGACTACTCGGCTATCTTCATCTAATTATCTTTCCAAAAGATGAGGTTCACTCCAATTATACCGTTTAACAATGCTTTCATTCAAAGAGAGGCATCTAAGACTACTCTTCTTTCCACCTTGAGAAATACTATTGACTTCAGCAACTCTAATACTCAAAGTGATAGGGTGGTGGACGCTTTTATAGCTCTCAAGGAAACCAACGATGACATGACTCGAGACATGAAACAACGTAGTAGACAGATCTATGATCTCCAATTTGACAAGATACATGAAGCTGAAGCTGCTTTACAACAAAATTTCAATGATTTGGAGGCATGGCAGGAATTAAATAACACGCAAATTGAATTTGAAGAATGTCGAATGGATAAGATGGACAAAGAGAAATCTATAGCAGGAGCAAACTGGTGTAAGATGGGGGATCGCTGCACAAAGGAATTCCTCATTATACAAAGGAGGTAAAAAGAAAAACTCTTATTACTGAATTGCTTAACGGAGGTCTGTCCATCCAAGATCAAGACGCAATGGAACAATATGTATTCCAGTTCTATCAAAACTTATACAGAATGGATCCTACGGTCGAAACTGATGAATAAGCACGTCATATTTGTGTGGACAATGTATCACCTAGAGTGACCACATTACACAATGATATGTTTATTGCTTCGATTTTGTTAGAAGAAGTTGAATAGGTAGTTTTGGACCTTCCTATTAAAGCTGCTGGAATTGATAGTATCCCTACTGAATGGTACAAGGGTACTTGAAAAGAGACGGGTAAGGATATCACCCTTTTGATCAAGGAGATCTTCGACAAAGGAAAACTTCATGATCAATTTAATACTGCTCTCATCTCCCTCATTCCAAAATCAGGACCTAGAATTCTACTCTCCAACTATAGACCTATCTCGGTACTACCTTGTACATACAAGATAGCAGCTAAAGTATTAGCGAATAGAGCACAAAAGATCCTTCCACAAATCATAAGCCCTACTCAAACTGGCTTTGTTAGGGACCGTTGCATACTAGATAATATTTTTGTAGCCTTCAAATTCCAACATTAGGCCTTAAAGAGCAAATAGGATTTTGTAATCCTGTTATTAGATATAGAAAAGGCATACGACATGGTTAATTGGTCTTTCTTACAACAATGTATGCAAAAGCTAGGTTTTCATGAAACCTGGATTAATTGGATAGTAATACTTTACCAAGGAGGAAAAGCTACTGTTCTAGTTAACAGCCGGAAATTGAAAGAGATCATTCTAGGGAGAGGGGTGAGACAAGGGTGCCCACTTGCACCATACCTCTACCTCTTTATTGCAGATGTGCTCAGTTTCATGATCGTAGACCCTAAGTACAACATTGAAGGTCTTCAGCCACCAAATGGGAAGATTCTCTTCGAAATGCTGTTCGCTGCTTATACAACTATGTATCTCAGAGGTACAAGAGAGAACTTAGATAGGGTTAGGATAGTTCTTGACCTTTTCTATCAAGCGATGAGATCCAAAGTCAATTGGTCCAAATCTGCTGCAATATGGGCCTTGAATAGTCCGAGGGCTTGGACTTGGGGTGAAGACCTAGGCTTACGCAGGCTTAACACAACAGAGATAACTCGTTACCTGGGATTCCCCTGCGGTTTTAAAATGCACCAGCAAGACATAGACAGGAAAATTCTACAATTAGTTTGCACCAAATTAGCAATATGGGCCAAAAAATAGTTATATATGGCAACCCGTATCTTGATTTCCAATCAAGTCACACTTGCATCCATTTGGTATATCGCATCATGTGCATATATTTTACTAAGCGTTTTAACTAAAGTAAAAGCCATGATTAGACAATATATCTAGTCTAGTGATGGACTGTTTGGTAAAGCCAATAGAGCTAAAGTACGATGGGCTTTGGCTATCTTATCAGTGGTTTACGAAGGGCTAAAAGTGTTTGATCCATATTCCCAAGCTTGTGCACTACTGGAAAAAATGATTCCTTGGGGGCTCTTTCCAAGTTCGGAACCCTGGAAGATACTTATCCGACATAGGATGGAATTTTTGAGATTATCACTCGGAGGACAATGGAGCAATGACATCAATTGGTTATTTACAGCTAAGAAAGTATGCAATAAAGGTTCTCCTATCTGGCAAGGTATCTGGACAGGTTGGACAGAAGTAAGATTAAGAATTATCAAATAGATTCCTAAATCTGAATCTGAGACACTAAGGCAATCATGGTGTTTCAACCCTCACATTACTGATGAAAATGGACATCAATGGGGTGTCACATATGAAAATATGTTCTGACACTGGTCCAACATGGGATTCATGTGTGTTAGAGACATATGGAACGATAACCAAGGAGATTTTCTGGACGTACATACCCTCAAGAGAGGTACGAACTCTACAGGTCTTGACACGATGCGTGATGAGATTATATCCAACATACCGTGGGAAGTTAACCCTCCAGAACGAGGAGACTGGTTTACTCATAAAGATCTAGGCGTACATCAACGTTTCTATCACTTAGAAGCCACCGATCAAGACAATAGATTTTATGCGATAGTGTATAAACAGTACAATAACACTGAAGAACTATAAAAGCTTCAAGATGATCTTCAATAGGTACCGATAGAGGAAAAAATAACACACAAAAGAGTACTGAGAAAAACGGCTAAAGGAGCAATCGCTGACATCAATGATAAAGAGCCTCCAGATGATAACCTCAAAGTGGCCTCAATGTTCCAGGCTCTTCAATTCTTCCTTTGGACTCGCTATCGTCGCGGGTGAGAGATCAAGTTGCTGCGCCCGCATTTCGGGATATTCTTGGCCCTTATCCACCTGCGCGATTCTAGAGCCTTGGGATTCCGCAGATTCTGGAGCCTTGGGATTCGGTTTTGGATCTGTGGACTGGAGATGGTGGGACGTGGGCGCGGTCGCAGAGGAGATGACGCAATCATCGGTGGGTGCAGCCAGGGAGTGCGTGGACGAGGCCTTCGGACTTCGGCGTGCGATGACGTGGCTTCAGAGTGCGTGGACGAGGGCAAGGAGCAGTGGCCACATGATCAACATCTCCGACCTAATCAGCAGCTCCAACCACATGATCACCAGCGGCCACATGATCAACAGCTCCGACTTGCTACACATTTTGGTGATGAGGGGCTGGGAGGCGTGAACGTGGCTGGGACTCTTGGGAATTCACGTACAATCAGGTGCAACCAGGCTGGGACTCTAGAAGTTCACGTACAATCAGTAGAAGGTGATGCTGGAAGTACAAGGCCGGGAGGACAGACGGTAGACCTTGAAGGCGACCTCTTCTGTGAGGAGGATTTCATTGTAGGCTTTGGTGGTGCAGGCTTTGGTGCTGTTGTGGCATCAAGACGAGAAGCAAATGGATGTGGTGTGGCACCAAGAATTTTGCAACCGGAGGCAGGGGGGTTGAGGCGGGCTCAATTGCAGCATGCGCAAGCCAATTTCACAAATTGCAACGACTTTGATCAAGCACCCGAGGTGAGCTCCGAAGCATTTTTTGATAATGATTTTCAGAGTGTAGGTGGAATTTAGGGGGATTTGGGTTTAGGCCATAGAGGTGGTAGAACCGGGGATCGTGGTTGGGATCGTAGAGTAGGTGCTGCGAAACTGACAAAAGGGAAGAATTTTGTACCCGACGAAGAGCGGCAACTCGCTAGAAGCGTTTTAGCAATTGCACATCATCACAAACTTAGGAAATCATGTTTTTGCAATGTTTTACGTATGTTGTTGAAATGAATAGGGGTAATTACGTTTGACATATGTTTTACGTATGTTTATCGTAGAAAAAACGTACGAACGACATATTACAAACATGTAAATTTTATCATGATGTGTTTTTTCATGTTTGTAATATGTCGTTCGTACGTTTTTTATACGATAAATACATGTAAAACGTATGTCAAACGTAATCACCCCTGTTCATCTCAACAACATACGTAAAACATTGCAAAAACATGACTTGCCAAGTTTGTGATGATGATCCAATTGTAGGCAATCAACAGAAAAGCAGTGCGTTCTGGGAGAGGATTTACGAATATTACGAAAGTTTTAAACCGGTAGTTCATCGGGGTGCGTGGTCTTTAGAGTCAAAGTGGGGCATCATTAAGCACGATGTCTCCAAGTTTATGGGATGCTATCAACAAATTAAACGGTTGAATAAATTGGGAGTAGGTGAGGTCGATATCATTCGCATGGCCAAAGACTTGTACCGTATAAAGTCTGCGAAAAATGGCGAGTTCACATATGAACATTGTTGGTCAATTGTTAAAGATTATCCGCGGTGGGCTGATGGTGTGACGACCACGAGGCAGTTAACTCCTTCGAAAAGGAAATCCGTGTCTTCAGACCACGAGTCCCAAGCGGACACCACTGAATCCGTTAGTGTTGTGGACTCTCCACCCAAGTCAAATGTGTCACTGAGGGACCGACCCACGGGGACGAAGGCGGCGAAGGATGTACAACAAACAAACAAGATTTTTGAAAATGCGGCGAACCGTCAAGCCATGGCCACGGAGGCTATTACCGATGCCCAAATTTGTAAGGTGAGTGTTCTCGAGGATCAGAACATGATTCTACTAATGCAAACCATCGACTCCTTGGCAACACTGACTGCCTAAGAATATTTTCGTCTACGTCAAGATGAAGAATTGGAAAAACTTCACAAGCGTCTTGCGGAGAAGGCAGAACGAGAAATGCGGGAACGCAAAGCCGGTGAGGCAAGGAAGAGGATGGAGGCGGCTAGACAAAGAGAGGCTGCGGAGGCTGAAGCCCGTGAAGACGAAGAAACGATGCGACAAATGCGGAGTATGAGCAGCCACACTTATGGACAACAAGATTTCAATGCGGAGCTCGAGGAATTTGAGAGTGATCATGAGCAACATGAAGGTGATTTTGAAGGTGCGCATTTGGATCATTTGGATCATTTGAATTTTTGTTAAATTTCTTTTTTTCACATTTTGCAGCTGGCTGGGAGCTGTTTTTTGTAGAGTTTTGTGAAGCCTGAAATTTGGAAAAAAAATTCCGCTGATAATTTTTTTTTCAATTTTTTTTTTGCATTGGCTTAGGCAGGCTTTTTTTTATATGTACAAAAAATTTCATAAAATTTGGAATTTTTTTTCTTCACATTTTGGTGATGCAAATTAATAATGAATGGAGATTTGGGATGCATTTTGATTGTGTATGGTATTGGTTTGATTTTCATTGGCTTCTACGTACATGTGATGCTCGCCATGGCCTCCCGGACTCGAGTTGGTTCGTTGATAATCCAAAGTTTGCGGCCTCTCAATCCCGCGCTATTTCACGCCCGAGCTATGGTGATGATATGGGACACGATATTTCATACCATAATGGCATAGAGTATGATGGAATAGAACATGTGTCTTTGAATGAGCCCACTACTTGGAATGTTTATGGACAAGACAATAGTATACAAAACTTGGAGGTAGAGGAAGAGGTGGACATCAGATTGACCCTAAACGGGAACCGATATTACTATTAATTATGTAAGTGTTTAACATATATATCATGCCATATGAGTGGCACCTTTTAGTGCCCACAAATGTTCTATCAAGTCACCCCTTAGTCCAAAATGCGTATCTTGATTCTCTACCTCTTTTGTAGTTTCTATCAGTTGTTCAAATGACAACCCACGGCGCAATGGTACTGCACCTTCTCGCAATTCCGAAATGATGTCTTCAAGTCTTTCTATTTCTGTTTCGTCTTCAATTCTCATGTTGTGGATAATACAATACGCGAACATGATGGTCGTAATGATGTCCATACTCCAAAACCAGGATGGGTTTTGGAGAATCACAAACCGCGCTTGCAAAACACCGAAGCACCGTTCAACATCTTTTTGCACCACTTCTTGCCGCTCCGCAAAGTAAGCTTTTTTTCCGTCTTGGGGCTTATAAATGCTTTGAATAAAGCATGCCCACTTCCGGTAGATTCTAGCAGTGAACAAATAATAACGATCATAATCGCTCCCGTTCACTTGAAAACTCATATCACGAGCCTCGAAAGTGAGCATATTAAAGATCAAAGGAGACCTATCAAGCACATTTAAGTCATTGTTAGAACCGAGCAATCCAAAAAAAACATGCCATATGTGCAAATCCCTATCCGCAACGGCCTCCAAAATGATAGACATATTTCCATCTTTGTTTCCAAAATCCCCCTGCCAAGCAACGGGACAATTTTTCCAAACGGTGCATGCAATCAAGAGACGCGAACATGCCCGGGAACCCGCGATCACGGATAATGGTCAGTTGGTTCTCAAAGTCTTCCCGTGTTGGTTACCTCAGATGATGATCTTCAAACTCTGCCCTGATTGCCAAACAAAATCTCTTCATGCACTCCATAGCCGTACTTTCACTTGTCGTGCACAAACACATCGTGCCAATATACATCGTGCTGATAGGTAAGAATGACAACAAACCTTAGATAAGTGACTACACAAACCCTTGAACATTGTCACAACACATCTATTTATTCATGAAATCAAGAACATCTCCACATAACAAACCACACACACTTGTGAGTACACAGAATAACTGTGCTCACCTAAACACACCACGTGGCACGGCACAGAAGCCACGGCCACGTACACACCATGGTAGTTATGAACTACCAATAAACAACAGAAATGCGAAAAAAATCTCTACCGTTGAGAATAGAACTCAATGCACATCAAAAAGAGGGGAAGAGAATTTGTCTACAGTTCACAACTGCAAATGTAGTAAGTGGGTTAGAAACACCCTCTTTACTCGCCCCTTTCACCGGTGTTGAAACCCCTTTTACACTGGCGAAACCCAAACACCCTCAAAGCAATGCCAAGGAATCCATATAAGACCCATCAAATACGTGATGAACGCCCAACATTCTTAATACACCGTGGACATGACCAACGACCATCTGGAATCGCTTCCAATGGCGGACTGAGACACTCCATATGCCACCCTGTTGAACACACATCACACAAAACCATAGTGGCAGCTCGTTGAGCACTGCCACACAACATACATTTCAGCCCAGCTGAAATATACGAAATACTAGTATCAATTGTGCCGTCGATGTTTCGTAGATGACACGGTGTGCAATTGCGCGTGTGATCTTTCCAACTCCGTCCATCATGACCTTCCAACAATAACACTCCAGACGGAAGAACCTCACGAACACGAAGGATAATACGTCCAACCGTCACATCCAAAGTAGTAGGTGTCGTTTGTTGCAAATAAACATAGTCTCCTGCCACAAACCGGCGGACTTGTGGTCGGTACCCTCCTCCTCGAATAGTAGCATAACGTAATGTATCTCGGTGTTGCGCTATGGTGAGATTTTCCAAAGCCATGGGCATTACTCGTTTGAATAAATCTGCCCGTTGTTGGCAGCATTTTGCCCATGTGCCTGGGTCATTCATCCCTTCTAATACCGTATCAGCAACAGGTTTGATCGATAATGGCAACACCGGGTTTCGACCATACAATAGAAAGTAAGGAGAGAACGACGCTAATGACGCTTGTTTGCTAAAGCGATAACCCATCGCCAACCATGGTAGTTGGAGGTCCCAATCATCGTGATGTCCTCGTTGTAACCCATACTTTCTAAGACCCCTCTTGACCGTTTGTACCATTCTTTCCGCCAACCCGTCTGCTTCTGGATGATCCCTTGATGTTGTTCGATGGTCAATAAAGGCCTTTTCACAAAGGACTTGAAATTCCCCTAGAAACTCGCGGCCTTGGTCTGTTAGTACCTCTGCTGGAGCCCCGAAGCGGCTGAAAACCCTTTCCAAAAACGCATAGGCCGCTCCCTCGCTGAATTTTTCAGGCAAAGCCACAACCTCAAGCCACTTAGAGAAGTGCTCGATCATCACCAAAACATACTTGTTGTGACACGGCGTAATTGGAAGTGGTCCAGCAAAATCCAAACTCCACCGGTATCCCAAACCCATTAACCCATAATGGGTAATGGCTGCAAGTGTGGCATTGGCGCATTAAATGACGCCCGCACTCTATCACATACCACACACTGAGAAACCACGAGTCGGACTTGCGTGTACATGCCTCTCCACCAATAATGAGTTTGTAACAACCCATGAGTCCGTCGCATTCCAAAGTGACCCAACTCCTCATGTACATGTGTTACTAACTTCACCCTCTCTCCAGGCTCGGGCACAACCTTTCTGCTACCATTTGGCCATACACGAAGCAAATGAGTCCCCTCCCACAAGAACCGTTTGGCTCATTGTTGAATCCGGTCTCTCTCTTTTGCTGTTGTGTTTGCAGCCAACTCACCTTGCCGTAAATATGAAATTACTGCAACATCTTTATAAATATCTTTAGCGCCCCCAGACTCTTCACCTCCCTCTTCGTCCACCGCGGCCACAGTAGATTCCTCGATTTGGTCTCCATTTGTCGCCAATATACTAAGAAATGTTGCACAATGCCAACCAGGTAACACATCCTCACTTTCCTCACCATGCCATCGTGCTCCCGTAGAGTCTGTCTGACTTGGATTTGGATTTCTACTCAAGCCGTCCGCATCCATATTCACCAACCCCGCTCGGTACACAACTTGGAAGTTGTACTCCATAAGCATTAAAGCCCACCTTGCAAGCTTCCCCGTGAGCTATTCTGATTCCATGAGCCACTTAAGTGGTTGATGATCAGTTACCAGCAGAAACTCGTTGCCATATAAATAACAACGAAAGTGGTCTATAGCCCATACGGCAGCAAGATACTCTCCCTCATACAAACTGTATTGAGCTTCAGCATTATTATTAGATCGACTCGCATATGCGATAACAAATTCCCTTCCGTCGTCATCCATCTAAGTCAATACTGCACCAATGCCCAAACTACTCCAATCCATATGCAATTGATAGGACCGCCCTGCAATAGGTCTTTGTAAAATTGGTGCAGATGCAAGGCGTTCTTTCAACTCTAGAAAAGCCCTTTCTTGCTCTTCTCCCAAACCCAAGGTTGATCATTCCTTGTAAGTATAGTGAGAGCTTTAGCAATAGCACTAAATTTCTTTACAAATTTCCTATAATAGTTAGCTAGTCCTAAAAATGCCCTCAACAGGCTAACATCATGAGGTCTTGGTAATGACACGATAACGGCCACCTTACTACTCATCACTCCTAATCCTCCAGGAATGATCATGTGACCTAAATATTCTACTCTGTCGTAGTAAAACTACTTCCCCGGATGTAGTTTCAATCTGTGGAGTTCTAGTCTCGCGAATACTTCTCGCATGTGTCTCCTATGTTCCTTGCGGTTCATACTGAAGGCAATGATATCATCGATGTAGCATTTTGCAAAGTCCAGCATAGACAAAACTCTATCCATGACTCGTTGAAACTCTGCAGGCGCATTTTTCAACCCAAAAGGTAGAAATCGCCATTGATATAAACGGTCCTTGCTGTTGTCATCGATTCCCCAAAACGCCGTCTTTTGCTTGTCACCGGCTCTTATACCCAGTTGGTGATACCCCGAACAAAGATCTAATGTGCTGAAAATTCTCGCGTCACCGACGGCCTCAAATATCTCCTCTGGAGTTGGCATGGCGTAGCGATCAGACTTTGTGTGTTTATTTATCTTTCGATAATCTCCACACATTCGTTTTTCAGTCCAATTCCCATAAATATCTTTCTTTGATGGCATCACTGTCGCTGAAGCATATTCGCAGTCCGATGGTGCCACTTCCACTAACTTGGCATCAAGCAACTCCTTCGTGCGGTTTTGGATCATCTTCCTTTCCATTTCACTATATTTGTATGGTTTACGATAGATAGGTGCATCATCAGTCAAATCTATCCGCACCTCTTGTCCTTTTAATACTCCCAAGTCATGAAGACTAAATGCAAAGCAATCACTAAAACTCCTCAGGAAATCTCTTTCCTCCTTCTTTTCTGCTTCATCTTCCAAGCCTACATTAGGTTCCCAAGTTTCCTTAGTTACCACCACCTTTTTCTCTTCTATTGAAGCAGACTGTTTAACATGTGATTGCTATTGAATGCCGTCTGAAGCAGGACTTTCCTATTCCAAACTAACCATCCCGTATGTCCCTTCCACTAAACCCACGTTCCAAATTTCCTCCCCTTGATGAGCAACCTCCAACTCATAAAATAGTTTATCCACTTCGGCCTCTAAATTAATCATCGGTTGTGCCAAATGGCCCATTTGCCAACTACTTGCCGAACTGTGTTTGTAGGGTTGTATTCTTACGACCCCGTACTATATGCTCCATCGGCTCAACAATGTTAGCATTTTCCCAAAAATTCCATGGGTGTGCCGTCATCGCATGCTCGCCCCCAACCATCGAACCGGGCGTCCCGCTGGTTCGTGGTGCCTCTTCCGGGCGGCACACCTCATACATATCCATATAGCCAATTAAACTGGCTGCCAAACGTTGTTGTTCAGCGACAATCAACGACATAATCCAAGTCAAACAATTTAAATTCATGGCTTGACCAATTAAGGCTCTCCGTTGAAATTCTGATATGTCATGAACATGAGTGGTACCGGTTTGAAAACCCATTGCTCGTTCTCGTTCATCAGCGTTTGGTTCCACCATTTCTTCCAACGTTGCATCCCAAATTAGGCCCGACCCATTATCTTTAAACGCATATGTTTTGGCGTAGCTCATGAGTGTGCGTAGCGCTCTGCGTGGCTCACCTTTGCGATTCACTATCGCCAAAGGAGCCTGGTCATCGTGATAAACTTTCTGTGGTGCCCGGTGAGGGTCTAAAATGTCCTTCACATAACAATTCTCGGGCCGATGTATTTTACCATATGCTTGCTGCAATAACTCGACATGCACCATATTCGTCCACCATAATCGTGGCCTATGAGCTCGAGATCCAATTGCAGCTGCATCCAACAACACATGGGTACCCAAAATGCTATGAATGCGATGAACACTCTCTAGTGTTCAAGCTCTTGATGAGCTAGCAAGTGGGACATTTTCTACAATATATCCTGGCGATCTCACTTGGGCCGTTTGAATATGACGTAATACTCTAATCATATCCCAAAACCTAGCAGATCGTGCATCATGCAGCCCATTTTGATGCCCAGCCATGGACATACCCTGACACGGCCAACCGACAATTACCAAGTCAATCAGACCATGTCGAGTGATTTCTTCTCTAGAGATCAACGAGATGTCACTTGGTAATGCAGTGAATGCCCTTTTAGTAGCTGATCGTGGAAGTAAGGTCGGGAATTGAACCCGTAACCTTGCAATATGTTGTATGGCAACTCTCTTCGCCAAATTGTCGTTGTCCACGTACAAGTAGCGGCGAACTTTGATCCCAGCTTGTAAAACAGCTGCAAGACCAGTAGCAATACCTCCAAACAATTCCAAAAGAACAATACCCTTTGATGGCGGCTGCCAATGAATTGTTGAAGTATTCAGAGGCGGTTCTTGATCCTTACCTTGATCAATCGTTCTTTCATCCTCCTCTTGTGGCAATACCATATCTTGCCACACCTTCCGGACTGCTTCAGCAGCACCGTTTTGTAGATCTTGTGTGGTGCCCCATACTGGAGTCTCTATAGGCTCGAAGTCTTCAATGGTCTCAATAAGATTCTCCAGCTCTTCTACTTCTTCAGCAGATGCACCTGCAATGCTTAAAGATCCTTCTTCATTGAAATCTTCCGCAAACCAAATTTGCTCGACGTCTATAAGGCCTGAAAAGCAGTAGGTATCAGCCATATTTCTAGTAAGAACTCGGACAAACCGAGCTGGCAGCTGAGCCTTCCGCCCATCTCCTGCTTGCCATCCTGGCCTATAAAAGGTTGTCTCCTCCCAGAAGTCTAAGGTGAATCCCATCGGATATAGCACCATCGCACCCACCAAGACATCATATGACTTAGCCTCCGTAATGATTGCTTTCACCTTCATAGAGCTAGCATCTATAACATCATCCGGTCGGAGTTGTAATGTGAGCTCCGCCTTTGTGATGCCAGTTGCTTGCTCTGAACCACCCATAGAAGTGCTTATGGTCCACGGGCATGCCTCCAATGTGTGTTGTGTAAGCCCCAACCCTTCTACTGCTGATATACCAAGCATCAACGGTTGGGCCCCCGAGTCCAATAACACTCTTCGTGGCCTAAAAATCTTCCCACCCGGCCCTATTAATTGAAAAAGACCTTTGGAGTTGTCCACCACCACTACACCCGGTGTAATGGAGGATCTTTCAATAGCCGGTCTTGCTGCCATAGTCTTCACCCGCGTTGCCGCGGAAAATAATTCCGTGACCTCAATGCTCTGTTCACTGTGCATTACGTCGGGTGTCAATGCCGCATGCATGGCACCAGCCGTCTCAAGGCTTTTAGACCCATACATATTGGCCGCGACTTGAAACACCTGGGAGACATCAAATCCCACTTGATTCAATAAATCTACCGAGAATAAATGCGTCTTGCATACTAATGTGGCAGCCTCTCGAATATTAGCTGATATCTCATTTACTCTTGCAGATTTCTTGCACCCATTTGATTGTGTTCCCTTTTGTAAGACCATAGATGATGTGGGCACCACTTCCTCGAGAATAAACGATTCTGGTAACTACTTGCCGATGCGCTTCACCACGTTGAGGATCTAGCGTGGGACTAGCGCCACGTGGCGCATTGGCGGCATCGCGTGTGTGACTCCGTAATTGAGCATATGCCTCGAGGTGAGGTCCCTCTCTAGTCACTGCCATGCCACATAACATATGATCATGGTCTTCAGCATAATAGCTCGCAGCAGACTTCTTTGCGTCTTTAGAAGATGCGCCGCCATCTTCCATAGTCGTTGACATAGCTGCCATCTTCGCCTCCAAGTCCGCAAACTTGGCCTTCCAAGATTTCTTCTCTCCTCCCGAAGTAGCTTTGGTTGATGTCTGACTTTGGTTGCTTTCCCTTTTGCTCCAGCGGGCTTGAGCTCGGGGTGCAATGTCCAACATTTCTCTGGACTATGTTCTTTCAGTCCACAGCCTGAGCAACAAGCTCCCGTCGTTGCAGCCTTGGATTTGTTGGGACAGTCTCTGCGTAAATGCCCAACCTCACCACACCCAAAACACTTTGCATTAGAGTCACCTGCAAAAGACGGGAGACTACCCTTACCAGGTTTCGGTTTCTCCACTGGCTTGGGGTACTTGTTTAAAAATCCCATCGTCGCCTTCTCTTCCAACAAGTTGATCTCAATTTGTTCTGATGTCTCAAACACAAAACGTAGTGTGGGTGAGGCCCCCAGCTTTAAAGCTTTTCCCCTCACAATGTTTTTCAATTCTTTGTCCAATATATTATACCAATGCTGGACAGCTTGTTGCTCCGTTACTCCTTGAGTAGCAGAGATCAACCTTCGTAGTCTTGCGTAGGCCTCACGCAACGACTCATTACTACCCCTTGTAAACGAGCGTAAAGATTTCATTTTGTCTGCTCGTTGTCCTTGGAAATTTCTAGCCAATTCTTCGAAAAACTCAATGGTGGCGTTGAAATCAGGTCGTAACACCCGAATCTCTTCTTTCACGATATTTGAAGGCTCTCCGCCCTCTTCAAATTCCCATAATCTTACCGGTGGCCTTCTGCCTCTGATCGGTGCAGTCTCTTGGCCAAACACATCAACATATTCAGGGGCCCAATATTCCCGCCACTCATGAATTGCTCGGGCATGCTCCGCTTCAAAGTCACCATAGTCTTTTCAACGGAGCGCCTTCCAAATGCTGAAAAAGTGTCTTCCAAACCATATAAGGATTGAAGTTGGTATTACGGAGTTGTTGGAACTCACACCAAGCCCCAAAATCCCGTTTGAAGTCGTCCAATTCAATGGAATTGATTCCTCCAGAGAATCGGCGAAGGCCCCTCTCACTGGCGTAAACGCCTTCCATATCGTCCAAGTCGTAAACTGAACCAAAGAAGTGTCGATCGTGTTGCAGTCGTGGCTGCAACAGTGTTGGTGAAGTTAATCCTTCTACCTCTTCAACTTCTGCCAGTTCTACATGCCCTCTTGGGCTATCTACCACTTCTATCGTAGATACTAGCCTTCTATTCACTTTAGTTCTACGTGGGTACTTACCAGTGTCCTGAGCAAACGGGACACCACTCTTAGTGTAACCCGTCCTAGATGGCGCCTCCAGGGTGATAAACTAAACCCTACGGAGCATACAGATGCCACATGTCTCCCTTACCTGGTTGAGAAGGTTGGTATATAGTGGGGGCGATCTCAAAATCAATACGGCGTCGTGTATAAAAATCGCATACCGTGGTTGCTCTCTCCAACCATCCCCCTTCTTCTTTATGCCAAATAGTGTGGAAACTATAGGACTCACACCAATACTCGGTGAAAATAAGTGAAAATAGCGGAAGAAAATCGACCTCCGTCTTCCGGACCCACTCAGCTCTAGATCGGGTACCTTGGTTTTTCACCACAATAACATCACTTTCGACGATAAAGTTTGAAAACGCCACAAACCCTCGACGCTATGGTCGGGGTGAAATATATCCTTGCCGCTGCTCTTTAAGTTTCTGCACACAAACAAACCCACCGTCACACCCTCAATAGTGAATGGCTCTCGGGTCCAGCACTTTGGTTCCCGGTGCAGAAAATGGTTGTGTACCCAACAGCGACGCCACTACTGTTCTCAGACCAAATCCTCCCTCCACGTGTGGCGGAACTACAGAAGTGACTGATTGACTTTCACTCCCTATAGCATTGATAATGACTTCTACCTCTTGGCCGATAAAAGCTGCTTGAGTGCCTTCTAAAATCTCCCCTCTAATTCTCACCCGTCGAATTCTAGAGGTCACCTCTTCTAATCCATGACCCTCCATGTTCAATAAGTGCAATCATGGCGCGACGAAACCGTGGTGCCTTCTACTCTTCTTCTTTGCTTTCAACGACGGAAAGTCTTGTCCCTTTGTTCTCTTGCGACGTTATACAGTGTGGTTTCCAACACACATCGAAACTCACAAGTAACATGAAGCAGCAATGTGGAGTTCAACTCAAAGGCACTTGTCTTATGCTCTTCATAATATTCCCTCACGGTCTTTAAATGACCCTTACCAGCACAAGGCACACTCCCGGCGATGTCATTCAATAATGCGGTCCCCGTGATAATCCATAGGGTTAATTCCTCCCATAATGTTGAAAGAAACAAATTGGTGGGCATAATTCGTAGCCTCACAATTTCTTGTCATACGCTCATGCCATGTAGCGCATATCCTCATGCCATTTCCTCACGCCATTCTCTCATGCCATGTAGTGCAAGGAAGACATTACCGTGAGAGTAGTAGAAAGGCGGTTTGTAGTCACCAAATAATATAGCTTGAAGTCAATACCGTGAGTGTCGAATTATATGCCTCACGGACCATCACCCACACCAAACAATTAGGTTAAGCTAAATCATCCTCATCATCCGTCCTCCGTGGCGGTCTTACATGGCGGTCCCACGTGGCAATCCTACGTGGCGGTCCTAAGTGGCAATCCTACGTGGCAATCATACTCATTCTAGTGCCACGTAGGCTGGTACAATCATCACTAATAATCTAATCATTGGTGATGTCACCACATACCATCTAGTCATTAGATCTAGTCACTAGATTTAATCAATCAACATCCCATCAAAACAATCATTGTTTTGATTACAAGCCCAACCAACGAGTCTAATCAAGATGACATGACCTGTTAACAAGAGCTTAGGGCCTGATCTAATGGTCATGTCAACTCATGGCCTCATTCACACTGTAGCATTCCGTGGGTAACTTAATTGAAGGTCCAGTCTTCGACAACCAGATCAAGTCAAGAAAGGTTGGCCCACTCACACAAGCACATGTCAGTCGCAATTAGTGCCCCATGGACCTGAGAATAAATGGCATGTCAAGTCAACCCATAACCCTGTTCACATTACGTAAGGATCCAGTCACTACTGTAGTGGCAGTTCACCCAATAACTGCTGCCTTGTCACCTCAGTCTAGTCACTGATCCAGGGCCCGTCCTGATCGAGGTGCCAACTGAGGTTTGCGGGCCCCGATTAGGGGACCTCGAGCGGTCGTGGGACCTCGTTTTCGACATGTCTATGCCGGCGCTCTCCTTCGCTCTGCTTGCGCAGGTCTCCGCCGATTTCTGCCCAGTGCTCGGAACGTTTAATCGCACCCAACCTCACCCTCGCGCCCTTCTCGCAAACCCATTGCCACTTCCAATTTCACTCTTCATGAAGTTTCAAAATTTATTCAAAATTTTGCCAGCGCTTCCGCCACCCGACAATCACCGTAACCGTGTGTGTGTGATCACTAGGGTGCAATGGAATCAAGGAAAAACAAGAACATCTGACTACTTTGATGAAGTGGTACCACAACCTTCACGTCTCACACCCGGATTCTCCCAGTTTCACATCGGTTAGGAAGTCGAGAACCTCAAGTCTCATGTTCTTGCAGTTACTAGTTGCATGCGATGACCTCAATGCAATAACTCCGTTCGCAGTCCTCAAATCACTCGCCCGTTCATGACCAAACGCCTCGCCTTCACTGCAATGATCAAGCTCCGTACCGTTAACCCGTAGCGTAGCAACCGCTCAAAGCAACACAGTGAGTACCGTAGTGTTCTTGTGCTCCTGAACTCCCAACCGTCCTCCTCGACCACCCACGTTCCCACCGGCAATGCCGATAAAAAGTCCCACACACCCAACCGCAAAGACCCAAGTTTCCCTCATGCGGTACTCTAATCGTGAACTCACAACTCTCTCCTCAACCCACATACACAAAACAGTAACGCTCCATGCAAAACTACGTAGAAGACCTCTCTACTATTCTAGATCTGAGATCCATGGATATAGGAGAGAGAAGGGGGAAACCAACGGATGATAAATTCCGTTTTGTGGATGAAAAGTAGTTTATTCCGTGATGGAATCTTCCTAAATGGCATATAGGACAAATACCCACTTCCGTACATCCAAAAATGCCAACGGAAGTGGCTATGGTGTCAAACGGAGCTAGAGTTTTGCAATTCCAGCACATAATGAACTTCCAAAACACACACTAAAACTCCGTTTTTCCACAAACTAAAGTGCATTTAATCAACTATGCTTGCACTAAATGCATAGAGGCATCTTTCTCAAGTAATAAGAAGTATGAAAACAACCATAATACTCTAAAACTTGAAGTCTAAGTCAAGCCTAACACCGTTCTTGAAGAACGTCTACATGTTGCAATGGGGGAAAGAGCTACAAGGCTCCATCACCCCATGTTGGGAGGCTCAACTTGAGAAAGATGAGACTCCCAACACCGCGCCGCCACTATATCTCAAACCTTAGTCAACAAGTCAACGGTGTTCATAAACACCTAGAAGACCAAAAAATACGTTGACTAGCGGTTCTCGGTCACGCCATCGCTCCTCGCAACTTATAACGCGTCCTCCGCAGCTCACATCCCGACGCCTCCGCCGGCTAAGCTCCAAACTTGGCGTTGCATCCCGCGGCGCCGACTCACACAGCTAACCATTCATTCGCACCTGACACACTTGTTCTGCAATATTTGTCTGTGACATCTCCCGACAAACCATAACAAAGCATTCGTAGTGCAGATGTGCACTTTTGGTGTGGTGAAAGTCCCACATACCACACACATCTACTTTCTGGACAAAATAATTGTCCCATTGAGAAACCCTATCCATGATTGTCAAAAAAAGTGAACGTTGCATGCGATAGCGTCTACGGAACAAATTTGGCCCATACACCGGCTCGTCACAAAAATAATCGGACATCATGCGATGGTGCATCTCAACCTTAAACCGCTCAATGTTAGGGGATTTTCCGGGCCAGGATCCACTATGAATTGATGGTAATGCTCGTTTGGAATTCACAAGCCCTAATCCCAATACAAAGTTTAGTACGACACCATCCTTATCATCATCATCGATGAGGCGTTGCCGACTTGCTCTAAATTGTGCGAGCCATGCATCCATGGAAACCAAAAGTGTGACCAAGAACAAGAATGTTTTGGACCAAGAGTAGTAGAGAAGGCTGAATGAGCAAATACAGAAACAAAAAAAAGTGGAGCAAACACAAAAACAAAAAAACAAACTGCAGTCCGCATTGATCAGGGAGCAGCCACCACCCTACCTCCATCACCCTGCCCATCATCCTGCCTCGTCACCCTCCGGATTTCGCGCCCGCCCCGTCACCCTCTAGATCCCGCACTCGCCCTGTCACTTGCGATTCTTGCGTGCTTGTAGAGATCACAGAATCTTTCTGACAGCCAACTAGTTCTGCGTGCTAGAAATTCAACGTGGGTGGGAGACAACCGCGTGATAGTCCGGAATCAAAAGCTTGGAGCCCGTCAAACAAGCTTTCCAGAGCCAATTCACCCGCGGTAGGGTGGAGATGCTCTAAGGGCCTTTCACCCTCAATCCTAGCTTGTTAAGAAATGGCCCTTCAAATCTTAAATTTAGTTGAATATATCTGACATTCTACTTGTGATTGGTCCATTGACTATTTGATGGTGTTTGAGGGGCAATGTAAGTTCAAGGGCTCTTCAAATTTTAGCGAGTCAGCTTTAGCGTGCATCGGTGCGGATGCTCTGAGTCCTGACGACAACACTTGTCAACGCGAAAGGATAATTCATTGTCGGGAAGTCAACACAGACAAAGGGTCAACTCATCAAGTCAACACTGGTGAGCAAGTGTCCACTCAAAATTGCGAGCATTCCAAGAAAGATTTGCGTCATGATCGTGAGGAGCACCAAAGCAATCCACCGCCGCCCTTTGGTTTTTTCAAATTCTCGCATACCAGGCAAGCGTTTTTTGGAAGCATCGATCGCATGCGTGTATTGTTTCGGGGTGGCCAGAGATCGATCGTCCGATGGAGCTCCCGAAGCGGAAGAGGAGGCCTAGTGTGCGCTTGGGCGAAATCGGCGACCTCGGCTTCACCGCATCCCCGTGGTTGGAATCACCTCCGCAGCAGCGCCGGAAGCAATCGACGAGCAATGGCCCGCCGGAGGAAGAGTCGGTGGTCGCCGCAGCTTCGTCGCCGCTTGGGAAGCGGTGGAGTAGTCGGACGGAGCCTCGTTTGCGAACCAAAAACGTTTTGCAGGAAGATGACGATGATGATGCCACTCTGAACCCTGGACCTCCGGAAAACAGAGCCGCAATGTCGTCGGACTCCGATCGGGATTTGGATGGAGCAAACCCTAGTAGCCATGGTCATGATGAAATGCAGGGCGCGATCGACGATTTAGGGTTTAGGCCTGTAGCGACCATTGTCGTGTCTGAAGTGGGGGTCAGTGGATGGTTGCAAGAGCTTGGCTTAGGGAAGTACTCGGAATTGTTTCAACGCAATGAAGTGGACACGGATGTGCTCCCTCTGCTCACCTTGGACGATCTTCGGGAAATGGGAGTCGATGCTGTTGGCGCCCGACGCAAGATGTTTTCAAACATCCAAGAGCTCGGACAACGTCGTTGAGCCAGGTGGGAAGATCGATTGCTTCTGCCTTTTCTAGCAACTGGTTATGGTCATTAGGTCTTTAGTGAGCCAATTGCTATATGATGAATTCACGGATCTGGTTGCACACGATTGCATGTCACCGACACGATGTTGTTGACACGACTGACCATTTGAGGGACGGCGTTTTGAAGCCCTGTCCAATGTATAGAAGATTCTAGTGTAATTATAAAAACCAAAGGTCAATGAGATCAACCCCCTTTTTTTTTTTTGTAAATCTTTGATTAGATCACGAGTGGGACTTGCGTGAATATTTTATACTTGCTCTGCTCAGTAGGGTTCGTGATTTATGAGGTCTTCATAGAGCTTCATGAAAGACTGGATTGAGGGTCTGAGGGTTGTGTTGGGCTTAGAGTATTAGACTTGGGATAGTGTAGCTGTAGTTTCAAGCAAGTTATTGTGCTGGCTTCTGAAAATCAAGGATCCTGTGAGGGGAAGCTAAGAAGGAACATTCAAAGAACACGGCTGAGTGTAAGCAACTTCCAAGTTGGATAGGCAGCTTCAACTATAATTGAATTCATGGCATTTCTCCTCCTTATCTGATCAAGGCACATTTTGAATGATCGATTCAGGGAATTGAATCTAACTTGTCATGTGACAAGAATGCTTGCATTGCTCATGGTAAGAGTAAGCCCAGCAGCTCCAGACCAAATATGTTCACCAAGCATTAATTTGAGGGCCATTTTAACTTAAAGGAATGTTAGACAAGAAGTAGCCCAACAACACTCCTTGTGCAAATACCAAGGCAACTAATTAAAAGAAGATTTTATGAAAATAACTTGATGACCTTGACGGTGAATAGTCTTCAAGCTCATTATCTAATTATTGATTGAGCAAAGATGTTTGCTTGCTGTGAGTAATTTGCTTGCACCAAAGCTTTTGTAGATGGCAGAGAAAACTCAAACTTTGACCCCAAATATTATTTTTTTAGTGTTAGTGGGTAGTTGTTGGGCTGAACTTCATAGCAAGTGGAGCTAGCTACACCAAATCTTGGCGTTGGTTCTTCAAATGCACCTATTGTTGGGCATGCTTTAAGAGCATGCCCAACAGTTGTTCATTGTGCACCAATTTCACATGCAAGATGGTGTGTGAGAAATGAAAACTTCCCCAACAACAACCAACAAGCGTGCTTGGAATAGATTACATACTATTACATACAACCGATTACATACTATTACTTTTGTCACTACATGGGACAATCATAATGGCGGAGAATAAATTTACTAAACTTAACTTCATGAAGCGTGAGCATGGTCTTGTCAAAGAATAGGACAGTGCTTGATGTGAGAACCACCCCTCGCTATATTGACAATATTTGGTGTGCAAATATCAAACTCCACACCATAAGAGGCACTTTATGTAAGTGTCCAAGTGCCGAAGTCTGCTTGCAATATCAAGCTTGTGTAGTCTTTAAGAATTGCTATTGACTATTGTGTCTAAAACAGTGCAAAAAGAGTGTAATATTATACATGCCGTTCAAAAATATTGTACGCTGATAATGGAGAACCAACTACTTGAATTCATAGTTTATTAATATATACATATTTTAGTGCATTGGAAGCTTCCCAGAATGGGAACAAGACCCACACCAAAAGAATTCAATTCTAATAATGGAAACCACTCAAACTAGCTGGGTAATTTCCAATGAAAAAAAATCACTGATTCCCAGGACCTTTAACGGGTCAGGATCCTGCGCCACATCAGGCTACATGGGAACTAACCCTGAGCGTAGACATCGCTTATATTAAATTGAACGTTCAGTCTACCCTCCATAATATGACACCATAATATGACGATATTATCGTTTCAAGCAATACGCATGTGACAAGTCATTACTGTGATACTAATCAGGCAAGCGGCTTTGAAGATAGGACTTCCCAAACATGTCATAATAGAGAGGGACGACTGTACGATCTTTCGCACTTCATCATTAACACAACGACCTATTCTATTTGAATAAATACACAACAAGAATACTAGAAGACACCGACAGGAACAAGCTTGGTGGAGATCAATTAGCCAAGCCAAATTGTGAGCGAGTTTTCCCCACGAAGAGGTCCTTGCTCTTGAGCATGCCAGGCAAGCGACCCAAGATAGTCACAACAGGCAACTGTGCAACGCCTTCGTACCGGCCCAAGGAAACAATCCCAAAGGGCGATGCCAAAGGCTTGTACACTGCGAGTTTGGACGCCTTGGACGTTGCAGGCTTGGAAAGCTTCTTGATGTTCTCCACAACCACACCTGCTTGCTTGTTCGCCAGGAACCCTTGCTTGATCTCCTGCAACACCAAAACGAACATCCAGAATCACTTCTGTAAGGTAGGGATTACAATGCAAGTGCCATCCATACACTTGACCTGTAAGGAATGAAATACTTCTAGGTTCTACTGTATCACAGTCAACGATGCTTCCATGTGATGCCTCGTAATTCCATTACTTCGGGTTCAAGGGTAGTCTAGGCTCGTGATCGGAATCTTACTACTTCGAACTTCAACAATTCATAACCATTATTTGGAAGCATCACGCCAACGTGCAGCATTGTGATTGGTCACTTCGTCAACGTCTAGGTGCCATATCTTCCTCCCTTTCTCAAAGTTCTCAAGCAAACATTTTCTATCCATTTGCCCTCATAAATATGAAAACATCTTTCCATCTATAATAAGATTGTGGAGACGCAAGTAAAGCAGGATTACCCAAAAACAGTCCCGACTATTTGCGGTAACCCTGCTCCAGACACCAGTTAACTAGTCCATAACTTATCCACACGGTATTCAAATAGCGCATAGGAATTCTTGAGGACAAGGAATATGAGTTCCCTACCTTATGCCTCATGCTGGTACATAAATATTCAGATAGAGTAGTTAGTCATACCTTAGTGTTGGTAACGTCTCCTGCAGCGAAGATGTTGGATTTTCCTTCCAAACGCAAGTTGGCATCGACCTTCAAGCGGCCATCATGGTCCAGCAAATCGCTGAGATCTGAATTCTGCAACCACGACGAGCCGACGCGCTTGCCAATGCAAACGAAGTGAGCATCAGCCGTGATGCGCGTGCCGTTCTTCGTCACGTAATTGGGAGGAGCCAGACCTTCAATTTCTATTCTGCAATCATCTCATCAAGCCACTGAAGTAAGCCAATCCATCGCCATATATAGCCATACAACAACACGAAAGGGTTGAAGTGTAATAATGGTTACCTATCGTTCAAGATCACTTCCACCTTCTTAGACTGCAACCACTTGAGCGTCTTCTGTGAAGCTTTGTTCCCCAGGAACTGAAGGAGGCGATCTCCAGAATGCACGAGTGTTACCTTCACAAATGTCACAACGCAATTAAGTGATTAATAACATACCATTCATAAGAGATTGTTGAAGAAGCCACAGCTTTCTCTTAGTTTTTCGAGATGTTGATTTCACTACTTGTATAAAGAATTCAACAAGCATTCACAATCGAATAAAGAAAACCTCCACCAGAGATGATTTGTCTTTAAAATAGTGATTTATGCTCATTACCTTGTAAGGGCCAAGTTCTATGGGTGAAGTATCTCCCTAAAAGACAAGTTTTTAGGGACTTTGGGGACCAAGTTCCACATGAGGAAAAAGTGGTGGAGAAGTTGTCATAAAGTATGGAGGGTTCTCAAGCCCAAGACTTCATGGCAACTTCTGCCTACCCAATCAAATTTGTTCATGTTTCACCCGAACCAAACAAATTTGTTCATTCAAATTTGTTCATGTTCAAGTCCATGGAATGTGCACAACTTCATGGCCGGGTATGAGACAAACCCAAGTTCCACTTTGCCCCTCCTCTTGCCTACTTCCATGGGTAACTACTCAAACCCATGAAACTTGGGTCTAACACTTTTCAGCAACACAATTCTTTCTAAGACATCAATTACTAAACAAGTGATTAAAAAAAATCTGAAAATGTTCAGATCGAGATTTAGGGTTGAGGAGGCGTACCTTCTTCTCTGGAAAGTCCGTGACGATCTCTCCGGCGAGTTCCACGCCCACGGGGCCACCCCCGACGATGAGCACGGAGTTGGCGGCCTTCAGCTTGGCAAACTCGGCTTCGTACCCCTTGACGCACTCGGCTTTGGTGCTGGGACCGCTGTACGTGGTGCCGGTGGAAATCACGAGAAAATCGAACGGCACGTGGTCGCCGGCCGCGGTGATGACCTCGGAGTCGGAGACGCTCTCGGCGGCGCTCTGCACCACGCGCGCCGTCTTCAGGTACTCCGAGTGCTTAATAAGAGTGCGCTCGGCGAACGTTGGCTCCACAATGCATCGCATTTCCGCATACGGCACCTCGTAATACTCCTTCCTGCGTAATTAACAATCCACCACATCCTCAATAATAAAATAATGAGGCTATAATTCGCCAGATTTCTCTACAGAACATGGCATTTCTCTTTTGTTAAGGAAAAGAATGAGAATTTTTTGAATTTTTTCGCCAGATTTTCTCTATCATCTTTGTGAAGATAGCCGGATATTTTTGTGAAGAAAACTACCAAAATAAGAAGAAATTCTATCAAAATATGATCCTATGCTAAAACTTTCGCCAGATATTCTTTCTCAAAAAAAATTACGTCGCCAGTTAGGCTTCAAGAAGAAAATCACAGAATAACTGAGATCGCTCTATACTGAGTGAGCTCGTGAACACAAAATTGTGCTCAGGTAATTAATGATCCGGAATCACTAAACATCTGGCGTTCCCTTCTGCAGATCCCGTGATTAGTAAAGAATCACGAGAATCACGGCCAAAGCTCTTACTCCATGCCATGGCTGTACTTTACACTGAGCACATGAACATAAATTGCATTCAAGTCCATAATGATCGGAATCACTCTCTCCCGTGATTAGTAAGCGAGGAGAAAGCTTACGGGTCAATGAGCGTCACGTCGGCCTCTAATTCGAGTTTGTGGGCAACAGCCGTGCCGCCGACTCCGCCGCCAATCACCACCACTCGTTTCTTCACCGTCATCGTGTCCTCTCCTCGACTCCTACAGCCATTCATTCCACCTCATTCATTGAGCGAAAAAAGATCACCAAAACCCACAACCTCTGTTCCACTGCTCAACTACAACATAAACAGATTCAAGTAGCAAAACATCCTGCACACAACATACACACACGGCAATCCAACTGCAAGAAAGAAATCCAAAAAAACCTATAACTGAACAAGTAATCCACATTCTAACAAGCTGATTTTATGTCTCAAATCTCCAACACAAAGAACCAAATCGCACACTCAGGAGCGGAAGAAAGGAAGCTGGTTCTTTAAGAAAACTCACCCGAACAGAAAGCTGAGAACGTTGGAAACGAAGAGCGAGAAGGAGAAATTGGAAAACTTAAGCATCGGATGAATTCAATACTGACAACGCTCAAGCGAAAATGTTCAAACGGTTCTCAGTCCCTGCGACCGACAGCTGACAAGCTGCTGTATAAAACTGCGAAGCTTTGAGGCTGCAAAGAGAGACAAACAACTGAAATGCCTTTTGGTTCTCCGTCCTGTCAAAAAGGCTTTATAGTTTCTCGCCCTTCATTTCTTTATTGCTTTGCGTAACAGTAATTACCGTAGTACTATAGCAGGTTCGCCAAAAAAAGAACGTAAAAAATCGGAAATTATGAGGACAAAAGAACAAAAATAAAATAAAATATTTTAAGGTACATTTTTCTATTTCTAACCTATTTTGGACTATTTTGAGCCATTTTTAATCATTTTTTTTCTCAAAAACGAGAATCAAGAAATTCATTTTCTGGGGAGCGAACCTTATTTTTCAAAAAATATATATATTTGTTCACACGGTGGCGACCCTGCTATGGTACTACGGTAGTTACTTTGGTTGCTCCCCTGAATTACCATTCCCTCTCTAATGTAACACTCTGAAATTGCACATTATCTATTCAACCCAGTCCCTGTATAAAAAGGTGGAACCCTAAGGTGATATCATTCTTTTTTTCATCCGGTGTACTCTTTCTTCTTTCCTCTATAGCACAAATCTATAGGAGCTCTCATGTGTGATGTCATCTTTGATGATTACCATTGAACCTTGAGTTTCAACAAATTTGTACACATGTGACTATCCAATTTAAAAACATCAAGTACTAAACAAGTCAGGGACTGCCAGTCCTTCCCCAATAAAATGATAAGGAATATATATCATCATCTCGTCAACTCCATCATTAGCTAAAGGGGCACATGGCAGGGGTAGAGAGAACTTCAAGGGTGAAGTTGGATGAAACTCCAAGACAACCCATGCAAGAGCTATTGAGGCCCACTTTATACACAGGTTGGGGCTGGATGGAAGGCCGGCTTGATTTGGAGTTCGGGCCAAGGAAAACCTTGTCCCGATTTCATCAAACCAACCCAAAGGTTTGGCGCCAAAATCATGCCACATAGGACGCCACGTAGGAAAAATTGCTCCTTCCAACCCGGCCCTAGTATAAAGCCCTTGGGCCAGATTTGAAAAAATCGAGCAATCCTATTAGTTGAAATTTGAAGAGTTCGGGCCGGCCCCAAGTATAAAGTGGGCCTAAATGTCATGTCATCTGATTCAAGTTGTGAGCAACTTATCAAATTGGCAACATAAAGAGTATACATCAATGAAGCCATCTATGGAACAAAAAATTTAAGGGTGTCATGGTTCAATCCCCACTTCAATCTTGCAAGAAAAGGCAATTTGGAAACAAGACTTAGATTTCACAGTTGGGACTATTGTTTTTTTGCACGCAATTGTTGGTTTATGAAATTGCATTGGGCTTATTTTAGAAAGTAAAATTGGATTTTCGCATCACAAACTTTCACACCCCGACACTATAATTGTGAATTTCTTGTATGAATTTAAACCAAGTTTTTCATAGTCAACGATATATATTTTTCACTTTCTTTTCTTCTTCTTTTTTTTTCCATATATATTGTAGGATACTTCTTTTTAAAAGTAACGTTCTTAAATCTCCCACATAGTTGACAGGTACATAATACATTAACTCCTAAAACATTAAGAGGTCAAAATTGGGCCTTACAATTTTGTTTTCTTTTTCCCTGAGTTCTTTATTTTTTTTATCAACACATGCAATGTTCTTCAATGATTCCAGTGGTAAAGAATTCGGCCTCATTTGAATTATATTATTCACAATTTGATGTCATTTCAAAACTATGGATTCCTTGGTGCTTTAGGAGTTAACTTGCAATGAGAAGAAGCAAATGTTGAGCTTGTAGCATTGTAATGGTTCCATCATATTGTGCAAGTAAGAATTCACTCAAGGACGAAGTGAAATTTCTGCAATACCGTGGGCTAATAATTGGCTTGGCACATTACTCTTTTGTCCCATGTTAACCCCTAAACGTACCAATCCTTTGAACAGAAGTAGATCCTAGCCTCAAAAGTAGATATTAGCATGGCTCAGATGTACATGAGGTGCACATGACATGACCATTGCAAGTCTAAAATCTACACAACAAATTTGACATACTTGTAGTTGGAGGCCTCTCCAATATTATCAACAACTCCCCATCACGAGAGATTTATTGTAATTGGTAGAGAATTTAAAAGGCTTACAAAGATGACTTGGATGAAAGCCATCCGAGGTTGTATGAGAAAGTTGCAAGGCTTTGAATCTATTCGTGATCTAGTTTCTGGACGCTGGGACGTTTAGGGGTTAAGTTGTATGTATCATGAAAATAGACAAATTAACTAGTCCAATGGTGTGGACCCTCAGTTAGTAGGAGTAGAAATTTGAGCAAACATAAAACTTAACCCCTAAAAGTCCTTACATGTTTTGTAAAAGTCAAAGCTCTACAATTTGCATATTTGAAATATCTTATTGCATGATTTATAATTTTTCATAGATAATCATCAACATTATGGAAGTATGACAAAAATTTCAACATGATTGGAAGATATTTGAAATCTTTACAAATTTTATCATGTAAAAAAGATTAAAATTAAAAATAAATATATTTTTGACAAATTTAATATAAAAATTTATATATAAGGTAGATAAAACTTGTGTTTACAAGTAGTTAAAAAATGAAAGTGAAGAAATTAAAAGAAACTCATGATTGGAGCATTCTTAGAAAGCTATTTGTATTTTGAACATTCAAATTTCAGATTTCTTGACGGTGTAAAATCTTCAAATGAAGTCTATTTTCCAATCCCAGCGGTCAAAAGATGTATCATTACTCAACTTAAACATTTAATGAAAACACCAACTCCAACAAAGCTAATACATTTGATATATTGGGCCTTTGACCAAAAACCATCCAAAAACTGAATGGTTGGTCTGTTAGAGGTTAATGAGGAACAAATTCACAAGACGTTGAGGAATTTTAACTCCTAAACGCCCAAGGGGGGGGGGGGGTCCCCCACCCAAAACTACATTCCAATGATCTCTGAATGCTTTTCAATAAATAAAAAAATTCACATTCCAATCGTAGGATCTTATGCTACTAGGACTTATAAACCATTCCTCGAAATTTAAAACATTTGACTATACGGATGTCAAGATTATAGCAAATGAAGTTGAGATTTTGAAATTTCAGGCCCTAAAGAATTTAGGCAGCTTTGCTTTGATGTGCTCTCAAACCCCCCAAAAATATTAAAATGACGTACCATTTTTTACCATCCTCAAAATGAGGCAGTTAACAAGATGCACGATTCAATTTGATAAGATTTTCAATTCATCAGCATTTTTCTTGTAATGGGTGGAGGTATGAAGGAAAGTAAGAGATTTTAATTAAATTAGATTATCCCTTCAACTCTTTTTCAATTGGAAGAGCCCGCAACTCATGACATACAACCCATGTGAGTTGAAAAATGTTTCTTTGAGGTGCACAATGAATCTTATTGCCTTAAATTCTTTGGCAAGCCTACCCGAAGTGTTGAATTTGTCTTTCAACATTGAAGTGTTTCACTTTGAAAAATTCCCCTAAATGGAGTTTTGATTGAATGGACATAATTCCAATTGGGTTGAAAAGAAGACTTGTTTACGTACGACACCATATTTTTTTGTTTTGAAAAAAAGTTATTTTTCTAGGCCTAGGCAGCCTGGGAAAATGGGCAACGACCACAAAATGATCTCTTAGAAGCTTAGGGGTTAATATAGGACAAAGGGAGTAGTTCTCAATAATTATTATATTTAATTCTTTTTCATCTTGACACTAGAAATATTTTTCAAAGATTCCAAAGATTTTAAAACAATTTCCAAGACTTTTCAATTTTCAATTTTTTTGTGTTGGACCAGCTATTAACCAACGGTAAAATTGTCTCTCAGGTAAATTACTGGCGGGTGAACAGAAAGTGGTCCACTGGCCTGGTTCCGGTGCAGCTTCCGGTGAGAACACTATTTTGGGAGAGTGAGATATGGAGTGGCACTCGAGCCATTTAAAACAATTACAGCGCCTTCTAGACCATTCCACTTTACTGTTCAATTACCAGTCATCATAATAATATTCGCTCTAGGAAGGAGCTCTCGTTGGTGTGGAAGCTGGCCCACACAAGTCAAGGCTTGTTTCCATGGAGCACCTAAGAGCATTCCCACCCATGCACGCTAGGACTAACTCGCTGAAATTATTCATCTACATTTGAAGAGCCCTTGCACTTAGAGCAGCTCCACCCATGCCCTCCGAGAGTCCCTCGCACTCCAGAACTAGATGAAAAGTGCCAAGGGCCCTTCCAAAATCCCTCTTGACTCTGGATCCTAGCGTGTTAAGAAATGGCCCTTCAAATCACTATTTAGTTGACTATATCCCCACATTCTACTTGTGATTGGTCCATTGACTATTTGATGTGCACTTTTGATGTGTGAGGGGCCTCCAAGGGTGGGGGAGTGTAAGTGCAAGGGCTCTTCAAATGTAAATGAATAATTTCAGCGAGTCATCTCTAGCGTGTAGGAGTGGGGATGTTCTTACACTCCCCCACCCTTGCACACCCCTCACATATCAAAAGTGCACATCAAATAGTCAATGGACCAATCACAAGTAGAATGTGAGGATGTAGTCAACTAAATAGTGGTTTGAAGGCCCATTTTCTAACACGCTAGGATTGAGAGTCAAGAGGTATTTTTGAAGGGCCCTTGGCACTTTTTATCTACTTCTTGAGTGTGAGAAACTTTGGGAGGGCATGGGTGGCAGGTGATTGCAAGCTACGGTCTACCAAGTGGGGAGTGCAGCTTGTGCAGCTAAAGGCCATGCAGCTCGTGCACTAGCGTAGTAATGCGCACCTCTCAACTTTCAATTAGATCAAAATTTTCACCATCCCAAATAGGGTTTATGCTAATACTTTCACTTTAGCAATTGTTAAGTTAATTTAAAGTCTTTGGGCATTACTCAATAGCCTTTTCTGTTTTTTACCGAGTAGGGGTAATTAGAGCCTTTTTTACATAACATCCTTAGCTAGGTTTTATGAAAAATGCATTTCATATCCCACCTCTGAAATTGAACCATTATTTCATTTCCAAAAAAAAAAATCCAAAAAAAAGTTTTAACTGCACGAAAATCTTAAAAAACAAAAACATCACCAAACAATTAATTAAAAATAAGTAAGCGTAGTACCCAAAAAAATAAAATATGGTACCTTTGTACACACTTGTGGTATGTTGCTATAAATTTGAAGTTCAATTTTGACCCCCTTCTAGCATTTCCCATAAAATAGGTGCACTTTTGACAAGCGACACGCTACCAAATCTAAGTAGAAATGCTTAATTTGGATAGAAAGATTGAAAATTTGCAAACTTTATTGTGGTAGACATCTTAACTTTAGAATTCTAGAAACAATGCAATTTGTTTCGTCACAAAATTCCATTCCAATATTTATTGATGATTTTCCAAAGATTGGGTAAGTGCACAAATTTGCATGCCGCGACAAAAAGTTTGGGTGACCGTAGCTTGCAACCACCCTGGCCATGCTCTAACCTGGCATCAACCACATGTGACCATTGTGGAAAATGTCTCCAAAAATTAAATTGAAAAGAATAAATTGAGTGCAACCATGTCCACCCTACCGATCCATACATAACCTAAGATTATTCCATGAATTGTTGAGCAGATGTGTCAACACATGAGTGGCTACACACTCATGGCCCATTTACATCGACTAAGGCTGTCGCAAGTGTACGTGCGTTAAATAACTTTCAGGGAATATATACATCCTTGAGTAATAGCTACAATGTACTGGTGGTTTAAAAAATATGACTTGACGCATGCAAGAAATTGCCGCACCGCATCTTGGGTACCACAAGAAAGGTGGGTTTACACCAACGCACATGTGTTAGCCAAATTTACAGCAAAAAGATACAAGGCTTTGACAAAGGTTTGAATTGTATATTATTTTCAAAATTTACCTTAGTGCATTTCAGGAATGCAATGCTAGTACAATAGCTTCTTGGTGTGAATGGCCCATCACAAGTTAGAACTCGTAACTTTTGCCCTCCTCTTTGAACTATTAGTTCACTACATGCAAGTCTTGTAGGACTAACTATCTTTTTACATTAGTTCAAAAAGTGCCAATTCTTAGTTGTAGGTTATGTCCCATAACTAGTGAGGGGCTCTCGTCCCTTGCCGGTTATGTATTCCATAATTTCCTCAATGAAGAATACTTAGGTAGTAACTACACCTTTCTACTAGTAACATATGTAATATCATGCCACCAAGGCTTGCGTGGAAAGCGCATTTAATCCCTAAAGGCCCAAAGAAATTGAACGATGTTTAAAACTTATTCACAAGGTTAAATTTCCTAAAAATTTAATAGATCTTCTTTTAATGAATTTAGAAGCAATTAAGTTTAAAAGTTCACCAAAATTTCAGTTTATATTATTAGAATTCAAGATTTGGTGTTATTAGTTAGAATTGTAATTTCATTTTAGAAACCAAAAACAAAAAAACAAAAAAAAACAAAACAAAAGAATTGATGAAAAGAACAACATTACTTTCTCCAAATAGTAAATTTTGTAACATTGGACAATGTTGAGATGTTTTGTTTTTAAAAAACCCCCTTGGTGGAATTTAACTTGAATTGGCATGATTCAAATTGGGTTGGAAAATAGACTCGATTTCCTATTAGAATATAATATAATTTTAATTTATTCAAAAAAAATATTTGTTTGACCTTAGATTCTCCTAATAAAGGACAACCGTTAGAAAATGGTCGCTCAAAGTATTAGGAATTAAGACACGTGGCGCAATTTTGGTTTCAATTCGAGTCACCGTCAGGTCTTCCAAACCATCTTTTTTTCATAAATGTTGCGAAGACCCGTAGTGCAACCTGACATAGCTTATGGTGGGATGGGTATTAAAAAGAAGCATGGAAGCCACCCGACCCGTCAATCAATGACAGACCCGACCCGTCAATCAATGACCCGACCCGTCAATCAATGCATATAGAAACAAACCCTCGGAAACCAACGAAAGTTCGTCACGGTTTTTACTCGTTTTGTTTTATCCTTTGGTGCCCATGTAACCACATTATGGTCATTGACGTATCGAAAATGCAAATAGTGGAAATATGTGAAGAATTGGATTTTGAATTGTAAGATTCAGATTTAGAGATTTTAAATACACATATTCTAAAAAAAGAACATTTCAATTTGGAGTCCTACAACTATCAAAATACCTATGAATTAAATGCAAAAACACTACAAATACTAGAAAATACAGTAAATACTTACAAATGCAACACATGTACAATGCATGATTTCTTTTGTTTGGAAGTTTGTTATCTTGTTTTTCTATATATTTTTATTGTGTTCCCTTGTCCATGATCAATTAGTGTATGTCGAGGTGTATGCAGTTCAATCTTGATCAATGTACTACCTCCTTTCATATTTGAACCGTATAAATTTTTGTCCTAAACCGTATATGGATAAGTCACTCTCACTTATAAAATTCTTAATAGTTATGTGTGAGTCTGTTCTTGACATGAAAGATTGCAATGTAGAGGTGTTGATATAAGTCATCGTTGAACAACTTCATTTTCATTTTTGAAAAATTCAAGCCAAATTCTATTTAACTTTGAAGTCACACACCCTCCAAAATCTTATTTTTGAGTGTGCATTATATGGTTCAAAGACATACTATAATCTTCCAATCCAACAGTCTGATCTTACTAAGTTTTAACTGACACTTTTTTGATTAAACTGTGCTTACATTTATATGGTTGTGTATGATTTCAATAGAAGGAGTTCAAAACAAAAAAATAAAAAAACTACACTTCCTCCGTAACCACCCTGGGCACTAAAAGGTTAAGAAAAGTGATGTTGAAATTTTACGGTTAAAATTTTGTTCTATTTAAAATTGGAGGTTCTTCGTCTTGACAAACCCACGTTACAAGCTTCGTTGTTCTTTTTTACCCAGTTTAATCAAACCTTGGGGAGTCCAGCTAAGATGAGGAATACATGTGAATGCGTTTTAATAGCATACCCCCTATAATACTTGTTCTTAAATTAGATTTTAAATTAAGATTTTTTAGGTGCTAAATCATTACGTATATATCTATCATTTGGCATAAATTTCAAGACCAAATGTTTTTAAAATTTTATTAAAAAAATGATAGAAGTTTGAGCTAAAATGTGTTGTTTTTTGCTTCAAAAATCAATTAAAAAATATTTACAAGTGATTTAAAAATATAAATATATACCAAGAACATTAAATTGTGTTTAACAACTTCATATATTTTTTACAATTGTTAGGTGACTTTTTAGTATATACATAGGGGGGTCAAAAGTACACATTCACTGGGAATTTAGTGCACTCACTGATTCCTAAGTTTAACCCCTAAGCGTCCCGGCGTCCATATTTTGGACGTTTTTGGGGGTACAGTCACCTTTGAAGAGCTGTAACTTTTGCAAAACGTGTTCGATTTTGCTGAAATTTTGAAAAAACTCCCCGCATGATGTATGGAATGTGTGGTAAAATTTTCAGATCAATCCGAGATGAATTGAATTTTTGGTGATCATTTGAAAGTAGGTATGTTTTTTTTGGACAGTTCTGTGAATTTTGATGGCAACAACTTCGGGGGCTTGTATCTCCTTCATCCCAAGTCCGTTTTCAATAAAACTTGTTGGGTTGAATTCCCCTTGAAGTCTAGTTATCATGGTAAAATTTTCAGGTCAATCCATGCTGTTATGAATGTTTGGGAGTCATTTTAGTGCACCGGTCTAGTTTGGACACTTTTTGCTTTTTGGTTCAAATGGGTCACTTTTCGGGCTACTTTTTGACACTGCAAGGCCATTTTAGGGCACATTAAATTTTTTCATGAGGCTTTTTTGGTACTAATGTGTTTATATGATGATTTTAAACAACTTTATAGTTCAACGTTTTTTCATTTGAGTAATTTTGAAAACGAATTTCACCTCTAACTGTGTTGCTAGGAAAATTTCAGCATCCTTTTTTAGCACTAAAACACTATGATCTTGCAATCTATATGGCCAAATGACCCGAAAATTGATCCACATGATCTACAACATGTATGTTACAAGATTGTACGGTTGAGATTTCTATACCTCACTTACATTTAGACCTATAACACATCAAAAGCGATGATGATTTTAAGCCCAAAAAAGCCAGGGACCTTTAGGGGTTAACTTTAAGTGCACTCCCTGGGAATCAGACACCACATGTAACTTTAAGCACATTTTCATGTTCTACTAGAGTTTTAAAAACACGTTTTACTTCATCTGTTTAAGTCCGGCAAGTACTTGTTGTCGCCCTAGCATGAAGTAGTGATTCTTTTTTGTTTCGGAGTGACTTGCAATGTGAGTGGAATGCAAGCAGGTAAGAAAAAATCGAATATAATCGTTCATTTCAACATATAGATCATGAGAGAATCTCTATTTTAAATTCTTTAGTGCCCAAGGAACCCAAACGTGTTTGCTGCCAATATAAATATCTAAATAACTCGAATTCCATATGGAACCAGTTGTTGCTCATATCGGAATGGTTTAGGGGAATCAAACTGTGCTCCCATTGCAAAAAAAAAACGCAACAATCTGAGCTTCATAAGTCCTCCAAATACTGAAACATACGGTAATGAATACAAAATAAATGTATACAGTAAGAGAAAAAAACGTATGAATACAAGTTTGCCTAAATCATGGTAGTGACTTTTGGACGATGTACAGATTTCATCCATAATTTCTCATCCGCCATGCACTTTTAGCAGTGTGGAATTTTGACTGTAGACCCCTAAATGCCTAGAGCCCTCTCCAAATTCAGCAGTTTTGCAAAGATGCATTATAAAATGCAACCTAGAGGGATATTTTGAACTTGATATGTGAATAAAAGTTGTACGTTATGAATTTTAGATTCTATCCATACGGTTAAATCTATGAGTGCTATTACCAATAATTTTGTATAAAATTTGAAAGGTGAAATTCAAAATTATTTTGTAATTCAATTACAAATAAGATATTGACAATCTTAAGGATGAAATTCTTTGTGATTGGTTGAAATGTAATACTCTAAGTCTAGTGATTTTTGAAGATTTTTTGGTTGCTTAATTTTATGAGTTGACTTTTTTTAGAACACTTTTACACTGAAATCTTCAAAATTTTGGGTGAATCACTACAACATGAAATGAGGCATAATTTTTTTACAAATCATCCCCTTTCTAATCGGATCACATATGCATGAAGCTAACTTCCCATAGAATCTACAGTGAAAATTCCACACTGCAAAAAGTGCATGACGGATGAGAAATTATGGATGAAATCTGTACATCGTCCAAAAAATGGACGCTCAGGCAGTTAGGGATTAAAATAACAAATATTGCATTGAAATATGTTGTTTGCTCTGGTTGTTTCAAACGAGTTGTTCAGCTCGTCGGTCAACAGAAATTTGTTGAACCATATCATTAAAACAATAAAAAAAAATCAGATTCTCCAAAAAAAATCAAATTTGTATGCAATTCTTTTTGCTACCTGAACAAAATTTATGGCTTGCTTGGTCAATTTTTTTGGACTGTTGAAGGGAAAATTTCAAGCTGCCAAACACTTTCGCGGGGTCCATCGTGGTTTACCCACGCTTCCTTGATGACATTCGGAATAGAACCCAACAACTCCTAACTCCAGACCAAATGAAGCATTAAACCACCACACCACGTGGATTTCTTCATGCAAGTTAATGAATTTTATTTTTACTTATAAACGAACATAACCATTGAGGATTTTTTTACCACGTGAATTTATTTTATTTTTTCAAAGGTTTTTTGCAATAGATCATGGAGGATTTCTTATATATATCTACCAAAAAATTCAATTTTTTTTATTTTTTATTTTTATTTTTTATTTTTTAAATTTTATGAAATCATAATGGCTGAGAGTTGTTTTGTTTTTCTCATAGTAGACTTTGGATATTTTTAGCAACATTAAAAACTTTTTTCATAATTTTTTTGTAGTAGATCGTGCAGGCTTTTTTGTATATCTACAAAAAAATTCAAAAAGAATTGAATTTTCTTTTTTTTGAAAAAATCGTGATAGCTAGGAGCTCTTTCTTTTTGTCATGACGGACTTTGGATATTTTTAGCGACGTAAAAAACTTCTTTTATTGTAATTTTTTTTGATAGTGAATCATGTAGTCGATTTTGTACATCTAGAATTTTATTTTTATTTTTATAATTATTGTTTTTTGGTGAAATGTCCTATTTACTTTGAAAACAAATTTATTAAAAACAAAACAAAAACATAGTGTAAATTGCCTATTAGAACATTCTTATAATTGGGATTGACATTTTTCAAAATAAAACTTCAATATAAAACTTCAAAATAAGTATTACAATATTATTATGTTATTATTATTTTATATATTATAATATTATTATTTTATTAGATTTATGTTGAATTGGAAACAATTTGTCTTGTACTGCTAAAACTAATCGAAACTGGGAGACATTTGTTGAACCCTTTACAAGAAGTTGTTAAATATGTCAAGTCATGACCGCCAGTGCCCATAACAATAAGAAATTGTTGATTTTTTGTTGGTTTGGTCGGCATTTTCTAGTAGTGTTTTGGTTGCCTTGCCTGAGCTATGGTAATTGAGTTGTAGAAAGAAATGATACATATCAAGCTTTGGTGTGTAACGAGAGAGGTTGTAAGGAAAGTCCATGTTAATTGTATGAAACTGTAGCAAAATTTATATTTTCAAGTATTTTCCGCATGTATGTGAACCTTGGTCTTCGAGAAATTTATGTAATGCTTTGCTACAATGTTGTAGAACATTCTTGTGATGTTCGATCTTGCAATATGGGACTCTAGTACACGGTGTGCCTTGTATAAAGATTCAAAGTCTAGTGTACAGTGGGGTCCAACATGGAATGGCGTTTTTGGTTTCGCAGTGAGAAAAATTTCAGTACTGCCAACTTTGAAAGCCTCCCGAGAGCTCAAATATTGGTATTTTACCACGAAAATTTTACCAGAGACTTATCTTTAAGTTAATTATATGTATGCCAAATTTCAAGGCCAAAAGATTCAACCAAAAAAAGTTATTCAGAATCTACCAACATTGGTAGCTGTGGAAATGTTTTCACTGCTGCCAACTTTGACAGCCTCCCAAAGATTGAATTAATTTTTTTTTTTGCCATAAAATTCTAGGAAAAAAAACTTCTTTATGTTAATAACATATGATAAAAATTTCAAGGCCAAAAGATTAATACAAAAAACGATATTAACAATCTACCAACATGTGTAGTTGTGGGAAACAATGGGGGAAACTACACACATTGGTAGATTGTAAATATTTTTCTTTGTATAGATTTTTTGACCTTGAAATTTGGCATGAATGATTTTGTCATAAAGAGCATGTTGTACCAAAAATTTCATGGTAAATAGACAATTTCTCAACCGTAGGGAGGGTGTCAAAGTTGGTAGCAAAGTTTCCCCCATTGTTTCCCACAACTACACATGTTGGTAGATTGTCAATATCTTTTTTGTATTAATCTTCTGGCCTTGAAATTTTTATCATATGTTATTAATATAAAGAAGTTTTTTTTCCAAGAATTTCATGGCAAAAAAAAATTAATTCAATCTTTGGGAGGTTGTCAAAGTTGGCAGCAGTGAATAACTACCAATGTTGGTAGATTTTGAATAACGTTTTTTTGGTGAATCTTTTGGCCTTGAAATTTGGCATACATATAATTAACTTAAAGATAAGTCTCTGGTAAAAATTTCGTGGTAAAATACCAATATTTGAGCTCTCGGGAGGCTTTCAAAGTTGGCAGTACTGAAATTTTTCTCACTGCGAAACCAAAAACGCCATTCCATGTTGGACCCCACTGTACAAAACCATAGACAATCAACTTTGAAATCACAGTAAAAATTATAAAAACACCACTTGAGTCTGTGGAATATCTTGTTAACCTTTAAAAGGTCCTTGTGATCCCTCTCTACAACCCATATTTAGCCTCATAATTGTTTAATTGTGGTTCAGTATATGAATTGTGATAATTATATTGTTATATACATATTATCATGATTGTTAATTGTACTTTGTATTGAAAAGTGTTTAGACGTTAATTTGATCAAATACCATCAAATACAGAATATACTATGCGGTCGTAAAGGGCTTTTGGGCCATTTAAGGGCTAAAAAGCTTGCTTTGTCTACTTTGATGTCCAAGATTCAATGCAGTGAAAAAAAAAACCAATTGTGAATGCTTGATGATATAGCACCAAGGGTACAATTTGAGATTTCTAGAAAATTTGCCCTCAAATTCACATTATAATCTCACTGGGTACTGTCCTGGAGGACGTGATGTTTATAGAAAATGAAGATACCGAAGTTAGCATCTGCATTACATGGACGGATTCATAATTTAGTACATCAACATTCCAGAAATAGACATGAACGGAACATGGCTTTTTTTTCATTTTTCATGAAGTGCCAAAGTGGTGATATAAAATGTTATAGTGGTGCTCCATATTTCAACATTCATAAACCTATTGGATAGAAGATACCACATATCCATAATTTTGTATTATTTTCATTTACAAGCTAGCAATTTCATCCATGATATTTTTTAATTTGAAGTTTTCTAGCGAAACAACTACATGATTTTTGGCCATTTTTAGCCAAACTATTTTTTTGGGAGCAATTTAGCAATGTTTTGCCCAAAAAAAATGCCCTTAAACAGAATGTCACTACTGAAAATCAAATTTTTCTGAAAAACGTCCTAGGTACTAAAGGGTTAACCTTTAAGCGTCCACACTACAATTACCCAGTCAAACCTCATCAATTCCTCACATTTTTAAATATATTATATTTTCTGGTATTTTTCTCATATAAGGTATTGTTGAACTGATTTACCCTGGTTTCTTCATTATTATTTAAATTAAAAAATTATAAGATTTTTCAAAAAATTTCTTGTAAAAATCATAGTAATTACAAAAAAGCTTAGAATAGTATGAATTTTTTTTAGGGGAAATGTTAATAATAGTGATAAACAACAAGGTGTAGGTGGAATGCTTCTTGAGCTTACATAAAAAGAAATTCAATACTAAAACATTTTCTACAGTGTATATTGGAATTTTAGCGTTTTGACCTTTAAAGTGCTGTAAAAATCGCAATTTTAACAATTTTGAAGAACGGTAAATTGAACTAGAAAGTAGAATATAACCCCTACACTTTATTTGTTGGGACCATTTCCATTTGAAATTAGGAACTAGGTGAAAACCAGCGTTTGACTGAAAAACGACCAATTATGGGCCCACGGGGCTCCTTGCACGATTAAGGGTTAATATGAAGCTAGTGGACTTTGACAACAAGCAACTTGTGAATCAATTTTGAATATCATGCAAGGATCTCAATGCTATAGGTGACTCGGACATGTAGTCATCCCTAGTTTAGTTTATTATTGTTGTTTAACCCTAATTGCCTAACCAACCGTATTTGGTGGATCCAAATATTTTAAATTAATTAAAAACGTGTAATACCTTTGTAATTACACAACTTTAGTACTTTACAAAGTAATTGTTTAGAAAGATGTGGAAATATTTTGACAAATCATTAATATTTTTTTTTCATGAAAAATTTAGATCTAAGTTTGAAATTTTAACATGTAAATTATATAAATGCAATAAGATGGTCATTGTTTTAACCCCTAAAGGACCAAACGTCCATTTTTTGAATGATGTACATAATCAAACACAGTTTTCTCATTCATCATGCACTTTTTGCAGTGTCGATTTTTTATTGTATATTTTATGGGAAGTTAGCTTCATGCATGTGTGATCCAATTAGAAAGGGGATGATTTGTGAAATTTCTATGCTTCATTTCATGTTGTAGTGATTCACCCAAAATTTAGATGATTTCAATGTAAAAGTGCTCTTAATCCCTAAAGGACCAGGTGGACGCATTATGTCCAAGAATAATTTCGTTACTTTAGTAACTCATTTGGATTTCATAATTTTGACTCAATATTAACTAGAGAATTGTAAATGTTCGTTATGAGAACACAAAAATCCTTTAAAATTTGCAATTATGTTGATTGATCCACTGGAAAAAAAACTAAAATGTCAACGCAGGTTAACTTGGGACATGGTAGTTAGGGAGGTTGATGACCTGGAGAGGACGTTTTCACACTAGGGTGTCACATTTGTCAAAAAAAAAGTGTACAATATGTAAAACATTTGCTATTACTGCAGCATTAACACTATATAATAATTGCAAAAAATGTATAAATACATTTTAAATGGAAAATTTTCAGAATCTTTGAAATAATTTTATACAACTTTTATATAATTTTGAAATCTTTACACATTTTATACAATGTAACAATTAATAATGATCACAAACTCTGGCTCAACGAGTCATCAACAAGTCACTTCACCCAACATAAATCTTTAGAATCAATCATTGTTGTTGTATTTAGTTTTAGTATGCCATTTTTTGTGAGCACCCAGATACAATACATCTTTGTATGCTCCTGAAATATCAAATGCTAATCGTGGTTCTAGAATTTATGAGAATGTTTGCAATGAATGACTTGTTGATTTTGCTCAAAAATTTCAAAATACAACTCGCGACCGAACTTTATAATCATGAAATATATACGGTAGATTGTTATAAATTTTGATATAGAGTCTCGCAACTAAGTTCTCTTTGAGCTTCAACGATGAATTTTTTTACATGAACATCAATTATGAGATACAACATCATTCTTGAAAGCATCACGAGAAAGTAATAAAATTTTAGGGATGAACATGGTTGTTTAAAGGTTAAAAAAGTTAACTCATAAAATTAAGCAACCAAAAAATCTCCAAAATCCACTACACTTTAGTATATTACATTTCAACCTATCACAACAAATTTCATCTGCAAATTGTCAATATCTTATTCATTGTTAAATTGCAAAAGAATTAAGTTTCAAATTTTATAGCCATCAATCATAGATCTAATTGTATCGATAGAATCAAAAATTCATAATGTACAACTTTTGTTCATACATCAAGTTCAAAATATCCCTTGTAATTACATTTTAAAATGCATTTTTGCAAAACAACCGAATTTGGAGAGGGGTGAGGACGTTTAGGGGTTAAGGGTGAAACCTAAATGACAAAGGGGTTAAAGGCGAAACCTAGATGTGTTATAAAATGTTACTTCTATAACTTTGTTGAAGTTTGGTCCAAAAGAGAAAATGAGAAGCATAACGTCTAGTAATTATCCATGTGGTCAAACTTTCAAAAAAATAATTTAGAAGCATTTATTGTTGAATATTCACCAAAATTACAAATTTTATTTTTAAAATTTGAAATTTGGTATGATTGGTTAAAACTAGACATTCTATTCTAAATTGGTCAATGGAAATCTTTTCAAAGGAGAGAATGTCATCATTTTCCCGAAATAGTAAGTTCTATAACACTAGGACAATGTCGAGGTGTTTGTCTTTGAATAATTATCCTCGGTGGAGTTTAACTCATTTTGAGATGATTCACATTGGGTTGGAAAGTACACTTGATTTCCTATTTGAAATTATTTTTTATTTTTTATATATATATATTTTTTCATCTTGGGGTAGACTGTAAAAAAAAGGCATCGACCATAAAATGATCGTATGGTCATTTAGGAGTTACTCCACTATCCCATATTAAGCTTCTTCAACCCTCAAAATAGAAGTATTAACTAGTCGAATGGTGTGGACAATGCGCACAATGTTGTGGACCCTCAACCAATAGGAATAGTAGTTCAAGCAAACAAGAAGCTTGTTATGAGACAAATTCACAAGAGAATAAGAAGCTTAATATAGGACAAAGGAATAATGCACTTAACCCTTTAGTGCCCATGATGGTTTAGAGAAACCACTATTTTTTGGGTGATATTTTTAATTTTTAATTTTTTGAAATTATGGATACTATTAATAGTATTCAACCACATATAAAAATAGCTCAATGAAACAAGTGTCGGTTACATCTTGGTAAGATCAGACAGTTGGATTGTAAGATCATAGCATGTCTTTGAACCATAAAATGCATACTCAAAAATAAGATTTTTAGGGGTGTGAGATTTAAAGGTTAAGTAGAATTTAGGTTAAATTTCAAAATGAAAGTGAAGATGTTCAGTAATGACCTCTGTTAACACCTCTCCATTGCAATCTTTCATGTCAAGAATGGACTCACACCTAAGGTAGATGTACCACGACACCTAAAACCACCAACTTCTACACCCCTCTTTCATTTCAGGAAGGAAATGTAGGCTTTCATTACATGACTTATGCATCAATTGTTCAAAAGTTAAGTCACGTACCGACAACTTACATTTCCTCCCTAAAATGAAGAAAGGGTGTAGAAGTTGGTGGTTTTAGGTGTTGTGGTGGTTTAAGGTACGCCTACCTTAATTATTGTGAATTTTATAAGTGATAGTGACTTATCCATATACTGTTAAGGACAAAAAATTATACGTTAAAATCTGAAAGGAGTTGGTACATTGATCAAGATCAGAATACATACGTTAATGGAACATGAACAAGAGAACACAATCCAAAAAAAATATACAAGATGAAAAACTTTCAAACACAAGAAATATCACATACTATTCTACATGTGTTAGTATTTGTAAGTATTTGTTGTATTTTGAGGTATTTGCAGTATTTTAGTGTTTTGTACATAAATATTTAGATATCTAAGAAAGTCAGATTCCAATTTTTTTTTTTGCATCATCTACAAAATCAAAAGTTACACATCTAAACTTCACACACCGAACTGAGATGGTTCACATATTTTACAACATTTCATTTTCTGGTGATTTAGTGACCACTTACTCGTTATCTAGGCACTACAGGCTAGCAATGAGCTTGACTCAGAACGAGGACGAAGCTTGTGCAGCAATGAGCGAACATCAGTCATTCGCCATCAGAGAGCCCATCGCCGTCGCCGTCGCCCTCCCTTCCCACACACACACTCACACACACCGCCTTCACATCGTCGTCATTCACCACGACCACCGAGCTATGGCGTAACGTAGTCCCCAAACCCTAACCTCTTCTCCCCTTCCCCTCCCTGCCTGCTTGCCTTCCGCCCGTCCCTGCGTCGTTCGCTCCTGCCATCGCCTGCTGCACCAGATTTGCCCGCCCGAGGTGCTGCTGTCGATTGCTCGTCGCACCCTCGCTCGCCTTCGACCGAGCGGAGGTCGACCTAGGCGTGGCCATGGCGTCCACGGCCGGACAGCCGCAGTTCCGCTACACGCAGCCGCCGTCCAAGGTCCTGCATGTGCGCAACCTGCCGTGGGAGTGCAGCGAGGAGGAGCTCATCGAGCTCTGCAAGCCCTTCGGCAAGGTGGTCAACACCAAGGTCAATGTCGGCGCCAACCACAACCAGGCGTTCGTCGAATTTGTAAGTACTCCCTCCTCCTTGATTCCGATGCGCGTTCCGCATTCTTGACCGGTTAGGGTTTCTGGCGGTCTTGATTGATTCGTAACGTCCTTTGGGAATTGGCTTGGCGTCCGGGACTATGCGACGTGCCTGGGGCGTAGGGTTTCGTTTTTTTTGCAGTTGTGTTGTTGGAATTGGTGGCCGATAATGTGCAATTGGGGCGCTGGAATGCGAGCGCGTGGGTGGTGGATTTGGAAATTGGTGCTTGGGAACAGGTTTAGGTCTCGGTGCTTGATTGCTGTGCCGTGTTTCGTGATTGTCGTATGTAGTTGGTGTGGTGTGCATTGCATTGAGCATGCCGAAATTCGCATAGTCGATGGTGAAGTGAGCCGGGAAGTATTTAGTGACAATTCCAGTCGAGCAGTTGAGAGGGACAGAGATTTGTGTTATTCTTTACGATTAGTAGTCACTGGTAGCTGCGCCTGCGGGTTTTCTAGTCTTTGGATCCGAGGGCAAGCTTGATTCTGTTTGGCAGCTGGACGTGTAGCTCAGCTGGAGGAGCGCGTGTCGTTGTGGTGGTGCATCACGTGTGACCGGATGTGCGCAGAGCGTTACAGGAGCCTTTATCTGTTGTTGTGCCGGTTTGGTGGTTGTGAGGTTGGCGAGCCGTAGGGTTTGGAGTGGCGTTGTGGACGTTGGTGTGGTTGTCAGTGGGAGACGACTGATTGTGGAGTTGGTGTATATAGGCGGATTTGAATCAAGCGATTGCGATGGTGTCGTACTATGCGTCGTCGTCGGAGCCGGCTCAAGTGCGAGGGAAGACGGTGTACCTGCAATACTCTAACAGGCAAGAAATTGTGACCAGTAAAAACTCTGGGGATGTTGCAAGCAATGTCCTGCTGGTAACCATTGAGGGCGTAGAGGCTGGCGATGTGAGCATTGACGTGTTGCACCTGGTAAGTGCTTCTTCCCGGGTGAACTGGGTTGGTAGGGTGAGGTTTAGCGATTTGCTGTGGAATGGAGCGGAGTCGTTGAGTATGTGGTGCAAGTGGATGAGCATGTCCGGTTAGAGGTTGAGGGGAGAGTGAGAGGACGGGTAAGGAATGTGTGAGTTCCGGTTTGATGTAGATTGTTTCTTACATTTGAGGTTTCTTCATGGGGTTTTGGTGGACACAGTTTGACTTTAAAACTACATGGATCAGCAGGTCCATGTGACGGCCACATCGTCGATGGCAGCCTGGTGCATGGGAGAAAGCGCATGTGTGTTTGTTTATCCTTCCCTTGCCCTAACCCTGCCTCTCGACCTTACTCCTCTCGACCCTACTCCTCTCAACCCTCTGGCAACCTTGAGATTGATTCATCTCATGTATGTTCCCTTAGGATCTCTCCTCGGGGGCCATGGTTTATTTCCTGTAGCTCTCTGAACCCATTCGTTAGATTGTAGCTCCTGGAAGCTGACCAACCCAGGTCAGCTTGGATCACCCGTAAAAGTGAGGAGTCGTGCTCTGATCTGGAAGTTATAGGATTTTGATGCGGCATGTAGTGGAGATGCATGTGAGGTGAGTGCAGTCTCCAGTGTGAGCGACTGACTGGAGCGGTCGCTCGCAGTGCAGACCGTAGTGAGGAGGGTAATTGCGAGGGAGTCGTTTTGGAACACCTGATCCGGTGCGTATGGGTGGATGAGTCGGTTTTGTCGATGGGCAGGGGGCTGTGTGTTGAGTCTGTTGCGAGTGTGTGCACTAACGTTTGTGGGTGGGGTGGTTAGCGTTGACGAAGTCGAGGATGCATGATGGGGCTTGGTGGGTGTTAGTGGAGTGATTGGTGCGGTAGGATTGTGAGGAAGTGTTTGGACGAGGATGTGCAATTGGTAGTTGAAGAGTTTGGATTGGTGCAGGGTGAAAGAGTTTAGAAATTTGAATGGGACCACGTTGGTGTGCCCGCGTGAATGTTGTGAGCGAGAAGTTGTTTTTGTGTGAGGTTTGGGGTGTGATCTGATGTGAGATGTGACTTGCACAGGCATGGCAGTTGTAGTTACAGGGGTTGCTCCATTGTTGAGGAGAAGCACGAGCAAGTTGCACTGATGTATTTTATGAAATTATTGCAGGTGTTTTCTGCCTTTGGGTTTGTCCATAAGATTGCGACTTTTGAGAAAAGTGCGGGCTTCCAGGTGTGTATTATGGTGAGAGTCACTTGGCTTTCACTGAGGTTGGTAGTATGTAATCCCGTGGTATGGTGGTATGGGTAGAACTCTGAACCTCCTCTCTCGTGGGCTTTTTTGAGGCGATTTGGTTTCTGCAATTTTTGCGGTTGCTGAGACTTCTGTTTTCTGACCAGTTGCGATGGGGGTTATCTGTTTATGCAGGCACTGGTACAATTCAGCGATGCCAACACTGCTTCAGCAGCGAAGTCAGCCCTTGAAGGGCGGAGTATCCCCAGGTACGATATTGGATGATTGGAAAGGGGCGGAGTTTCTGGTGCGGGTTTGTGGCTGGGAAGGATTGTGGGTGTTGTGTTTCTCGGCGATGCTGTTCTTTTGTGCATGGTTTTGTTCGTACTGGCGTGGAAAGACATGTAGAGTAGGAAGAGGTCATTTATAGTGTTGAGCTCCCTTGTTACCTTGGGCTTCTGCTTCATGTTTGATATGGTAATGGAGCTGATTTCTGAGTAGCAGCTAACGGATGTGGTGATTTGTTGGGTGCATAGGTATTTGCTGCCTGATCACGTGGGCCCTTGCCACCTGCGAATCTCATTCTCTGCTCACAATGATCTGAACGTGAAGTTTCAAAGTCATCGAAGCAGGTAGTGGGGTATGGGTGATGTGGGTGGGTGGGTGGGCGTGTGTGGGGATTTTGGTAAGGCATGTGAGGTCTAGGGTTGTAAGTAAACATTGCCGTTAGCAGGTGGGTGGATGGACTTGATCCCTTATTTACTGATGTTTGGTGTATCAGGGATTACACCAATCCTTATCTGCCAGTGGCTCCTTCAGCAATCGATGGCACCACTCAGGTGAGCAGGGTAGTTGTGTTGTAATCGCGTGTATGGAGTGTGACTTGCGATTGTTGTTTTTGTGGGATTCAGATGTGATGCGGGATGTTAATAATGACTTGTGTTGTGTGTTTGAATGCAACAGTTCAGCGTTGGACCGGATGGGAAGAGGAGGGAGCCCGAGAGCAATGTACTACTGGTTTCTATTGAGAACATGCAGTATGCGGTGACAATCGATGTGATCCACACTGTATGTGCCTCAGAGTTTGCTTGTGACTTAACTTTCTTGGTTTAATCTCGAGGAGCTTATTTGGTGCTAACTGGAAATCAGTTTGAGTTTGAATGAATCCGCTTGTTGGCAAGGGAATCAAGTAGTTTGGTTTGCAGGCTTGTTTTTGGTTGGAGTGGTGTGTGTAGTGATATGTGGGGCTTGGTTGGCGCAGGTGTTTTCAGCTTTTGGATTTGTGCAGAAGATTGCAATTTTCGAGAAGAGTGCTGGTTTTCAAGCATTGGTTCAGTATCCAGGTGTGATAGTGATGTCCGTCGTGCATTTGTGATAAGGAAGTTACTAGTGATTGTGGCGGTGAGATGAGAGTGATTTGTTTAGGGGCCTCGTGAAAGTCGTTCCTTGGGTAGTTGAGAAGAACATTTGTAGAATGGAGACTGATGTTGTTTACTCGGATGTGGTTGGCTTCCTTGGGGAGTTTGTATCTTCTGGATTCATGGTTCTCTTTTTTCTTTTTCCTTTTTATGTACGGTATTGTTGGATGGAGTTGATGCGTTATAGTTGTGTGCCGCGGCAACGCTTTCTTAGTTGGTCTGGGAAGGAGGAAATGAAATAGCAGAGGTCGTGGACATGCGTGTTGGTAATGGGCTGCATGGGAGTGCAGGGGATTGCGGAATGTGGCATAGCAATATGTGGGTGATGTAACATGGATGTAAGTGGCATCTAATGAGGGACGGGTTTGTTACTTTTTGCAGATATTCCAACGGCGGTAGGGGCAAAGGAAGCACTGGAAGGGCACTGTATTTACGACGGCGGGTTCTGCAAGCTGCATTTATCATACTCTCGGCACACTGATTTAAATGTAAAGGTACTCCCCCCTTGTATAGGTTTATAGGCTAGGCGATGCATGATGGCTTTACTATGTGGGTAGCATTGCATACGTTGTGAGGGTGTTCCACATGGTGAAGTCATCATGCAAGAGGTCAGGAGTTGGTGAACGAGATGTGTAATCATGGCGGTGTTTCGGAGATCCGTGTGGTATCACAGAGCCGGAATCTGGAAGACCAAGCGTTCTCCAATTGTTGACTTCTTTGAGTAGTAGATATGGGCTAGCGGTACTGGTTAGGGTTATGGCTGGCTTTGAAATTGGTGGCTGTCATGGAGTTGAGCGTTGGAATGAATGGATTCAGCGTATGTGGAGTTCATGGATGATCCGGAAATCCCACTGGGCCGATGAATAAGGGTTGGAAGGTAACTACGAGATGTTGTATATCTGTGGTTATCCACTGAGTCCGAGTCTTGGAAATGCGGAAGATGTAGTATCACTTTCTAGTAATACTCGTGTAGTGGGTTTCGTAGTGGTTTCTAGTGCAGCAGGTGGATTGGAAGGTGATGATCAGCGGTGATCTTTTCTGCCATCAAGAACTTTGCGGTTATTTGATTTCATGGATGGGCCGGGCTTTAGTGGGGCGTTCGTTGTTAGTCGTGCGATTGACGGTGGTGGGGGTTTTGTGGGAGTAGGCAAATGGTTTGGTGTTTTTCTTTCACGTCTGTTTGATAGGGTGAGGGGTTGGGGGAAGTTCATTTGTCATCTCTATTCACCTTACATGGACTTGTATTGTTGTGAAGCACCTGGTTTGATGTTCTGTCGGGGTTACGTGCTTTGTGCACTTAATATAGATAGGAAGTGGGTTTAGCGTTTGTGGTGTTTGTGTATCCTTAAGGAATGTGGAGGTGGGATTGAAATAAATAAATAAATAAATAAATAAATAAATAAATAAATAAATAAATAAATAAATAAATAAATAAATAAATAAATAAATAAATAAATAAATAAATAAATAAATAAATAAATAAATAAATAAATAAATAAATAAATAAATAAATAAATAAATAAATAAATATACAAATAAATAAAAAATAATAAAAATAATAAAAAATAAAAAATAAAAAATCTAGCATATGCCGTTGGAGAAGTGCCGTTGTTAGATGTGGCTGTAGATTTTGGTGTTGAGGTTGGGAATTGGGGTTGGTGATACAGGTGAACAATGACAGAAGCAGGGACTACACGAATCCTGGGCTTCCCACAAGTCAGCCTCCTGTTTTGGGTCAAGCTCCAGGAGTGGGTCCCGATGGGCAACATGCCCCCCCTGCAGGCGGTGGGCCTGGGTACCCGACAGCCCAGTATGGGGCTGGGCCACCTCTAGACTCTGGTGCGCAGCAGCAAGCTTGGGATGTGGAAGGAAGTGGCAAAGCACAACAGGTTTCGGGTCCAATGGGAGGACAGGCGATGGGCGGGCAGCAGGCGATGTACATGAATCATCATCAACAACAGCACGGGGGATCCGGGGGGCACCCGGGGCAACATGGTCCTCCCGGTGCGCCGGGATCGTATCAGGGTCCTCCGGGTCCAGTGACTTCGATGGGTCCAATGTCAGGGCCACCGATGGGAGGACCGATGGGACCGCCTGGACACATGGGGGGACCCGGAATGCATTCGCAAGGGCAACAGAACCACCACATGGGGCCTCCAGGGCACCCAATGGGAGGACAGTATCAACAGATGCCTGGGCCACCTGGTCACCAGGGTATGGGTCCTTCAAATGGAGGGCCGGGTGGGTATTACATGTGATTTTTGTGGCTGTCTTTCTTTTTTTAGATATTAGTGATTAGGGTTTTTGGAGAGTAGGTTAGGTGGAAAATTTGTTCGAAGCAGATGGCTGTGGGATTGCATAAGTCTGGATTTGGGCGTGTGGTCCTGAGGGTTTAGTTTCTGTGGCGTTTATGCCAATCAGTACCGGAGTGGTCCTCGTGTTTATCCTCGGCTATTTAATAGCTTTAAAAGTTTGATTGGTGTCCAGAATAACTCCCTGTGCCATTTTCCCACAATGAGGTTTCTTGGTGTTAGATTTGGAGTTAGAAGTGGAGGGTTAGGATGAAAGGATTGGGTGGAAGTTGTAAGATGTTTGTGTTTGAATGAAACTGTAAGATGAGTGGATGATTATACTGATCATTTGTGATGATGTACTTTGAGAGGTATGTAGGTAGCTGTGTCGGGATGATGGAGAGGTAGTCATTTTGAAGAGTTTGATGTTCTGAAGGACCTGGGTTTGGAAATGCTTTGTTGGAGCATTTGCATGGTAGTATGCTTTGCGTTGTTGTATGTGCTAATGGCAGTCGGTTTTATTCTGTTTTTGTTCGGAGTTTCTGGAGTAATCTCTTGCAATTATTTCTGAAACGGAAGCATCTCACGACGAGGGTATGAGCCTATGATATGTATTGAAAGAAACCTTGTAGCCTGTGTCTGATTGAGATCCTTATATTATACAGGAGTATATTTAGTAATGAGCTGGGTTTTGAACGAATCCCTTGTTGGCTCGATGTGGTTTGGAATTTCGCTTTCAGACAGTACTATATTCTGTAGTATGTTCAGAATTTCTTGTTATCCTCAAATTTTGAAACACCTTGTTCTTGCTCGTTTTAGCATAAGATTGTTTAGCCCTTTTGAGCTGTACCGTAGAATAAGAATCGTTGCACAAGAATCTCTGTAGCGGATTTTAGAATATTGGACATGCCACATCATTATTTACCTAAAGAATGATGATGGAGGGTTGGAAGCCCACAGTAATCTTGCCTCAAGAATCACATGTTTTGAATATTTTATCTTTCATGCAGTGAGAGCAAATGGGTGAACCTTGGCTAGTGCTAAAGAACTTTATGAGTGATACCTGGTTATTAATTTAGGTGGGCTCACGTCCTTTGAGTACAAACAACTTGTAATTGTTCCTTTGGGCAGTTGAGTAACCGAAAAGTCAGTCCAAAGAGAAGAGTTTTAGTAAACTTGTGTTGAATTCCTCTTGAACTCATATTGAAATATAAATAGACCAAAAACTAGTCTATGATGAGTTGAGAGGCAATCTAAAGCAAGCTACTGTCATTATTCTTCACACCTCGTAATGACTCCCACACCTTCCACCCAAGCCCATGGCCCACAAGGTGACAATCTATGACACGACACTATTCAACCCAAGTATAGTTCAAGAAAGAGGTTAGAAGTAGAGGAAAAAGGGAGGTTAAATGGGCTTCTTTTCGGTTAATTCAAGTGTTGGCGCCACTTGATGCTGCGCAAGTTGAAACAACAAGCTTGAGATGCGAAACTCAAACTAAGGGTGAGATAACATGCCCTATATAATCCATTGCTCGTATGACACCTTAGATCCTGCACAATTTTCTGGAAGAATTGATGTTTGATACAAATTGAACTGGTGAAAATGGTCAAACAACTTCAAGTGGGAAACAGGAGAATAGCACACTTATGAATTCCAATAAGGAAGTATCTATGAAATCAATTCTCAAAGAGAGCTAGGGTCTCTTTATTGCTCACCCAACAACTCGAATTTCCTCACTTTTTAGTTGCAAAAGCCTCCTAGGGGCCTTATGGTCATTTAGGGGTTAGGAGTAACTCGTAAAGGTCTTCACTCCTCACCCTTCACCAGATTTCGAGAATTACAAAGAGGCACCATAAAATGAAACAAAAGGGATATTTTGAACTTGATGTATGAATAAAAGTTGTACATTATGAATTTTAGATTCTATCCATATGGTTAGATGTGCGATTGCTATAACTGATGTTTTTGTATAAAATTTGAAACTTGAAATTCAAAATTATTTTTGTAATTCAATTATGAATATGATATTGACAATCTGTGAATGAAATTTGTTGTGATGGGTTGAAATGTAATACTCTAAGTATAGTGATTTTTGGAGATTTCTTGGTTGCTTAATTTTAGGAGTTTAATTTTTTCAAGAGCACATTTAGACTAAAATCTTCAATGTTTTTGGTGAACCACTGCAACATGAAATGAGGCATATTTTTTTTCACAAATCATCCACTTTCTAATCGGATCACACATGCATGAAGCTATCTTGCCATAAAATTTTGTAATACTTTTTTCCCTTACAAAAAGTGCATGACAGATGAGAAAACGTGGATGAAATTTGTACATTGTTCAAAAAATGGACAGTTAGTCCTTTAGAGGTCAAGAGATTTGATGAATTTTAGTTTGGTTAATATTTTGATTTTTTTCAAAAGCATCATCTATTATGGGATGGAGGGAGTACTTGTCTTCAAAGCTTTTTGGGGGTAGATGTAGCGTCGGTGGGGGACCCTTTGTTGTATGTCAATTTGGTGGCATGTATGGAGTGGGAGCCTTGTAGGCAAAGTTGGCCTTCTGCACACTTTTGATCTCCGTTGCCCAGACTGTCGGAACATTCATTGCGTACCCCGACTCTGAATCCCCCTGGACGTTAATGCAAGCACTCTTCACCCATGAGCCCCATTTTTTGAAATTTCCGTTTTGGGCACTTTAGGGTCTCTTTTTGGCAAATTTTTTTACAAATTTGGGACCTACAGTTTAATTTTGTTTTACGGGGATCCCCTTGGGAATTTTAAACCTTTCGAAGAGGGGGTTATTTTTTAAGGCGGGCCCCTACATGCACAAAATAGGGGGGGGTGTGGCGCCACCGAGACCTACTCTAAGCTAAAAAGGCAAAAAGAGAAAAAAAAAGAATTGAACATTGAGATCTCCTCGACTGTGCATCCACCGGTCATATTCTTGGTACCATCGGAAAACTCTCAACAAGGAGAGGTGCATCAAAGCCGTTTCATCGCTTTTAGAGGTACATTGTGAGAGTTATGGGTTTTTTTAGTGATTGTTGATATCATAAATTGAATTAAATTATGAAAAATGAAATTTGGGAGTTTTTGATGTCAATCTTGGCATCGTCAGAAAGCTCTCGATGAGTAAGGGTGCACCAAAATCATTTCATAACTTTTGAACCTACGGTGTAAAAGTTATGGATTCTTAATCAAATTTCCTCACCATAAATTGAATTAAATTATGGATAAATGAATTTAAAAATAAAATAAAAAGTAAAAGCATGGGTTAATCATGGGGAACATTGGGTCAACATCACATGGCCGCAGTGGTTGTTGTCTATAAGTCAATTAGAAGAAAATTACAGTGATCTTTAATTAAAAAAAGACAACAACAAAAAAACTATGTATTTAAGGTGATTTAAAAAAATTTGAATTTATAAATGAAATAAAAATTCTGTAAATTGATCTTGAATAGGCTTTAAAAATATTAAAATTTAATTTTCTAGAATAATATTGCATTGTATATGTTTCAATTTGATGGCAAATGTTATAGTATATTAAACCTTTATTATTATTTTTTATCATTTTAACTTTGATTTAATTTTTAAGGTTTTAGGGTATTCTAAAAAAAAGAATAAAATATTAAATTATTTAGCTTTATTGGAAACAATCTTTCAATAATGATAAATTGATTGTAAATTCTACATAATAAATGAGATAATCTAAATTGAAGTGAAAATAAATGAAATTATGTAGTAAAATGAAAAATATACAAAATGATTACAATAAGATTTTTCATTTTATTTCTACAAAGAAACATGTGTTGAATTTGGAGCTACGAATAAAAATGACAACCAATACTTTGTAAAAATCATCAATATGACAATTTGAATCTTCATATCATCATAGTTTTCCATATGTGATAAAATCTATATAGCGGTATTGAATGAAATACACATAAATAGAATATGAGATAAGAACTTGCAAGCCCATGTGAATTCTCCACTGTCGAAATGCTGTAGAAACACGTCGCAAATGTTGCTTTTGGATCCACTTCGAAGGCATCAAGGGCATTTTTGACATTCTGCTTGCCACACTGGGATCACCTTGTCGCCTGGTTTTAAATCTGTGATGGCGCTTCCCACGCTCTCATTATTCAACTCATGCACATTCTTCACTGAAACTTATTGTCCATATCTCATTCATAAAAACTTCAAATCACAAAATTCTTTTTGGAGGTGGAAGACGACTTAGCCTTCTAACTTTTCATAGTTGATCGTTTTGAAAATATGGTGTAGTGAAGATTCTCTTTTTCACCATAGAAAATAAAATGTTTAAAAAAATAATAATTTCCTGAAAATTTGGGCATCTCTTTTTATAATTAATTTTTGCTGACCCTGACAGCCGAGTACGTACAGTATAACATTTCATTTCATATAGGCACTTTGGCACTTCATGAAAAATGAAAAAAATGCCCTGGTTGAACGAGGCGGATGAACAGAACTCACCACGAACTCTGTCCAACTCCCCTCTCTCTCGTCCGTCCGTCTCCCCTGTTTTTGCCCGTCACCTTTCCTGCTTCGCAATGTCTGCAGACTTGTCACTTGCGTTGCACTTGTCTGCACACCGCAAGCCGGAACGCGCTCTACTCCTTTCGGCCCACTTTCGTCCATGCTCGTAACACGGAACCCTGAAGACAGGGCTCTGTTTCACGAATCCGCGGCAGATAAGATTTAGCACGGCACTATGATAGATCTGTTAGCGCCTTTCGGTTTTATAGATGTCACCACGAAATGGCGCTTTACGTTGTTCCATTTTGCGCTACTCGATCGAGGAATCGGAGGGGAAGACGTGTGGAGAATTTGCACTATTTCTGGTGACGTGTAGGCACTTGGCCATTTCCCTGCTTCAGCGCCATGGCTGATTTCTCCCAGTGCGTGGAGCGAGTGAATTGAATCTGGGAAGAACCATTTGAGCTGATTGAATTACGATTTTGTATGTGTCACGAGGACGTGCGGCGGACTCCAAACCGGGAAATGGAGAAGGCTAGACTACCACAATGAATGTTCCATGGATTTGTACTGTACATACACAATGCCAAGCTTTTGAAAGACACATGAGCTCAATTGTTTCAAATAACCTTAGTTGCCTTTCCCTGAAATGACTGCTTTTACAAATATGTTCCTATTGCTTGGTCTTCCACACATGACAAGCAACAAACGGAGATGGAGACTCTGCCCTACCAAATTTGATAGAAAGCGCTATATTGAATACACAATGTATCAAGTACAATATGTAATCATCTATGACACACATATGAAGATACCTCTAAAACGTGGCCTACAAGCCAGGGCTCTGAACCTCTCATATGGCTGTGGACGTCGTTCTTGACGAGAGTCAGCTATCAAAGAGTACACTAATTAGAAGACATAAGTTTTCCAGTAAGATAGCAAGCAGAAGGCTATCGATTTCGCTAACACGGGACTCGGCATGCACTGGACCAGTTCACAATGAACTTCTGGATATTTTGCTGCAGACACTCCTCGCTCTTCACGTGTTGGATATATCTTCATTGTTGAGTCGCTCCATCAAAGATAGTTCTTCACTGTTCCATACCACGACGGAATTTTTGAGTCGAGAGACTCACCGTCTGTCAGGCAGGCCACATGTTTTTCTAACCCGGTCATGAATCACAAAACTTGGTGCGCTTGCACTCGAATTGAGTGTGAGATCTGAGGCGCACCATGTGGATCTTGCTCTGTGGATGTCAACCATGATGCCCCGGAATGCACGTGGACACCCACTACCCCAGCGGAGGCGTGAATCAACTTCGTGTAGTAATTATAACAGGGCGTCCAACAGGCCGTGAGATGGGCCTGGGCCGAGGAGGGTTGTAAATGGAGATTGGAGTAGCGTCCTCGGAATTGTAAGCACGAGAATCCATGGTGTCTCTGAGACTCGAAACCAGCACGAGCGCGCTCTACGTGACAAAAATCCTGCCTAATCCTCGATCACTACTTTCACCACTGAAAACCACAGAACAGAATGAAGATGGAATTGTGTTGATAACAGGTACTTGTAGCTCAGGAATGCTTGAGTAGCACTCTTCTGAAGGAGATGGCATGAATGTATGCCTTCGCTAATAGGAGATGTCAAGAAAAAGAGATGAAAGCCACGTTAGCAAGCACCGGCCACGGCTGGCATCCGTCTGGATACACTATCTGTGCACACACATGACGTGGCCATTTCCCGGCATTGTGACACCCGCATTCAATGGGCCAGAAATACACACTACCAAGTAGACACGGCCACAGACACGGCCACAGACACCCACCGAAACACGGAATTGGAATAATATAATATTCACTACCCAAATGTCTGCCCAATGATCTCATGAGCTGCCTTTTATGGTCTCTTTTTTTCAATCGTAGTGCTGTTGAAAATGCATTCATTCATCAACAGTGAAGAATGATGCCTCTACAGTAGCTACCGCACACCTTCAATTCTTGGACGACGGAAACAGACTAAGTTTAGGGCAGTTGGAGAAAGTGCAGTGCGTTGGGTGAGAATACTGTAGTAAGTTACTAGTGGAGGCATGAAGGGGATTGGCCCATGATGGAGGCGATTGCACTGTTGGCGAGAAAGGTGCGGTGCTGGCGGGGAGGGGCGTGTGTTCAGCACACGCTCTTCTATCATGGCGCTATGGGACTGGCTCCTGCTGTGTTGGAGATCGAACAAAATCAGTCGGCATGACCGCACGACCGCATGACCAGGCATGGTGTGCTCTGGGTGCATTACGGAGTTGGCAAGAATAGTGCCCGACTGCCCGTCTACCCGATTGGGGCACACATGCCATGGAACAACCAGCCTGAAAGCCTGAAACGGGTGAAGTAAAATGTTTTATTACGGGTGTCAAACCGCTTTACGTAATCTGCTTGATGTTTTTCTCTCTTTCTGTGCAGGAAAGGGTCCCCTTTATTTGTGTCAAAAATAAAATAAAATAATCTACTATTTGATGATAAGATAATCAACTCACAAAAAGTATTCAATCAGAATGGAGATTACCAAAATGAGGTATGAGACCCCATTCTTAGAGCATCTCCAACCATGAACGCTAAAAGCGACTCGCTTAAATTACTCATCTATATTTGAAGAGCCCTTCAAGTTAAAGTTCCTCACCCTCAAAGGCTCGTTAAACATCAAAAGTGTACATTAAATAATCAATGGACCAATCACAAGTAGAATGTGGAATACAATCAACTAAACTTAGATTTGAGGTGCTATCTATTACACACGCTAGGATAGAAGGTCAAGAGGATTTTTCAAAGTGCCCTTAGCATTTTTCATCTGCTTTTGGAGTGCGTCAAATCCTTGGCAAGCCCCGTTGGAGATGCTCCTTCTATGCAAAGTCAGGCCAGTCCTAGAATCTTGCTCACCACCAATAAAATAATATTGATTGTTTAGATTCACATATACAAACGTATAAATTTTCAACAACTCTTCAACATGCACAAAGAACATTTGGTATTGTGTATAAAACACTTTCCACACGACAAGTGGAAAACTCATGTAACCAACAGGGTGATATGAAAAGAATTCTAAGGTACCCTACATATGCACAGTAGTCAATGTATAGGCCAATCTATTTCAATGAGGGCATTTTGGGTGTAAAGGGTGAGGGTGAAGCCCAAGGCGTTTCCACCAAGAAGCCCGAAATTGAACTGGATTGACCTGCGTAAAGCAATCTCAAAAAAAAACATGGAACTAGATTATTAAAAGCTTCCCCTAAAAAAACCCAAACCCAAATAACTACACCAAAATAACCTTATACTGTAGGTAGATAATTTTTGTGGCTACATTCATTCATTTTGAAAAATTCTCATCTATTTGAACAATGTCTCATTTGTTTGAACAATTTTTCATCAAGTTAGGATGAATGTTACCACAATTTTTTGAAAAAATAATTATGAGTGTGGTTGTTCAAAAATACTGTGGGCCACAATATATGGTGATTTTGGTGTAGTTATAAGTAAGACCATGTGAATTGTGTAACGTATTCTAAATTTCTTGAGAGTGCTTTACGTGCCCACAATGGACTCATGTGTGGGAATGGGGGGCTGTATGAGATGATGGCCGTTGTGAACGGGGCGGATGAACAGAACTCACCACGAACTCTGTCCATCTTCCCTCTCTCCCGCCGTGTCCCCTGTTTTTCATCAGCTTGCCCGTCACCTTTCCTGCTTCGCAATGTCTGCAGACTTGTCACTTGCGTCGTACTTGTCTGCACACCGCAAGCCGGATCGCGCTCTGTTCATTTCGGCCCACTTTCGATCATGCCCGCCTTTTTGTGGCACACGGAACTCTGTAGATAGGGCCCTGTTTCACCTCATTGAATGAATCCGCGGCAGATTAGATTTGGCAATGTTCTGTTTGCGCCTTTGGGTTTCGAGGATGTCACCACGAAATGGCGCTTTGCGTTTTCTTATGCTGCGCTATTCGATCGAGGACTCGGAGGCGAACACGTGTGGAGGATTCGTACTATTTCTGGTGACGTGTAGGCATTTGGCCATTTCTCTGCTTCACTGCCATGGCTGAACTCTTTCAGTGCGTGGAGCTCAAGTGTTCTCATTTCTAGTGCGCTGTCACCACACCGTTGGTTATCCCTAACAGCGAGAGAATTGAATCTGGCAAGAACCATTTGAGATCACTGAATCACGTATCTACAAGGATGAGTGCGTGCAGTGGACTCCAAACCTGGTATTGGAGAAGGCTAGTGTACCACAATGAATGTTCCATGGAGTTGTACTGTACTCTACATACACAATACCAATTTGTTCAAAGAAAAATGAGCTCAATTCTTTCAAGCAACCATGATGTGTTGATGATTCAGAAGTAGCCTTTCCCTGAAATGATTGCTTTACAAATATGTTTCTAGTCCGTGGAGAGTGCTTGCTTATATGACAAGCAATAGGAGTTGGAGACTCTGTTCTGGACAAATTGATAGACAAGCGTTTTTATTGAATAGACTAGCGTTTTATTCAATTCAAATGATCAATCTATGTAATCATCTATGACACTCATATGAAGAGACCTCTAAAACGTGTCCCGCAAGCCAGAGCACTGAACCTCTCACATGGCTGCGGACGTCGTTCTTGACTAGAATGGCCTACTTTTATCAGCAGAAATAAGAATCCTTCACATCGGCACGATTTCCACTTGAATCCCCTTAAAATTCCACTTGAATCCCCTTAAAATTCGATGTAGCGGCTTGGTTTGCATAGTTAAGATAGCACCCAGAAGGCTATTGGTTTCCGAAACACGGGACTCAGCACGCACTGGAATCCTCCTAATGAACTTCTGGATATTTTGGTTGGTCGCCCACCAGTTCTATACCACGACGGAATTAGAGTCAAGAGACTCACCGTCTCCCAGGCAAGCCATATGTTTTTTTAACCCGGCCATGAATCACAAAACTTGGTGCGCCTGCGCTCGAATTTGAGTATGAGATCTGGCGCGCACGAGATGGAGCATGTGGATCTTGCTATGTGGATGTCAACCATGATGCCCCGGAATGCACATGGACACCCACTGCCTCAGTGGAGCCGTGAATCAGCCTCGTGTAGTAACAACAGGGCGCCCTTGAACAGGCCATGAGATGGGCCTGGGCGGAGGCGGAGGGTTGTAAATGGAGATTGGAGTAGCGTCCTCGGAATCGTAAGCACCAGAATCCATGTCGTATCCGAGACTTGGAACCAGCACGAGCTCCCTCTACGGGACAGAAATCCTGCCTCACACTACTTTCACACTTAAAAACAAGAGAATCGATGACAAACTCAGTCGCTTGTGTAGAATTGAATCCTCACAACAGAATGTAGAGAAGACTAAGGATGCTTGAAGAATACTCGTAGCTCAAGAATGATTGAAGAGTGCTTGATGAATGATTGAAAAATACTTGTAGCTCAAGAATGCTCTAATGGAACAGATGATGGAGATGGTATGAATGAATGCCTACTCTTATAGGAGATGTCAAAGATGAGGTCCACGTTAGCAAGCACCGGCATGGCTGGGCTGGCATCCGTCATGTCTGCGCAGACATGACTTGGCTATTTCCCGGCATGGTGACACCCCGCATTCAATGCGCCAGAAATACACTTCCACAGACACGGACACAGACACGGAATTGGAATATAATAATATTCGATTTCCAACACGAAAATTCTTGAGCTGCCCCCTTATCTACAGTAAATGCATTCATTCCTCGACAGTGAAGAATGACGGATGCCTCTACTGTACAGTAATTCCTGTACACCTTCACTTCCTGGAGGAAAGAAGAGGGTAGTTGGAGAATGTGCAGCGCGCTGGGCAAGGCGTGTGCAACATGATCCCAGAACGGAGCTCGGCAATTGATAGATTCATTTGTGAGCTGTAAAGTTGATGCATTTTTTTAATCTACACCATAACGTGACATCAGGAGAAGTAATTGAACTTAGTAATAAATTAATCAATTTCCACGTGATTAAATCTTGCTGAGCTGGCTGGGTTAGATCCAATAAGAGTACGTATTGTACTAGTAAGTTATGTCAAGTTAAGTTAATGAGGGCAGTCGTCCAGTGATGGGGATATGGGGTTGGTAACGGAGAGATGATGCACAGAACCCTAAGAATTCCGTAGTAAGTTACTAGTGATAACGGAGTGCATGACTAGAGACGAGGTGGGGCGGGAGGGGAGGACGCACTGTTGGAGAGAAAAAGTGCGGTGTTGGCGGGGCAGCACACTCTGTTCATTTCGGGCACTTTGGGGTTGGCTCCTGGAGTGTTGGAGATTGACCACGATCAGTCGGCATGACCTGGCATCAGCCAATTTTTTTTGTTTTTCCATTGCTAGAGCGACGTGCACCCTGAAATGTAGCTAGGTAGGGAAAAATTCCCCGCCTCTAAATCCCTTCCCGGACGTTAATGCGACCAGTGTTCACCCATGGGCCCCATTTTCTGAAATTTCCATTTTGGGCACTGTAGGGTCATTTTTTGGCAATTGTTTTTGCAACTTCGGAGCCTACGGCCCAAATTTGGTGAAGGAGGACCCCCTTGGGAATTTTAAACCCTTGGAAGAGGGGAGGGGAGGGGAGGGATTTAGAGTCTTTCGGAAAAATTGGATAGAATCATCTATCTATTATATTAAATGCACATTGTCACGCAATTTGTCGCGACCCACTGTCACAAAAACGGTCACGTTTTCATCCTGAACGTTCACCTTGTCATCCATTTCCATAAGACTTTGACCAGCTATCCGGTTCATATTCTCCTATGTTCAATGTTGCATTGCAACATGTTGGTGCTAGTATAAATGTATTTGCCCATAAAATTGTCTATTATAAGACACTTTCATCCAAATATTTGCGATTTTGGAATAAATTTGAGAGGACTTTGGCAATTTCATGCATTTTTTGTCCATTATTTCTAGTGCAAAAGTAGCCACTCTCAAAATTAAGTAAGGTTGTGGCGAAAATTCACTACTAAAAATCTGGCTACTTGGCATGATGTGGAATGGACCCATTACGGCAATGGCAAGAATAGTGACCGATTGGGCACTCAGAGGAGTCATAGCTTCTACACTGGGACACTAGCAAGGCTCTGATACACAGGTAAAGAGATAAAATGCAAAAAAAATTGGGTTCCTTTGGAGTGTACTTGGAGAGGGCTCGGATGAAATGAAAAACTCAACTCCACGGAGAAAGTAAGAGCTTCTCCATCAAGACAAAGATTTGATCATGAAACATCATTGCTTTTTTCTAAAAGTAAATTTAGAACACTTTCTTAAAATATTGTACATTTTGTGTTCTTTTCGTTATAAAAAATGTTCGGCAATAGCAATTTGAATTCGCATTACACTTATACCAAGTTAATCCTTAAAGGACAATGCAAGTCCCACGGGCTTGATAGTATTTTGGGAGAATCTTTTCTATAACTTCTACTCCGTTGTACCGAATGGGGTTATTTTAAATGCCAAACGGAGCACTTTTGAGGGATCTATACTTCTTTTAAATAGAACCAAAGTAAATTAAGAAGAGAATCATGCTTAAAATAAAGTTCAAAAAATATTTTGCATGTGGAATCAGGAAAGCATATGTCCTTTAAGGGTTAAATCTATTTTACTATACATTATGCAATTTATTCTTCTCATCAACAATTGCTTGTTGAGTCCAAGAAGGATTACTCTTGTACAAGTTATCGAGTTCTCCCTTTTCTCAAGGGTCAAGTTAGTCCTTATCTTTAACAAAGTTGAAAACATGAACACAAAACCAAATTCAATGGTATAGCCAATCAATGTCAAGAACATTCAGTCTATCAATTAGAGACAAAAGTTCTATACACTTGGAAGTAATTGATCCTCCACACACTTGAGGGAACAAGGGGTCTTAACCAAAGTTTATGGGTGGTTTTTTTCTTTTAAACCTCTCTGTTGAAATTAGGGATTCTATTAATAATATCCAACCATATAAATGCAAGCATAGCTTAATCAATCAAGTGCCAGTTAAACCTTGGTAATATCAGACCGTTGGATTCACAAATTATAGTATGTTTTTGAACTATATAATACACACTCAAAAATGAGATTTTGGACGGTGTGTGACTTCAAAGTTGAATAGAATTTGGGTTCAATTTAAAAAAATGAAAGTGAAGATATTTAGCAATGACCCTTGTCAGCACCTCTCCACTGCAATCTTTCATGACAAGAACATACTCACACATAATTATTGTGAATTTTATAAGTGAGAGTGACTTATCCATGCACAATTTAGAACAAAAATTTATACGTTAAAATATAAAAGGAGCTGGTACATTGATCAAGATCAGAATACATACACTGATGGAACATGGACAAGAGAACACATTGATTCAAGAAAAAAGAAACAAGATAACAAACCTCCAAACACAAGAAATATTGCATAGTATAATTCATTTCCGAGGCTTTTGGACATGGAACAGGTCAAAACTTGTGAAAGATACCACAAAGAGACGTATGTTGGCCAAAACCCTTCCCAACAGAAGCACACCTTTCTCTCCAACACTGGAACCCTACACTCCAGGCCCCCCTCTTCCCGCCTCCATCATGGACCAATCCCCTTACTACAGTATTCTTAACCCCTAAAGGACCACAACTATGTTTCTCTCCAAACACTCCAAAGTATCTCTTCTCATAAAAAGACAAATATTTTTTGATCTAAAACTTTTTTGACCGATTCAACCGTAGGATATTTCAACCAACTTGAGTTTATTACAACCTAAAAATTTTCAACCGTTCAGGGTTCTTCAATAGTAAGATTATAAGCTTCAAAGTTGGTTGCGTTTTTTTTTTTGGCTTGTTGCCCAAGTTTGAAACTTTCTAAAAATGCCCAAAATGCAAAGTTTAGTCTCAGATTTGGTAAAATGAATTTGGCAGTTGTGTATATGGGGGCATTAGCTCATTGTGTACAAAAATTCAAATGCATAGCTCATTGTATGAAAATTTTCAGGACTTGCCCGCAATTAGGTTTTTCACCTTTGCATGATTGTATCTTTTGATCTATACATCATCTACGTATGCAAATTACCATCCCATCTTCGTTACAAAGAGTAGAATCATCACAAAAAATCTTAATAATTGAGGATCAATACTCATTCCATACTGAGCTGACCGAACTTGGAAAATCAGCCTTGGTCCTTTAGGGGTTAAGGTTTCTATGCATCTTCTCTCCTGACTTGTTTACACGAGGGTGTGTACGAGGAAGCGGCCTAGCATGTTGGTAGCCCACACACACTCGTTCATCCATTCTCGTTTACACTGTGCTACTCTCTTTGCACACACATGTGAAATTAGAAGGGTAATTTCATTAGTGGAGACTTACCCAAGCACATGTGGCGCTTCTAAATTATTTCCTAAAAGTGTGTTGCACACTATTTGCTACCGCACACATTGAAGTGTTTACAACTTTGCATACCCTTCACTCACTCCTATTTTCACTCCAATATCTTGGGATACTTTTATTAGTAATGCTTTTTTTGCTTACGCATACGCACACCTTCGTGTAAACGAGCCATCGGTTACCAACCCCACATCCCCATCACTTCACAACTGCCCTAACTAACTCAACTTAACCCTTAAATGTCCAACCGTTCAGAATGTGGACGATGTACAGAATCAAACATAGATTTCTCATCCGTCATTGACCTTTTGTAGTGTGAATTTTTTACTATATATTTATGGGAAGTTAGCTTCATGCGTGTGTGATCCGATTAGAAAGGGGATGATTTTTGAAATTTCTATGCCTCATTTCATGTTGTAGTGATTCACCCAAAATTTCGAAGATTTCAGTCTAAAAGTGCTTTTAAAAAAGTCATCTCATCAAATTAAGCAACCAAAAAATCTCCAAAAACCACTACACTTAGAGTATTACATTTCAACCAATCGCAAAAAAAAATCATGTACAAATTGTCAATATCTTATTTGTAATCGAATTACTAAAGAAATTTGATTTTCAAGTTTCAAATTTAATACAAAATATTGGTGATAGCGAACGCAGATCTAATAGTATGGATAGAATCTAAAATTGATTACGTAAAACTTTTATTCATACATCACATTCAAAATATCCGTTGCATTTTATGATGCATCTTTGCAAAACTGCCGAATTTGGAGAGAGTGAGGACATTTAGGGGTCAACTTCTAGTACATACGTTCATTCATATGGAGATCAATCGCAAAACGCTCCAATGATATCAGCGAGCCCAGCCAGCTCAGCAAGATTTCATCACGTGGAAATTAATAAATTCATTACTCCGCTCAATTTCTTCTCCTGATATCACGTTGTGGTGTAGATTAAAAAAATACATCAACTTTACAGCTCACGAATGAATCAATGAATTGCCGAGCTCCGTTCTGGGATCATGTTGCGCATCGCCTTTCCCAGCGTACTGCACTTTTTCCAACTGCCCTAGTTCCCTCCTCCAGGAAGCCAGCCGTGCCAGTGCTTGCTAACGTGGACTTCGTCTCTTTCTCTCTTGACATGTCCTATAAATAAGGGTTCTCCCCACCCAGGCCGTCTTCGGCTGGGTGCCTTTGTATCCGTTACTTTTGCAATGAAACAAGTTTCATTTGTGTAAAAAAAAACAAAAAAACAAACAAACAAACACCCCATTTGACTTCACCCACAAAGTTCTGGGTGGGAAGAAGGTGGGAGCTACAGTTAAAAGCTTCCCACCCCAAGGCAGCTCAAGAATGTTGGTGACGTTATTATATTCCAATTCCGTATTTCGGTGCCCGTGTCTGTGGCCGTGTGCCCGTGTCTGTGAGGTAGTGTGTATGTATGGCCCATTGAATTCGGAGTGCCACAATGCCAGAAAATAGCCCCGTCATATGTCTGCGCAGACGGGGCAGCCAGACGGATGCCGGCGCTTGCCTACGTGGACTTCATCTCTTTCTCTCTTGACATCGGTCTCCTATCATAAGGGAAGGCATTCATTCATACCATCTCATTCATCTGTCCCATTTGAAGCGTACAACTCAAGCATTCCTGAGTTACAAGTACCTGTCATCAGCACAATTCCATCCTCACTTTGTTGTGTGGTTTCAATTCCATTTTGTCATTGATTCTCTTGCTTTTCAGTGTGCGAGTAGTGATTAAGAATTACGCAGGATTTCTGTGTCGTAGAGCACGCTCGTGCTCGTTCCAAGACGACATGGATTCTGGTGCTTTCGATTCCGAGGACGCTACTCCAATCCCCATTTACAACCCTCCTCGGCCCAAGCCCATCTCACGGCCTGTTGGGCGCCCTGCTGTTATAATTACCACACGAGGCTGATTCACGCCTCCACTGGGGCAGTGGGTGTCCGTGTGCATTCCGGGGCATCATGGTTGACATCCACAGAGCAAGATCCACATGCTCCATCTGGTCAGCGCCAGATCTCGCACTGAATTCGAGTGCAGGCGCACCAAGTGTTCTGATTCATGGCCGGGTTAGACGATGAGTCTTTTGACTTTAATTCCGCCGGGGTGTGGAATAGTGAAATTCTTTGGGCGCCGCCTTCTGTATGATGGAGCGACTCAATAATGAAGAATTGAAGATATATGCAACATGTGAAGGGCGAGGAGTGTCTGCAGCAAAATATCACCAGAAGTTCATTGAGAACTGGTCCAGTGCGTGCCGAGTCCCGTGTTTTCGAAAACTGCTTGCTATCTTACTTATGCAAACCAAGCCGCTCCGTCGAATGTTACAGGGATTCAAGTGGAATTTCACTGGGAATCGTACCGATGTGAAGAATTCTTATTTCCGCTGATCAATGATAGCTGACTCTAGTCGAGAACGACGACCACAGCCATGTTAGAAGTTTGGAGCCCTGGCTTGCGGGACACGTTTTAGAGGCCTCTTCATATGTGTGTGATAGATGATTTCATAGATTGATCATTTCACTTGATACATTTTCTACTCAATAAAACGATTTCAATCAAGTTTGGCAACGCAGAGTCTCCATCTCCTTTTGTTGCTTGTCATGTGTGGAAGAGTAAACGAGCACTCTCCACGGCAACCAAAAGGAACATATTTGTGAAGCAGTCATTTCAGGGAAAGGCATTTAAGGTTGTTTGAAACAGTTGAGCTCATATGTCCCTCAAAAGACTGGCATTGTGTATGTACAGTACAACTCCGTGGAACATCCATTGTGGTACACTAGCCTTCTCCAATTCCAGGTTTGGAGTCCGCCGAACGTACTCAAGATACATGCATCATCGTGGATACGCGATTCAGTGAGCTAAAAAAATAAAAATCCCTGGATTCAATTTACTCGTTGTTAGAGAAAACCTACATTACGGCAATAGAGCACTAGTGATGATGAAACTTGAGCTCCACGCACTGGAAGAAATCAGCCATGGCGCTGACGCAGGGAAATGGCCAAGTGCGCACACGACATCAGAATTAGTACGAATTCTCTACACGTGTTCGCCTCCGAGTCCTCGAGCGAATAGCGCAGAATAAAGAAAACCCAAAGCGCCATTTCGTGGCGACATCCTCGAAACCCAAAAGCGCAAACAGAACGGTGCCAAATCTAATCTGTCGCGGATTCATTCAATGAGGTTAAACAGGGCCGTGTCTAGAGAGTTCCGTGTGCTACTACAAGGCGAGCATGGACGGAAGTGGGCCGAAATGAGCAGAGCGCGTTCCGGCTTGCGGTGTGGAGACAAGTGCGACGCAAGTGACAAGCCTGTGGACACATTGCCAACCAGGAAGTGTGACGGGCAAGCTGAATGACAGGGCAGGGGTTTAGGGTTTATGGCGGGAGTTGGACAGATCTGTTCATCCGCCTCGTTCAGCTGAGTCTCAACTCCCAACGGCCATCACCTCATGGCCCATTCACACCAAGGCCCTTCCGTACTTGCATCTGCGTACCCGAAATGGACGAAGGTAAAATCGAGAAACAAAAAAATATTCAGAGCCTTGCCTTTTCTTGCTTTAACTATTGTTTAAGTATTGTGCATCTGCAATACAATACCACAAGTAAACTCATGCTCCTATATTGCGTTGCATTCCTTACTGTCATGCATTAGAGTAATTTCTAATTGCATATGTTATATTTCTTGGTTGACAACAAATTCCCTCAAAGTTACCAAATGCATGCATGCGGTAGCATTAGTGTATGTGAATGGGCCATCATAATGCGGCCCCATTCCTAGACATTGACTACTTTGCATGCATGGGGTAACTTGGAATTCTTTTATGTCACCCCTTTGGTCACTAAGGTTCATGAGTTTTCAGCTTGCTATGTGGAGAGTATCCACCATAGCATCTATTCCTTCCGACCCGCAAAAGCCCATGATATTAACTTAAATTTTGTCTCAAAATAAAGCCATGATTTCCAATTGTACTCATTCACCGTTGGCAATTAAGCTTTGTGCATGCTTGACAATTCATTAGGAGAAATCTATAATCACAAAGGGACCTTTGTCTTTGGCACGTGCTGAAAAATTAAGGCAAAACCGTGCACTTTTGACGGTGGCACCAATGGTGCCACCGTGGTTGCCAGCAGTGCAGTTCCGTGGGTCGCGCCAATCGACGCTGCCAACACTGCAGACACTGCCAGCACTGCCAGCACTACCAGCACTGCGGCTTCCGACGCTGTCAGCGGGCAGCTACTGCACCAATGGGTTAACATAAAAAGGGGTACTTGGGCAGCCGGTTCACCTACCACGGGCTGTCTTACAGGGCCCCTTTGGGACCCCATTTTTCTCCTAATGTGCTTTAGGGCATTGGAGATAATCTGGCACCTTAATCCATGGATTTTGATCATGCTAATCATAGATTATTGACATGGATTTTGGTCATGTATACACTTTCTGGCACTCAAAGTACTAGTAGAAAACTTGTCCCTGCAGTGACCCGAGTAAATGACATTGTGTCCGGTTCTTGTCTTTTGGGACTCAATAAATGACGTTACTTATTGTGAGCAATTGTCGCCTGGAACTGCAGTGGCGTGTCAATCACTGGATAGTCCAAGGTGAATTTGCGGTTTACCTAGCAGATGGCAGTCCACTTTGGTAAATCCCACCGGCTCTGGAATGTCCGCGAGAATAAGATCACTCTCCCTCTTCACTCTCCTGTTGATTATTCGTTCCGATTATTTGAATTCTGTATATTTATCGCAGCATCTACTTCTGGAATTAAGCACTTTGGACTGCGGTTGGACTTGAGTCTGCCGACAGTCATGAACTGAACATCCTCTTCAGGATTTAAAACCTCCCTTTGCAGACATAGTTCCGTTCATTATCGGACTCGTTCCCCTGCATGTTCCCCTTTTTTTTATGTAACACGGCTAGGATTTCTAGAATACGTCTTGTTGCTGGGTTTTTACTTGTGAGGTGTCACACACTAAGGACTTCATGAGGTATTCAAAGCTTCCCTTTGTCAGCAATGTTCTAACCACCGCTGAAAAGTTCAATAAGAGTATTGAAACCCAAAACAATCGCATGGAATCAAACAAAAGCCTGGAAGATTTGTGAGAGTTAAAGAATCGTGGTAAAGATGGACATCTATTACAAAGAATTTCAGCACATTGATCCTTTGCAGGCTTACAAGCCTTGGATGAAAACTGAGACCAATACCAAGTGAAAACAGTAACTCTCAAGTGAAAACAGTAACCCCTCCCCATTTCATTACTGAATATGTTCATCAAAAGTTTCATTGAATTTAAGAATTTATTGAAAAAATACAATGTTTAAAAACAACCAACTAAGAAAATTAAGTTAACGAGGTCTAATTTGCACTTTACATTTTAAGTATTAAAATTCTAGGTATTTTTGAAGAATTTGCGCTTAAATTAAATACAATCTACATCAAATTAAAAAGTAAAAGCGTGTTGAGGTAGGTTTGAGGTACACCTTATAGGGAACCAATAGGGAACTTTAGAGTACAAAGTGAACAAAAACTGCTCCCTATTTGAACGTGTAGGGGCCCACCTTAAAAATAATCCCCTCTTCTAAGGGTTTTAAATTTAGAAGGGGGCCTCCATAGACCAAGTTCAGGCCATAGGTGCCAAAGTTGGGGTCCAAGTACTGAAATGAATTGATTGTTCGCTATGTTAATTCTTTAGTGCCCAGGGTGGTTCTGTAGAAACCACATTTTTTTAAGTGATGTTTTTTTAAAACTCTCTCTGTTGAAATTAGGAATACTTTTAATAGTATCCAACCGTATGAATAGAAGCATAGCTTAATGAAACAAGTGTTAATTAAATCTTGGTAAGATCGGACCGTTGGATTGGAAGAGTATAGTATGTCTTTGAACCGTATAATGCACACTCAAAGATGAGATTTTGGGGGGGGTGTGTGACTTTAAGGTTAAATAGAATTTGGGTTAAATTTTCAAAAATAAAAGTGAAGATATTCAGCAATGGCCTGTATCAACACCTCTTCAATGCAATCTTTCATGTCAAGAACGGACTCATACATAATTATTGTGAATTTTATAAGTGAGAGTGACTTATCCATGTACGGTTTAGGACAAAATTTATACGTTAAAATAGGAAAGGAGTTGGTACATTGATCCAGATCAAACTACATACACTAATGGAACATGATCAAGATAACATAATCCCAAAAAAAAATACAACAAAACAAACTTCCAAACACAAAAAATACCACACAGTACTTGTGTTGTATTTGTAAGTATTTGCTGTATTTTGAGGTATTTGCAGTATTTTGGTGTTTTGTAAATAGGTATTTGAATAGCTATGAAAGTTTGATTTCAAATTTTCTTTTTGCATCATTTGCAAAATCAAAAGTTGCACATTTGAACTTCAAACATCGAACTAAGATGGTTCACAGATTTTCCAGCATTTCATTTTCTAGTGATCTAGTGACCACTTGGTGGTTACCTGGGCACTAAAGGGTTAAAGATCCTCACTGAAAAAAAATCTGATATGTTGTACATGCTTTAATTGCTAATATTTTCGTTATCATTTTGAAGTACTATGTACATCGATTAGCCCTAGATACAGGGACCTAGGCTACATTTCCGAAAATGAACCTCTCTGGTTCATGATCAGCTTCTGATGTAGTTCAAATCTTCGTTGTCCGCTACTACTATCTCATCGTCTTCACCGCATCATCACAGTAGATCCTCCCGATCGTTCCTATTTGATTACTTCCGATTGACCATCATAATATACTGTCTTTCTACTTCACACTAGAACAAACTCCGGACTTGTTCATCCACGAAGATCACTGAGAGATGACTGGGAGTAGAACTCGTAGTGATCAGGTTCACTCTGAAGCAGCTCCAGCCAATTAGTGGAGGGTGTCCCAACCAAGCAACCAGCCACCCTCACCGCGTCACTAGGATGGAGTGTTCAGAGACGATCTGGGTTGTCCAGCACCTCCTCACCATCCAATGGCGCTCACCATCCGAGCTGGCGCTGGTGGGCAAGTTCGGGCACAAAAATAAAAAAGTGCGCATGTGGCTCCCATCACTGGTGAAACTACCCAACTCTGGAAACTCCAAGTCACTGTCTAGGTGACAACTCATCACGTGGGGTCTTTGTAATCCTTGTTTTCTTTTGAGATTATGAATATGTTGGTTCTTGTTCGGATTTTTATTCATATATGTTGTTTGAATCAAACAAATAAGAAAAGGGAAATCGAAATGAGAAAACCTCGACAGCTGCCTCCGGCATCATGGACTCATAAAACTCATCCCAATTTAACAAAATTCATAAAATTCTCCCAATTAAAAATTTATGTATTGTACCCCACTTTCTGTATTCACCCAGCCCTTAAGCGTGCAACGAGCCCCGTAGGGCCATGTTTGATCGTTTTTCAATCAAACGTTGATTATCACCAGTTCATAATTTCAAATGAAAATGGTCCCAACTAAGAAAGTGTGGGAGCTATCTTCTAGTTTTTAGTCCAATTTACAATTCTTAAAAATTGTTAAAATTGCGATTTTTACAACACTTTAAAGCTCAGAACCCTAAAATTCCAATATACATTACAAAAAAAATAAAATTGATCAAATTTCTCATTATGTAAGCTCGCATGCCACCTACACCTTGTTGTTTATCACTATTATTTACATTTTTTCTAAAAAATCTCATGTAGTTTTAGACATTTTTGTAATTATTATGACTGTTACAAGAGAAGAGCTTTGAAAAATCTTATAAATTTTATTTTCATTTAAATAATTATGAAAAAAATTAGTATAAATCAGTTAAACAATAAATTATATGAGAAAACTATCAATAAAATACTACATATTTTAAAATGCGAGAAATTGTTGAAGTTTGACCGGGTAAATGTAGTGTGAAGGCTTAAGGGTTAAGCATCCACACAATAGTTACCCGGTCAAACCTCACCAATTCTCATATAAGTTATTGTTAAATCGATTTACCCGGGATTTTTTATTATTATGTAAACAAAAGTGAATTTTATAAGATTTTTTCAAAGTTTTTTTTTCTTGTAATTAAATATTATAACAATTACAAAAATGCTCAAACATTAGAAGATTGCCCCCACACTTTCTTAATTGGGACCATTTTCATTTGAAATTAGGAACTGGGTGAAAATCAAAGTTTGACTAAAAACGACCAAATATGGCCCTATGGGACTTCTTCAACGCTTAGGGGTTTAAAAGTATAGGAAGTTGCTCAGCTTGTTGTCAGATTCCTAGTTCTTGATTGGCAAAGCAGAGATATTGAGTGGAAATTCTAACTGATAGCAAGACTGTTAGGCACACGTAATCTAAAATGTTTTTCATAGGGTATTAGTGAAATAGGCATATACAAACATTTGTCTGCATTGGCAAATGTTTAAAAAGACAAGTAGTTTTTCTCATTTTTTAAGGGTCATTTTCACAACAACGTTCTTCACATATTTTGGTATTATACAATTTGGTCTCATCTGAATTATCTTCACTTTTTCACAAACTTTTTCACAATTTTTCACAAAAACTATGACACGAGACCGAAAGCTCGCGACGGGTCAATGAGGCAACACAAATGGAAACTGCCAAATGGGTCGAAGCTGATTTATCTCAAAGATCACCCATATAGAATTTTCTATCTTTAGTGCACTCTCCCTAATCTTAAAGTTGTATTTTTACTACTTTCATCTTACGATTTTATTTTTACTATATTATTTTATTTGAGCATACTTTCTATTCTACTATTTATTATTATTATTTTTACCATACAATACAATAAAATACTATAAAATTAAAGCTTTGAGTACTACAACTTTATTCATACTTTTTATTATTGGGTAATTTTTTTTCACACTTTTCACATGTCTATTTAAATTACAAATTTTGATTGCTAAATTCAAACTACTCAAAATTTTAATTATTAAAAATACTAATTTAGTCGATGGTTTCATAACAAATATGTTTCATACATGATTACCTTTAACCATATATATTTATCATTCATGTTTTCATTTTTTTCCTATTATAATGAACACCGTTTTTAGACATTTTTTTGATTACAATGAAACTACACGTGTTGATCAATGAAATGATAAGAAAATGAATTCATTTGATTTTGGAATCAATAGACAAGTGATTTGTATAGCAAATATAATAGAAATAATTTACTTAATATTTTTTTAGAAAATAGCCAATACATTTATTATCTGATTATACATTTTGTGGCCTTTGGATCACTGCAGACATATATATCAACAAAAAAAGAAGAAAAGGAAGATACTCAAAGTGGAAAAAAACAATTCCCCAATAATTCCCCCTGAATGCTAATTTGGCATGTTTAATTCGGCTAATTTGGCATGGCTAATTTGGCGCTAATTTTATATTTATTTATTCTTCTGTAAAAATACTTGGTTGAATTTTTTTATTATGAAATATTTCCATTTAGGATTGATCATTACCTTTTCACCAAGCTATGTACCATCCATGAATTTAATTATTTTTTTAGTTTTATTTTGGAAAATTTCTATTATTTTGGGATTAAATCAATAATAGATTTTTTTCGAAGTTTATAATTACTACCCTTTCATCAAAATTTTAATATATATATTGATTATGAAAGATGGTCATGGGATGCATTTCGGGAGCCATGGGTTCAAACATCTATGGTGTCATACTGTCATTGGAAATTATGGCGTTGGCTGACTATTTTTTTTTGAAATTTTGGCTATGTTATAATCCTATTATTTTTTGCCAAAACCAACATGTAGAACAATGATAGAGATTTTTTGGAGGCAATATGATATATATATATATATATATATATATATGTATATTCATTCTCAATAAATAAGGTATTGCGTGTAGAAAGTACATATGAAATTAAGAATATTTTGTATAATATAACTATTGTTGCCATTTTTGAGATTTTTAAAATTTTAAAATTAATAACCTAAAGTTGCTATAATTTTGTGACATTTGAAAATTTTACCACTCATTCCATACATCATGTGGAGGGTTTGTTCAAAATTTCGTTAAAATCAGACACTTTCTTCAAAAGTTACACCTCTTCGAAGGTGAATGTACTCCAAAAAACGTCCAAAATATGGACGTCGGGAAGGCTAGGGGTTAAAAACTCAAACTACTTTCTAATTTTCTTCACTTCCAAATTTTCCAAAATTTGATCATAAAGATGTTTGTTCTTTTTGTTTTTGGCTCTCCTAATCTCATCTATTTCTTGTGTGATTCTTTCAAAAGAATCTAAAGTAGATTTTTTTGTGAGAAGAGCAGCTCCCATTTGGAAAAATCCACTATTTGCTATAGTTCCGTGACTTACATTTTTTGAATCTAATAGTAAAACTGATCCCGCTTTAGGTTTGATATAATAACCATAATCTTGTAAACAAAATTCTCCACCTCTTTTTGGTATTCCATATGGATATTCTATACAAACAATTTATAAAATTAGAATATCAAAAATAATTATCATTGTGATAATAATAAGAAAAATATAAATATATTTATATCTATTTTAAACCAAACTTAATTTTTAAATAATTACCTTTTGTAAACCACATAATGAATCCCATATTATTATCATTCCTATCTATATGTGGTGGTACCCAGTAATTTTTAGTAATACCCAAATGGGAGAACGGGGTATCTCCAATTCTTCCGTATTGTCTTGGAATAGTAGTGGGATACAACTTTTCTAGAGATTGTATCCAAGATGCAAACGCTGGTTGTAAAAACTTGTAAACCTCTGTCGCAAACAATTCTCCAAGCTTGTGAATTTCTTCTCCCGATGGTTTTATATTATTGTTTTTTCTCAATGATTGTGCATACCTATAAACATTTTTGTTGAATAAATAATCATATTAGATAATCATAGTAATAATCAAATTCATCAAACATCATTAATATAATTATTTTTAGTTAACTTGAAACACATAGGAATGTACTTACATGACAGGTTTATCAATGAAGGTGTCATGTCGCCATCCCACCATGACCATGTCTCCACCGGTTTTTCCCTCTCCTCGTTCAACTAGACCTCCATGCTCATAAATAAAGTTTAAAAGATCATAACATTGTTGACACTTTTGACTTGGAAAAAAGCTTTCAACATATATACCAAGTATCTTGTCTCCTTCCATAAGGACACAAGACTCTAATAATTCAATCATCTTAGAAGTATCAAACTGAAGACCTTGATCTTTTAGTTTTTCGCACTTTATGACTTTGTTGACAGTTTTAGGAATAGATATTCCCAGTGCTCGTATGTTTTGTATGTCTTCATCAATACTATTATTGCTACTATAATTCTCTTCGTTCTTACAATTATGTTTGTGTTTTTTACCGCCCTTGTGTGCTTCCCATTGTTGTTCAGAATTAAATTTTTTGTTACAAGGGCCACACATGTGTGTAACTGGATGCATTTTCTTTATTATATATATAGCTTCGATTAAAAAATTTGCTAAGATTCAAGAAAAATCAATAAAAAACATATAGCTATCAAAGTACAAAAACTAAGCAAAATGAGTTTGATTCTAAGTTTCTCTTATGCAAGGGTGATATAGTTATGTGACAAAAATTCTAAGAAACTGCATCTTTGAATGCTTCAATTCATCTAAAATCAAATGCAGGTAGTAATAAGAGGTTTTACTGCGATAATCTATTGGTGATACGATATGAAACTAAGAAAAATAATGCCATTTGACTATAGAAGTGAGATCTTGTCAATTAGACATTCAATGTTATCTCTTTCATCCACCAAACCACATTTATTGTCCCAATACTGCCAGTTTACATACTTAGAATATGTATAGACTATCTACGCTACTACTATGGTGTTCTAACTAACTTAGAGTCATAGACTCTTGGTCTATCAGTTCTCTTGCCTATGATTAAGTTACTCATCTGTCACAAGTTTGCTTAGAAGTTAAAAAATTAGAAATGAAAGATCAAACGATTCCATTTCTACAGTATTTTAAGAGATTGTTGCTAGTATACTATATATAAGTCTATTATTGTGTTTGGCTTGATTAATTTGTTGGGTTTGGGTGATCAATTTGTTGGGCTTGGTTGATTGATTTGTTTGGCTTCGCTAATTGTTTGACTTGGTTGATCATTTGCTTGGTCTGGCTTGATTGATTTGTTTGGCTTCGTTTGGCTTGATTGATTTGGCTTGCGTTTATTATTTTGGTTTGGCTTGGTTTGATTAAATTAGTTTGGTTTGGTTTTGATTGATTGATTTGGTGTGGTTTGGTTTTATTGATTGGTTTGGTTTTATTGATTGGTTTGGTTTGGCTTGAACTGATTAGTTTGGCTTGGATTCATTGATTGATTTGTTTGGTTTGACTTGATTAATTGGCTTAGTTTGGTTTGATTTATTGGTTTGTTTGGCTTGGCTTGCTTTTATTGAATTGGTTTGGTTTGATTTTGATTATTGATTTGGTGTGGTTTCATTGGCTTTATTGATTGGCTTGGTTTGGTTTGATTTATTGATTTGTTACTTTGGCTTGGCTTGGTTTGAGTGAATTGGTTTGGTTTGGCTTGGATGCATTGATTGATTTGTTTGGTTTGACTTGATTAATTGATTTGGTTTGGTTTGGTTTAGGGTGATTGATTGATTTGTTTGGTTTGACTTGACTTGATTTGATTTGTTTGGTTTGGCTTGGATTGATTGATTTGATCTGGTTTGGGTTTATTGATTGGTTTGGCTTGAATTGATTGATTTGGTGTGGTTTGGATTTATTGATTGGTTTGGCTTGAATTTATTGATTTGGTGTGGTTTGGGTTTATTGATTGGTTTGCTTTGGTTTTAATTGATTGGTTTGGCTTCGTTTAACTTGGATTAATTGATTTGTTTGGTTTGGTTTGCCTTGATTAATTGGCTTGGTTTAGTTCGGTTTGATTAATTGATTTGTTTGGCTTGGCTTGAATTGATTTGATTTGTTTGGTTTGGATTGATTAATTGGTTTGGTTTGGTTTAGTTTGATTGATTGATCTGTTTGGCTTGACTTGACTTGATTTTATTTGTTTAGTTTGGCTTGATTAATTGGTTTGACTTGAATTGATTGAATTGGTTTGGTTTGGTTTTGATTGATTGATTTGGTTTGGCTTGAATTGATTGATTTGGTTTGGCTTGGGTTTATTGATTTGATGTGCTTTGGCTTTATTGATTGGTTTGGTTTAGGCGTTTAGCTTGGCTTGATTGATTTGATTGTTTGACTTGGCTTGTCTTCATTTGATTTGATTTGTTTGGCTTGGCCTGATTAATTTGTTTGGTTTGACTTGATTGATTTGTTTGGCTTGGTTAATTGATTTTTTTGAGTTCACTATTTGATTTGTGTGACTTGGCTGATTGATTTTTGTTCTGTTTGAATTACTAACTATGTTGTTCTGTGTGTGTAGAAGATTGGTTTCACCTCTAAATATGTAATGATAATAATTTAACCTCTAGTTATGTAAAATATATTTTACCTCTACATATGTTAAATTATTAGTAGAACCACTATTTATGTGAACTTATAGATTATGTAAAAACAAGAAATAATGGTTTAGATATGGATATGGTTTAGATATGGATATGGTTTGGCTTGGTTATTTGATTTGTTTGACTTCATTAATCATTTGCTTCGTTTGGCTTGATTGATTTGACTTCGCTTTATTGGTTTAGTTTGGTTTGGCTTGATTAATTGGTTTGATTTGTTTGGTTTGGCTTGATTGATTGGTTTGACTTGATTAATTGGTTTGGTTTGGTTTGGTTTGGATTGATTGATTTGATTTGGTTTGATTTTGCTTGATTGATTTGTTTGTTTGGCTTGGTCAGGCTTGATTTGACTTGGTTTAACTTGGTTTGGCTTGATTGATTTGTTTCCTTGGCTTGGCTTGATTTGATTTGATTTGTTTGCCTTGATTTGGCTTGATTGATTTGTTTCCTTGGCTTGGCTTGATTTGATTTGATTTGTTTGCCTTGGTTTGGCTTGATTGATTGGGCTTGGCTTTATTTTTTTGGTTTGGTTTGACTTGATTTGATTTGTTTGGCTTGGTTTGGCTTGACTTGATTTGATTTGTTTGCCTTGGTTTGGCTTGATTTGATTTGATTTGTTTGGCTTGGTTTAGCTTCATTGATTGGGCTCGGCTTGATTTGATTTGTTTGGCTTGGTTTGGCTTGATTGATTTGTTTACTTGGCTTGGCTTGATTTGATTTGTTTGGCTTGGTTGATTTGTTTGTTTGGCTTGGCTTGATTTGATTTGTTTACTTTGGTTTGGCTTGATTGATTGGGCTTGATTGATTGGGCTTGGCTTTATTTGTTTGGTTTGGTTTGGCTTAATTTGATTTGTTTGGCTTGGTTTGGCTTGGTTGATTTGTTTGCTTGGCTTGGCTTGATTAAATTTGTTTGGTTTGGTTTGGCTTGGTTGATGAATTTGTTTGGCTTGGCTTGATTTGATTTGTTTACCTTGGTTTTGCTTGATTGATTGAACTTGGCTTCATTGGTTTGGTTTGGTTTGATTTGAACGTGTAGGGGCCCACCTTAAAAATAACCCCCTCTTCCGAGGGTTTTAAATTCCCAAAGAGGTCTCCCTAGACCAAGTTTAGTCCGTAGGCCCCAAATTTGCAAAAACATTTGCCAAAAAGAGACCCTAAAGGGCCTAAAATGAAAATTCCAGAAAATAGGGCCCATGGATAAATAGTGTTTGCATTAACGTCTCGGGGGGATTAGTGAACAAAGATAAGTGCTACTTACCGTCGACACCCTGGTGACCAAGATCTGAAGTAAATGCGAAGTACAAGTTGAAGCGTGGCAGTGTGAAAGAGGGGAAAGATGGAAAAGATGGTCAGATGATCAGCACGAAAGAATTTGTGGGAAGAAAGGGTGGGGCGCAAGCTGGTTGGGCGGTTCTCCTGCCACGTAAACAGGGGAAAAATTCCAAGTTCCCGCCACTCGACATTACCTGGCCACATTCTGTATACCAAGAATGTACAGATAGGACGGCCGTTCCGGAGGTTTGCTGAGTCCGGGGCGGGATACCCAAAGAAGTTTGTAAGAAATTTTTACATTTCTATCAAGATCTTTATATACTAATTACAAATTTATGTTTTTTTCTAGCAATTTATATGTAAAATATTTCTGTAAGATGTATATATTATAACAATTATTCTATGAATATTATGTTATTTTAATATACATCTTTTTATAATATTTGCAATATGATTGATTTATAAAACGTTAGTGCATGTGTTTTAGTATTATAACGACTTTTTAATTAGTAACAAATTTTACATTTCTATCAAGATCCTTATATATTAATTACATATTTATGTTGTTATTTTCTATCAATTTATATGTAATATATTTCTATGAGAGGTATATATATTAACAATTATTCTATAAATATTACATCTTATTTATCATGTAGATATCTTGATATACATCTTATTATATTCATACATATAAATTTACACTACGTCATCAGTCACACAGCAAATGATTTCAATTGTTTGATCAAAATTATATCCTGCAAGAAATTAAAATAGCATTACCCAATAATGGGAACCCAATAAGGTTCAAACTCCAATGTACAGTACTGGTTATAACAACAACTGATTTGGCTTTTTTCACTGGATGATTCTTCAAAAAAGGACAACCACCGTAAAATGGTTGTTCAGTCACTTAGGGGTTAAACCTTATGTAGAAATATACTATGTGTAGAAACTATATGTAGAAATTTTTCCATTAAAAATCATACCCAATGTGTTTGACATGCAATAAAAGCTATTGTGTAAAAACACAAAACAGATATTCCAAAAGTAGCCATCACTAATGAAAGTTGGGTACAAATAATTGACGAGGTCATGGATTCACAAAGGACCTCTCATATTTGCCAGGATTAGCATTTGGTCTTCATCGGAGAGATAATAGACTAGGTCATTCTTTTCAGTTGAACCCGGTGACCAGTTTGTGTCATCAAATACTTGATATGGCATATCAAGTGGAATGGGAAACTAGGACCTAGAAATATTATATGAGCAATTTTCAATCAGGCATTTGGGGCTTAAGGAACTGGAATAAAATATTATGAATAGTAAAGGTTTGAAACAACTACTCCCAACTGCATTATAATTTAGTTTCACAACAAGAATAGTGTAGAGACTTCAGAGTTGTATCTGATACTCTGGGAATAACGTCCCACTGATTTTTTTTTTCTCTCAGCACTTCTACTATGTGTTGATGAAGACCATAACATTATTAGTAAGGAAAATAGGAAATAACTCAGATACGAATGACAAATTTCAAACTTCCATACTAAACAAGGTTGCAGAAACACTACAAGCAACAATACATAGTATGAGTACTTGAGAGGGTATTCTTGCATGATATACAAAAGTCATTGTCTGGTTTAACACAATGATTATATCTTAGATGCTAAAGTCGTCAGTGTTGTGCTCTACCCTTCCTCCTTTGTTTGCGCATAGTAGTCGCCGTAGTCCTCAACGGGCGGGAAGATTTCATCCTGTCTGTTTTATCAAAACTTTGTAAAGCTAATGCGTTTTCAATGTCGTTCAGAACTATTGCTCCCGCTAGGTCTGGCTCACTTGGTGGATTTCTAAACGTACAGCTTGGGACTACTCCTGCAGATTGGACGTTCGTTGTTATAAAGATGTTGTCATCCTCTTCTACTTTCCTTCTCGCTCTAGCCTCTTTCCGGAGGATCACCTTCCACTGCGAGCCAGGTGGATGCAAATCGTCGTCTGAGAAAAATACCTGGGTACACTGACTCGGAAAAACGTAAGGATCAACTGCTCTTGATGTATTATGCTTGAAGTTGACGACAAGAAAACCATCACCATCTCGGATGTAGGTAGCATTATTGTGATTGTCGTACCGCTTCTTCCATAGGCAGCTAAAAATAATGATGGGTGTTTTCAGGTCCCCGTAGTCAAGTACAAGAATGTCCTCGAGGACTCCCACATAGTCCTTCCCTAAACCGGCTGATTGTTCATTGGCTTCAAAGCATGCGACTCCACTGTCGTAAGTTGTCATACACCTACTGCTCTCATTGTCAACTCTCCAGTGATTTCCGTATGCTTTCATTTTAGCATATCTTTTGTACTTAAAAGATGGCGGATTGGAAAGGAAAATTGTGTCGGACTCATTGGGATCTGACATGTCCAAATTCAAAGAATGGACATGCCATTTCATCCAAACTTCAACCGGTCCTACTGCTGCTCCAGATGTTTCCCACTCTGATTTCCATTGGCTGCGAAGTATTATACATATACATATACTATCAGTCATATACATATACTGTGCTCGTCTATCGAACCTAACTTGTCTCTAGACTGCGCTCGACGTTTGCAAATAATAGAAAACATTAGATACAGGTGCACCTCATCAAAGCTAACTGAAAATAAACGATCAACTTGTAATAAGGAAAACTAGCAAGCAAAAGGAAACGAATCCCTGTAGTTCTTGTCATTCCACAAAAACCTTTCACAATAGCAAAGAAAATGCATGTAAGCACTGTGATGACAGAAACTAATAGCACATGTACCTGTAATAAGCTGCAGTAAGAGTATTGTTTTTCAAAACAAACTTATGCATAGCATCGCGTTGTACTCGAGAGAGGGTAATCTCGACTGGAGCCCCTTCAAGAACCTCGAATTCAGCACAGTCCTCTGGGTCAGCATCCCACACGCGCCTCCGGACTACGTCGAATCCGTGCATATAGGATGTAGCGAACCCCATTGTTTCGTCTAATAAATAACCACGAGCAATGGACGCCTCTGGTCGAGCTCGATTCTTCACATGGTTCTTTAGTGTCATCATTGTCCGCTCAATGGGGTACATCCAACGGACCTGCACAGGACCTAATATAATTAGTTCCTCCACTAGGTGCATAGGCAAATGCGACATGACATCGAAAAAGGTTAATGGAAATGTCATCTCCATGAGGCACATTGTAATTGCAACGTCTTCTCTTAAATTCTCTGCTTGTGATGGATCCCAAACTTTGCAACAGATCCGCCTGAAAACTCGGGAGGCCCTCATGATTGCCATTCTTGTGTTCTGCTCCATAAGTCCTCGCAACGCCAGAGGCAGTAACGTCTGCATGAGGATATGGTAATCGTGGGACTTAAGTGCTCCAAACTTCCTGTTCCGAATATGGGAACCGATTTCTGAACAATAATCTGAAGGCACCTTCAAGTTCTCTAACCTTGTACAGAAGATATCAAACTCTTTCGGTGTCAAAACGTAGTTTGCCACAGGTTTCAACATCCTAGAGGAATTTTTTGGGTCTCTCACCATCCACAGGTGTTTCCGGATTCCTTCCCTCTGCATATCTCGCCTCACCTTCACGCTGTCCTTCTCCTTAAATCCACATATTGTTTTCAGCAAATTCTCTGCGAAATTCTTCTCGCAGTGCATGACATCGAGGGAATTCCTGATTGCCAAATGCTGCACATCGAAGTCTGAATTGTCAATGTCAAAAAAGTTTGCAAAACATTAGCGTCTGTTTGTATTGCAAACTGCTTTCCATAAATATAGTATAGTGATGACTTAGAAAAGCACATATTTGATGTTAAGCAACGTAAAAGAAAGAATGTATGAAACGTACTTCCCAATTTTGATGTATGGATACGGGAGTTCGAAAAAGATGCTACCCCGTTTAATTCCATGTATCTTGGAAGGATCTGGTGGTTTTACTGTCTTTGAGCTAGGATGTTTACGCCTCCTTTGTCGACTTCTATCCTGCCTTCCCTCGGTGTCAGCTGAGTGCAACTCTGAGGTGGAAGCAGTCGATGGATAAGCTGCCGCTGTCGACTTCCTCCTCTTCCTCCTAGACATCTGCGGCGTCGTATTTTCTTGACCATCCCTTGAATCGTCATCTGTAGTGAGTCCACCTACGACGCCCTGAGATGCATGATCATCTCCTGCTCCAGACTGATCTGGCCTAGCGCCGTCTGCTACATTGGATCGTCCTCTGCGTACACCATCTGATCTTCTTCTTTCGTTACTGTTAGACAAGAACGCAAGGTATTCATTCAGTGCCGCACGCTGCTCCACGGGTGTTTTCGAAATAGGAGGAAGCCTGGTCTCAGAGTGACCGTCAAAAAATTGGTCAAACCTAGGAGATCGAATATAATGGTCTGGCTTCACCCATCTCCTCGCATCACGGTAGGTGATCTTCCGACTCTCGTAAGCATACCGACCTCTTAGTTGATTACCACAAGGCGGGCAAGCGGTGTAGCCCTGATGAGAGGCTCCAGAGACGGTACCATAACCGGGAAAGTCATGTGTTGTATACAGGACAGCAGCTCGCAGTTTAAACAAACGCTGTCCCTCTGGATTTAAAACATCGTATGCGGGTATTCCTTTCCAGAGCTCCTTCATCTCGTCCACAAGTGGCCGTATCCATACATCAAAATGTTCAAAGGGTACTTGTGACCTCCCAGGAATTAGCAAAGTGAGCATGGTGAAAAATTTCTTAGTAATAAGCCACGGAGGCAAATTAAGGAAAGTTGCAAGAACAAGCCAAGCTGACCAAGTAGATTTGTGAAGTTTAAAGGGACAAATACCGTCACAAGATATCTGTACACGCACATCTTGTACCTTGCTTCCAAAGCCTCTAGTGTCGAATAAGTTAGGGTCCATGTTGTCCAATGTTTTCCACGCACTTGAATCTGCTGGGTAACGAACTTTTTCATCACTACTTTGATTCTCCTTGTGCCATCGCATTAATTTAGAGAGAACTGGGATTCTGTAAAATCTTTGAAGTCTTGGAGCTAATCTGAAATGCCCTAACACTTTCAGAGGTCGGGTTCTATGGAACATGTCCTTGTACCTTGGTGCGTCACAGCGAGGGCATCTGTCTAAGTCCTTTGTGTGTACTTGATCGAAAAGAACGCATCCATTGGGACAACCATCTATGTTTCGAAAATCCAGTCCCAGTCGATTGGTTAGTGTTTTAGCTTGATATAGTGAGCCTGGCAAGCAGTTGTCCGCTGGTAGGATACACTTACAAGTTGCTAGGATGTCGTCTGCCGCCTTCTCTGTTATCCCTGGGTGCGTTGCCACCAAATTCACCAGCATAATTGTGGCTCCAAGTTTTGAATGGGTGGATCCGTTGAAAAGAAAACGCATGGCATCGTCAAGGGCTTTGGCATCCTTCTCTCGCACCTCCTCGAGCTGAACAAAGTTCATGTCAGGGTCTTGTAATTCTTCGTCACATCTTGGGCGATGGTTATCATTTCCTCCCGCTTCAGGAATATCCTCTCCAAACTGCGTACCTTCAACTCCACCGTCACATTGTTCTTCTCTTCCGTTTAAATCAAGGGTATGGTGGTTTCCACTGAGTGGTTCATTGTCGTTGATTCCTGTAATTTGATCAGCACTCTCTAACGCAGACATTGTAATTTCGTTTATTCTGTCTTCGGTTTCTGAAAAATCCCGTACCTGTTGGTACATGTGTTGCATCATCTGCCTCACCTCCAACCCACTGTCTCTTTCGAGTTGACGGGTTCCTGATGCAGCAATTTTTGCTGAGAAGTCAGCCTCCCACTCGTCATCGGACGAGTCTGGGTCTTGGGGACCTCTCCATGTCTGACACTCTGGAGATCTCCCGTACCAAATTAGATGCCTTTCAATCTCCTCAATTCGGAAAGAAAGACCCGTACCTTTGTATTGATTACATGGGCATTGTATCCTTGCAAAATTATACATGGCAGCCCTCTCCTTGTCTCGCAGCCATAGTTTGTCGTCCCGGGCCTTTATCCTCACCACGTCCGACAGGGGCAGCCTATTGGACATTCTGGCATAAGTGGAGCACTCCCCAGTCATTCCATGTCAGTGTGTAACCATATATAGGAAAAATCTTATGTGTACAGGGATACGAATCTCATCAATATGATAATGTATGACCACTGAAGTTCGCGTTGCACGTTACAAGAGCAAACAATATGAAAGGCACCTAGACTACACAAAGAAATTGAAGTACACGCATATTTCTTCTGTGGAGGAGAGTTCCATGTAATATGAACGGCGAGACTTTTTTACACTTTTTCTCAAAATGCAGAGAAATGTGAAGAATGGTTGTCGTTATTTACCACATACAGACTCAATCGCTTTAGATAAGAAATGACATCCAGGTCGTAGCGTAAATCACATAGAGTATGACAAGGATTCACGTACTTGTATGTGAAGTTGCAGATGTCCGTGTCACCTCCTCTATGTTGTTCAAAAATCTGCGGAAGACTTCAGTTCCACACAGGGGAGATCTTTTACCATGCCATGGAGAAATGAGTTTAGTAAGTACACATTGAAATCAGTTGGAGCGTTTGCAATGCGCAATCGTAAATGGAATAAAAGTAGGATAAAATCCGAAATGAAAACCAATTTTATTGCTGTCAGACGAAAATATTGAAGACGAGGCATTTCCAACTTCGTAAAACATGAACTCTGCGACTGCTATTTGCAACCGTGAGGATCACAGTTCTGAGGTTTGTACCTTACATATGTATTTACCAGTCGACGATGACACCAACGATTACCAGATTCGTTTCACATTCCAGACACCCTGCATACGCGTTTCCAATGAAAGATGGGCGTGAAATTCAGGCAGGAGAAGTCTACTTAAACATAGTCATTGAGAATAGGTTTTTAAGAAAATGCAAGCCTGTAATCTTTGGACGAAGCAAAACAGATGGTTACCTCCCTTCTTAAAAAATCATCGCTCAATATTGGTAACTAGTGGGACCCGTGCCGTTGAGCACATTGACGTCAGTTTAATTCTATAAAACAATGAGTAACACAAAGAGTGATCCAAACGCTGAGTTGTTATCCTCAACTACAACAATTTTCAAGAGCAGGTGTCTATCCGATATTTGCTTTTGAAAACAAATCTATGAGAACTGAATCATTGGAGAGAAAAGTAGTAGTAACGCATAAAGTTTCTAATTGCAGTGACACTTCACTGTCGCTGACGCATAAGAAAATTCCCAAAATGAACATCGCCTATCAGCATAGAGTGTATCGAAATCGGTGTACCTTCCGCAGGGAGCCTCGAATCCCCTTGCAATTCCAGAGTAGTACAGTTCCCCCGCTCCCCAGACGTTGTTAGTCGGTCTGAATACCGGTCAGAGTAGCGTAGATATACTTGTTTTCGATTACCAAAACGAGAGCAAAGTGCACAGCGACGTCGATTAGAAGATGACTCGAAAGAGAATTCCCAGTGAACGTGACAAACTAGACAGAGTTAATATTGAAGCTGGAGCAAGTGACGAAGAGAGAAATGAGTATGAGCTGTTGCGGGAAGCGAATATTGCGCGCAACTAGGCACTCCTGCAACATGTCCTCGACGCTGCAAATGCATTGTGAGTTTACAGTCTTGTTGTAAACCCTGGATGAAAAACGTTTGTTCCAATTGGATGAATGACACTTGTTGTACTCAACGTATAGGATTCACTGGGTTAGGGTTTGAATGCTTAGATTGAATTCTGGAGCAAAAAATAATGGTGTGCAATTCGTCGTAGTTGTGTTATTTGTGGTGATCGCTTGTTAGAACTGGCAAGCACAATCTAATTCGGGTTTCATTTTTCGGTAGCAACTCCTTTGTCAATGTCGGCACGAGAAGTGTGGAACGCAAGCGGAGTTGTCAACGTCGAGAACCACAGCGTCGGAGCGCGAGGCTGAACTCGGGACCACGCCAAGATCATGTGGACTCCGTGTCGTACGGCACCGACGAGGACTCCCGTGAAGAATGCGGAGCCAGCAAGGAGGATACATCCGACTATAGCGAGCGCGGTACCCACTAATGCATACGTCCCTTTTACCTCTAACTAACATTTTGTTTTTCACGAATGGAAAAAATCTGTTGTTTCCTCTTATGGTTGAATATTGAAGAATTCTATTCTATAGGACATTGTTCCTAAACTTAGATTACAAGAACTCATCAATTTTAGGGTTTACGAAACCTAGGTGATGCATATTGCGTGTTTTAAATCGAAAATTGATTGCAAATAACTCTGTGAAATTGTGGAGAATATCCGTCGTAATGATGCTCGTGTCTGTTTTTATTTTTGTGCTCATTTGATGCTCGTGTTTGTTTTTATTTTTGTGCTCATCTGATGCTCGTGTGTGTTTTTATTTTTGTGCGTGTATACATTGCATCACAGGGCACGATTTCAGTGGGTCACCATCTGATGCCTCGGAGGGTACATACCGGAGCCCCGTTCAAAGCCCTATAAACAAGGACCCTAAACAAAAATCGAAGGTTGCTCAATTTGAAGATATCCTAACATCAGGAAATAGGCCTCGGCATCAGCATCACGATGTTCGGGGACTAGGAACTAGTTCGTTGGGTCCAGACCTGCCACCAGATGGAGCGATGTTTCCACCAGCTTCGTCAAGCACATTTCAGGCACCTACGGGATGGGCATGGGTACTTGTTCCCAAAAACCATCCTCCTTCAGATATGTTCAATGTGCTTGGAGGGATGTCACAGGTCAATTTCCCAGGTAGTTGGCAATTTCTTCCTTCGCAGCCCGTGCAGACTGCGAGAGGATTGGAGGATGCAGGAAGCGGCAGGATTAACGACGCCTCTCCATCCAAGTCGTCGTCCATTAAGGAGGACTCACTGAAAAAAAGGATCCGCAGAGCGAATAAAAGAGAAGCAGATGACGAGTCAAGGAGAAGAGAGAGCGCTCGATTGAAGCCATTTGTTGTTCAGGTTCGTCCCTCTGGAATTATAGACAGTGGCTTCAAGGGTCATTTGAAGTGGCAAGAGTACGTACAGGACCTAACTCCTCAAATGCTTGATATGAGTGTGTTCAAATACGAGGATCAAAATGAATGTTCGAAGAACAAGCTCCGGGACACACTACGAGCTAAATTTGAGTTTGTAGATCATGATGTGACACAAGTTGGATTTGATAAAATGATTAAGACATGGATGCGGAAGGAACGCGAGAGAGTAAAAAGAATGCATAGTGGAAATATGAAAGCGCCGTCCAAGTACTCAGAGAAGGAATGGGAGGCAATGAAGAAAAACTGGGACTCTCTAGTTTCTAAATTGCAATCAGAGAAGATGTCAGAAACAAGGAAGAAAGTGGTGTATAACCCTCGTGTTGGAAGGCATGGTTACGCAGGGAAGGAAGCTAAGCTGGTGAGTAGACTTGGGTTCCTCAAATACTGCTTCAAACTTGTAGATATGTGTTTTGTAAACATCTGAAGCCCGGTAATACATACAAATAGCGCTTTTTTAACTTGACAATGAGTAATTCTCACTTTGATTGTTTACTTTGGCGTTGTTGATTTTGGAAGAGGAGAGAAAGAGAAGTAACGCCTGGCCTGACGGATGTAGCAGAGGAGATCAGAACATCTCAGGAGAATCCAAGTAGTGCGGTATGATTATTTTCCTAACTAATCTCTACCAGTAAATAATGCACATGTTTGATGTTGTTGTTCTATAGGAATAAATCTGCGATAAATATGTTATGTCTGATTGGGCATAGACGTATTATTTGACAGATTCTGTAAATAGCCTAACTAATACGAGCTGGTTCAAGGTAGTCTCAGAACTGTTGTTTTTCTTCAGTGTAAAATTCCCTTGATCTAACTGAAAGTAAGAGTTTCAATAGTTTAGCAAAACGGAGTAAATAAAAAAACGGTTGATTTGATAAGAACATGTTTCTTGTGCAACGGATTATAGTAGGCACTACTGGATTGTTACTATGGTTTACTGGATTCCAGGAAATGGAAAAAAAGAATTCCACCAGACTATCGGCAATGGAGCGGAATCAGGCAGAAATCAACAAGAGACTTGACGACGTTATGAAGAGTAACTTGAACTTGCAGAACATGCTAGAAACTGTGATCATCAGTTTATCCGGCAATGAAGTTGTAAGAGACCATCATGTGATCCGTAAAGAAACACCTTTGACTAGGGAGACATCTCCCATTGGAGCAGGTGGTGACCTCCGAAGAAACCGCGACTCAGGCGGGCTTGGATGCAACGAGCAGTGCTGGGATGTGTTATGCAGAACCTCTGACGACGAAGACTACGCAAACGCTGGGAGAGGAGGTAAAGCGGTCACCAAAACGGAGTCACGAAGACAGGTAAAAAGTAACAAATTCTCTGTGAACAGGTCCGGTTTCAATCCTACCTAGACAGAAATGTTTTGTGTTGCAATAAAAGATCAGGCCGTGAATGTTGTAGAATTTTTAAGCGCTGCTGTGATTTATTAATTTATCTCTCTAAACATCTTCGTCAGGAGTCGATTTATAATATTCGTACAGACAAGATTTTGCATTGTCGTTTAAAGTAACTTGTTGTTGGTCCTTGAGTTAGTCTACAGAATTGGTGAGTTTTTTTTCGCGATAAAAGACGATGTCATTCTACTATGCAGTTGTCACGGCATTCAACTTCTAAGAGTTGAAGTTTCAAGTTCTGTTCAAAGTCAGTTCCAAGCTGTGAGTAAGGTGTAGACGAGTAAGTAGGGTACAACCTTGAAGGTGGTAACCGCTGTGAGGTATGGAAGCTGACTTTGAACAGAACACATGTGTGCTCATCTTAGCTAGCAGGTGCTTAAACTCTTCGGTCAGTGAGTAGAATACCTCTCAGTTCTGCTCTATTTACGCCTGCTGCTTGTATTGAGCTACTTTGGTTTAAGTTAAGCTTGTTTAACGTTTAATTGTACGTCTGAGGCTTCAATTTAGGTACAATTTGTAACTGGCTTACCCTTCCTATATCCTTTGTCTACTTTGGGATATTATTTACGTCATCCTCTGCTGTAACCATGTTGGCTTGCATGATCTTGTGGTAGAAACTTAGACATGGCTTGCTTCACAATGTTAAGGAACAGGAAGAGCAAATGTAATTGTTAGGGTGCATTTTTGATATAATATCTTTACATAATCTCAGTGGAGTGCCATTATTGTGTAGGTAACGGAGTTTTGTTTCTTTTTCTTTTGTAGGAACCTGATTCTGGTGTATGAAGCTTGTTTATGCATTTGTTCTCCTATTCAGGTTGCATTTGTTTGACTGTGAATGGTTTAAAACTCGATGTCTAAAACCAAAGTGTTCTGGCTTCTGGTGCAGAATATTAGCCCACCTAAGTAAATGTGCACCTGGTTAACGCTGAAAGGACCAAGAAGCCCGCATTGGGCCTCACTTTTTGTGTTCTTGTTTTCTTTTCTTTTTTTCGTTTTTTTTTGCAGTTTTGAGTAGGTCATGTGTGGACTTCCTTTTGTTCAAGTTTATTTGTTTTTTACCAACACATGCAATGTTCTTCACTGTTTCCAGTGATATAAAATTTAGTCACATCTAAATTATGTTTTACAATATGATTAATCCCTAAACGTACCGTCCCTTTGAACAAAAGTAGATGCTAGCCTTAAAAGTAGATATTAGCATGGCTCAGATGTACATGAGGTGTACATGAGAGGTCCATTGCAAACATGAAATCTACCCAACAAATCTGACATACTTGCATTTGGAGACCTCTGTAATATTATGAACATCTCAACATAACAAAAGGTTTACTTTATTTGGTAGAAAACCTAATAGGCTTGCAAATATGATTTGGATGGAAGTCATCCGAGATTGTAAGAGAAAGTTACAAGGCTTTGAATATGTTCGGAATCCAGTTTCTAAACACTGGGACGTTTAGGAGTTAATTCAATTTGTCATTTGCAAACCATGAATGCTTGGTCCTTTAGGGGTTGAACTAAGGACATTTGGACTAGGGAACTATATGTCCCTTTCTGATGGAGGTCTAATCAGTTGGAATTAGAAAAATTGAAATCACAAAAGTTTGGCGTAAATAGAAGAAGATATTCATGTGTTAACGTATTCTCTGTTACTGTTCAACGTAATTGGTTGGATGTTTACTTATAAGTCTGAAATTATTTTTTTTCAGAATATATTCTCACAGTTAATCATCCGTCGGTGAAAAGCCTAATGTTGAGTGAACTATTCCATTCAGGTTTCCGGTACAACGTCATCTGTTCCTCAGACAATGAATCGTTTACAAGTATGGATTAAAACGTTATTGTTTCACAACCTTTATTTTTTTCTAAGTGAACGATATGGATAGGAAATTCTAGACTGAGTCCAGTTCAGCTGTTGATGTCATAAACGTGGTCATTTCATGAATTACAGAGTCACGACTACTGAGTAGTAGTTGTTTCTGGACCTTTTTATTTTTCAGATTTTTTTTTCCCAATAGCAGAGTGACTATAGTCAGGAGTAACTAGTGGATGGCTGAAGTGATACGATAGTAGGTGTGCCAAATTGATGTCGCTTAATGTGTTCGTTTTTCTGTTGTCATTAGCTTTCTGCGACGCTATCGAAGATTTTTGGTCTTATGATGATATATCTCCTACATCACTGTGTCTTTATTGTATCATAGTTGATTATGTCCTCAGGTCATGTAAACTATTTTGTGCTGTAATTTCCTTTACTCTAGTACCCGCTGCATTGAGTAACTGATGTCCGTACCTTTGGTTTGTTTTGTGTAAGGATCTGCAGGAAGCGACTCCAGAAATTGAGGTTGAAGAAGACGACCAGGTATTTAGTTGTATTAGACCGATACAAAAAAAGCATGTATCTGTAGAGTTCTAAGGTCTACATAGCTTATACTAAAATTCTTGAGAGGGCGTGTCGCAGGGAAAACATCCGGCGGGAGAAGAACGAAGACTTGGGGAGAACGTTCGCAGAGAGGTGAGATTACGATGTAGTTAACCATATCCCCATGTAATTCCGTGTGTCCTTGCAATTGGTAGTATGGAGCCAAATGGAAGAATTCGTTTGCTTTGAGACGTAACAGCTGAAATTCTTCTGGTTTCCACGAGGACAGTCAAGTTCTCATACCTCTCTCGGATACTTTTAGGTAGCGGTTGGAGATAAAGTCTGGCTGGCAAGCACGAAGGACCCTAGGGCTCCAGTGGCAGCCGGAATCGTGATGGGACTTGGGGGAGAAGGAGCGTTCCACAATCGTCCAATTCCACCGCAGTATGTGCGAGTGAATCTGGAAGACGTTATGGTGGACCTTCCGCTTATGATCCCCATCGAGGAAGCGGAGCAGGCGAATTTGAATGATGCGGTGGGTTCTAGCGTACTGTGGTTGAAGGGCCTTACTTTTGTACGAGAATAACCACGACAGTACAAAGTGGCGGTTTGTATCAGACTTGGTGTGCATGGAGTTTTGAAAGATCTAACTGTATCAACTCCTCTGTCAGATGGAGGAGGTAGTGAGTTGGGTTAAATGAGGAAGCATGTAGAGGAAGCACTGAGTATGACGTCAGGATATATATGGATCATGTACACACAAAGCACCTCTACGGACGTCTGTCAAGAGAATCTCTATTAGTGGAGGATACGGCATCTCGACAACGAATTATAGGAGTAGTGCGGAAATGGAGGTTCTCTATGTTATAGACTTACATTTTAAGGCAACAGCGGGCTCAATATGGGTCAAATTTTTTATTGTACCATTTTCGGGAAATAGACTGACTGCCGCGTGTCGAGCTTTCCATTTACCAGAGATTCAAAATTATACATATTTATGTAATCGGTCATAAACGCAGTAAATTCTGTCGATGCTGAACGTGTCACGTTATTGGTCGCAAAATTATCTCGTAACAACCAGATTCCTCCGACTTAGAACTGCTACAGAGTGCCGCGTGTGATTTGACGACACCGAAGACGTCGGCACTACTGGAATGCCAGTGAAAGCGAAATCAGCATCCTGTGAAGACTTGTCGTCGCAAACGTCTGATTCCAGAAATGATGCGGCAACGAACATTCACGTGAGTGAACAGGATGTACTTAGGACCAAAGAAGTGAAGCACAGTCTAATGAGCGCGCGCTGTTCAGATCTTGAACATTTGCGAACAGACAGTGTATCCGACGTTGCCGTTTACCCTCCGAGGGAAAATGGTCCGGAATGACATGTACCGCGGAATGACGAGTCCGTATTGACGTGAATAGGCAGGGTCATTAATTTTGAAACTTGTCCGAAGTGACTGCAAACCAGGTCATTAAGTACGTCTCAAAAACACATATTTCTACTAGTGAAGTACTCCCTCTGTACTCATTTAATCTATGGATTTGCATCACATGCAACATACTCCCTCTGTAATCATGGGATTAAGCTTAGTCTATAAATTTCACTGATCACAACACTTAATCCATGGATTTCACTGAAAACAAAGTCTTTTTGCGAGACGGGGGGAGTATTCTCTATGACAATCAATGTGATACCTTAACAAGTTCAAAGTGTAGTTCAGAAAATGTAGTTTTTTCTTCTTTCGGCTAGTTCAAATGTTGGTCATAACAATTGAAATTATTTTCTTTCAAAGAAGTGTGAATTTCAGTTGTGAATTTTGAAGCGTGCTATGCTAATCTCCTAATTGGTACCCGCAATATCCCGTAATTCAACAATATTGTCTTGTGCATTACATCAGGAATTTCCGACCCCACTGATTCTGCACTGATTCAGTGCGTTTATCGTTAAACATTGATTCCGCACGTCATACGTGCATTTAGAAGTGTCGTTACGGTACGGAAGTGACATGCATTACTAGAGTGTCGATGCAGTGTCTTTTCAATGATTATCAAAAAAGTGTTGTTTCCGCACGAAAGTCGTGCTTGACGGAATCCGTGCGTTAATCGTGTATCTACATTACATGGCTAATAAGACACGGATAACATGCGGTTTTAGTTAATGCGGATTCAGTATCGTATACGTATCATATTAATGTCATTTACGATATTCGTGCGATTTCAGTATCTATTATAATGCAAATTATTTTCGTACGACATCCGTGTACAATATTTTAATATATTTTTGGAATCTTTTGGAATCTTTTGGAATATTTCAAAATATTTTATATTATTTTGGAATATGTTGGAATATTCCAAGAATCTTCTTTAAATTATACTTACGGTTTAATTTCCCAAAACATTTTTAGATCTACATTTATAGAGTTTAAAAGCAATACACATTAAAATTTCAAAGAAATAACATTTTATATTTTTAGAATTCAAATTTGGTATTATTGGTTATCATTGTACTTTTCATCATAGGAGCAAAAAAAAAATAGCTCACAACCACCACGATTTTGGCAAAAAATTAAAAAATTCAAAATATTATGAAAAAAATCCTAGATATAGAAAACGTCTTGCATAATCTAGTGCAAAAAGAAATTTTGGAAAAAAAGTTTTTTTCACATATTTAAAAACATTCAAAGTCCGCTGAAAAAAAAAACAGCTCACAGCCATCACGATTTTGGCAAAAAATTCAAAAATTCAAAATATTATGAAAAAAATACTATATATAGAAAAAGTCCTGCATAATCTAATGCAAAAAAAAAATTGGAAAAAAAGTTTTTTTCACATAGTTAAAAACATTCAAAGTCCGCTGAAAAAAAAAAAAAACAGCTCACAGCCATGATCTGCCATCACAAGTTTGGCAAAAAAAAAACAAACTCAAAATATTCTGAAAAAATTTGTAGATGTAGGAAAAGCCCTGCATATTGTAGTGCAAAAAAAAATTTGAAAAAAGAATTATATACACATGGCAAAAAATAGCCTATGGTTTCATTCTTTTATAATTACCAAAAGAATTCCTTTCTATGCATGAAGAGTTTGAGGTGGTTTGGTGGTTTGGAGCTTCATCGGCAACCGGGGGGTCGTGAGTTCAAATCCCACCGTTGGTGATAGAGCTTGGGAAGCTATGGTGGGCCCCACCGTGTGTTCGGGCGATTTCCGTGTAGTTGAAGTGGGTAGCGAGGAAAATAATTATTTTTATTTTTATTTTTATTTTATTTTTTTATATATTTTTTAATATTATTAATTTGATCAAATTTAGATATAGAAAGAAAATAAAATCTAGATCTGGAAAAGATGATGTCGCACGAAAAACGCACTGAATCAGTGTAGTTTTAAAGACGATTAAAACACGACATTTGACGAGTATAAAGAGTGTTGAATTCATACGTTTTCAATGGATGTATCAATCGTGTCGAATCAGTACTATATCCGCTTGTACGAACATCGTGTCATATTAGTGTAGTTGCGATGAATGACGCAACGATGCGGAATCAGTGCGAAAATCGTACGAACCCTTGAAATATCGGAAATCGCACTGAATCAGTGCAGAATCAGTGGGGTCCGAAATTCCTGATGTAGTTGTATCAGATTCAAAAGTAAGGTGTCATGCCATTGCCAATTCAACGAGCTTCTTAGTCGTAAAGAGATGGAGAAACGCCAACAAAATGTCAGGAGGAGTTGGTTCACATTGTCCTCACACTTATGTTTCGAGTAACTATGACCCCAAAATTGATGCAGATTTTGGCCCGGAAAACACGGATCCCGGAAAACGCGGGCACGACACATTGGAGGGGTCCACGTATGAAATTTGCCTCCAAAAAACGCTCCTGAGGGATCCACGTAGCTTGAGGGTCGACGTGGGTCTGAGGGTCTGAGGGTCGACATGGGTTGAGTACTCAGTCTGTCTCAATCCATCACCTTCTCTGTCTGGACTCAGCATGTCTACTTTCCATCACCTTCTCAGTTTGTCTGTTCTGTTCTGTGCGAGCGAAGTGGATCTGTTCTGTGTGAGCGAAGTTTAGGGGTGGGTCTAGTGGATCTGTGTGAATGAACCCAGGTCTGGTGGATCTGTGTCTGCCTTCTTCATGGTGGTGCGATCTGGGTTCATTTTGCGTCTGGCGAAGTGGATTCTGTGTGAGCGAAGTTTAGAAGTTTAGCGAAATTTCGAGCTCTAGATCGTCCATTTTGTGTGCATGGTGGTGCGATCAAGAGGGGTTTGAAGCTCGGGTTTGGGTTTGAGGTTACCGTTTGACGCTGAGTTTCGTCAGACCGCGGTGTTGGGGTTTCTATTGGTGCCGTACTTGCATTTTGTGTGCATGGTGGTGCGATCTGTCAGGAGGGGTTTGAAGCTTGGGTTTGGGTTTGAAGTTGTCGTTTGACGATGAGTTTCGTCAGGCCGGGGCGTTCGATCCGTAGTACCCGCTTGGCACAAGGTACTCGGGCCCTTGTACCTCGGAAATGCTTCTGCATTTCAGTTTGCATCAATTAATTACACAAATAAGTAATATTTTGCAAATCTTCATCATGAACGGTGTACTGTAACCAGATTCCTTGTTGTGGAAATTGAAGAGGTGCATAAGTCAGAAAATGTACTGTACCGATTGATTGCATTCTAGATACGCTTAGCCGGTACGAAACTCATTGCCAGTGAAACAGCAGACCACAAATCTGAGGGCAATTGAAGGATGGGGATCCCATCTGGTAGTCGTTGTGAATTCCTCTGATCTCTTGTGTTATCGACATTATATTCACGAGTACCCTGTTGTGATCATTTGTCAGTGCAGCAGTGAGCAATCTCGTAAGCGGCAAGGGTTTTGGCGATGTGAGGTGGGGGACTCCAACTACTTGCGATAGCTGACGTTCTCCCTCCTCCGGAACAAGCTGCGGCGGTGGAGCATGGTTGTGCAGCAGTGAGCAATCTGGTAAGCGGCAGGGTTGTGGCGATGTGAGGTTGAGGCAGGTGCGTAATCTCAGTCTCCATTTTCTTTTTTTCTTTTTTCTTTTTTTCAATTGGGGGATGCATCATTTTCTTCTTGCTGGAGTGGCGTTTATTGGAATGGAGTTTTTTGAGTATTTGATCGTGTGGTTGGAAGCAAGTCGCAGCTCAGAAAATTTACGCTCAACACCCTGAACCTTCCTCCGACTGTTTCATTAAGGTATGTCATTTTGGAAATGACGCCACATGGTACATGTTGGGGAAGATTTAGGGTTTCGTTGACACTATGAGCATTTTTCTGAGTTAAGATGTTTGTTGTTCCTCTGTGGTGCACGATGGAAACTCGATTGTTGAAGATGAAGAAATGGGTTGTGGGTAGGCTATGAGCATTTTTCTGAGTTGAGGTGTTTGTTGTTCCTCTGTGGTGCACGATCCAATTATATCCGAGACTTAGGGAGGCAGCAGTTGGCCGCGGATTTGAATGAAGCACGCGAAGGTGCTGTGCACGACTACAACATTCACATTGAGGATGAGGTGCCGAAGGCTGTGTAGGACACTGTCATCACAATTGACGATAGTCAAGAGGTGCTACGAAGACCAAAGCACGGTGTTTCTCTTGACCACAAAGATGTCCCACACACAAGCACTCACGAAGCTTGCCAACACATGGAGGGATTAGACACTAGGTTCACACCAATGTACATTCCGGATTTTTTGCATAATCGTGACTTTGATCACGGCCTTTAGCTATGAAGTTTAGAACATATGTCACAAATGTTCGAAAATTTTGGAACTCTTTACGCATATTGTTTCATATATGAGTCTTTTTCATGTACATATACAAATACAACGTTTTTGGCAATCTTCTATTTTTCTTTATCTTTTTTCCAATTTTGCCTTAATATTTGTTTGTACCATGTGGCACCCCCACAAGGGGGTCCATGTGGCACCAAAAAAAAAAAGGAAATTCATATGTGAATTTTTCTCCAAATTTTCCCACAGAAGCGCATCGTGACACTATGAATTCAAAATGATAGTGTCATAAACCTCAAACCCAAACCCGAGCTTCAAACCCCTCCTGATCGTACCACCATGCACACAAAATGGACGATCTAGAGCTCGAAATTTCGCTAAAATTCTAAACTTCGCTCACACAGAATCCACTTCGCCAGACGCAAAATGAACCCAGATCGCACCACCATGAAGAAGGCAGACACAGATCCACCAGACCTGGGTTCATTCACACAGATCCACCAGACCCACCCCTAAACTTCGTTCACACAGAACAGATCCACTTCGCTCGCACAGAATAGAGCAGTCAAGCTGAGAAGGTGATGGAAAGCAGACCTGCTGAGTCCAGACAAAGAAGGTGATGGATTGAGACAGAATGAGTATTCAACTCACGTCGACCCTCAGACCCTCAGACCCACGTCGACCCTCAAGCTACGTGGACCCCTCAGGAGCGTTTTTCGGAGGCAAATTTCATACGTGGACCCCCCCCCCCAATGTGTCGTGCCCGCGTTTTCCAGGACCCGTGTTTTCCGGGCCAAAATCTGCATCAATTTCGGGGTCATAGTGTCTCTTAAATATCTAAAGTGATTACAATATTTTCTTATCATGAGCACAATGGCAAAACCTTGGAATGGTCATGTTTTTATATCCAATAGTTTTATGGAATAATTCAAAAAGGAACGTAAAGTTGCATACCATTCATCCAATTTTTTTGAGGAGGGAAATGTAAAACACCATTTTAATTTCTAAAATTAAGAATTATAGTTAGATTATACTCAACTAGAAAGCTTGTTTTGAACATTTAATGTACGCACATAGTAGGTTCATGCAAGTTGTGGCAAATAATTCAATTATTTTGGCGCCTCTCAGACTATTTTGTGAGTTATAGCTATTATTTCTATCACACATTGTAAAGAAAATCATGTCAAACTAATAATTGTTTTTTTATGAACCTATTATGTGGGTACGATATAAAGGATAGAAAATTCACTGGGTTTCCGACTTCATTCAACATGTATTAATCCGCTACAAAACTTCCAACCATAGTTCCCTTTTTCAAATCTCAACAGCAACCTCCAAAACAATACTAAAATTTCCCAAAAAGTTCAAAACATGTCATTTAACCCCTAAGTGACCGATTGACCATTTTCTGGTCATAGTCCAAACAGCAGTGATTGTCCATGGACAGAAAAAGACATTTTCAAGTTTTGATTTTTTGTCGAAATTAGGGGTAGAGATTATATTCTAGTGTTGTTTGAATCATTTCGTTTGCAATATTGAGGTTCACTAAGGAATTTTTCAAAGACAAAGACCTCAATATTGTCCTAGTGTTATAAACCTTACTATTTCAGGAAACTAATGATGTTCTCTCAATTGAAAATTTTGCCTTTTAAAATTTTAGAATAGAATGTCTCGTTTGAACCAATCGTACCAAATTTCAAATTCTAAAAATAGAATTTGTAACTTTGGTGATTTTTAAATGGTGAATGCTTCTAAATTCATTAAATGAGTATCTAAAAACAATTTGGAATTTTTACCTTACAGATAATTACCAAACATCATGCTTCTCATTTTCTCTTTTGGACCAAACTTCATCAAAGTTGCAGAAGTAACGTTTTATAACACATCTAGGTTTTGCCCTTACCCCTCTGTCATTTAGGGGTTAAGTGAGGTTTGTTTTCCACCCCTAGAGATTCACATTTATTTTTTACTAAATTAACCATACTTAATACTTTGAATTTGGGTGTTATATCTTGATTGCGAATCCCACGGCCATTGGAGCTCTAAAAGTTGAATAGTTAAAAGTTGAATAGAAAAACAATTTATGAATTAGAACACGTGACGAAAAATACATACAATTGTCTCTTCAAACCACCCCCTACTTTAGTTTTAAAACGTTTTATTTTGTACAAATTCAAAATCTTGTTCTAAGTGTGGTCCACCATACTTGGTTCATGACAATTTTTGAGGCATTGGTATGAATTTAATTTGGTTTTTGTTTGTCTTCTTAGTTGGGGGTAGTAGAACACACTTGAATTGCTATTTGAAAAAAAAACAAATTAACCCTTACTGCCTAATTCTCCATTTTTTGGATGTTGAACAGATTTCATCCATTTTTCTCATCCGTCATGCACTTTTTGTATTGTGGATATTTTACTAAAGATTTTATGAGAAGTTAGCTTCATGTGTGTGTGATCCGATTAGAAAAGGAACGATTTGTGAAATTCTTATGCCCCATTTCATATTGCAGTGATTCACCAAACATTTCTGAACTCTTAATTCAAAAGTGTTCAAAAGTGCTCTTGAAAAATTCAACTCATACATTCAAGCAACCAAAAAATCTCCAAAAATCACAACACTTAAAGTACTACATTCCAACCCATCATAACAAATTTTATCTACAAATTGTCAATATCTTGCTTGTAATCGAATTGCAAAATAATTTTGAATATTATTTTTCATAATTTATACAAAAATATTGGTGATAGCAATCATAGACCTAATTATATGGATAGTATCAAAAATTCATAATGTACAACTTTTATTCATCCATCAAGTTCAAAATATCCCTCTTAGTTGCATTTTATAATGCATCTTTACAAAACTGCCCAATCTAGAGAGGTCTGTGGGCTTTAAGGGGTTAACCCCTAAAAGACAAAGAAGCCCAAATTGAGTCTCATTTTGTTATAGCACTTTCTTAGTAGATCTTATGTAGACGACATTTAGTTCAAATTTATTTATTTTTTGACCAACACATGTAATGTTTTTAACTAATTCTAGTGATATAAAATTTGATCCCATCAGAATTATTAATTTTTCACAATACGCTTGAAAGAACATGTCATTTTAACACCATAAATCTTTGATTTAACCACTAAACGTACTCACTCTCTCCAAATTTGGAGAATTTCAAAGATGTCTTACAATATTTAACTAAGAGGGAAATTTTGATCTTGATATATGAATAAAAGTTGTACATTATAAATTTTTGATTCTATCCATATGGTTAGATCTATGATTGTTGTCACCAATATTTTTGTATCAAATTTGAAACTTAAAATTCAAAGTTCTTTTGTAATTTGATTAAAAATAAGATATCGACAGTTTGTACATGAAATTTGTTGTGATTGGTTGAAATGTAATACTCTAAGTGTAATGATTTTTGGAGATTTTTTGGTTGCTTAATTTTATGAGTTGACTTTTTTAAGAACACTTTTACATTGAAATCCTTGAAATTTTGGGTGAATCACTACAACATGAACAAAGATCACAAACTGTCAATATTATTGTACCGTGCCATTATGGTCAGTAGCTCATGCCAAATTATTAATTTTTTGCCCAAATGCTATAGATATTCTCTAAAATCTTGTGGATATTCTCATAATTCTCTTTTTCTCAGTAGAACAAAGATTCGTTTTGAAAATATGTTTTCCTAAAGATTTGGGCTTCTCAATTTATAATTTATTTTTGCCGACCCTGACGGCCAGGTACGGTAGTCATTTAGATGTTGCCAAAGCAGTAGCGGCAAGTTCCCGAAATTTTGATTGGATAGAGCTAGGTTGGATTATGTTTTCGCCCGTGTTTTCGTAGGAGCAATTTCTCTCATTCAATGCTTCCATGGAAGTGTGAACAGTGATAGGGACTGCAGACAAAAATCTGAAATTCAACATGTACATAACAACTCGCCTTTGGGACCTTGCTAGGGTGGCCAACATCCACCGGTAAGTCCCATCCCACTATGACGTGCCAAGCATCATCACAAACGCGGCTCAACAGTCCAACACTAGTAATTTATAGTAGTTGCAACACAAGATGATGGTATGCATGTGTAATCCTCTTTTAAAAGCACACATTGTTACCTTTTGCCGTAGTTTTGGGATATGCATGGTTAGGTCGCTGAGAGTCAGAGCAACCTCCTCTGTCAGTCCTTACATTTGTTATCTCTTGTAGTTAACGTGTGGGAAATGTGGCTTCATTGTGCTTCCTCTCATAGGAATCTCCTATGTTTTTCGCGTGCAATATCTACACTGACTCACATACGCACATTCAATGCTTCTGAGACACTAATAATTTCATAGCAACTTGTCACAACCAAGGTTGTTTTTTGGAATATATATATATATATATATTACTCTCTAACACATATGGACCTATCCAACCACATTCCTAAAGATATTCATTAGTAAAACGAGGACAGTAAAGGAGTTACTATTCCATTGTTTACAATCACATATTGATTCCCACAATTTCTTTTACAAAATTAGTTTCATGGTTAAATAACATTGGATGGAAATCTAGAACAGTTCAAAGTTATCCCGGTCATCGGTCACCGGGATGACTCGGTCCCCGCCACTGAGACAATCAAGGTACAGAGCCCAATCGAACATTCGCTTCGTCCCTTGTCTAAACGAGTTAGAACGGCTTGGCATCAAAAAACTGGACGTTCCGAAACTTTCCATCCGTGCTACATCCAAAATCGGGAGGTTTAGCTAAGGTTCCGCCCTCTTGATGTGCCAAACCTAAAATGCAGATCGGAAAGTCATCGGTATGTACCTATAATTGTGACAGATGGAAATTGCCATGTCGAAAAGACACATGATGAAAAGATGAATGAACATTCCCAATGTGGGCCTCCGTTCTATGTCAGATCCGAAACGAAGCATTGAAAACATCAAAAGTGCCGGCGTGGAAAATTTCCTCGAGTCAAAGTTTCCGATTTGAAACTAATGAAAAACCGTCCTTACCAAGATGGAGTCACAACAAGCCTAGGAAGGTCTAGGTTGGTCCTCCGTAACTGGACACATCATTGGAAGTCCTACTGGCCAGGTAACAGGACAGCCATGGCCATAATTTAGCCATGTCTCAGCCTTGGACCTCAACCATCGTCTCCCGTGGACTACTAGACTAGGACGTCGGAATGTAGGATGGAAGATCGGGACAGAAGATGAAAGATAAGATTCTGTAAATGTATTCTACTGCATTCTTGAACAAACCCCAAAACATGACTCTTCATTGGACTCTTACATGATTCATTGTAAGGACGCAATCAGAGACTTAAACCATTCAAAGTATGATTCCTAAACGTCACTCCCCACAAGATCCCCAAAAAACTAGCCACTCACCTCTCAAAATATATCATAAAAGAAAAACAACCACTAATCTTACAGTTTCATTCAACCACAAACTCTAAAATAATACAACTTCCACCCAATCCTTTCATCCTAACTCTCCACTTCTAACTCCAAATCTAACACCGAGATACCTTGTTGTGGGAAAATGGCACAGAGAGTGATTCCGTACACCAATCAAACTACTAAAGCTATCAAATAGCCGAGGATAAACATGCAGACCACTCCGGTACTGATGGGCATACACCGCCACAGAAACTAGTCCCTCAGGACCACACGCCCAAATCAGGACTCGTGTAATCCCACATCCATGTATTTCAAACAAATCTTCCACCTAACCTACATTCAAAAAACCCTAATCACTACAACCTAAGAGACATACAGAGCGACCAAAATCACATGTAATACCCACCCGGCCCTCCATTTGAAGGACCCATACCCTGGTGACCAGGTGGCCCATGCATCTGTTGATACTGTCCTCCCATTGGGTGCCCTGGAGGCCCCATGTGGTGGTTCTGTTGCCCTTGCGAATGCATTCCGGGTCCCCCCATGTGTCCAGGCGGTCCCATCGGTCCTCCCATCGGTGGCCCTGACATTGGACCCATCGAAGTCACTGGACCTGGAGGACCCTGATACGACCCCGGCGCACCGGGAGGACCGTGTTGCCCCGGGTGCCCCCCAGATCCCCCGTGTTGTTGATGGCTCATGTACATCGCCTGCTGCCCGCCCATCGCCTGTCCTCCCATCGGACCTGAAACCTGTTGTGCTTTGCCACTTCCTTCCACCTCCCAATCTTGCTGCTGTGCACCAGAGTCTTGAGGAGGTGGCCCAGCCCCATACTGTACTCCCGGGTACCCAGGCCCACCACCTGCAGGGGGGGCTTGGTGTCCATCCAGACCCACTCCTGGAGCTTGACCCAAAACAGGAGGCTGACTTGGGGGAAGCGTGTAATCCCTGCTTCTGTCATTGTTCACCTGCGTCACCAACCCCATTTCCCAACCTCAACACCAAAACTCTACAGCCACGTCGAATAACGCCATTCCTTCAACGGCATAGGCTTCAAAAAAAAACCAAATGTTTCAATCCCACCTCCACATTCCTTAGGATACACAAAACCACAAACGCTAAACCCACTTCCTATCTGTATTAAGTGCACCAAGCAAGCGGCCCCGGCAGAAAACCAAACACCATGCATCACAACACTAAAATTCCATGCCAGGTGGATAGAGCTCCCAGATGTGATTACCGAATCATCAAAGATCTCCAAATACGATGGATCAATTCATGCCACCGCCAAACTCCATGACTGCAACCAAAGGCAGCTATCGCCCTAACCAGTACCGCTAGCCCATATCTACTACTCAAAGAAGTCAACAATTGGAGAACGCTTGGTCTTCCAGATTCCGGCTCTGTGATACCACACGGATCTCCGAAACACCGCCATGATTACACATTTCGTTCACCAACTCCTAACTTCTTGCATGATGACTTCACAATGTGGAACACCCTCACAACGTACTCGTTGCCACTGACATCATCATGCCAAATAAGTCTTTGACGTTTTGATGCTACCCACATAGTGAAGCCATCATGCATGGGCTAGCCTATAAACCTATACCAGGGGGGAGTACCTTTACATTTAAATCAGTGTGTCGAGAGTATGACAAATGAAGCTTGCAGAACCCGCCGTCATAAATGCAATGCCCTTCCAGTGCTTCCTTTGCCCCTACCGCAGTTGGAATATCTGCATAAAGTAACAAACCCGTCCCTCATTAGATGCCACCTACATCCATAATGCATCACCCACATATTGCTGTGCCACATTCTGCAATCCCCTGCACTCCCATAAAAGCCAAAACCAGCAGCCACAACATCTGCTATTTCAATTCCTCCTTCCCAGACCGACTAAGAAAGCATTGCCACGGGACACAACTATAACGCATCAACTCCATCCAACATTACCCTCAAGAACATAAAAGCATGAACCAACTCTCCAAGGAAGCCAACCACATCCAAGTAATCCATACTCTCCAATCTACAAATGTTCCTCTCAACTACCCAACGAGCGACTTTCACGAGGCACCTAAACAAATCACTCTCATCTCACCGCCACAATCACTAGTAACTTCCTAATCACAAATGCACGACGGACATCACTATGACACCTGGATACTGAACCAATGCTTGAAAACCAGCACTCTTCTCGAAAATTGCAATCTTCTGCACAAATCCAAAAGCTGAAAACACCTGCGCCAACCAAGCCCCACATATCACTACACACACCATCCAAATCCAAACAAGCCCACAAACCAGGATCGCAACACAAAAGAGCGTCTACTTGAATCCCTCGCCAACAACTGGATGCTTTCACCCTCAAATTGATTTCCAGTTCACACCAAATAAGCTCCTCGAGATTAAACCAAGAAAGTTAAGTCACAAACAAACTCTGAGGCACATACAGTATGGATCACATCGATTGTCACCGCGTACTGCATGTTCTCAATAGAAACCAGTAGCACGTTGCTCTCGGGCTCCCTCCTCTTCCCATCCGGTCCAACGCTGAACTGTTGCATTCAAACACACAACATTAATCGTTATCAACCTGCTCGCATCACATCTGACTTACAAAACCGACAACAATCTCCATAAGCAAGATTACGACACAGCTACCCTTCTCACCTGAGTACTGCCATCGATTGCTGAAGGAGCCACTGGCAGATAAGGATTGGTGTAATCCCTGATACACCAAACATCAGTAAATAAGGCATCAAGTCCATCCACCCGCCTGCTAACGGCAATGTTTACTTAAAACCACAGACCTCACATGCCTTACCAAAATCCTCACACACGCCCACCTACCCACCCACATCATCCATACCCCAGTACCTGCTTCGATGACTTTGAAACTTCACGTTCAGATCATTGTGAGCAGAGAATGAGATTCGCAGATGGCAAGGGCCCACGTGATCAGGCAGCAAATATCTATGCACCCAACAAATCACTACATCCGTTAGCTGCTACTCAGAAATCAGCTCCATTACCATATCAAACAAGAGGCAAAAGCCCAAGGCAACAAGGGAGTTCAAGACTATAGATGACCTCTTCCTACTCTACATGCCTTTCAATGCCAGTACGACCAAAACCATGCACGACGGAACAGTATCACCCAGAAACACAACACCCACAATCCTTCCCAGCCACAAACCTGCACCAAAATCTCCGCCCCTTTCCAATCATCCAATATCGTACCTGGGGATACTCCGCCCTTCAAGGGCTGACTTCGCTGCTGAAGCAGTGTTGGCATCGCTGAATTGTACCAGTGCCTGCATAAACAGATAACCCCCATCGCAACTGTTCAGAAAACAGAAGTCTCGCTACCGCAAAACGTGCAGAAACCAAATCGCCTCAAGAAAGTCCACGAGAGAGGAGGTTCAGAGCTCTACCCATACCACCATACCACGGGATTACATACTACCAACCTCAGTGAAAGCCAAGTGACTCTCACCATAATACACACCTGGAAGCCCGCACTTTTCTCAAAAGTCGCAATCTTATGGACAAACCCAAAGGCAGAAAACACCTGCAATAATTTCATAAAATACATCAGTGCAACTTGCTCGTGCTTCTCCTCAACAATGGAGCAACCCCTGTAACTACAACTGCCACGCCTGTGCAAGTCACATCTCACATCAGATCGCACCCCAAACCTCACACAAAAACAACTTCTCGCTCACAACATTCACGCGGGCACACCAACGTGGTCCCATCAAATTACTAAACTCTTTCACCCTGCACCAATCCAAACTCTTCAACTACCAATTGCACATCCTCATCCAAACACTTCCTCACAACCCTACCGCACCAATCACTCCACTAACACCCACCAAGCCCCATCATGCATCCTCGACTTCGTCAACGCTAACCACCCCACCCACAAACGTTAGTGCACACACTCGCAACAGACTCAACACACAGCCCCCTGCCCATCGACAAAACCGACTCATCCACCCATACGCACCGGATCAGGTGTTCCAAAACGACTCCCTCGCAATTACCCTCCTCACTACGGTCTGCACTGCGAGCGACCGCTCCAGTCAGTCGCTCACACTGGAGACTGCACTCACCTCACATGCATCTCTACTACATGCCGCATCAAAATCCTATAACTTCCAGATCAGAGCACGACTCCTCACTTTTACGGGTGATCCAAGCTGACCTGGGTTGGTCAGCTTCCAGGAGCTACAATCTAACGAATGGGTTCAGAGAGCTACAGGAAATAAACCATGGCCCCCGAGGAGAGATCCTAAGGGAACATACATGAGATGAATCAATCTCAAGGTTGCCAGAGGGTTGAGAGGAGTAGGGTCGAGAGGAGTAAGGTCGAGAGGCAGGGTTAGGGCAAGGGAAGGATAAACAAACACACATGCGCTTTCTCCCATGCACCAGGCTGCCATCGACGATGTGGCCGTCACATGGACCTGCTGATCCATGTAGTTTTAAAGTCAAACTGTGTCCACCAAAACCCCATGAAGAAACCTCAAATGTAAGAAACAATCTACATCAAACCGGAACTCACACATTCCTTACCCGTCCTCTCACTCTCCCCTCAACCTCTAACCGGACATGCTCATCCACTTGCACCACATACTCAACGACTCCGCTCCATTCCACAGCAAATCGCTAAACCTCACCCTACCAACCCAGTTCACCCGGGAAGAAGCACTTACCAGGTGCAACACGTCAATGCTCACATCGCCAGCCTCTACGCCCTCAATGGTTACCAGCAGGACATTGCTTGCAACATCCCCAGAGTTTTTACTGGTCACAATTTCTTGCCTGTTAGAGTATTGCAGGTACACCGTCTTCCCTCGCACTTGAGCCGGCTCCGACGACGACGCATAGTACGACACCATCGCAATCGCTTGATTCAAATCCGCCTATATACACCAACTCCACAATCAGTCATCTCCCACTGACAACCACACCAACGTCCACAACGCCGCTCCAAACCCTACGGCTCGCCAACCTCACAACCACCAAACCGGCACAACAACAGATAAAGGCTCCTGTAACGCTCTGCGCACATCCGGTCACACGTGATGCACCACCACAACGACACGCGCTCCTCCAGCTGAGCTACACGTCCAGCTGCCAAACAGAATCAAGCTTGCCCTCGAATCCGAAGACTAGAAAACCCGCAGGCGCAGCTACCAGTGACACATCGTCGTAAAGAATGAAACAAATCTCTGTACCTCTCGACTGCTCGACTGGAATTGTCACTAAATACTTCCCGGCTCACTTCACCATCGACAATGCGAATTTCGGCATGCTCAATGCAATGTACACCACACCAACTACATACGACAATCACGAAACACGGCAGAAAAGCAATCATGCACCGAGACCTAAACCCGTTCCCAAGCACCAGTTTACAAATCCCCCGCCCACGCGCTCGCATTCCAGCACCCCAATCGCACATTATCGGCCACCAATTCCAACAACAGAAATGCGATAAAACGAAACCCTACGCCCCAGGCAGGTCGCATAGACCCGGGCACCAATCCAATTCCCAAAGGACGTTACGAATGAATCAAGACCGCCAGAAACCCTAACCGGTTAAAAGTGCGGAACGCGCATCGGAATCAAGGAGGAGGGAGTACTTACAAATTCGACGAACGCCTGGTTGTGGTTGGCGCCGACATTGACCTTGGTGTTGACCACCTTGCCGAAGGGCTTGCAGAGCTCGATGAGCTCCTCCTCGCTGCACTCCCACGGCAGGTTGCGCACGTGCAGGACCTTGGACGGCGGCTGCGTGTAGCGGAACTGCGGCTGCCCGGCCGCGGACGCCATGGCCACGCCTGGACCGACCTCCGCTCGGTCGAGGGCGAGCGAGTGAGCGGCGAGCAATCGACAGCAGCAACGGGGGCTGGAGCAGCAGGCGATGGCAGGAGCAAGCGACGCAGGGACGGGCGGAAGGCAGGGAGGGGAAGGGGAGAAGAGGTTAGGGTTTGGGGACTACGTTACGCCATAGCTGAGCGTTAGGGCAGTGTGGTGGTGGAGTGCTTGGAGAGCGTCGGGTTGCTTGTGGACGGTCGAAGTGGTCGAGTTCCTTCCCTGTCTCGCTCGTTGCGGCACAAGCTCTAGTCTCGTTTTGATTCAAAGTGGCCGTTTGTTCAAGTCCCCACAGGCCCTCACCAAAGTTGATTGGATTATGCCACGGATAAGTTAGCAGGACAAGTTTGACTCTATTTTATTCATATATTCCAAGTGGGCAACTAAGGTAGAGGGCAGTGATCCCAAAACCACTTTATGACATTTAGAACATGAGAGCATCTCCAATGGGGCTCGCCAAGGGTCTGACACACTATAAAAGCGGTTGAAAAATGCTAAGGCCCCTTTGAAAAAGCCTCGTGACCGTCTATCCTAGCGTGTGTGATAAATGACACTTCAAATTTAAGTTTAGTTGACTATATCCCACATTCTACTTGTGATTGGTTCATTGACTATTTAATGTACACTTTTGATGTTTGAAGAGCATTTGAGGGTCGGGAACTTTATGTTGAAGGGCTCTTCAAATATAGATGAGTAATTTTAGCGAGTGGCTTTTAGCGTGCATGGTTGGAGATGCTCTTATGCTACCTCCCCATGTAAATGATAGCTACTTTTGCTACCTAGTGCATATAATACTCACGATACCTCTATGACATCCAGCAATACTCGTGATATATTAAGGTGATACCATGATGATATCCACGGATATCACCTCATAAAGATGCTACATATTTTACAGAATGATGAAAATTTGGGCTAAATTTCACCAAAAAATCATTTTTTTCCTTTGTACATTTAGCAGCCCCATTTTTTGGGTAGAAATTCAGCGAAATTTAGCCACTTTTGGTTTGTAATCCACCACCCCTGGAACCATAGTATAGGCTTTCTTTGGAGCCACCCTTTATTGTCTCTGCCCCACGAGGGGTTCCAACTCACCCTATGTTCTCATCACTTCTTGAATGAAAGTCATTCAATTTTATGGAGATACTTCATCAAATTGTTGTTCTATCTAATGGTTGGGTTTGGTGTTATTAGCGTACATCTTTTTCCAAAATCACAGATGTAGAAGTATATTGAGTTGTTAACCAACCCAAAATTGCACTGACTTTAGTTCAGAAAAGGTCTGGCAAAAATGAGGTCATTGATTTAATTAACACAACAATTTCAATGTATCTCTCTGTTAAGAGTATCTCATTTCAAATCTATTCCAACAAAATTTACTCAAAAGATGTTAATGTTTTGTTTGTAATCAATTTTAGTAGGAATTTTCAATTTCAAAATTCAAAATTTATAATAAAATATTGATGATATTATTGGTGAATCGAACCATACAAGGGGATCTAAAATTCAAAATTTGCAACTTTCATTTGTATATTAATTCCAAAATATATTCTTCCAAATAGTACTTTATGATGATTTTTCTCAAATTTTCAATTCTAAGGACACCCTGTATTGTTTAGAAATTTATTTAAATATTGGGAATATAATCAAGGAAATATGTGCATTCCTTATGAACTTTATTCTTTTGCAAGGGCAATTTTCATTCCAAAGATAGCACTGCAAGTATTAGGCCAACTATATTAGGATCTACTTATCATGCAATTGTACGGGGATTTGATAAGTGTTTATGTATTGGGATGTAATACTAAATAATAGAGGAAGTAACTTCAAGGGTTACTTTGAGTGAACTCGTTGAATGTTGTTTGGTGGCATGTGAAGAATGAAAATATAAACACTAAATTTCATTATTCAAATGCCACTTCATAACTTTCAACTACTTCGGTGAAATCTACCCCTATGGTGATTTTCATTTATAGTGGGTCTCAAAATGGGTCAGTGCACAAATTGGATATTAGTATAATAATTGGATGTTTTCACGGTAGGACGTCCAAAATGTGTAGTGTGACATTACATAACAATTGAAATGTGGCGGTAAACATTTTCTATTGGTCTTTGAAATTAGTTTTTTGGCAAAAAGTTAACCATAGTGAAAAGGTATTCTAGGATTGTATGTATATTATTAAATTTTAAAATAATATAAAATATTATTTGGACCAAAATGTAATACATTGCATTCGGTGACGTTGTAGAATAAATGTGTTATTGCCTCAATTGATATGTTTCATTGAAAATATAGTGATGGGAATAATTTTCTTCAATTCCTATAACATAAAGGTATCATATTCAAAAAAGATTCCAAAAGATTTTGTGAGCAAGATGGATATTAGAGGTTTATGGCGATAATTTTTGTTCCTTTACATTAAACGCCTTTTAAAATGGCGAGTTCTCAAAACCTTTGTTGCGAGCTTAGTTGGCCAATTAAAACGGAGCCTGTTGTATGGTTGGAACATGCATTCGACATAGTTTGCAAGTGGATAAAATGACATTATCCAAAATATTCCAAAAGATCCAATGAATATTTCCAATAGATTCCAAACTAATATAAAAGATTTTGAAAAGATTCCAAAAGATTCCATTTTCCTATATCAAAATATTTTTGGTGTTTTCCCTATTTATTATATTATGTCATTAATTCAACTATTTTACAACATTAGAATTTTTTTTTGTTGAAAACTATGACACCCATAGTGCAAAACAAAGTCTCCACGAATGAAGCACACAACACATGAGGTTGATGGAAACTGTCACATACGTTTTCAATAGAATATTCAAACACCATGGTAAGCAAAGGGGATTCTAGGGTGACTTTCAAGGGCCTTGTAAGAGACATGGTGGGGAAACCGAGAGGTCTCCTAATCAAACATCACACAATAGCGTTTTGTGTGAGACTAAGATGGAGGTGTGGTATACATGGTTGGAAAGTTCGTAAAAGCAAGCTTCCATGGTGTTCAAAGAACACGTAATTCATATTTGTGAGTCCAAAGTTATATCCTTTCAAAGTTAGAAATGTCCAGGGACATATAAATTGGAATTGAGGATGAGACTCAAAGTTCGCAATGACACTTTCAATAATGTGAGGCATGTTACATGTTGAAAAACTAAATATCATAGTTGTCCAGACTATTAAAGCCTACAAGGAACAAAGCAAAGGTTTAGAAGTTACAGCCCAACAAATGAGGTGGAAAACTAAGATGCTACCTCCTCAAGACGTGAGTCTTTGGGAGGTTGTAACTTCCTCAATATTGGTAAGAATGAGAAAAGTGAATACATCATCGTGATTTATTTGAAGTGTAGATCAGACAACACCAAAGTTGAGCAACAACACCCCTGCACACCAATACGATCAAGATCTACATTAAATATCTAGTGCACAATTGACCAAGTTTTTATCTCACATTATACAATTTTATATTAGTTGGTAATTGTATTAGACAAAAATTTGAAAAATAAGTTGTTTAGAAGATATCAAAATAAATAAATGAATTACACCACACTCTTTGTCTTTTTTGTCTTCTTTTATGAATCTTTTGTTGTCAACTTCTTTGAATCTTTCTTGTCTTTTTTTTGTCTCTAAACTTCTACATTTATTTTTAACAAAATAATCCTAATAGATAAAAAAAAACTACTAGATATTGCTATGATTAGAAGCATCTGAATGTGATTGCCATAGTCATGATGCAATCTACAAACTCTTAGAGCATGCCGCATGGTGATAACAGTATAGGCACATGGGTGGCATAATTGAGTTTAATTACTAAAAACTCTATTTTAAAGTATATTTTTAGAGAGAATCAAAATTTGACTAGATCGGTGCATTCACAATAAAATGAGACAACCCCGCCCAATTATAACGACTCTTGATGAGTGCTTAGAAAATAATATATTCAATTTATGTAGATATTAGAAAAATTTAAGGATATTTTGCAACATATTTTGAACATTTTAGCACATTTTAGTCGTTATTAACGACTGGTTACGACCATATTTTAGTCGTTTTGGAGTACCAATAACTTCCCAAACATTATCAAACTTTAGTATATTGTATAATGACATATATTATATGTAATTACTAATTTATATAGCATTATCAATTCATATGATAAGATTATTGCTTAACAATCTGTTAAATTAATCATTGGTTACAGTTTCCTTGGGTCGTGTTACTGTGAATGTACCCAGATCAAATTCCAACTAACTTCAATTGTGTTTTTTGAGAATTGACGTACACTATTTAAGATTTTGTACAACCGCATACATATACATACATACTTCAATCTTCTTTCAAAATATTTTAAAATTTAATTGAATGTTGTGCCAACGTAGTATAGTTGTAGTCGTGAAAAGGACTATATAAGATACATTGTGTTACAAAATTGGATCCACTATCAACTTGGCCATTGAATACATTAAAAATTGTTCAATTCAATCTCTTTCACCAATGCGATACGAATCATTTCATGGATACTCAGCTTGGAGAGGGTTGTTCATAGGTAATGGAAATCTCATAATAAATAACTATATGCTTCTTCATCTATTAAAAACTTACTTTAATTTAGGTGCGGAATAAAGAAGACACATAAACAACATACTAAAACTAAGTCAGAATCTTACCTTTGGATCTTTTCCACCATATACACTAAATTTATAGACCAACGCCAACTGAGTGGTGGCCAAAAATAGTAACGTCTTGTCTGTTTTTCCAACGCCAGTAGAATCCCCTAACAACAGTGTCTACCAAATTGGAGTTTGAATGGATTGGACACACTCCCCTCCTTCCGCACTCCTTACTTTTGGTTATTGGATCAATTTAGCAAGGCCTTTCTCTTCCAATTCGTAAAAAGGCAAATCCAAGGTCCCTCCAAAGTTTGCGCTCATCCCTTCAAGGTACAAGGACTAAGGTAATGCATGGCACAAAGTTCAAGCCATATGGCGTTTGCTCAAACTCTGTAGACCTCTTTGTCCTACTGCAATACTGCTACAGTGTAAAATCCTACAGTTGGCGTGGTTGCAACAACCACCGGTGGAGAAGCTCTAAGAGATTAATCTCAAAAGACTTGTAGAAAAGGTACATGTGCCGAGGCAGATGCCCAAGCAAATGGGCGAGATTAATCTCAAAAGACTTGTAGAAAAGGTGCATGTGCCGAGGCAGATGCCCAAGCAAATGGGCAACACTTGCCTAGAACTAGGGAACATTGCCTCGGCACATGCACCTTTTCTACTACAGTAAGGTAGTGACACCCAAAATCGCCACTTTAACTGTGGTGAGTATTTGCTGTGATGAAATTCAGAAATTAAAGCAGTGAATCTTTGGGCAAAGGTGCAAGTATTTTGGTAGAAGTGGAATGAATGCTTTCCGTAGCAAACTGAGTGTATTATAGGGCTTTCTAGGGTACAGTGTAGGAGGTCTGAAATTGTTCATAGGGTTCCTTGACTTCGTGCACAAAAGTCATTGATGCAGTCACCAAATTTACCCATGAACACTGACAGTGTATAATAAAGAGTGCAAGTCATATTTGAAATGGACAGTGAACACTCATTTAAAATGGGGCTGCATGAATGGACAGTGAACACTCATTCTTTCTAGAATCCACGTAAGTGCTAAAATCACACGCGTAAGACCCTACAATGTCCAGTAAATGTGCTGAAATTGTCTCATTATAACTGCACTCCAATCCTAGGTAACTATTGCACGATTTTGGGTCCATTTCTAGATGGCGCTTAAGGGTCTGGCGCGATTTTGGGTGTCACTACCTTAGTGAAAATGTAGGCAAATTGCTTTCACAAGTGAGTTGAACAGAAAGTAGTAGTTTTCTTACATCCACAAATACAAGGTAAATACACTTGAAATATGATATTTTGAGAACTATCCTAAAATTGATATTAAATTTGAAACTACAATAATAGAACCGTGTTAAAAAGTCGCTAGACTGTCATAAAATGGGCATATAAAAGACGCTCACAAAACTGCCCACATTGTGTGCTCCATTTCAACTGCCCTTCATAGTAAGCAACGAAGTCAAGGTACTCAAATGAGACATTGTAGAACAAATTCCAGGAGCCGCAATTACGTCCACCTATCTGTAACTTTTGAAACGAGCCCAAAGAAGTATCAACTACATCGGAAAGGGACCCCTGGTTCTTAATGCTTGATTTCTGATACTCTTTGTACAACGAGACTTCAAACGGGGACGAAAGAATACAAATGGGGATAAATCTCAGCCTTAACTATGGTACAGCGACGTTTGGCGACTCATGTGTGATTCCATGAAATGGAACGCATTCTCATCTATCCTAGCTCCACAAAGGCTTGTCTATAATCAATCACGAGTTCAACACGATCCAGCATGTTGCATATGATAGTCTGCCCCGTCCATTGCCAGAAACATTCATCGTAACCAAGGTTAATATACTGACAATTCGGTGTGCAGAGTCACCGCCATCTGGAATGCATATCAACTTGGAATGGCAAACGCCGCAACCAACTCCACTAAGAATAATAACCGCCTCCGGACTTCTTACCCTGATACACGCCCAGTTGACAGATGTTTATAACAAAGAAGAGAAAGCCTGTTACCAAGCCTAACTGAACAAGATCATGAAAAAGAGGTGGGAACCAGAGTCATCACTAAACAGAAGTTGAGTACAACCAAACTACATAAACCAGAAAGCAAAATTAGAAACTTACGAGGGACAAAGCATAACTGGCCACTTTCAGGTTGGTGTGTGCCTGCACGGACAGCACTACAAAGCTTCTTTCAACTGGAAAGCCTTGCTGAGGCTTCGGGCTCGATCATACTCGTTCACATCTACAAGCACCCGCTTCATCCTCCGCGCAAGTGCAATGGTGCTTTCATGAGGAACGTTTTCTGTCTCGCGTTTCTTCTCCAGCGCTCTGGTGATCTTGAGCATATATTCAATCAACGAAGCTAATTTGGGAGTTAGCTCCGCAAAACTTGGCCCAACCCAGACACCAGTCAGGGCTGCAACAATACGTTCAATTCGAGTAATAGCATCATGTTCTGTGTTCACCCCAGCCCTCAAATGCACCAACATCTTTCCTGATAGCAACTGATCCAGAGCCAATTTTTCGAGTTGAGGCAGAGCCATAACATCCTTCCAAAACCCAAGATTCCGCAGCAATCTCACTGCTACACCGAACTGCCGGTTTACAAATCGCATAGCACCGGGAACTACGGCACTCACTTGATGGGTCCAAGCTGGTACCTGCCCACAAGTAAAATTAAAAGACTTCAGTTTGCCCTGCTTTTAAACCTTCAGACGACAATATATAGTAAAAGAAAAAATCACAGCCTTCATGAAGAAGCATGGCTATCACAGATCAGATATATACACTACACCTAGATAATATTGGTCGAAGTCAGATTCCAAGTGCCAGAGTTTTAACAAGCTGAATAACTTGCTCACAACCAAGGTACTTCTGAAGCTAGAACAAAAGATAGTAACTAAAGATAAAACAAAAGGTACAGTACCTCCAGAGCTGAAACAGCATGGGACATGCGTTTATACACTGCAGCCAGCATTTCTTGCAATGATTCACTATTTGCAGCATCAACGTAGATGAGCATGTCTTGAACAGCATTTACAGCCCGTCTGGTTCCCTTCGTGCTCAGAACATCCCAACAATGCTCCAGTTCGTGATGTAGAACGGGAAGAGCAACTTTTTCCACGAGCTTAGGGATCAAATTCACATCACCATCATCATCGTCAACGGACTGTCCATTCAGTTGCACTCCATAATCATACAACAGTTTGTACCAGTTCATGCTGTCAAAACCTGCACTGCCGTAGAGAGGGTCCCAATGCAAAAGCTCCAGGCGAACATATGGAGCAAAGATAGATGGAGCACTCAGTTGCATATACGCATCAGAATAAGCTGCAGAATATTGACGCTTCCAACTCTCTAGTTTTTCCTTGACTTTCACAAGATGTGCATACTCTTCAGCCGCATCACCATACACGCTTTCTGCTGTTGTTAACACTTCCTGCTTATGAGACTTGTACGCTTTCTCTTCGCTTTCACTCTCTTCGCTACTCGATTCACCTTCTAGCATCTGGATACCAAATAGAACAACAAGTTCTAAAAGTTAGTTTCCAAAAACATATATCATTTGAACTCTCTTGACAGCAACTGTAGAAGTAAACGTCCCTAAACCAAAACGAAGTCCAGGAATAACAGATCCATAATTATGAGAGCATCAACTCTGATTATACACCTCTACTTCTAGATCTGAAATAGAAACTTATACTGACCATTGTTCGAGCCGAATCTCCATTTGCAAATTTCATCGCTTTCAAACGTCGTTCATTGGCCAATTTCGCTCGGCGCTCACGAGCTTGTGCTCGTCGCTTACTCTCCATGCGTTTCTGAAGATTCACGTCCCGTCCAAACTCATCGAACTGAGGAACTGTGCTACTCCGTGCATCTCTCGCCACTGCAGCTAAGGCAGCTGCCGTTGCAGTCGCCGTACCACCCCCTTTTGCCAGTGCCGCCTTAGCGGCAGTTACGGCAGACTCAATTTCAGCCATTTCGTCAGCATTGTCAGCAGCGCGCCGCTCTAGTAACGCATTAGCACGCTCCTCGTGAAGCCGTTGCATAGCCTCTTCCAATTCCTCAATAAGAGGACCCTTATCCTGCATCACAAGAAGCTCAATCCTTTGAGTGCCTAAACTTGGCCACTTGACATTCTTTTTAAATTTAGCTACTGATACAAAATTTGCCAAGGCAAGAAGATGGCTTTGACGCCTTAAAGAAATTTAACTTCGACAATTTAACTGCATCTTAAACTACGGGTCGATTGCGAGACACATATAGTAAATGCTCGGTCAAAGAGGACAGATAGCCTTTACCTGCAAGAAATCACATAAAATAGCAAAGTAACTACGGAGGTCCTGCATATAGAGATACTTCTCACTTGCACTAGCCAAAGATTGTTCTAACGATGCCACTCCAGAGAGTGACGAGGTCAGCATCTCCTCAGTTCTGTGGAGCTCGGACTCTGTCTTTCCGTGGCTTTCCTGCAAGAAAAAAAGAAAAGAAAAAAATTTAAATTAAAAACTGTCAGACATAAAGAGCCGAGCTAAACGACAGTGCACCCAATAAGGTATGGAAGATGGCTGCCGAAAATAATCCAATTAAGGTGACATTGTCACGTAGAAGAGACTAGTTCAACGCGAATATGTACAAGCGTAACCCTACACTCAATATGTAGAAGAGATCGAAACCCCAACACCAACGATTTCCCATTCTAAGATCTCAAACACAAAATCCACGTACATCTCAAACAACAATCACAATCAAACCTGATATATCAATCATAGAACATGCGTTTTAACCAAGGAAGTAGGAAAAGAACAAAGCCAATAATAAGAAGCATCGCAACAACTGGAAAATGCAACTAGACAGAGGAATCGATCATTCACCCGCATCTTGTTCAAATTATCCTGCAGAGATTTCCAAGCTCCCTCGGCTTGCTGTGGAATAGACATGGCTTCCACCGGACCCCGTCCATAGGCATACCCGAAATTGCCTACATTCATGGATGGCAATCCAGGAGTTAAACCAACAGCAGGAGCTCCTCCAGGCACCCCCACGCGCGAAACGTCCTCGACTCTCTTTCCAAATCCTTTCCTCAGTTGCTCTTCTTCCCAAGTCCGCTCCTCATCCGCTTCATCGTCATCCTGATGAGCCAATTCCACATCTTTTGCCATCGCTTCAAAAACAGCTCCTGTATGTTTGTGCTTAGTCTCCCCTAGAAACGACATCCGTCCCTGCACTTCACCCTCATCACCGCTAGAATCTCCATCCTCAGCCTCCCCCTCACGCACACTGCCCCTTTGATCTCCATCGTTCACAGGTATGTAATCAGGCGCGGCCTGAGCTTGCCGCAACCGATTACGACGTGCCTTGGCAGCCGCGATCATGGCCGCATCGGGAATGTGAGTGACACCTCCACTATCAGCCCCTGTTCCAATTCCCATCAACCCTAACCTCTTCTCCGCGTCATATTCAACCCTGGAAGTAGCCTCCTCCACTTTCTCCTTCAATTCACTCTGTCCTCGAATTACTGGCTCTTCCATCGGCTTCAACAAACCCTTAAGAACCACAACAGGCTCAGCAGGCATGCTATCAACCACGGGTTTCGGTGCCCCAACCATGCTCTTCGTGTTCCGTTGCAACTCCAGCAATTTTTCTTTCGTGTATTCGCCAGCTTGCGCCTGGACATTCGTCGGCACCTTCTCCTTTCCAGACTTGTCCTTTCCAGGGAGCTCAATTTTGTGTCCAATTCCATATGCACCCTTCCGCTTGGGCAGATCACCATCAGCCTTTTTCTCCTTGGCGCGTTCCTTCTTCGCCTTCGTCGGCGCCAATCCCAACTCTCGGCCGTCCTCGTCCTCCTCATCTCCGACAAAGCTCAACAGCTTCGGCCCCGACGACACCTTCAACACCGTAGTCGCAGACACCGTCGTTTTCTTCACGTCCTTCCGCTTGAGCACGCTCGGCTTCGGCTCAGCGGGCACCACCTTGGCAGCAGCCGCGGTCTCCTCTTCGTCGTCGTCATCTGCACGCCTGCGCCAATTCTTCACCTTCGACATGGTGCAATCGGGCTCCGCTCGAAGCAATCACTTAGGGTTTCAATCACACAAGCCATGAACATGATCGAGTAGAGTCAGAATTAGGGCTTCAGAACTTATTCATCCCCTTGATGTGGATGTAATTCATCTGAAGGTAGATGATATATTCCGGCACATGCGGATGATGTCTGTAGAAACTATGTACCCAAATGCAAGAACCAACGATTAACTCCTAAAGGACCACAACATCACTAAACTTAGGAAGGGTCATCTTTGATGTCAAAATGACATGTGTCTGGATGATGTAGGGATTATTGTTATTTTGATGTCATTTAAAACATAACATAACATGCTTAACAAGTTAACATGCCTCAAGTCAAAATGATGTAAACGTAACATGAAAATGATAAATGTTAACCTTATATTACAATGACCTATACCACATGGATGTGAAGCATACATCAAATTGACATCAAAATGACATCAAAATGGCACTAATCCCTACATCACTGTGGCATATGTCATTTTGATGCCATTTTGACATCAAGATGACCCTTCTTATATTTCTTGACGAAGGCCCTTACGCGGCTTCTAAAATTGGAAATTGAGAAAATTTGAGTTGTTGGGCCGTGAATTGTATAGTGAGCAACAATGAGACTCTGGCTCTTTATGAGAGTTGGATTCGTGGGTACTTCATAATTAGAACTTCGTGAAGTGCGCAAATTTTGATGATTTTTTTGAGTTACAAGATGGCTATTTGGGTGTCGATTCAAACCCTCATACCTTCCTCTTCACACTTCCAAATTACGTGAATTTTATCTCACATGTTCAAAATGATGATCTCTATGCATGGTAAAAAATTCATAATTTTTGGAGCACTCTTAGACAATCCAATTTCAGCATATGTACTAAATACCCCAAACAAGTTCCATCAATCTTCTCAACAGTGGCATTTTCTCAAAAATTGTGTGATTTTGTCGATCTTTTTTCATATAAAAGCTACGTAATTCTTTTTTAATTTCAACGGTTCCGATTGTCAAAATTACCCCACACCAATGAGGAATTGAGCTTGTTACAGGAATCAGTCAAGAAAACAAGAGCTAAGTTCAACACCCCCCCCCCCGGCCCTTTAGGGGTTAATACAAAGTAAACTGGTGGAAATGGACAAAAAATCAATGTAAATATAAAATTGGAGAATGCAAAATTAAAAAATCGCATGAAATATTTCAGTTAAATGTTCAGAGGGGAGGAAATCATTCATCGAGATTCCGAGGGGCAAGATTTTGGCCCGTGAGATTTTCCAAATGACATTAAATACATGAACCTTGATTGGAATATATGGAAAGTACCAAGTAGATATCGAGCATGTACTAGGCGGATAGAGGGTGGATTAGGAATTTTGGGCAGATATGGGGATATCATTGACATGAATTAAAGGGGTAACAACATTGTTTTAGGGTTTGGACCTAAGCAATGGTTGTCCTACATTTGTTGCTAAAACCTCTTCTACCGTGACGTTGAGTTCTTGTATTATTGCTTGAATATTGTTGCTTTTAGGTTCCTAGGTTCCTACTCCAGCTATTTTTAGCCTTTCGACTAGGCCAACTTCAACTTTTGCCAAAGATGTGTTTTGAAAATTATAAATTGGGCCCTAAATCATTAAAAATTTGACATTAACTCCTAAAGGACCGAGGTGTTTTTGCTTTGAAACTCACCAAAACTATCATTTAAAATGCATTGAGCCAAAATAATATAAAAATTTTCTTTTTCATGTCTAACCATATGGTATTGTACAAATATATTATGTAAATATATACTAAAAAATTGAGGAACTTTGACCTCATAGATTGCGAGATAAGAGTATGTGAAGTGAAAAAATATTATTTATTTGCACCTTGCCACATACTTTGAATTTACTTAACTTGGTTTATTTTTTGGAGAATTGAGTTGAGAATTTAGGAAAAAAAATCAAAAACAAATCTAGTTGATTTTCATTCTTAAAAAATTGCTAAACAAAAGTAGGTACATGATGAAAGGAAAAACTTAATCATTCATAAGTCTATCATGGAATTGGAACATGTTAATCCTAATAGCTAGAATATTGTAGCAAACAGTTTGAATCCTAGGAACCTTTCTTTTTGGAAAAGGTGTGAAAAACTTTAACACAAGAACGACTCCGATACTTTAATTTCTTTTTAAAAAACTAAATGACCGCAAAGAAAGATTCTTCCGAGGATTCTTCACAACTTTTACATCACTTGTTCAAATAGAATGAATAAATTATTTTAATGTATATGTTAACATAAACTATAGAAAATATATAAAACTATTGTATGTATGTGCCATTGGCCGAGTGTTCCCTGTAATTTAATTGTGATTTTGCATTTATTTTATTTTTAGAATATTTCATCCATGATTAAATCAATGTATGGTTACAAAATTCAATTAAAATCCATAACTTTTACATTGTAGGTCCAAAAGCTATGAAACAATTGTGATACACCCCTACTTGTCGAGATTTTCCAACGATGCCAATGATGATGTCAAAAACTCCTATACTCCATTTTTCATAATTTAATTCAATTCATGGTGACAAAAATCACTCCAAAATCCATAACTTCTACACCATAAGTCCACAAGTGACGCGATAACTTCTATGCCCCTATCCTTATTGAGAGATTTCTGATGGTACCAAAAACGCAGCTAGCGGGCACACGTTCAAGGACAAATCAACATTACATACAAAACAAAACCAACAAACTACATTTCTTAATAGTAAAATTATTTATTTAGTTATAATTTTTTTTTTTTGTAGCTATCCAATGTCTACTCAATGTCGATAAAATCATGCCAAACGTGACATAACTTTTACTTCCAAGCATTGATTGAAAAAAGAACAATTATATTACCACAAAGTTTCTCTCTTCCCCCATGTTCAAAAAAGTTTCAAAATAGTTCACTAAAATTTGACAATATAAAGGTATAGGTATCCAAAATTTCAATTGTCTTCTGAACAGACAATGGTCCTTTAGGGGTTCAACAATTCTATTAGGTGGAATTTTGGATTTGAAGGAAATTCACTTGTACAAACTTCAATTTAGAGGGAAATCGATACATGTTGAAATTTGAAGACTTGAACAATTGACATGTGTGGACAAACCGGCCTCTTCTTGTAAAAGGAGCAAAATGTTTAGTGGAGATTTTTTGGTGTAGGTTGTCCAATGGAGTTCTTAAACTTTTCAAATGCCATCTAAACGTATTATGGTAAGCCACCCTACTTGTGCCACTATGTCTAAATTCATATATATATATATATATATATATATATATATATATATATAAATAACTGATAGCTCTATCTTATCAAGCAATGCACATTCCTAATAATAGTCTTAAATTAATAATAAAACATGCAAAATTAGCTGATAAATTATTTTGTTAGACATTCAAAAACAAGCATCATTTGTATATTTTTGAATATTATCTATACCCACCTTGACAACCAAGTAATTGTTGAAGGAACTAGGAGGTGCCATCTAGACCGTTAATGTAACTAATTATAACCCAAAAAGGAGGGGTTATAAAGTTTTGGATGTATTTCACACATTTTGTGACTCTCCAAGGGTAAATGTATCTTGTTTAAATGTTGTGAAATATACTGTAAATACAATAAACCGAGAAAATAATAATTTTTGCATATTAGAAATGAGAATTTGTGTAGGGACTTATTTTTTTAGATAGAGAAGAAAATATCGTGAAGATATGATCCAGTTCCATATTTTAGTTATTGGTAGATAATTTTATACAATTTTTCAAAATGAAAGGTTTGTCAAATCTTGAAACAATTTCCTAGTCTATTAAATAACAAAGTATTCTATTATATAATTTAGTGCAAGCAATCACCTAAAACCAATAGGCCATTATGCCCATGAACCGTGTATATTAGAGCCCGGTAGCAACTTTGGTGGAAAATAATTATAGAAATAAATGCCAAAAATTATAGAAAATCCTTTTTTCAAAAAAAATTGTAAAAGAAAAATGGATTTAAGAGAATATTCGTTTAAATATATATATTTTAGAATAAATAAATATTCCGCAAAAAAAGTGCCGAAGATGCTACTAGGCTATGGTATCCATCTAAACAATGCACCCTACCAATTCCAGGATTAGCTCTGTTTCAAAAAAAATTCATAGCTTGCACTTAGAAGTGTCATAGTTGTCAAACATTCTCCAAAGTGAGTGAAGCACATCTCCGTTCTAGTACACATTTTAATTTTGGTTAGTGGGAATCTCATGATTTTCCATATTTCTATAGGATGTTGTTGTAACTTTAAGATTATGCAAGATGCTTGAAAACAGTCACAAACTTCTCTCCACCCATGTATTAAATTTGGACTATATAATGTTGAAAATAGTCAAAATTATAATACATGCATAGCGTATAAAACAATTGTTTGAGTACGATACCTAACAATGCCATTTCACCGTATGTGTTTTCCTTTCTTACATCATCGAATCCTACAAGACAATGTTCTAAAATAGTGGGCATTGTATTTTGCGTTGGAACAATATTAGAGTTAACCGAAAAGTCAGCTCAAAGAGGAAAGTTTTAGCAAACTCCTCTTGAACTCCTCTTGAACTCATATGGAAATACAAATAGACCAAAAACTAGTTCACGATGAGTTGGGAGACAATCTAAAGCAAGCCACTGCCAAGAATCTCCACACCTCGTAATGACTCCCACACCTCCTACCAAAGCTCCAAGCCCATGGCCCACAAGGGGACAAGTTATGACACGACACTATTCAACCCAACTATACCTGAAAAGAGAGGTTAGAAGGAGGTTGAAAAGGGAGGTTCCATGGCCTTCTTTTCGGTTAACTCTATTGTTTCAACACCATTGAACCACTATTTCAATACTAACAACATGTCAATTATTTCGTCGTTGTTTATGCATTAAACAATATAAAAAAGAAAGTTTGTGATTGTACCTAGAACTCCATTGTCGTAATTTAAATGTTTTAAATTTTTTTAATTTTTAGATTTTAGACTTGATGTGATGAAAGTGGTTGTTTTATGCTCCAAAATCATACTTTCTTTATTCACATGATGCTAAAGTGTTTGTATGCATGATTTCAAAGAATTCACATGCCGTGTTCACATGTATGATGATTTCGATCTAGGCTTGGTCACGAGGTACATTAAGTACTAGCACACCATGTGTTGATATCTATTTGGGGTATAGATTTCACTTCAAAAAATTTCCAGGTACCGATAAACTCTTTGACATTGTCTCATAATTTCTACGTATCATTTCAGTTTATTTGCAAAATGACTTGAAAGACACAACATTAATGGAAAATTTAAAAAAAAGGAACGATTCACCCTTAAGTTCTTGGGGTTTTTGTCATAAATTGAATGTGTTATAAAATGTGTCTAAGTTGTGATGCACAACATGTAGATCCTATCTATGCAGTTGAATACCACATAAATACATTAGAATTTGTAGATTACTTCATGCACCGAAATGTCTATAAGACACACTCTCTCCGTTTCATAATAAAACTCCAAATCAACATTTTTTTTTGCTTCGATTTAAGAGTCCCCATTCACTCCATTGACTCCTATTCATTCATAGTGTTGCTTTCCTACATTGCCTTCTTACATTTTTCATCTCTTTCTATAGAGACACATAGTTCCAAAAGTTGTCATTGCGTTTCGTCCCTTTCAACACAGGCTCTATTTTTGTCTTAAATCTCAAATTTATATGCAACGTGAGCTTTTAACAGAGGGAATATAAAATATGTCGAATTGCAAGGGATATGAATACCAATTTAAATTGCGTTGGAAAATACAAAATGGAATCTAAATAATGAAGTTTGTTAATCCTTCAAGGTTGGAATTTTGGCCCATGATAGATTCATTTTTTGTATTTGGTTTGAGTAACTAATCAAATATCAACAAGTTAAACTCTAATTTTTTTGGTAAATTATTGCAATTGCAAGTTCTATGTCAAAATCTGCATTTCACAATGTTATACTACATATATATATATATATATATATTTTTTTTATTTTATTTTTATTTTATTTTTATTTTTTTAATGTATTCAAAATTATAATTATGAATAGTTGTCTTTGATTCTAACTTGATTTTTATGTAGATATTTTAGATTTTCTAGTATATTGTGTAATTGATATAATTTTCTTTGTTAATTTTGTTTTTAAGAACACAATACACATATTTTTCTCTACCAATATACCTAAAATAGTCAAAACTCATAATATTTTTTTTCATTATTTAAAATATTAACTTTTATTTATTTAGTTATGTGAACGCTAAATCAAGGATGACAATACTAATTTGAATTGAAGGCTGTCCTCAAGGATGTTTAAGCATGTAAAAATAAATTGCTACAAAACATTTTTCATTATTTTTTACTATTACTTGTATTTGCAAACATAGTATACAAATTAATTATATTTTTTTGGTTACATTTTTCAAATTGTTTATTCTTTTGACAATAAAATTAGTAATATTTGTAGTTTTTGACAAAAGCATTGCAATGTTTTTACGCTTGTGGAAATTATAATCTCTCGTGTGAAAAGATTACAAAATATAATCTTAAAGGCCAAATTGAATTTTGAATTGATGTTTGGCTATGTGACTATGGGGCTATTACTTTAGGAGTTAAGTATCACAAATAATTTATGCAAAGCAATTCCACAAATCGTTCTATCAGATTTATAGAGTTTGGAGAGATTTCTAAAATTGATTATTACTCAAAACTAATTAGATTTGTATTAAAATTTTGTGCAAAACAATTTACCTCAAACTCTTAAAATCAAAGATGTTGGACCATTCTAAATATGATACTTACAAGAAGGATATGTGGTGCAATTTTATAAAAACGCTTTTAAATTGAAATCCTCTCAAAGATAGTCCTAAATTTATTACTAAATCCTTTCTAAAAAGCACTTTTGAAAAATATATACTTATGATTTGACAATAGAAACACACAATTCGCTATTTACGCACTTGGCCATATAATCAAGCACTTGGTCCCCAAGCGCATAATTTTTTTGGTTTAACTTTTTTTTTAAGAACACGATGATTATTGTCTTTCTTCAATCCCTTACATTGTTATAATTATTTTTTATTCTTATATTTATCTTCTCTTTTATCTTTTCTTTTATCTTTTCTTTTATATCTTGATTTCTTTCTTGTCTTCTTTCTTGTCTTCTTTCTTGTCTTCTTTCTTATCTCCCTCTTGTCTTTCTTCTTGTCTTTCTTTTGTCTTCCTTTTTGTCTTCCTTGTCTTTTTTTTCTTCTACTTTTTCTTCAGTTGTGGCGGTTGAACCCTAAACAATGGGAGCAAACCCAAAAATAAATAAATAAATAAAATTTTAAGGTTGGCCATGGGGTGCTGCTGAACCCTAAATGGCGGCCGCCAAAAAATAAAAATAAAAATAAATTCTGGGGCCGCTGCTCCCATTGTTTAGAGTTCAGCAGCCACAACTGAAGAAAAAGTAGAAGAAAGAAAAGACAAGGAAGACAAAAAGGAAGACAAAAGAAAGACAAGAAGAAAGACAAGATGGAGACAAGAAAGAAGACAAGAAAGAAGACAAGAAAGAAATCAAGATAAAAAAGAAAAGATAAAATAAATGATAAAGATAAGAATAAAAAATAATTAAAATAATTAAAATAATTAAAAAATAATTATTTATTTACAATTTAAGTGATTGTAGAATGACAACATTGATGTTTTTAGAGAACTTTTTAACCAATTTTTTTTGAAGTCAAGTATGTTTATGAAATGAGCGCACTTGGCCAAGTGCATAAATAGCAAATTGCGTGTTTAGAAGGGATAGAAAAATAAAAGATGGAATCTGATTGGTGGTCATTATATTCTCCCATATAGACAATTGAATTTTTTTTACCTCTCTTCCTAAAACATAATGCGTTCCATTTACATTTTGCTACACGGCTCTTTGCTTTTCCTAAGTAAGTTTTCTTTGCAATTGCATTCACAATACCTACTTCCATTATCAATGCGTTTGTCTCATTGCAACATCTATCTTAAAAAGTTGAACTTTTCAACATTGTTTGGATCCTAATCCTTATTTATATATAATTTTGCAATTGATTATGAATTTAGAAATTCTTTACATCACTCACATGTGAGATTTGAGGTTTTGTATATTGTTCGTTTGAAAATTGTATATTGCATAAGACTTCATTTATATGGAAGTATTTAATATGTGCCTAATTGGTTTACATGATAAAAAATTAGGTCACATAGATTTTGCGACTTAGTTCCTATCCATTTTTTAGTTGTTTTTGTACAATTTTGTGGATCTTAACTATTATAGTCATGGTTGTTTTTGAGTTGCGTTTGCGTTTTCTAAATTTGAAAAATTAATGCATTAATTATTTTTATTCAAAAAACTTTACTATCGCCACTAGATTATTGTCATATTTTTGGTGCTTCTAAAAAAGTTGATATTTGTTTGTATCGTTGTTTTGATCAAGACTTGTGTTTTTGGTGGCTGATTATTATTATTTTTTGTATTTATTTGCTTTACAGAAAATAAGATGTAGAAGCAAATATATTAGCATTTCTAAATAAACAATTCTAACATAATACACTATATATTTTGTATCCATTTTATGCCTTACAAGAGTGTTTTCATGATAGGATATGGTCTTGGTTTTGAAATTCAATGACCACATCCGTACCATAAATGTGATATAAAGCGAGTTTTCAAAAGTCTTTAGTTAGACATGGATCTCCAATTAGACCTTACTTATTATAACTAAGACATTTTTGAAAAGAAAATTTCAAACCAAGTTTATTTTAGAAACTTTACGATCAATTACAATATCATAGTAAAATATTGTATATAGTAAAAGTGAGTTATAGTTACATTTCAATGAAAGGTGGCCAATTTTTAGAAATTTGGTAACATGTATGTATTAAGATACAAGTAGATGAGGAATTTCAAGTTTTAAGTTTGTCATGTCACATGAATTTACCACTCATTACGCCCTTCCTGAATTTTAGCCTACTTATATTTTTCCAAGAATTAAAAATATTTTTTTTAGAAAAATGATTTCAAAAACATCATGGCTTAGGTACGAGGATATGAGAAAAAAACTGATCCACGAAACTAGCGTTTTCATCAATGAAAAACACTACATATTTGAAAAAACTCCACACCATATTTAATGCGAAATCCCCCAATTCATCCTATTTATTTTTAAATTAGGGGTTGAAAAAATAGACAAATGCAGCCGACTTAAATTTACATAACTTACTACAAAATTTCACGTCCTTGTAATATATACCTTTTAGGTACAATAACCCAAAGTCCACAAAATGTCAATACCCGATGCCTGTGACAACATTTTCCACCACACCCTTTTATAAAAATGCCTACAAAAACATTATAGAAAAGTGTTAGTGTCTTTAAAAAAATATTAGTTAACCCTTAAACGTCAAGAGGGCCTGAGCGGGGCAGCCCGGAAGGCATCTAAATTTCCGGAGGGAAAAAAAACAAAAAAACAAAAAAAATGCAAAAACGGCTTGCTAGGCACTACTGGGCAGCACTGTAGCACTGCGGCACCTCAGCTGCCCCAACCTCAAAACCTGTTCAATTTGATAACTTTGATTGCTTACCAACGATTCCACAATCTCTCAAATGAGGCGCAAATTTGGAATCTAGATCGCTTTTTCAGAAGCTTTCCAACGCACCAATCCTCGTTTGATTTGGTTGAGAAAATCCACTTTTTTCTTCATTATTCTCTCATAAATAAGCCCATGGGGCTTACCTCGACGTTTAAGGGTTAAATAAAAAAAAACTACACTATTTCTAACACATTTCTCATATAGTAAATAGTCATTCTATAGAACACCATGTCATTTGTAACAACTCCATGTTGTATGATTCCATGCAATGTCCATACATTAAAGGCCTTAGAGAAGCATTGTTCATTTAAAAAATCCTACACATATAACAATAATGTGTTTTACACAACAAATCACAAACATAAAAATCCATTCAAAACTTTATTATTAGATTTAACGTCCTTGGTGAATGCCTTTTAATTAAGTATTTTGTAAATTCTAGAAACATTTGGATGGATATCAAATTCAAAGTTTATAAAAACCATATCCTATAATTCCACTATGGAAATAAATGCTTTGTAAACAATTTTGTGGAGGATGACAGATGTTTTCAAAAAATATGTTTTTAATATGGAAAATCATTAAAAAAAGAAGTTTTAAGGCCTCTAGAAGCTTATGAGATGCGGTTTAATGTGAATAGGAAAATTATTATTAATTTATTAGAAAAATCCAATCTTACATAGACGGTTGATGTTCACATCATGATTTTATTGTTATGTTTCTTATTTTTAAATATTTTTAAATATATTTCATTTTAAAAAAAATTAAAAAAAAATTATTTTTGATTTTTTAATTAATTAATATTTGCATGAGATCAATCAATGCACATTCCAAATAGAAGGGACCTTTTGAAGGCCCCAAAATTGTTTCTAATGATTTCTCAAACCAATTGAATTTTTATATCTCCATGTCGACATGATTTAAATGACGTATTCATTTTATGAGCATCAAGCCTTACCTTTCAAAGTGTTTTCATTGTGATTTCTTCATTGCTATTCCAAAATAATGTAAGATCTTGATAACTTTGGATGACATATCTTACAGATTTTATACATTGGTGCACGTACGAATTAATAACAACACTCATATTCTCCATCTATGTGATTTATAGTACAATATAACTAACGCCAAAACAAAAAGTATATATATAAAAAAAACTGAAAAAAAAAAAATCCATCCTTTTTAATCCTTAAACCTCTGAGGCCCTGCGTCTACATAGTGGACAATGAACATATTCAAATTATTGTCCTGATTACATACATGGACAATTTTCATCCATTCAAATTTCTCTTGGTTCTTGTGAGTTGACTATCGTTTGTATGGTACATATCTTCAAAATAAGATATTATGAATTTTTGAAAATCAACCCAATTGGTTTATGTCAAGTTTCATTCTTAGTTCAAAACATGAGACCTTAAACATGATTTTCAAAATAAATAGAATCAAATAATGGAAATCATACTATCTCGTAGTGCATGTTATTCCAATTTCATTACAATATTTATAATTTTTTTGGTTAATTTTGGATTTTAAATTGGATTTCAAGAAAAATCCTTGCAAAATTAATTAAAAAATATCAATAAAAATCATGATGAATCCAACTGTACAGATGTGATCTTCACATTGACATTTTAAAACTTTACTTTGTACATCAACTCCATTTTTGTTTTTCATCAAACATTTTATAACAAACCTTTGGAAACAATGTTGTATCGGGACGTTTCAGGGTTAATTGCCCATGCATCCATTTTTAAAACAATGTACAAATTTCATACACAAATACTCATCCGTCATGCATTTTTTGCAGTGTGGATATTTTACTATAGGTTTAATGGGAAGTTAGCTTCATGCATGTGTGAACCGATTAGAAAGGGGATAATTTGTGAAATTTTTATGCCTCATTTTGTGTTGAAATGATTCACCAAAAAATTCTAAGATCTTAGTTCAAAATAGTTCAAAAGTGCTCTTGAAAAAGTCAACTCATATATTTAAGCAACCAAAAAATCTCCAAAAAATCACTACACTTAGAGTATTACATTTCAACTTAACACAACAAATTTCATTCATAGGTTGTCAATATCTTATTTGTAATCCAATTACCAAAGAATTTTGAATTTTAACCCCTAAGCGTCTTCACCATGTTCAAATTTGGAGAATTTTAAAGATGTCTTATAAGATGCAACTAAGAGGGATATTTTGAACTTGATGTATGAATAAAAGTTGGACATTATGAATCTTAGATTCTTTCCGGACACTCATGTCTATGATTGCAATCACCAATATTTCTATATAAAATTTGAAACGAGGAATACAATCGAGGAAATGAGGAAAAGTGAATCACGGCAATATGAAATGAGGCATACAAATTTCACAAATCATCTCCTTTGACACATGCATGAAGTCAACTTCTTATTAACCCCTAAGCGTCCCGGCGTCCATATTTTGGACGTTTTTGGGGGTACAGTCACCTTCAAAGAGCTGTAACTTTTGCAAAACGTGTCTGATTTTGCTGAAATTTTGAAAAAACTCCCCGCATGATGTATGGAATGGGTGGTAAAAATTTCAAATCAATCCAAGATGAATTGAAGTTTTGGTGATCATTTGAAAGTAGGTATGTTTTTTTTGAACAGTTCTGTGAATTTTGATGGCAGCAACTTCGGGGGCTTGTATCTCCTTCATCCCATATCCGTTTTCAATAAAACTTGTTGGGTTGAATTCCCCTTGAAGTCTAGTTATCATGGTAAAATTTTCAGGTCAATCCATGTTTTTATGAATGTTTGGGAGTCATTTTAGTGCACGGGTCTAGTTTGGACACTTTTTGCTTTTTGGTTCAAATGGGTCACTTTTCGGGCTACTTTTTGACATTGCAAGGCCATTTTAGAGCACATTAAATTTTTTCATGAGGATTTTTTGGTACTAATGTGTTTATATGATGATTTTGAACAACTTTATAGTTCAACGTTTTTTCATTTGAGTAATTTTGAAAACGAATTTCACCTCTAACTGTGTTGCTAGGAAAATTTCAGCATCCTTTTTTAGCACTAAAACACTATGATCTTGCAATCTATATGGCCAAATGATCCCAAAATTGATCCACATGATTTGCAACATGTATGTTACAAGATTGTACGGTTGAGATTTCTATACCTCACTTACATTTAGACCTATAACACATCAAAAGCGATGATGATTTTAAGCCCAAAAAAGCTAGGGACCTTTAGGGGTTAAATCTACAGTAAAAAATCCACATTGCAAAAAGTGCATGACGGATGAGAAAACAACGGTTGATTCTATTCATCAATTCAAAAATGCATGGTTGGACGTTAAGAGGTTAAAGGCTTGTTTGCACTAGAGGCGAGAAGCCGTGAGGAGAGAGATTTCAACCAATGAGAAATTGGTCTTCTCGGTTTCTAGGCCTCCCATTGGCTGAAATTTCTCTCATCACGGTCGCTCGCCCCTAGTGTAAAGAGGCCCTAAGTTTCAAATTTTGTACAAAAATATTGGTGACAAGAGTGATAGATTTAAATGTATGGACAAAATCTAAAATTTACATCTTTTATTCATACATCAAGTTCAAAATATCCCTTTTAGATGCATTTTAAAATATATTTTTACAATTCTCCAAATTTGGAGAGGACTCTAGCTATTTAGGGGTCAAAAAGTTGACATGAATTTAGAGTTCATTTGTTCAAGGCTGTACGCCAAAAATGCACGATAAAGCTACCGATTTTGGACAATCTCATACATGTTGTTCGGGCCCTCGTTTCTCAAAGCCACGTCCAACAAAATAAAGTACTATTGAATTCTATTGTTTTCTTGTAAGATCTTTGTGTAAACCACTCGCTTAATTTTGATCTTTGTGTAAGCCACTCCATTATAAGAATTTACTATCACATGTGTTCAAAACGAGATATGTTGAAGCTATACAATCACGTATGTACACATTGAGACATATATTTGGAATGTATATGATATTAGAAAATATGCTAACAATGTGATCTTAGTATAAATTTGCTCTAACGTGTTTATTATAATTATTTTACTTTCAAAACTAATGGATGTTTTGTTCCATCTCAAAGGCAACCAAGTGAATTTTCTCTTCTTTGTTGTGGATAGATGTTATTTAGTTTTTCCGGATTGATCATATGCTCCTAATTGTTTCTAATTAAGAGCAATACCCTCACCGTAAATTAAAAGGCCTAGAGGTGATCCTTGTCAAATACTAAAGGTCTTCATAAACCCCTAAGCGTCTAAAGAGTCCTATATAATCACATTTGTTGGTTTTTCAGTCAAATGCAAATTTTCACCTAGAACACGCAATTCGCTATTTATGCACTTGGCGCAGTGCGCTCGTTTCAAGAGCAAATTTGGCTTTAAAGATTTGTTTACAAATTTCTCTAAAAAACAACAAATTTTTGTCTTTCTACAATCACTTACATAGTAAACAAATAATTATCTTATTGATTTATTATCCTTATCTTTATCTATTCTTTTATCATTTCTTTTTATCTTTTTCTTTTTTCTTTTTTCTTTTTTCTTGTTTCTTTCTTGTTTTCTTTCTTGTCTTCTTCCTTTTCTTCTATTTTTCTTCATAATTTTTTTTTTCATTTTTTTCTTCTTTTGGCGGCCGCAGATCCCACACCGGTTGCAAAGAAGAAAAAATTAATAATAATAATAATAATAATAATAATATTTTTTATTTTTTGTTGTTCTTCGTTTAGAGTTCAACTTGTCGTCTTGACGCTAAACCCTAAAAAGAAACAAAGAGTGCAAAAAAAAGGGTTTAGTCGCTAGCTGAACCCTAAACATCGATTTATTTATTTATTTATTTTTATTTTTTAAACTCTTTGCCGTTTGGCTAATAAACTTGACAGAAGTTCTTCTGAGGTGTGCAATGAATATTATTAGCTTGGATTTTTCAACAAGCCTAACCAAAGAATTGTAGCTGCCTTTTCAGCATTGAAATGTTTAACTTTGAAAAATTCTCCTAAACAGAGTTTTGATCGGATGGATATAATTCCAATTGCATTGGAAAAGAGACTAGTTTACTTATGTCATCACATTTTTTATTTTGCAAAAAAATTTATTGTTTGGGCCTGAGCAGCCCGAGAAAATGGGTAGCGACCAAAAAATGGTCTATTGGGAGCTTAGGAGTTAAGCGTCTAAAACGCCCATTATGGCCATTTGCATCATTGAATTTTGTAACAGTGACGGTTCCTCATTTTACCTTGGTTTTCTTATTGCAATATATAATTTTACAGCTATTTTTGTTGAAGTAGGATGATTGCGTGGGCTGAAGTTGCTCATAGCCATGCGCGTTAGCTAGAGTAGATGATGCGAATGAGCTAGACTTGGAACTAGAGAAGTGGTACTAGTTAGAAGTAATGAGAATTGGGTCTCCCAAGTGATATGGGCTGATCCTAGTGTACTAGGAGTGGAGTATGGGCTGATGTCCCATATGGTTTGCCAAGGGGACTCCCTTGGGTGTGCTACTTAAGAGGGGCAGCCCATGAGTAAAGATCATCTCTTTCCTATGCATTCCAAGTGTTTGTGTGAGGCTTTGGCATTCTAATCTAACCTTCAATAGGTTATGGGCCCACTCATGTGTTTTGCGTGAGTGATAGATTAGATTGCTCATTGTGTGGAGGTCGTGCGTTGGAGCGCTGATTTTGGAGTATTGGAGCGCTGATTTGGAACTTTGGAGGGCTGAATTCGAGCTTTGGTGGGCTGATTTCGACATTGGGAGGTATTACAATCTTCCTACCTTTGATCTACGTGTTGGAGGGCTGAATTCGCACTTTGGAGCTATCATTTGTTGATTTGGAGCTTTTGGAGCACTTTGGAGCACTTTTGGAGTTTATACACGTCTACAAGGGCTGAATTGGAGCTTTGGAGCTTATTGGTGCTTGTTGGAGTATATTGGAGCTTATTGGAGCTTATTGGAGCTTATTGGAGCTTATTGGCTCAATTTGTGCTCAATTTGTGCACTTGTGTTGTTGCAAGGCACTTTTATGCTTTGAGGCTCTTGGGGTGAGTCTACAATCTGATTTTGGTATTGCAATTCTTGCACAAGGGTTTGGAATGTGAGTTATGCCCTTGGAGTGCTCAAAATTAGAGTTTGGGTTAGTGAATGCACAACGGGGCTGATTTGATGAATTTCAATGCAATTAGGACTTGAAGGGGCTGAATTTACATTGATTTAGAGTCCTTGGAAGGCACAAGGGTGTCCATAGGGTGCATTACGTGTTGTGAAGCACAAGGGTGCTGATTTGAGTGGATTTGAGCCAACGAGTGCGCAATTCTCCTAGTTAGGGTGTTGTGGTATGATCTTGTGCAAATTCACTAAGAACCATCACGATTGAGTGTTGTGAGGTTGATGTGTAGCACAAAGGTGCTGATTTAGTGTTTGGAATTAGTTTGGAGGCATTAGAAGCACGTACGTGTGCAATTTGCCTCACAAATCACAAAATTGTCAAAAAATCATAAAAACAATTTTTCTTAGCTTTCTAGGGGCTGAATTTTGTGAGCGTACGTCCTTCAATCAAGGATATGGCTACATTTGAGGGTGAAGGTGCTAAGGTTGTAGACAAGTTTAATGGCGTCAACTTCCACTTGTGGAAATTCAAGATGGAAATGGTCATGGCCGAAAAAGAATTGTGGGAGATAGTTGAGGGTAGTGAGGAACCGCCTTCGTCCGACGCCGAGGCTAGGGTACGAACTGCGTACACTCGGCGAGAGAAAAAGGCCTTTGCGATTTTGGCTCTTAATCTTTCTGATTCCCAGCTTTCTCATATTCGGTCGTGCAAGACTCCCGCCGAGGCATGGGCCAAGCTTTGCAATATTCATGAGGCAAAGAGCTTGGTCAATATCTTGTTTTTGAGGCGCAAGTTTTTCACCATCAAGATGGAAGAAAACGACGACATGTTGGCGCACATCAACAAAGTCAAGGCTCTTGCGGATCAGCTCAACGGCGCAGACGTCAACATTACCGACGGTGATATCGTTATGACGCTCCTCGAGAGTTTGCCGCCGTCGTACGAGTATCTTATCGTTGCTATGGAGAGTAGGCCCATTAGCGAGCTCACTCTTGATTATGTGACATCACGGTTGTTGCATGAACTCTCGCGGCGCAAAGAGAACGAGACTCGTGGCGATAGCGCGGCGCTTATGGCGAAGCAATCCAAGAGCGGTGCGAGTGGGAGCTCTACAGACAAGGTATGCTACTATTGCGGTAAGAAGGGCCACTTGGCAAAATTTTGCTACAAACGCAAGAGAGAGGAAAGTGCCAACAATACAAAGGTCAACGATGCAGGTGATGAGTACGCATTTATGACTAGCGTCTCTTCTTGTAGTGATGACGGGGACGAGTATGCAATGATGGCAAGTGACGTGTCATGCAATGGTAGTGTGATCGATTGGATTGTTGATTCGGGAGCCTCGAGTCACATGGCGCCCATTAGGACTTGTTTCCAATCATATCACGTCATATCTCCAAAGAATGTCATTTTGGGTGATGATACGGTTCTTCAAGCCGTGGGTAAAGGATCCATCGTCGTAGACACGGAGGTGAAGGGTCGTGTGAAGACAATTACCATCCATGATGTCCTCCACGTTCCCAAGTTGAAGGCAAATCTTTTATCGGTGCGACATTTGGTGATGAAGCATTTGCGAGTGGAATTTAGCGACCAAGGGTGTTTTGTGTTGTCTCCAAGTCGTGAGGAGGTGGCCATTATACACGAAGTCAACGGCTTGTACCAAATCAAGTTTTCCAAGATGCACGCGGCGGAATCCGCAACGTTGGTGCAATCGAGTTCAAACGAAGACAAGTTGGCGTTGTGGCATCGTCGTCTCGGGCATTTGAATGTCAAGAGTGTGAAAGCACTGCGTGGAATGGTAAGTGGCATGGATCTTCCTCAATCACACGTCGCACCTAGTTCATTCACATGTGAGGGTTGTATTGAAGGCAAGCAACAACGCTCACCGTTTCCAGTTGATGGGGCAACTCGTGCAACCAAGGTTCTTGAGATTGTGCATTCCGACGTGTGTGGTCCAATGAAGACCACGTCTATGGGGGGTTGCAAGTATTTTGTGACGTTCATTGATGATTTTTCGAGGAAGATATGGTTGTATCCGATCAAAGCAAAGAGCGAGTGTTTTGAGAAGTTCAAAGAGTTCAAGGCGTTGGTTGAGAAGCAATCCGAGCACAAGATCAAGGTGTTTCGATCGGATAATGGCGGCGAGTTCTTGTCCAACCAATTTGGAGAGTTATTGAAGAAAGAAGGCATTGCTAGACAAACCACAACGCCATATACACCACAACAAAACGGAGTTGCAGAGCGTGCAATTCGAACAATTGTGGAAATGGCAAGGAGTATGTTGCATGCACAAAATTTGGGTTTGGACCTTTGGGCGGAAGCGGTGGTGACTGCGGTGTACACACGCAACCGATGCCCGACGAGTGCGGTTCAAAACATGACACCAGAGCAAGCGTGGAGTGGGAGGCCACCCCGCGTGGAGCACATGCGCACATTTGGATGCATCGCATTTGCAAAGGTACCCGATTCTCAAAGAACCAAACTTGAGGCCAAGGCAACAAAATGTGTGTTTCTTTGATATTGTGAAGGTACCAAGGCGTATAGGCTTATGTCGCTCGAGACCAAGAAGATCATTCGAGCTCGTGATGTGACATTTTGCGAGAATTCCAAGGTTGAAGACAATTTGGACGATGGTCCAAGTGGGAGAAGTGGCGATAAACCGGCGATTGTGGACCAATCTTCCAAATCTCCCGTTATTGATATTGTTGATGAAGACGAAGATGACGACGATGGTGGTGATGAGGAACATATTGAAGAGCGACATTTGAAGACGAGGATTGGCGAGAAAAATGCACAAGCAACGGCGGTTGAAGACAATGCATCCTCGAGCGATCGTCGTTATCCGGAGAGAAATCGTAGACCACTTGGCGAGTGGTGGAAGAATCATATTCTCCCTCAAGGTGAGGAGGAGCATGCAAACGTTGCACTTTTAGATGCTCCATTGACGATTCGTGAAGCGTTGAGTTGTGATGATGCAAACAAGTGGGAGCAAGCCATGCAAGAGGAGTACAATTCGTTGATGGACAATGGCACTTGGGAATTGACTCCCCTCCCCAAGAATCGCAATGCTATCGGTTGTAAGTGGGTATTTCGTGCAAAGAGAGATGCAACGGGTGATGTGGTTCGTTATAAGGCAAGATTGGTGGCAAAGGGCTTTTCACAAATCGAAGGTGTTGATTTTCATGAGACCTTTGCACCGGTGGCAAAATTCACCACTATTCGATGCATTTTGGCCATCGGGGCTACCATGGATTTGGAAATGCATCAAATGGATGTGAAGACGGCGTTCTTGAACGGCGAGTTGGAAGAGGACATCTACATGGTGCAACCCGAAGGATTTGAGCAACGAGGTAATGAGAACCTTGTTTGCAAGTTGAACAAGTCATTGTATGGGTTGAAGCAATCTCCACGCGCATGGTATCAAAAGATTGACACGTTTCTTGTTCATATCGGGTTCACAAGGAGCATCGCTGATCACAGCTTGTATTTCATGCAAAAAGGGCAACATGTGGTCATCGTGATTATATATGTAAATGATTTGATCATCCTTGCAAGTTGTATGAGCTCTTTGAAGGCATTGAAGGCAATGCTTGAGAACGAGTACGAGATGAGTGATCTCGGTGAGTTGCACTTTTGTCTAGGAGTTGAGTTTGTGCGAGATAGAGCAACACGCACCATAACAATGAATCAAAGCAAGTATGTTATGGATGTTCTCAAACGCTTTGGCATGGAGGATTGCAAACCGGTTGGCACTCCATTGGATGTGAATTCCAAACTCGTAAAACTCACCGATGAGGAGTATGCATTAGAGGCTCAATCTATGGTGGATGTGCCATACAAGCAAGCTGTAGGGTCATTGATGTATGCCATGATTGCAACAAGGCCGGACCTTGCGTATCCAATCAGCGTTGTGAGTCAACACATGGCAAGACCGGGTTCAAGTCATTGGGTTGCAGTCAAGAGGATCATGCGGTACTTGAAAGGCACAAGTGATGTGAGGTTGTGTCTTGGAGGTGACAACATTGTGTTGAGTGGGTATTGTGATGCGGATTATGCGGGTGATACCAATGATCGTAGATCGACCACGGGGTACATGTTCAAAGTTGGATCGGGGGCCGTTTCATGGAATAGCAAGCGCCAACAAACCACGGCCACGTCAACGGTTGAGGCGGAATACATGGCGACGAGCCACGGTACGAAGGAGGCCATTTGGTTGAGGCAACTAATGGCGGATGTGAGATGCACTCAAGAGGAGGCTACAACAATCATGTGTGACAACCAAGGGAGTATGTCATTGGCGAAGAATCCAACGCATCACTCACGTACAAAGCACATTGATGTGCAATATCACTTCATTCGAGAGAAGTTAGAGATGAAGGTGATAGAGTTGAAGTATTGTCCAACGGAGCACATGGTGGCGGACGTGCTCACAAAGGCTCTTGCGAGAGATCGACATCAAAGACTAGTGGTGGCATTTGGGCTCCAAGGCTTTGGCTATTCGCAAAGTGGGAGTGTTGAAGTAGGATGATTGCATGGGCTGAAGTTGCTCATAGCCATGCGCGTTAGCTAGAGTAGATGATGCGAATGAGCTAGACTTGGAACTAGAGAAGTGGTACTAGTTAGAAGTAATGAGAATTGGGTCTCCCAAGTGATATGGGCTGATCCTAGTGTACTAGGAGTGGAGTATGGGCTGATGTCCCATATGGTTTGCCAAGGGGACTCCCTTGGGTGTGCTACTTAAGAGGGGCAGCCCATGAGTAAAGATCATCTCTTTCCTATGCATTCCAAGTGTTTGTGTGAGGCTTTGGCATTCTATTCTAACCTTCAATAATTTTTTCATACTACAAGAGTTGATCATGACAAACTGAAGTCGTTTTCACAGAAACATGTGATTTGCAGCAAAGGTCTAGTTTTCTAAAACTACACAAAATGCACATTGGATGCTTAGGGGTTAACCGCTAAAGGACAGGGGGGGTGTTGAACTTAGCTCTTGTTTTCTTGACTATCTCTTGTAGCAAACTCAATTCCTCATTGGTGTGGGGTAATTTTGACGATCGGCACCGTTGAAATTAAATAAGACTTACATAGTTTTTTTATGAAAAAATATCAACAAAATCGCACAAGTTTTGAGAAAATGCCACCGTTGAGAAGATTGATGGAACTTGTTTGGGGTATTTTGTACACATGCTGAAATTGGATTGTTCAAAAGTGCTTCAAAAATTCTGAAATTTTTACTGTGAGTAGAAATCATCATTTCAAACATGTGCAAAACATTTCAAGTAATTTGGAGGTGTGAGGAAGAAGGTATGAGGGTCTGAAGTGACGCCTAGATACCCTCCGTGCAACTCAAAAAAATCACCAAAAATCGCTCACTTGATGAATTTCCGATCAAGAAGTACCTAGAGAATTGGTTCTCAAAAAGAGCCAGGGTCTCTTTGTTGCTCATCCTACAATTCAAAGTCCAAGAACCCGAATTTCCTCACTTTCTAGTTCTAGAAGCCGAGTGGGGGCCTTACGGTCCTTTAGGGGTTAAGGGTTAAGCAAAGTCAATTTTAGTACTATAGTGTAGTCCCTTTTTGAATTGTGCCAACAATATCAGTTTTGGAGTGATTGATTTTGAGATGATATTGTTGCAATTTGAATAAATGTATGCATTTTTAGTTGAATAAATGACATTTCATCTATATTGTACACATTGTATGAAAATAGCTTCATCACTCCTACACGTAGAAAACCCTCATATAGATTCTGCAAGTAGTCATACTATTTGTGTTATGGATAATATAAATAATGAAATTTTCATGCTATATAAGTTATCGATAAGAAAAATAACTCGACATTTTATACCGTCCCTGATGAGATTTTCTACTAATGTACAATACAACAAATATTAGTGCTCAAAGAATGTGAAAATAAAATCACTATGTGCGAATGTGGCATTGTTGCCACCTCATCTTTTCAAAATGAAAAGAATAATAGTCCGAAATGACCTTGACCCTTAAACGACATTTAATGTCTTCATTGGACAACCCAAGGCATCTTTGAGTACATATGGATTATATGTTTAAACCAATCATATCAAAGAAATAGGCAAACAAGAAATCAATGGGGAAACTTGGGGCAATAATCAAATGATCCCCCAAAACCTTTGATTTAAACATTGCAAACAAGCATAGAAGAATTTGTTGTTGCAACTCAACACATCAGATACCTCACCTTTTTGTGCAACCAATGATCCATGTTTGATTAGAAAGAGTTGAGCAATGTTCTTGCTGAAACAAAATCCTTTGCAAATCAAGTTTGTTTATTGTTAAAGGAATAAACTATTAAATAATAGAGAGGGGTACCCATAAGAGATTGCCGAGGTACCCAAGGTATTGCCGATTCGATTCCGGCCGGAAAAATCACCACTCTACCGGATGGAAACACCCCGACGTCGAGTTGCCAAAAGCACCTCCTAAGCTTTACCGCAGATTGCAAAGCAACTGGAGTGCCTCAAAAAAATAAAAATAAAAGAAAGAAGGAAGAACCAGTTTAAATTATTGTAAGAAACAACTTATTGCGTTTACTATGCCCATGAATTATGAGTGATTTCGAGGGGATAAATTGAGATCACTAAATGTGGGATTTCTCTAGAACCCCCGGTGGTCTTGAATGAATGGGGACAAAAGTGCCCCCTATTTTTGTCCGGTTGAGGCCGCACCTAAAAAACCAACCCCTCCTCCAATGGTTTCTTATTCCCAACTAGGTCCGGTGAGGTAATTTGGGGCCTACAGCCTCAAATTACCAAAAAAATTGGCAAAAAAAGCACCGAAGGTGCCCAAAATAGAAATTCCAAAAAAATCAGGGGTGGATGAATAGTGCCCGCATTCAAGACCACCGGGGATTTAGAGACGGGGCTAAATGTGAGTCCAAATGACGTACTGAAGAAATAACTATATTTACACCTCAAACAGTGTAACACGTCTCAGGTGTGGGAAGGGTAATTTAATTGTAGTAAGTGAGAATTAAATGCAGGACAGTACCGGCACATTTTGCCCAGGCTCGGGGCCCAAGTGTCCCAACACCCCATGTTTAAGATTTTAATACTGGCAACAACTCCTAACCTATGATAACCGCCAAATAGAGCCCTCTCTCGGGAAGCGGTCCAAGTATATTTTAATTAAAAATGTTGCCCCTAGTGGTCCACTAAGAGCAATGACAAGCTGGAGAAACTCTTTTGGCGGGCAGTGAAATTTAACCCTTGGAAATTCCAACCTGCCCACTATCCCAATTATAAAAACCCAGGTTTTCATTTCGCTGCCCGCTTGAGCACCTACAGCAAAGCAAGCACCTATTTGGAGGAGCCTGGATAATTCCTTTGATCCCAAACAATCATGTTGCAGGGGTCATCCCTAGATACCTTAGTACCCATACAGCAGGTTTGTAGGAAAATTTTAATAAAATTCTGTGCTACCCAGACTATTCTGGGTTATATCCTATGCCCATGTGACACGTGGAAATGTTCTTTCTGGGTATGAACGTGCTACTTTGTATGCCCGGTATGGAACTGGAGTAACTTCTGAGTTTCAATGCCTGTCAAAGGAAAGTCTAGGGTACAAGTAAGTTAGTGCCGTAAATTGAAATGCACTCATGAATACATCAGGAAATATGAGTTGCCGGCAGAAAGCTATGATGATGATGGTACGGGTGACCAGGAGACAAACTCATCATCAGGCGTGAGCAATGCCTCGTTCATTGTCGATGTACCCGCACTGTCAGACTCAGATTTCATGTGGCTGTATGAATCACAGTTATTATCTTACCAGCCTTCAGGTGGATTTCTTCAAGTTTCCCAGATTGTGTACTAGTACATCGGTGTGCAACAATCAAATACACTTGTGTTACTATCTGAATCCATCGTGTTATTCATCCGGGGCCGTACAGGTATAAATACCCGGTTTTAGGGTTTGAACATTCCCCTCCCCTGTCCCGGACCCACACCCCAGGCAGCTTCACAGTTTCCAGGTGCTCTGGCTTCAAAATTTTAGCAGTAACTAAAGACCCTGCAGTCAAGATCAAAGTGGAGATCAAAGGTAAGAGCATCCTCACTCGAGACCTCTATATTTACCCTTCAACGTACATTTTCATCTATTCTTCTATTCTAAGCGACTCCATTACACTCTCTATATGTGCACGGTATATAGTTCATGGGCCTATCACAACTGCCACATTTTTAGAATATAGGACAAGGTTCCATCACATGTGCAATCGAGTACAAGAATTTAACTAAATCTAGTCTTGAAGGGTGGTTTGGGGGGTCAACAAACTCTCTAACTGGCGTGTCTACTTGCCCTCGTGATGTTTTTCATCCATTATGTTGAGTGTCACATGATTTAAAGGGTTGCATTGAGAATGACATAATAGTAAATAATGACATAATGTTGGCTAAAAACGATCGTGAATATTGAATTTGTTGTAGAGCCAAATCTCAATAGAGGAAGAAAATAAAGGCTTCACAAGGATATGAATTCTAAGTGTATACTTACCAAGTGCACATAGAATCCCCAATATGAACTTGCTTCTATTTAGTGTTTGAATAGACTCCTCTACCTTTAATGGCAAAGCTATGTATAGTAACGCACGTAAAAAGTATACAAGTAGAAATGATCACCCCCATTGATTCGATAAGCATTCATATTTTGAAATCAAATTTTTGCTATGCATGTCTTAATGTTGTGCACAAATGCGATTAAGGTGCATGAAGTTATAGAATAAGAAATAGAGAAGCAAACTAAAGGTTATGCACAAAAACACATGTTACCATGCATATTGCATCCCACTAAATATATATAAACCCATACTTTTAAGTTAGCGAGCTTTATAATGAATTGCTACAAAATCTATGCATTGGAATACATCTTTGTCTTCTAACCTAAAAATAACCAATGGTAGGTAGTATACACCTTTTGGAGCATTAAATTATTCAATTCCTAAATTTATAAGAATCGTCGATGTCTGAAATCTTTCATTTACAAAGCTACTCACGTACTGGTACTTCAAAACCAACTATTATGAATACCTTCTATGTAAGTTGTGGATGAGTTTCAAGACAAGAACCAATTCCTTTGACTTCTAATTTTTTTGAATATAAAATAACTCTACGTATGCATGAGCTCCTCAATGTCAACCTACCCCCATAATTAGTGTTTGTATAGGCTGTTATTTATGATGGCAAGTTTGTGTACATTAGCAGACATACTAAAATGGGTACATGGAAAAGTTCATATGTTTTAAGAACAATTTCAAAGCAACGCCATGTATTTTGAGCAATTTAACCAAGTTATGGCAAAAACTTTGAGTGTTAGAACGATCGGTGTTTAATTCCATATTTAAAAAAACAAAAGGATTTTCACCTTAAAAGTTTCATCTTCAAACTTTGAAAACAATTTAATATAGACTTATGATGTTTTTTTCAAATGAAAACATACAAAGAAATTAAAATCACTGTGATTGATATCTTCTTTATAAACATCTACAATCAAATAGTTGTAGAAGTGGTATATTGTATGCAAATGTTAGGGTTGGCATCTAATGCCGAATAATTTATTACTGAAAATTTTCTTCTGAACCAATGCTAAATCTTATGAATATTCTTCAAGATTTTTTCTTTTCCTTACAATTTTTTTACAATAAAAAGATTCCTAAAAATTGGGCTCTTCTTTTATAATTGGACTTTTTGCTGCAGTACTAGCAAAAAAATGTTATGTTTGTCTTATAAGTAAGGAGATCATTTTGCAGCTATAGAATACCATACCTCACTTTCTAGTTAGGCACTTTAAATACTAAAATGTAATTACCATGTAGGATTCATGAACAAAATAGTGATTGATTCTACCATTCTGATATAAAAGGCATGCAAATGTGCATACATGGTTGCCTTATGCTTGTGCCAAAGATATTTCAACAATACAAGCTACATGTAGCTTCACTTTTTAATTGCACATCTAAGCAACTTGCTTGATTGGCATGAAGAATATCTTTTGTTTCAAATGCATAGTTAAAGATGACTCACAACTCCCACTCCTTTCTTTCATTGGATATGAGTAATTTTTATTTTATGTAGATTTCAAAGATCACGTAAGAAATATGCATATAATTTGATGTAAGTAGTTAATTAAAAAAAATCCCTATTTATTATAATCGTTTATATATTCAATATCAACGTGACATTTATGTCAAAAACAATCCAATTGCAACAATTGTTCGTATTTTAGAATGTGTAAACGTTGATCTTTTACAATATTGACATAGATGAATCTTGGACTCTATATATGCAGACCTTTTTGGAACAATAGTCCCTTACATTTCTTTACTTCGTTTGGCCACATTTAGAAGCAGTTCGTTTTGCTAGTCTTACTATTGCTCTTAAAAATAGGAGTTAACAAGAAGTTGTGAGAATTAAATCAAGCTAGAATAAATAAAGACTACTAACAATGTGAGACGACCAACCCCTCCTTCCCAAATAACATTATTAATCAATGTAGGTGAGTTGTATTTGGCAATTAATATATTTGAGTTGGATATAGCTTGGTAGTCTCTTTTTGCATAAGGTCAATAATCTCACAATTGCAAAATATTTTGCGTATAGTCACTTATAGTTGAAAGCTTCTTTACTTATTGAGTAATTTCGTGCCATTAGTTTAATTTGTAACTACAGTTAACTACCAATCATTGGTATATGAAAAGAATGATTTATTTTTTTGTTGAAAGAACATGGTGGGCTTATGCATTTAGTTTTATAAAGTACAACTGTATAGTAGATTATACGAGAGTATAACTAACTAGACAACTATCATGTTGTTTACGGCCTTTTAGGTGATTTACAAGTGGTTTGAAAATGAATTGTCCTTCATTTAAGGTAAACCTCTTTGTTCGGGACTTACCTCTAATTTGGCGCAACCCCTCGGCTTCCAACTCGAGGTGGGGCCTCAATTCCGGTAAACCCCTCATGCATGGGCTTATCCTACACTAAACATCTTATTTCCGCCTGATTCAAAATCTTGAAAATTTCATTACTCTTTTGATGTCTCAATCAAAAAGTCATGCATAGTACCATAGTCTATTCCTAAGATGGGCAAAAACCGCCTATTATTTATTTTTAAACTGTCCAAAATGTTAGGCAAATATGTAGGAATTTTTGAAAAAAAGGCATTCTTTATGGGTAATTTTGAAAAAAATTAGACATTGCTATGGTAAAACCGTTGCAACTTACAATGGTTCAAGGCAAATCTTGAATCTTACATCATGATGTAATTTCCAAAATTCTAAGCAATGTTGTTTTTGAATTTTTGAGATTTTAGGCACAAACCTCCTGTAATTTATGGTTTTGATAGAATAAGGGCTGAAATGACTATTTTCTACCTAACCCGGAGTAGACTACAGTAGTTTGCATGGACATTTATGCACTCTGATATTAAAGAAGATCTATGAACTCGTATATTGTTGGACAGTGCCCCGAAGAGGATTTGAAAGTTGTGAATACTTCAAAACTTCAATCCTAAGGGAAGGACGTGAGGATTTATTTCAGCACACATCTATCAATCTAGGCTTTTGTGCCTCAAGTAGAGGGAGGCCACAAATCATGTGCAGTGCAATGCTGCAATCCATCGAAATGCTCACAGACTTCCCTACAGTAAGCCTAGCCAATGCTAAATTGGTGGATCTGGACGGAGCTCATTGGTAGGTCATCACTACATTCTGTCTTATTCCTTGCACAGTGGCACTGTTGCACCTCTTTAGGGCCCCCATGTCACTGGTTATCCCGTATGAGATATCGGCTTTTTGCCATGTATAGCCATGACATGAATCACAAACACTATCGACTTGTTCCAACTTGCTTGGGGTCCAATGCCAGTGGAGTGGTATTTCATCTCACAGGGGGAAACTCCGTAATATCTTATCCAATTTAAGGTAGTTTTTGTCAAACCCCAGGGCGCTAATATTAACAGAAACAGAATATCCCTACATGTTGGCTTGACCATAGTGGGATTCATTGGAAAATGGATATACATAGCTTGTGCAAACAGACTGTGATGACCGAGTCTGTGAACCAACCAATGGATAACAATGTTCATATTATAATCAAACAAGTGAATTTTCCTTACAAACTGTACCACCACACATGTCACACCGGGAAAGAGGTTCATTGCCCTAGATGTGTAAGCTTACGTCCACAAACAACCAAGCTCTCTGAAAGTTACGCCAGGAGACCATTTCTCGAGCTTTAATAAGGTTGATTGCCCTAGAACCACCAACTTAAGCAATTTGTGTATTTTAGCAATGATATGTTTGGTGAAATATTTTTCTTTCATTCTACAGAAGGTTTAACAAGGAATGCATATATATTTTTCCACAATTTTATTCTCAATATTGAAATCGATACAAATTTTAACCCCTGAAGGACCATGGCGGATTTTCCAAGTTCGGTCAGCTTAGTATGGAATGAGTATTGATCCTCAATTATTGAGATTTTTTGTGGTGATTCTACTCTTTGTAACGAAGAAGGTATGGCAATTTGCGCACGTAGATGATGTATAGATCAAAAGATACAATCATGCGAAGCTAAAAAACCAAATTGCGGGCAACTCCTGAAAATTTTCATACAATGAGCTATGCATCTGAATTTTTGTACACAATGAGCTAGCGCCCCCATATACACAACTACCAAATTCATTTTAGCAAATCTGAGACTAAACTTTGCATTTAGGGCATTTTCAAAAAGTTTCAAACTTGGGCAACAAGCCAAGAAAAAAAATGCAACCAACTTTGAAGCTTATAATCTTACCATTGAAGAACCACGAACGGTTGAAATTTTTTAGGTTCTAATAAATTCAAGTTGGTTGAAATATCCTACGGTTGGATTGGTCAAAAATGTTTTAGATCAAAAACTATTTGTCTTTTTATGAGAAGGGATATTTTGGAGTGTTTGGAGAGAAACATAGTTGTGGTCCTTTAGGGTTAAAAGAGGAAAGAACACCGGCACTCAATATCAATATATAGGTTCCCCCATGACCACACCATGTGGTACTAATTTTTACTTATAATGATACCCAAAACCACCAACTACTTCTGCGCGACGCTTGGCATGCCATTGGTTTACTTGAATAGTGAAATTTTTGGTTTTGAGTCTCAACTGTGGCGTCCTCAGGAAAACTCTACATGTCATAATTGGAGGAGGTGGTGGTTTTAGAGCAGCCAACCTTAGACCCGAGAATGCAAGGACCCCACTTAGAGGAAAGTAAAAGGGGCCATGGAAAAAAAAAGTTTTGAGTACATGGGGTGCACACAATCACATGTGTCACCTATTTAAATTGGTGGAGCCTAGAATCCACTCAGATATTCATCACCCTATAAAGGACGGTGTGCCAATCACAATTGAAAGAACAATAAATGTTTCTTTCAAAATAAAATAAAATATTTGAAAGTAAAAGAATAAATACAAAGTAAAAGTAAATTTATATAGTTTGGCTGATACACCAAACTACATCTTTGCTGTCATAGCATGAGCACCCAAAATGTACATGATAATATAAAATTTAGTGAATTACATTCAATATTGAGTGATATGGTAGTCAGGTAACACGTTGCATTATTGGCATGTCTTTTTGAAGCCGAGGATCTATGACCGATATAAAAAATATCGGACGCAACACACCAATCGAATAATAGAAGTGAATGATGGACTAGGAGATATTATAAAATCTCTTTTTTTTTACTATGAGAAGACATGTCTCTTCTGCTTTACAATGAATATATACTTTGGAAGCAATACAAATCACATCATGTCCACGTTGCCAACAACCCTTCAATGTTGCTAGTTGTTGCTCATACAATAACAAACAATCGGATAAATGAAGAATCACATCGTGCCTATGTTGCCAACAACCCTTCAAGAATCACATCGTATCCACACCTTTAATGGGCTTGAGTTCAAAAGAGAAGTTGGAATTTAGGTCAATGCGGTTGCAGTGATCCCAATTTAGAGGTTATTGTAGGTAGCAATTGCAAATTATACAACAACGTATCTACTATCCCCATAGGACATTCCTATTTGGGCTGCCCACCCATGATGGGAAAACATCAAATGGGGACATGATTCAATGCCATCAAGAGACATCGATGCAGTAATGACTTGGGTGCCTAGAGCCCACCCATGCCTGCCAAGTGGCAGGCTGGGGAATCAAATTGGAAAGATCTCTGCAAAGTATAACACACTCATATGCAAACGCTTCGCTTGCAACAATTCTTCAACACCTTTTTCACCTCGTTGCCCACGGTCATGCAACCATCCAATAGCTCAAATTTCCTCTTTTCTTTGGATGCATTTCTCTCTCTCTCAGAGCCAATTTACGATTTGCTAAAACTGACGCAAGTTGGGAATCTGAGTGCGCAATTTTGTTCCTTTCTAACGCGACTCACCAATAAAAAAATGGTCGATCATATCAAAAGTTTTCTCAAATATTTTTCAAAACAAGCCCATGTGACTTAGTATGTTCTTTAAAGGTTAAAGTGAATGACCCAATAACCGACATGTACTATAAACCAACAATATCTCCAATTGAAAGCTTCTAAATCTATACTAATACTAGATTTGCGTGAAAAGCTTAAAGCGTTGGTTTATGGGCCATCACTATACTAATTTCCATGTGGGGGAGACAAGTGATGTGATATTAGAGAAACGAGGATATTTTGAATGTCCAGTAGGATATAGAACTTTCCCTGTAGCCCCGCCAGTAAGTGGGAAGGGCTTTGAAGCTTGAAAGGCCCCGCCATTCACTTTTCTGTGTCTTCGCTCTCCCGCCCATGCCTCTGGACCTCATTTCTGTCACCCCAGATTTGCTGCCGATCCTCTGTACCCTGGCCCTGGAGCACCAGTAACTTAGTTGCAGCCATTCATTAACCCCTAAACGTCCTCACCTATGTCCAGTTTAGGCAGTTTTGCAAAGATGCATTATAAAATGCAATTAATATGAATATTTAGAACTTGATGTATGAATAAAAGTTATACATTTTTAATTTTAGATTCTATCTATACAGTTAGATCTATGACTACTATCACTAATCTTTTTTTATAAATTTTGAAACATAAAATAAAAAATTACTTTGTAATTCAATTACGAATAAGATATTGACAATATGTGGATGAAATTTGTTGTGATGGGTTATAATGTAGTACTTTAGGTGTAGTGATTTTTGGAGATTTTTTGGATGCTTGGTTTTAATAGTTTTTTTTTTCATGAACACTTTTAGACCAAAATCTTCAAGATTTTCGGTGAAACACTACAACACAAAATGAGGCATAATTTTTTCAAAAATTATTTCCTTTTCGATCGGATCACACATACATGAAGTTAACTTCCCATAAAAAATTCAGTAAAAAAATCACACCACAAAAAGTGCATGACGGATGAGAAAATACGGATGAAATCTGTACATCAGGCCAAAAACGCCTGCTTGGGCAGTTAGGGGTTAACATAGTAGGCTCAAGCCAGGCCTGCCTTCATGTCACTCACGGTCAATACTTCACGTTTTTCATTTTTTCACGAAAATAAACAAAATCCGTCCACAACATCTCTGCTTTCGGCGGTGGTGAGTAAAATTTTGTGCGGCGATTGCTTTGAATGCAAGTGATGTAAACTTACTCGAGTGCGGCTCGAGCAACTCCTACAGTAGTAGTAGTCCGCCACACTCTCGCCTCCTGTTTTATGGAACCTGCACCGCAGTACGTGTTGGCTTGGCGCGCAGCAGTGGTTTAGGTTGTCGAGGCCATGGCGGCGGTGAGGTTTCGGCGAGGTCGGGCGCCTCGTTTGTAAGCAGGTAGTGGTGCAACCTGAGCTACTACTACTTTCTGACAAGTCACTGTTGTGCTGCTTTGTACGTTGAATTTGCGGATGTGATTGAGCTGACCTGCATTCTGTCTCTCGCATAGTCCTTTGAATGCGACTTGCACGGTCAGTGGAATTGATTACCAATACGAAGTGGTAACAGGCGCTCGTACCAGTGTTCATGCTTCGTCTTGCACTGTTTGTAATGTCGAGTTTTGTAGTTCTTTGAAAGAACGTGTGTGAAGCACTATTGTCTTCTTGAACACCTCAGTGACGAATTATTTCAGTAGATCAGAACGTTCATTTGCGTCGGGAGACTCAACTGAGGCGTTGAAGAGGTAAATATCGACCGGTTTTGATTTTACCGGTAGATGAAGTCGACGAGCCAAGTGTAGTGGAGATTGAGTTGTTTGCCTTTTTAAGTTTCGGATTGCACGCTTTCTTTCCAGTAGAGGGGCATGAACGTTGTTTCATCTTACTCTTCTTTTTCGCGTTTTCTCTTGTGCACACTGAAAAAAAGTTTTCGGGCTACTCGACTTAGTCTAGCGCAATGACATGCAAGTTTCCTCTTTCATAGGCGCCTATCTTCTTTCTGGAAATGTGTTCTTGAGGGCAATGTGTGAATAACTGGACTGAAGATGTTCTGTTGATGCTGCAGGTGAATACGTCCTCTCAGGAGCGAGTTTCCTTCATGCCAACAGCTCGGTGCATCATTTAAAGTAATGCGAACGTCAGATAACTCTTACACGGAAAGAGTCAAGAGAGTCTTTGTGGTTTCCCTCGCAAGAGAGCTGATGTGCATTTGATGACCTTTCAATCAGTAATTTTACAACAGCTAATTACTACAAGTGTTACCCAGTAAATTATCTTTCACACGGATCTTGAAACGAAAGTCATTATGGCTTTTGAGGTGGCTAGAGTGCATGAGTTGATATGTTCAAGAGTTGGAGACGAAGGTGTCTTTAATCCCTTCAAGGCTGCAAGTCACTCCGTGGAAGCAGACCAGAGTTTCCCACGCTCATGCAGCCCAGAGGGCGCTAACTTACACATGTATCATCCAGCGGGTTTTTCGTATGATAGTCGGGGCTTTGATCAAGGGCATAACGCTTTGAACTTACCTACAAAAGTATCGTCCTCTACGGAGTCAGAGAGTGATAGAGAGGAAGATCTTCTTGAAAGCCTGGCTCAACAGATTGCGCGGTCTATGCTTGATGAGGAGGAGCCGAGAGCTGATGTCTGCTCTGGGGTTCTGAAAGGAAATCGTTACTCTGAAGCTCTGGATTCAGCAAATGTAGATGTGAATGAGGTGAGCATTTTTAATCTTGCTGTATCTCTTCATATTTTTATTTCGGTGGTTCTGTGCGCGTGAACAACCCATGTGCGCAGTGGACTTCCCTTTCCCTCTGAGATGCGATCCTAGTATCTTTTGTTTTCGTCCTGTGTTCGGATCGTTTGTTGGTATTTTGCCGCTCCTTCCTTATGTTCCCTATTCCCATAGCTCGTTAAAGATTTTATTAACTCATTTACCTGCATTATGGTCTGCTTTCCTATTTTGATTTACTCAATGCATACCTTCTTGGCTTCCATGTGTTTAAAAAAGGATTTGATTAGTGCAGAGTTCAATGAGGTGGGTGCTTTTATAATCTCTATCTGACAGTAGTAATATTTGTAGGGCCGAGTGTCACCGACTAGCTGGTCACGGAGCAGCTGGTCATCAGGTCCTCAGCTATCAGGCAGTCAAAGCAGCTCCAAGGGCTCTTCCCGAGGTTCATCCCAAGTGTCTTCTCCCTCTTCAGCACCTACATCTGGTTATCAAGATGCATGGGATACCCTGTATGCAGCAGCCGGGGAGGTTGTACGATTGAAAATGAACGAGGAGAAGAAAGTCCAGTTGTTCTCCGGCGAGGGACCCTCTCAAACGAAAGTTTTGAATCAAGCTTTAAGAGCTCACCTGCCTCAGCAGACGCGATCCTCTGGACAAGCGCCGGGGAGAAGTACCCCTCACTGTGCAAGGAGGAAAGAAGAGAATTTAATGCCTAGTACACAGGTACTGAACTTTGCTCGGTGTCTTTTTAGCACGGTAACTTCATGATTGTTGTCTGGGAAATTTGGGGTTGCTGTGTTGGGATCTGGAAATGATCATTGTGTGTTTCCTGCGGTATCTTAGTCTTGTATTGTGTACCTTATATTGTACTGCTGGTTTAAAGTTGCAGGTATCCAGATTGAACGATAACTGTTGTCTTAGCTTTTCTAATGACTTCATTAAGTCTAACTTTTGGAAAATGCCGGACATCTTATATCAGGCGCAACAGAACTGGGCTATGAAAGTTGCGGCGATGAATGCATCTGCATGTCAAGGTCGATCTGCATACCCAATGTATGAGCACCAGCAACAAGCGTATAATTTAGATGGTCATCGAGGTATCAATAATTATCGTCACCCAGGAAAATTGGTCGACAGCAAATCTTTACAAAGAAACCGACAGGCTGGTTTGAACGGGGGTTCAGGAGTGAGGGTGGTTTTTCTAGGTGGGGCAACTGGTCGAGAGTCTGGCGGAACTGGGGTCTTTTTACCTCGTACATTCGCGAATACCCCGGAACATAAGAAAAAGAATGGTGAGTGTAATGGAATTGCTGAACGCTGGCATAGTGTTGATTTAACTTTCTCTGTTACAATCTCCTAGTTTTAGAATTTGAGGTGCGAAGTGATTTTTAATATTCTGATTGTGTCGTTGTGTGTTTAGATGTTGCTTCTGCGCACGGTTGTACCACTGGCGTTCCGACCCATGCTAAAGCTCCAAGAGAAGGTGTCTGGCCTACATTGCAGCAGAGCATGAACAGACCAAGTCTTCGTCAACCTGTGTACCATGAGCCTTGCCTTCCCACAGAATGGACTTACTAGAAACAGTTATTCTAATAACTGTCTCTGCTGCTCACATTTGAGTTCTACAATGACGGAGCCAGCTAAGATCCCTGTTAATCGTTTGCATCTTTCTTCACTCTGCGACTTGGATCTTTAAGAAAGTGCTTTGAAGAAGCTTTGCAGGGGCAGCAGTCTTGCGGTGATGACCGATTTTGTAAGGAGTCTCAACCTCTTGGTGAAGGAATTTAGCATTGTAAAGTAATAGAACAGGGCAGACTTGGACTCTGCTGTATAGTAGTCATAAGTCAATATTTCAAGGGATTCGATTCCTTCATGGGCAGACATTTTCTCATGACAGACACCGGAACTTTACAAATAAGGTGCACCTTTTTCAAGGGTACTCTGTCACTCTCAAATAATTGCCTGATCAATAAACAATACTGTCAAACCACTCACTGGGGTGATTTTATAGTTTGCCTCACTAGATTTTGTGTTCAAGTTTTATTTTATCTCCAATGGGGTTGATATTTCCGTTTTATCTCCAATTGGGCTAATCTTTCCTTGAGTGAGTTAACATGGTGGGGCCAGTTTTGAGGTGGTTGATGATATGTGAACACAATGTACTGAACAAAGTTTTTCATGAATCTATGAGCTAAAATGCATTTCAGATAATACACCTGACTTTCCTTACTCCTTGTTATTGAAATATGCATTTCTGAGTGCGTAAAACTTTTGTCCCATTGTATTCTACCATTTGTGTAAGCTGCAGAGGAAATTCTTTGGCTGTTGGGCAATACAATATAACATTCATATCTCAGGAAGGGCACAAGGCATACCCATGTCAACGGGGCTTATATATATTGCCCAATTTCTCCGTCGTCCAAAAATGGTTGATTATTTTACACAGAGGATAGATGTAAGTAGCTACATCATTTCAGCGAAGATTGCAACGTTTCATCATTTCAGAGAATATTGAATTAAGAACCACTGGCCCTGTGGTCATGTCATGGTCCACAGTTCAGCAGCATGTTGACCAAAGTCTTGCTGATTGGTTCATGTGGGAGGAGAAAACCAATAAGGACAATGATGTTTGAAATTTGAAGCAATGGAGAAGCACTTACAGGGGTACACTACGGTATTATGACATTTTGTACATTCCACCAATGATGTTTGTGAAGTTTCACAGCCTGGCTCTTAGCAAGTTCTTAGTTTCTTACCCAGGGAGTATGCAGTTACACACCAGTGACATAAATCATGGTTTCTTTTAAATGACAAAGCTGACCTATTGTCGTCAGTCAAACCAATTTGACTAATGAGTACTGAAGTGGAAAATAATAATAATAATAATTTTCAAAGATCATCTATGATATACTTGCACTAATTATTCCAAAACCAACAATTGAGTTTAACCCCTAAAGGGCCCTGAGGATGGAATATGGCCTCGGCTGGGATTGTACCATGAATTGAGGCACCTTGCAATGCATATTACTTGAAACAACCAAAAAGCAAAAGAAGGGCCCAAAGATGAGGAAAATTGTGAAACCTTCAAAAATAAAATTGGAATCACTATGTGTATTCTATGGAGTCTTTTGTGCCCATTTATATGTATTTGCAGCATATACAGGCGGTGGTAGAGTTGCTCTAAATTACTCCAAAATTTTGAAAAAAGTATATACCATTAATGGTATTGACATTGACGTCTACAAAAGAATTCACCATCACAGCATCATTTTCTAGTCTTCAATATATAAGTACAAATGTAAACCTCTGCAGCAACTTTGTATGCATATCCTTTTAGGGGTTAATCCTTTGATGCGCATGCGAACATATAATGGTCGATGAAGAGGTTGTAAGCCTTCTCTTGATTACATCCTGTACAATTTTTCGTCCATTCAATTTTCCTTGGTTCTTGTGCTAGTTGACTACCATTTGTTCTGTATGAATTTTCAAAATAAGATATTGTGATTTATTTTGAAATGACAAAATTGGTTTATATCGAGTTTCGTGCTTAGTTCAAAAAGTTGGACCTTAACAATGATTTTCCAAAATAAATAGAATCAAATAATGGAAATTATATCATCTCAAAGTGCATCTTACTCCAAAAAAAGTTTAAATAAAAAAAATTAATTTGGGATTTCATAGTAAATTTCAAAAGAGAAATTTGTAAAATTAATTAAAAGCTATTAATAAGTTTTTTTTTGATAAATCCAAATGTACATATGTGATCTAGGCATTGAGATTTACAACGCTATATATGTATATATCAACTCCATTTTTATGATTCATCAAACATTTTACAACACATCTTTGAAATCGGTGGTGGATCTGGACGTCAAAGGATTAACCTAGTGACAACTACATTGAATGGCGTATTTAGTGTCACAAGTCACTATTTCTCAACCTAGACGTTATTTAATGTTACGGAGATATAGTGTCCTCGTAAGAAAATAAAATGAATGTAGTGTTGTAATGACATATGATCACTTTATAGTAAGTATGGCATGCCACCTCATGTCACTCTCATTACTTGGATAGAACATGGCACTGTCATTGAAAATGAGAATGAGAAGTGACAAACTCCTATGTAGTGTCAAAGGACACTATTTCTCTTCACATTTGAACGAATTGTGGTAGAAGACATCAATTCTCCTTGGACACTAAATACGCCATTCAATGTAGTTTTTGAATGTAAAAGCAACATTATCCTTCTCCCTTCAATTCACCCTTTGACCGCTATCATCAAATTCAAAATTTGGTGTCACAAGCCATCATTTTCACATCCTTGAACCACTATGTGTCCTTCTATATAGTTGGCAAACTACTTGAGGGGTGCACTCTAGTAAACACGCACAAGTACACATGAGTGTATAAAAGAGGTATTAATTTGATCATTTTTGTATGACGTATACATACAATAAACATATTTAGAGCTGAAAATATTAATGTATACTTACATTAAACATATATTTAGGATGAATTAGGTTTGTGTTTAAAGGATCTTATACATATAACCCCTCATATACAATAGGTTTCTAGAAAGGGTCATGATCGTACACGATTCTCAATCATAATGTAAAGTGCATCTCCCGGGGTGAACTAATCACAATCCCTATATATAAGTGATCAATACTATACAATACATCAATATCGGGTTTGTCCTTAAATTAGTTACATCATCTCTAGGAGCACTCTGGATTGCACTTTGAAGGTCATCTAAAAAATCAAGCCTCACCATGTAGTTCCCTATTAAAATCACTCAATTAGACTCTTGAAAATATTAATTGAACCACTCATGAGTCACAACGCATGGATTGTGCAATTATGACATGCAATTAAGAAGAGAAGATACACTTGCTTGAGTGATTTTGAGGGCCCTAGACTCAGTTGCACAGTCCAAATAAAATATTCACCAACTCATTCTCATTCATTTTTCTATAGTTAGAGAGCTATTCATAGTGCTAGTAGAGATGCTCTTATAGAGGCACGTATTCAAATATCATTATCTCGTGCTCATATTTAGTAGCTATGCACAACAATAATGTCCCTACAATTACCATACACCCAAAACCTCTCCTAAACGGGCTCGGCCTACCGGCCTCGCCACACAAATACACACATACAAACAAAAAACACCGCCACTCACATCACATCACACCATCCACCCAAGCCAATATAAGAACATCTCCAAACAAAATAAACATACAAAATCACCAAAACCCCCTAATAAATTTAAAACATCTCACTATCACCCACACTAATTCTTACACACACCCCAAACCTCCCCTCAAACAGGCTCGGCCTCCCGGCCTTCTCATACATACATATACACCCCATAAATATCGCCTCTTACATCCCACCACAACAACAATCCACCACACCAACACCCCATAAATATCGCCTCTTACATCCCACCACAACAACAATCCACCACACCAACACCCCATAAATATCGCCTCTTACATCCCACCACAACAACAATCCACCACACCAACACCCAATTCCATAATACCAAAAAACATCATACAAACAATAAACACAAACAACAGCACATCCAGAGAACCCAAGCTCCTAGTCCCACCCACATTAACCCACGACAAGACTGGTCCTTCCACACCCCTCAAACCCTTCCCAAATTACCATGGACCCCCTCCAAAAAATTGCAAACCCAAACTACACCTTCACAGTAAACACCAACCCAGCTACTAGTCCAACCCACCACACCCTCCTTACCAAACTCACACAAAAATTATACTTAAACTTACCACACACCACACATCCATTCTAATGATCTCACCCCTCAACTTACTCTTACTATGTGGCGACATCGAAACCAACCCGGGACCTATGCCCAATATACTAAAAAACCACCCACCCTCACACAAAAGAAGATGTAACACCTACTTTATACCATGCACGATCAAATTACAACCAAAATACCAACACTTAGCACAACAATTTGCACCTACCATACAAATAACACATCCTAACCACCAAGACACAACCACAGACTACCCACACCTATCTAGATACATTTACCAAAACCTACACCATCCACCGCCAAGATTACTTTTTGCACTCATTACAACAATTAACCCTTCCCTAGAAACATGTGATCACATGTTAATACAAAGACCAAACCTTGATTGGACAACACTAATATTAAACCAAATGTCCCTCCTACAAAACCCCCCCAAAAGACATATAAATACCCCACACCCATATACACAATTCATGCAAACAAACCAAAATCTCATCAATCCCCCAACCACCATACATAAAAATCTATATATTTTCATCCACAATACCACTGAACCACTAAATCTCGATACCATGATAAATAAATTCCCCTACCTTCCAATACACCTACTAACTGCAACATCAAAATGTAATGAACCACTGATGAATGCTCTCATCTCCCTCCACCTCCAAATGCACCTCCAATAAGAATTCAAGCACCTCAAACTACAAATTTCAACACATGCATCACCAGCAGGAATGCATCCTCGCTAAACACAGCCCTACCTAGCCTCCAACAACTACTCTCATACACACCAAATAACCCCGCTATTATCACTATACAAGAAACCAAACTAACCGCTACCAAATCTACAAAGTTTATACAAAACCTATTTCCAAAATACAAATTGATATTTAATAACACACGCACTAACACGATGCATACAACAAAGAATACCATATACCCCTGCAAGAGGTGGTCTATTAACTCTCATTCACCAAAACTATGCATACCCTGGAAACATAACCAAAATACCCACTCCCTTAGAAATCTCATCCTACTTCCAAATAATAAAAATATTCAACCAGCCTCTACTACCATTGCTAATAATGCACATGTACATGGCCTCCCACATAGAAAACATACAATACATACCAACAATACAACAAAACATAACACAACAAATAGAAACACATCCAAACCACACATATATACTATGCGGAGACTTTAATCGAGATATAGCTCTTATAGGTAAACAAAACGAATACAACACCAAACTGCCACAACCAAAAGATCTGGAGTGGAGAGCATTTACAAACAGTCTACAAGTCACATATATCCCTACAAATAGTCCATTCTCTAGACAAGGAGGCCAAAACCACAACCTAAACTCTGACCATTCACTCGTGACACTACATATACCACCAAATACACTTATAGCCCATCCGACACCACCCCTAACTGACAAACCACCAAGAATTCTAAACTCTATCCCACCAGACAACATCGAAAGATTCAAAACTGAGTTCTTTGAAGCAAAAGCTCTCCAAATTAATGAACTTACAACAATACTAACGAATGAACAACTAACGCAAATCCAATGGCAAGCATCCTGCTCCAAATTAGATTACCTCATTCAAAAAATATCCAACACAATCCAAGACACATGTAGTGCACCACCTCTCCCGCAATTAACCACTTGCAAAAAACAAGGAAGATTTCTACCAAGAAAACTCCAAAAAAAATGGAAAAACTACTTCTCCACATACCACTTAATTAGAAAAGCAATATACACCATAAAAAACTCAGATAACTGGCAAAGCCATCCAATACTAGCAGAACTACAAAACCACACCCATACTATAATCCCACCACCTCCTACCCAAGAACCCATCAAATCAGAATGGATTAAAACCCTCGCAACCTTAGCCAAAACCGCACACATAGAAGCTCGCAAAATCACTACAAAATACTCCCAAAATTGTGTAAAAAAGGCCATATCCAAATATAGACAACTATACGAAAAAGCCCCAAAAAAGTTAACAAAAAAGTATTCAAAAACCACGACACACCACCTCTTGACTGCATTCTGGATAGAAACAATAATATACTAACTAGTCCCGAAGACATAGCACATGAAATTCATATCCAACAATCACTCAGCAATAGACCAACAATACCAACATGCTATTACCAATCAGAAAACCTTATACACTATACGTGTGGAGTACGACAATACCCATGGCATGACATCGATTGTTTTGTCCTAGAAAAACGAGAAAACCAACAAGCCCCACTACATACATATTTCGATAAAGTAACACACGACATGTGCTTAAAAAATCTAGCGAACAACAAAACTCCAGGCCCCGATAAAATCTCCAATGGAATCCTCAAAAACATGCCTGAAAGTTTCTATAAATTACTCTTCCTTTTTGTCACCCATTGCTATAAACAAAAACAAATCCCAACCTCATGGAAAATAAGTTTAACCATACTATTGTACAGAAAAGGCAACCCAACACAATTACCAAACCATAGACCAATCGCAATGACAAACACAATATATAAATTCTTCACTAGTACACTAACATCCATATTATCAACAAATGGCGAAATGCACCAAATCCTCCTAGACAGCCAAGAAGGCTTTAGGGCAGAAAGAAGTACCGCTAGACAACTTCAACTCCTTATCGCAGCATTAGAAGATGTCAGATTCACAAACCAAGATATTTATCTACTATACATTGATTTCAAAAACGCATTCGGTTCCCTTGATCATGCAAGACTACTAGCCATAATGAAAGACTTCGGATACCCAAAGGATGCCGTAACACTAGTGGGAAACATTTACTCACAGTCTAACACCATTTTCATCAGAGAACACTTCAACAAAACAAAACTCATACCAATACAAAGAGGCACCATACAAGGAGATACACTTAGCCCACACCTATTCTTAATATTCCTCGAACCACTCTTCAGATGGCTCCACAGGGAACAAAACAGATACACATTTGGCACATCCAATACAACGATTAGTTCAGTAGCATACGCAGATGATTTAGCAGCTATTACAAACAACTTCCAATCACTACAAACCCAACTAAACAAACTAGATAAATTCTGTGAATGGTCAGGAATAGATGTGGGGGTACCAAAATGTGCTATCACTGGATATCCCAACAAATAAAAAATGAACCCAGATAAATTCAAAGCTCATCTGATAACCCAAAACATCAACTATAGACACCAACTTATACCCGCACTACACCAAAATGAACCATACGTCTATTTAGGCATTCAATTAGTGCCTTCACTAAAATGGAAACTCCAAACACACATCACCACAACTAAAGTAATCAACCAATGCAAACAACTAACAAACTGCCCAGCCACAATTAAACAAAAAATAAACATTGTAGACATCGTCATCAAAGCCGGTATAGCCTATAGCTTTTATGCAGTACCATATTCCTTACCTACCATAAAAAGACTTGACAAATTTTTTATTGGAATCCAAAAAACAATATGCGGACTCCCAAAATGTATAGCTAATGTGATCACCCAATTACCACACGACTTATTTGGACTAGAAGCCTTCTCACTAAAAAATGCATATCTCATATGCATCGGTGAACAACTGCGAAACGCATTTAATGACACCGGCAGACTCGGTACAATCTACAAAGAACACCCAATTCGCTAATTTTGCACTTGGCCATATAATCATGCACTTGGCCCTCAAGCGCATTAAAAAGTTTGTTTGACAAATTCTCTAAAAAACAACGATTTTTGTCTTTCTACAATCCCTTACGTTGTAAAGAAACAATTATTTAATTTATTTTGTATTCTTATCTTTATCTTTTATCTTATCCTTATCTTTATCTTTTATTTTATTTTATCTTGTTTATTTTTTTCTTGTCTTCTTTCTTGTCTTCCTCTTGTCTTCCTTCTTCTTTTTCTTCTAGTCGTCTTCTTTTTCTTCTAGTCTTCCTCTTGTCTTCCTTTTTTTATTCTTCACCTTGCCATTTTTGGAGTTTAAATGTTAAAAAAATTAAATAAAAATAAAAATCAGGGAGCAGCCGATGGCTGAATCCAATACAGGAAATTTATTTTATTTTATTTTATTTTTTGCTTCCAGTTTTTCCGGTCAGAGAGGGTCCGCGCGCGCGGACCCTAGTCTAATTTTGACCCTCCCTCCCTCACTCCCCCCTCTCCCCTACATAAACCCTCCCTCACTCTCCCTCCCTCACACTCTCCTTCCTCCCCTTTCCCTCTCTTGTCCTTCTCCCTCTCTCCTTTATCCCTTCTCCTCAATATAAAGGAGGAAGACGGAGGAGGGAGGGAGAGTGAGGGAGGGAGAGTGAGGGAAGGTTTATATACGAAAGAGGGGAAAAAGAAGGAAAGGAGAGGAGGGAGGGAGAGTGGGTCAAAATTAGACCAGGGTCCGCGCGCGCAGACCTTCTCGAACGGAAAAACCGGAAAAAATAAAATAAATATTTTTTTGGTCTGTATTGGATTCAGCCATCGGGTACTCCCTGATTTTTATTTTTATTTTTATTTTTAAAGTTTAAACTCCAAAAATGGCAAGGTGAAAAAAAAAACAGGAAGACAAGAGGAAGACTAGAAGAAAAAGAAGAAGACTAGAAGAAAAAGAAGAAGGAAGACAAGAGGAAGACAAGAAAGAAGACAAGAAAAATAAACAAGATAAAATAAAAGAAAAGAAAAGATAAAGATAAGGATAAGATAAAAGATAAAGAATAGAATACAAAATAAATTAAATAATTGTTTCTTTACAACGTAAGGGATTGTAGAAAGACAAAAATCGCTGTTTTTTAGATAATTTTTCAAACAAATTTTTTTAAAGCCAAATTTGCTTATAAAATGAGTGCACTTGGCCAAGTGCAAAATTAGGGAATTGGGTGTTAATCATTGTTTTTTAAAGAACTTTTTAGACGATTTTTTTTAAGCCAAATTTGTTCTTAAAATGATCACACTTGGCCAAGTGCATAATTTGGGAATAGTGTGTTCTACTGAGTTGCTCGCATCATTAAAATCATTGTTCGCAATGTAGGCCACTAAATGACCTAGTATGGCTAGTTTGTGTGTCCATATGTTGTGCAATTTTTGAGAATGCTCTAAAGTGGAATGTTTTATGACCACTTGTGATACACTCGGGTGCTTTTATAGGTAGACAGAAGTAAAGCTTTTAGAATACAATTCATGGTACTATTTGTGTTTAAAATAATACCGTTTACAAGTCACAAGTAGGATTTGACTATCTTCTCGTTTGCAAAATTCATATAAATAAGATTTTGTTTCATCTTTCTTTTTGCCAATTTAATATTCAATCCTATCTTTCTATCATCTAAGAGAATTCGGGGGTGGTTGAGTTTGAAGATTTTCCAAATCAAATGGGCAGTGTAAGGGTACACTAATTAAGTTTCTAAACTTCCCCTAAACTTAACTGACGCTGACGCTTCCTTTCCGCTTCCCTTACTTAGGGTTTAGGGTTTAAGGCTCTTCTGCCTGCTGCACCAATCCAGCGATGGCGGGGCTCAAGCTTTCCTCGGAAGTTTGACGTTTTCCCGCACCGCATTTGGTGTCGCACCTCCTCTTACTCCTCCACGTTCTGGTTCTGGTTATGACCAAATCTTGTGCCTGAATCATCCACATTGTCACCGGGTATGTGGCTTCTCCATTGCGCTTTTTCTCGACCTTCTTGGTGCCGTTGCCCGGTTTCTAGTTTGCCCGGCGTCTGGATCTGGCCAATAACACGTAATTTAGGTCGATATCTTTGTATAATTTCATGAATTTTGTGATTTATTGCGTAAACAGTACATTTTACTGTATTCCGATCCTCTGCTTTTGGACTCAAGGCTTTGTCACAGATCTCTGACGTGCTGCTAATTTGCTTAGTTGGATTGCTATTATGAATATCAATTATTAAGTTTTCAATTACGAATGTTGTCGTTTAACTTTACATCGAGATACTGTCGTTTGTTTTAGGATTCAATGCTTTGCTCGTACGAAGATTCCGTCCAATTGTCTGTCGAATTCGACGGTGAGGGACATGGAGACGGTATTGCTTCCGGGAGGTTCACAATCCCCGGAGAGCGGGGAATGGGAGCCTGTCGAGAAATCCCTGCAGGAAATGGTGAATAAAAGACGAATGAAGGTGGAGAGGCTGGAGAGGGAGTTGGATGCTTATCGGAAACATTATGCCAAACTTTTCGAAAGCTTCGCTGTTGCCACATTTCCTGAAGGTAAATACATGCTCAGTTTCTTATTTTTTCCAACATTCCAGTCATGCGCATTTCAGTGACTAGCAGACGTTTCAGGCTGTCGAGTAATTTGGGACTTGTACGGCGAATCACATTGATTTCGTGCTGCCTAACTGTGGGCATAACTTACAGAAAAGTAGTAATACACTCAACCTTCTTTAATTGCACTGCCTCGGGGGGGGGGGGGGGGGGGGGGAAATCGTCTCCTAAATGGGACATGTGGAATGTTGTCCAATTAGATTTGTGCACAACATGGGAAGCTCTTTGGATATACCTCGGATATGTTCAAATAATGATTGCAATTAGTCAGGGTTGAATGTATGCTTAAAGCGGTTCCCGATCATTGCTTGACGTGCAGCTGCCAAACATCAAGGTTTCTAAGCTTGAGCGTACTAATTTATCGTTATTTTTATATGACTAGATCGCCTCATTTTTCTTTATTCTTCTGAGGTTCTCTGTCCGTTCAGGTTACGATCTCGTCACTGGGGATGAGTACTTAAACGACGGTATTACGTCTTCACATGCAGCAGGTAATGGTGAGTTTTGAATCCTTCGTTTTTTGATTTGGTAATCTGAACGTTCTGTCTCACATATGAACTGCTGACCTGTATGACGTTTTTTAGGGAATCACTGATTATGTTGTTGTTAATCATTCTAGCTGTAATGTGAATTTTCCTCTTAACACATCTTTATCAATGGAGTCCAGCTAGGGTTTCGAAGCAGCGTCAATCACCGTCGACACGAGCCAGACATGAAGCTGAGCTTGCAAATGGAAGAGACATCATTGAAGAAGCCGGTCGGATACCTAATGTTAGGAACCAGACTCCTTCCAAGACCCCATCATCCTCAAAGTCAGCTTCTACTTCAATGCAGGCTAGAGGCTTCATGGACTTGACCGTTGATAATGAAATAGACGGAACGAACGACGAGATTCGCAAGGTGAGACCAGGAGTAAAATCTCCGAGGAAGTCACCAGCGAAGCCCAACACAATCTCCTCAAGGTGATTGGCTCAAACTCTATTAGTTCTGTTGAAATGAGTTCTTATGTCATGTATGTTATTGGCATTGCATTATTTTGGCTCATTTTATGGTGAATATGTTGGGGTTTAGGATTCCTGAGAAAATTCTCAAAACCGGCCCCGGTAGCAATGTTGACAGTGAATCCTCCGATGAAGGATCGTCCAGCGAATCTTCTGATGAAGAAGAGGCACCCATGGAATCCTCTGATGAAGAGTCATCCAGTGAATCTTCTGACGAAGAAGCCTCCGGTAATGAAGGCTCAGAGAGCACATCTGAAGACTCTGACGAGTCTGATGAGTCTGAACCGGAGCCTCAAATTGACAGCACAAAGATCAAGGTGAGCTTCTGACTGATTTGGATGTTTTTCTATGGGTGTAGTTGAGAGTGGAAATGATACGTTTTGCGACTTAGATAATTTGTTTGAGACCCACCGTTGATAGGTTTGAGACCAACCATTGATTGATTTCAACGCTCTTGGACTTCGGACATTGACTCTGGATGTGATAAGCTTTACAGTATTTTGAAGAGTGTTGAGAAGATCAATTTGCTTCTCTCGTAACACATTACTGCAGATTTTGGATCACTGATACTGTACTAAACATAGGCTTGGGCTATTTTCAGCCCTCTGAATCCGATCCTGAGGAGAGTGCTCAAGGGGTTTCTTCCAGCAGTGGTTCCGACAGTTTAACCGAAAAAAAGTCAAGTCCTGTGAAAGTGAAGAAAGTTTTGTCGGGAGAGAAAGCAAAAACCACATGGCAGCCTAAGACCAAAGCTCCTTCAAGTAGTTCTGAGGACAGTGAAGAATCCTCAAGCAGCAGTGATGAAGACACTGATAGAAATAGACGCCAGGCTCAAGTAAGAGATCAAAAACATTGTTGCTTCATGACGTGACATAGTCTGACGAACGATCGCCTGCAGGCGGTCATTAACTATCAACTGGTCAGATCGTTAATTGTTTTTTGGATACTGTTGTGATATTTTAGCTGTTTTAGGTCTGTTGTACGGGTGCAATTGGTAGCCTGTCGTGGTGTCCAGTTTGAAGTTTTCTTACCAGGTTTTCTTCTGTCTTCAGACCGGGAGAGCATCTTTAGGACGAGCCAGGGAACCTGAAGCGCCCAAAGCTGTGACAACATCTTTGTCATCCGATGCATCTCCTGAAGAACTTTTTGACTGGATAATTTTAGGTCTGCAGGGTCCTTGGCCGCCACTGGCATCAGTTGAAAATATTTCTGGAGCTTCTGAGTTAAAGTATCAATCCTTACCCCTGAAGTTTCCATCAACGGCATCGTACACTGCTACCTTTCAGAAGTTGATAGGAGAAGAAGCAAGAGGAATCTTTTTTAGTGAGTGGGAAAAGTTCAAAGCGGAACAGGATCTAAACAGCCAACAATCACGTATGTTCTCTCCATATCTTGCAGTGGCTATTTTTTTTGAAGTAAACTAGTTTTTATTAAGAGGATTTATGTTGTTCCAGAGCCCTGAAGATTTGTCTATGCTGCATGTCACCAGTAACTGTTGCTTCCAGTGTGCATCATGTGAAACTGCAGTTTTCTTCTGTTTTCGAATTGTATGAGTTAGTTCTGCCTCATGCGACGAAGATTAATATAATTTCTGTATGTGTAGTGAATGTGGATTCGAGGGGACAATTAACGGTATGGCGTCTGCGAAGCATGGTTAGGACAACGGGGGATGCGTTTCATTATTTTGAAGCGGAAAGCAAACAGGGTAATATAAAGTTAGATGTGGGCGAGTTTCTGTGCATGATGGTACCCGGGACTGAAGAAGTCAAGGGTGTTGCAATTGTCTATCATCAGGATCGTCTTCAAGCTCCACTTTTGAGAACAAGACTTCCCTGGGATTTTTCTCTTGACGAGGTATCCTCACTACCAACTGAAGGTTTTCAGCAGTTTGGATCAGATGCATCTTTATTTGTCCAAGGTATGGAGCATGCGCCTGATATGTGATTGTTTCCGGTGACTGCAGTGTATCCTTCTGAGGTTATGTAATATGGTGACTCTACGCCGCATGTTTTTGGCTGTTACAACATTGTCGGAGATCTTTAGTCCTTTTCAGCAGCAGATCTTGGATCCACTGGCAAATATAAGGTTTATAAAGCCTCCACCAGCGGTTGAGGATCCAAAGCTGAAGCTCAGTTTAGAATCTCTGAGGAACTTCAGGGATCGCAAGATTCTGAATACGTTGCAGTTGCTGGCTGTTTCCAGCCTACTTCATATGCGGCAGGGTTTTCAGCTAGTACAAGGTAAGTTTTTTCATCATTGACTCCTAAGTGCCCAAACTAAAAATAGTTTATCTAGTTTGAAAGCTAATAGTCGATTATTGTAATTTCCAAAAACATAGTTCTAATCATTTAAAAATGTAGGACATGGGTTTCTTCATTCTATTGATAAATCTTAGTACCTTCCTTGAAGCTTCCTAAATTATTTACTTCAACTTTTATAGATATGGAAGCAGCCTTTTTTGGCCATATGGGCACTTAGGTGTTACGTATCATCCTTCCTTCTCCCTGATAATTTTGTTTTGCACAGACGTCCGATCAAAATGAATTTTCTCTTTATTTTGATCTTTCACTGTCATTGAAGTAAGGATGCAGAGATTAGAAACTGGCAGAATTAAGGACTGTCCTTGTTTGCTTGTGCAGGTCCACCGGGAACTGGAAAGGTATCTCCACTATCCAGCATATGATTCTGGAGACGATTTTGGAAACATTGTAGGGGAGCGGGGGTTTTCCATCTGGGATTGGTTGTGAACATTGCGAGTTATCTTTGTAGCTGCTTATTTACTTCCCTATTTCTGCCTTCGTTGCCTTCGCTGTTTTTTCTGGCCAAATAATCTTTGATCCCATATGTGTCAGTTCCTAACCCCCTCTGGATGTGTGGATGTCCTTGATCCTGCAGACATCTACTATTGTTGGTAAGTTTTACCCACGCTATTCATGCCTGATGTTTTTCCCCCCTTTTATTCTTTTTGTAAGTTTGACGACCTCATATCAGTATATTATTCCTGGTCTTGTTCAGCTTATTATATTTCCTACACCGAGATTGGCGAGATTCAGTTTCATTCTTGCAGCATTTAGCCCTAATAGACTTTAAAACATTGGATGTTTACTAACTGAAGCGTTGTCATGCTCGGGTAATAGGAATGGTCTCAACATTATTGATCGAAGAACCTGGGTAAGGCTGAGTGATCTGCTTGCCAAATTGCTTCTATGTTTCAATTGCTGTATTGAATTGAATTTTTTGGCACCCATGTTAGCAGTCATTTGTGTTCATGGGATGTTTTGAGCTGGGTGCTTTGTGTGTACTGTGAGCTGGAGTTCCTGCTTACATTCCAAGATTGTGGCAATTCTGTTGTTTTTGACAGGGTCAGGATTTTAGTATGCGCTCCATCCAATGCAGCTCTGGATGAGATAGCAGCTCGTCTCATGCACGGAATGTGGGATAAATCTGGGAATGTTTACAGCCCCATAGATGGAAGTATAGTCCGTTTTGGGGCACACAGAGTTATACACCCCATTGTACAAATATTATCGCTAGACAGCTTAACAGTCCGACTCTCGTCAGGTTCTGGTCGCCCGAGGGCCTGGGTCGACATTCTGGATGGGGCAAGTGTTGTATGTGCAACTTTGAGTGGTTGCGGAAGTCATACTTTTGATGAACTGGAAAAGATGTTTGACGTCGTTATTATTGGTGAGTGACATCAAGATGTTCTTGTCATGGTTTGTCATGTTTAGGTTAAACATTTTCTTTAGCTTTAGGTGTCCAATGAACAAAATCGTTGATACAGAAAAATCAAAGAAGCATTTGTGGGCTCTCTTTATACATATATAATGAGTAGATTGTACATCATGAATTGTCCCAGGTACATTAAGAAGGTCTGGATTTTGTCGGTGTTTCCATATCACTATTGAGATACTGTGCATGAAAGTTGAATTGGAGATGCGGTTTTTGTATCACGGAGATAAGATTCTCTTGAAGCTTTCGTTTCAGTTAGTATATCCTACGTTGAAATTATTATGTATGTTTCATGTAGTTGATATTATATCATATAAATTTCTTATTGACTCTTTGATTTGTTGCGGGTGTCGTTTGTGGAATTTGTCCTCAGATGAAGCAGCTCAGGTATGTATTGACAATTGCTCAGCATATTATCCTTTTACAATTTGGGGTAGGCATGAGAACGATTGATTGCATCAATTGAATAAGGAGATTGGCAAGTGTTGTAGATGGTATGACTCCCTCGTGTTCTGGATTCCAGGCAGTTGAGGCAGAGGTGCTTATAGCACTGAAAAGGACGAGGGGGAGGTGTGTGATGGTGGGTGACCCACAACAATTGCCTGCGACTGTTTTTCAGCGACCCAGTTAGGATCCCTGACTTATCCTCTTACAGAGATTTGGTAAATTATCATAGATCGTCCTACAGCTTGCAAGATTGAACGGGGCATTCTTTCGGAATAAGATGGAGATGATTCGGTATATCATTGTAGAATGCTTGCTTGGGAAGTTTTATCCGATTGCTGATCGAAGTCATCTCTGTTTTTAGGTGTGGCATATGGTCGTAGTTTATTCGAGCGGTTCCAGGAGGGAGGTAATCCTGTACATATGCTCACGACCCAGTACCGAATGCACCCAAGCATTTGTATCTATCCCTCCAAACAGTTCTATGGCGGAGCATTGGCAAACTCATCTCGGACCAGCGCCATGCAGTCTATTTTCAGTGAGCAAGTCTGTGAAAGAGGCATTTCTGTCCGAGGATGTAGCTTCAAATTAGGTCACTACTGCTTCATGGATGTGGGTTGGGGGATTGAACGAGAAGAGCTTGTGGGGCACTCTCGAGCCAATTATGAAGAAGCACTCGTAGTCTGCAACGTTGTGGAAGGTGCTGTGAAAGGTCTGCTACCTGGTCGCAAACCCAATGTGGGAGTGATAACTCCCTACATTGCCCAAAGAAATGACATTGAATCCCAGCTTGGGAGACGTGGAATTGACGCTGCCGCTTGTGAAGTGAACACTGTGGACGGGTTTCAAGGAAGGGAAAAGGATGTGATTGTTCTCTCTTGTGTTCGTGCGATGGCGGATCAGGGCTTGGGTTTTGTATCAGATAAGAGAAGAATGAATGTCGCTTTAACAAGGGCAAAATATTCACTTATCATTGTTGGCCATGCAATGACACTTCGGAAATGGAGTCCTGCATGGGATGCGCTGATTGAGGATGCACGGAATCGTGGTTGCTACCAGGACCTCAAGAACAACAAGAAATCAACCAACTGGTATCGTATTCCTGTGACTCCACAAGATTGCAATACAAAGTGTTCGATTGTTTTCCGACTGCTTGAAATGGTGAATTCTTGGTCAGTCCTAAATCTACCTGACTTGCAGGATTCAAAGCCCCCTTCCTTCAAAGGATCTCAATGGCACGAGAGCGGTTGAAAATACACCTCAAGACTCGAGAAAAAGAAGCTTGAACAGCACTGAGGGAGGTCGGCCAAACAAGAAGGAATATTTGAAGCCGACAACCGACACAAAGAGTAACAAGGATGTCAATAACAAAGAAGATAGTGTAGAGGTTTGATCTTAACCCCTCTGTGCCTGAACTAAAAATGGGAAGCGCACTTCAAACTACAATGTCTAATAATAGAAACTATCTAATTACATTTATACCATCCAATATTGTTGAAGATTTTATTTTTTTTCATTTCTTTTTTCATAGGTATACTAAATGTCCCTTCCTTGAAGCTTTCAAATGATTCATTTAAAGTCCTATAGATATGGAAATGGACACATTAGTCCAAATACTTGTCGGTGTTAAAAGCCTCAGGGTCATTCAATAACGATGGAATTGAGAGTATTATATGAGACATTTTAAGTCTCCACTGACAACCTCGTCAGGAATATGTAATTAACACTATGATGTGTCATTAACGAAGCTTGGTAATATCATATGCAGGCTAGGAATGAGCACGCCCAAACGTTCAGCCAGAATTCCAAAATTGCATGTGTAGAAGAGAAGGCAGGTTGCAAGACTACGGTAAAACGTAAGAGGAAAGTCTTTGAAGTAGAAGCTGGGAAGAAAAACTCAGAAGGGTTAGAAAATGCTCCAAATTTAGTTTCAGCTAAGAAAGTACGAGAGGATATCTTAGAGTCTTCAGCGAAGAAAGCAAGAGAAGATGCCACAGAGGATCTCTTAGGATATCTTACTGTCGAGGAGGAAGTGAACGTGGCCGCGAATCCATCTGGTTTTTTAATCCCACCTGAAAAGAAGAAGAAGAAACAACCGAAGTCACCAGTTTTAAGTAAGAGAAAGGTCAAAGTGGAGACAGATGTAGCTGAGCCATCTGCCCCAACTAGATCACCAGTTTTGAAGCAGATAATGGTCAAAGTGGAGGTAGATGGAGACGAGCCATCAATTTTGAAGAGATCACCAGGTTTAAAGAAGAATATGGTCAAATTGGAGGTAGAAAGAGGCGAGCCATCAGTTACGAAGAGATCACCCATGAATTTAAAAGCAGTTAAACCGGAGTTCCCAACTGTGGAGATGAGAAGGATGAAAACTGTCATCTGCTTACCAGCTCCTGCTTTGACTCCTCCTTCGAGGAGAAAAGGGAGACAGCCAGCTAGGCCTTTCGATTTCAGAACTGAAGGGAATACGGTTGGGACAGCCAAGGTTCCTCCGGGGGCTACCACTTCCATCAAGGAGGAGGTAATATTCCACGAGGTAATGTCTTCAGCCCCCCTTAGCTCTGGTGACACATGGAGGACCTCTATAGATGCCGACGACAATGGAAAAACACGGACTCGGGACGACTCTCCTGCAGATCCAATTCCACCAGGCACAAATAACGGGTGTGTTCTTCTGACTCGGCTGACTGTTAGCAAAGTCAGTTGGACATCATTCAGTGTCTCAGTTACTTCAATATTGAGTTCCAGCTGCATTGCATTGCATTTCAGTGTCAATTTGAACGGTTTTTTGTTTAACGTAGATACCTTTTTTCCGTCATATGTGGGATGTGTAATCAGTCAAAATTAGAATAGTGGCAGTTCTGTATGGTACTAATGTGTCAGATTGTAACACATCTTGTACGAGTTTTTACAAGTTTTCATGTTTAACACGTCTCATTCATGGTTCTCTGCCTCTGTCTTATTGCAGGAGAAATAGTAGGGGATGGTTTCCAAATACTGTCCCAGAAGCTGATGGGCACATTAGGCAGCCCCTTCTAAGAGACGTCCATTCAAATTTAGCTGCCAGTCCAACACAAGGCTTTGGGAAATTTTCTGAGCATGCAAATGTGGATAGAAGGAAACCGCATTGGGGAAACTCTTACGAAGCTGCTGCTCCAGGTCCGCAGGATCGTTTTCGTGCTCATGAATTGGGCATAAGCACTGACAATATGTATTCAGTTTTGACTAAACCAAACAATTACCCGGGGAGACAACCCAATATCCGTGGGAACCTTCAGGTACTTCATCTGGCACAGAACTTTTCCTGTCAAGAAACAGCTCATTTCTTTATATCGGCTGATTCAATCTATGACGAGGGTGTTTGAATTTGAATTGGAGCCTACCTGGGAAGTTTCACTATTACGATCATACTCTGATTGTAGGGGAGTAGGTATAACAACGTTATGGTTCCGAAGTTTTGCTTAACAAGCTGTAACATTGCTTGAGTTTCTCTCCAACGTTGCTTGAGTTACTCCCAACGTTTCTGGAGTTACTCTCCAACGCTGCTGGAGTTATTTGTAACGTTGATGGAGTTACTCCCCAACGTTGATATTGAATTGTATGATCCTAGTAGTGTTTTAGGACTGTTGTACTGATTTCAGTATTGCTTATTGTGAGATTTGTGGGCTTCCTCAACAGCAAGTGCCTGGGAATCATTGGCAGCATCCCAACGCAGCCCAAACACCACCACAGGGTGGTCGTGGTCGGGGTCGTGGTCGTGGTCGTGGTCGTGGTCGTGGTTGCGGCCGCGGTCGTGGTCGCCAATCCTCCAATCTGGATCATAGACACCCATCAGGGACTCAACGGCACACACATGAGTGGACTCCGTCTGATTCTGCTGCCAGTGCACCGCATTGGAAACCTCGCCAAGGTCACCCTGGAGATTTTCAGCGCTAGCTAGGGTTGCCCTGAGGTAGCATTTTCCAGTACATAGTGTATGAGACATGCAGGAAATGTAAAGAGGGTTCATCAGTTCTGGTGGCAGGAATTGAACGTGTATTCCCTTCTTCAATGTCAAATTTTGTCGATTTATTTCACATTCAGTGTATGGTGAACATGGATTGTCATATTTGTGGCCACAACTGAGTATTCATCTGCCATGGTCGGATACTCGGATGGGTGTGTGATTTTAAGTGAAGCGTCCACGTTGGATTGTAAGTTGCTAGGCGGGCTGGTTGATTCTTGAGGAGTTGCATGATGTAGGCACAGGAATACATATATATATATATATATATATATATATATATATAGGGACTAGAGAAGGAATTAATTTGTGTGTGACCCAACATGAATTTCAAGGCAATCCTGGGCATCTCTGGAAGGCATACTCGCCTACATTCTGAGTTGGCTAGGAGGGAACTTTCAAGAATACTAGCAGAAATCCGTGTTGCAATGCAACACAAATCTAAAAAGACATGATCGAGAAACATGGACCTTGTTGCAAAGAATGTTGATTGAGAGACATCGAAAAAATTGTGTATAGATGAAAATAGTCAGCAAAACATGCAAATGAATGAAAATGGATGAAAATGATATATGATGAGATATTGGATGATAATTGATGGATTGAAGACTTGGACGAAAACATGACCATCTGTGTGATGGATATAAATGTGACACTCTTTGTGACGACCGACGGGTCGTGACATGGGTCATGGTTATGTGCATTTAATATACCATAGTATCATAGGTGGGTCGCCAAAAAATAATTCAAATAATAAAAAACGTAAGAAATCAGAAATTATAAGGACCAAAAATTGAAAATAGAATAAATAATTTTAGCTTTATTTTGCTATTTCTAAGCTATTTTGGGCCATTTCCAATCAGTTTTTTTGCTCAAAAACGAAAACCAAGAAATTCATTTTTTGAGGAACGAACCTTGTTTTTCAAAAAGAATTAAATATTCGTTTGTGGGGTGGCGACCCAGCTATAGTACTAAGGTAATAGATGACCGAACTCGTTGAAATGGCATGTTTAAAAGCTTCATTCGCGTGATTCATATAGATTTGATTTGAGGTTTCAGAGGGGCAATTGAAACTATTCTCAATTCACTGAAATCCGCCATTTTTAATTTTAATGGGGTGTCACAGCGCTTTCTTCCCATTTTCAATCTTCAAAAAATGGGTATGTGGCACTTCTTGAATTGTGGAGGACCCATTCTTTAAAGACCTAGAAGCTTCATTCTCCTCAGGTGAAGAATGGGTGTAATTTTCATTTTCATTTTGAGTGCACAATTGTTCTCATTTTTCACGGCTTGGTTTGTGGAGAATTGCCACGATTGGCTCCTGTATTCTCTTCCTAGAATCAACTACTCGAAAGCACCATGACACCCCCTAATGTCATGGACATCGTCAATTTACGCCCTTTCAAGATCATAACATTTTTGTATCTACAACTATTCATCTTTTTAGAAAGTTACCCATGTCATCACAAGATAGCTTTTTGTGCACAATTTTTTAAATCTGATTCCGAATTATTTTCACCTTGTACAATTTTCTTTCATGTGATGATTGTTTTAAAACTAGGATACGGTGGTAACAACCAAATATGATGTTACCACAACCTGTGTTCCTGCCCGTGCCATGTGTCAATACATATGCTAGTGCTCCGTGCTCCTAGCCGCGAGCTAACTCTCCTACTTTCTCCTCAAAATCAATTAGGGTTTTGAACTCCTTTTCACACAAACTCTTCTTGATATCAAGAAACGCTGCGAGTGAGCAAGAAAAAGCTTTGCATAATAGCGAGAGCACTATGCACAGGAAGGAACAAATATGAAGATGTTACCTTAGGTTTCCTCTCTTTATATGGAGACCTTGGGTTTAAAGAGAAATGTGAAAAAACTTTTTGTAGGAGACAAAGAAGGAATTTTACACTACTTTCCTTATCTCTTTTGTATCCTTTGAATTTTTGTTGCATTTTTCTTTTAATCTTTTATAATAGGCACTAGAGGGATGGTTTGTAAGTTATGACAATGCGGGACGAATACTTTGTAAGTGATGATAGTGTGGGAATTGGCTTGGAGGGACACCAATTTTGCCAATTCTATAATACCAGAGAATGGGGACACCAAATACCATAATAGTGACTTGAGTGATAGTGAACTACGAAAGAAAGCAATAAAGTGACAGTGAACCAAAAAAAGAAAGTTGCACAATATCAAAATGCTAAGTTTTTTGAAAACTTAAAAAAAAAAAGGTTTCTTAAAAATATTTCTATAGGTAGATATCAAAATGGTGGAGATAAATGTGGGAAGGTTTATGATAAAGGGAATTTTGCACCAACTATAATTGAGGGGATTTTTCATAGATTGCAATAAAAAATAAAATTGTGAAGGCTACAAGAGACAAGATTTCAAATGAATTATATCAAAAAAGATTTTGTATGGGTATATTATACAAGATTTTGTATAAGTTAGGCCACAAGAGTTGTGTTACAAACACATGGCACATTAAGGCACATTAAAACATCTAGCTACAAAAATGGAGATTTTATACAAAAAGAAGTTTTTAACAAAAAAAAAATTGTTAACAAGATAAGGACATCAAAGTTGTGACAATGACATATGACATATTAGTAATAATTAAAATGTAGTATTTCAAAAACAAAAGTCAAAAGTCTCTTAAGTCATTCTTTACACTCTTCAATTCAACTTCAAAAGTTGCACATGCCAAGATATTGCTACTGAAAAACATTCTAGTTGCGAACAAAGAGTACTTTAATCACACTTTCAGGGACATTACACAAAAGAAAAGTGTGTTTCATATATAGGGAAGTATCTCCTACTAAAGTGCAAATCCATGGTTGCTTCAAAAAATTCTCAAATTGTATGGAAAATTGGTATTCACTCTAGTTACACTAACTAGCATACTCTCAAGCTCCTCTGTTCCGGACCGGAGTGCACAAAGCATGGTTGAGGAGATCAACTACATATTCCTTAATGGATCTCATTCATGTGTGCATAATAGAGCACTTAAACTACAAAATCAGGTTGTTGGCATGCAATTATAACATACTCATACAATGGTATCGTCCGGCTCAATCGTTGCACGCAGACGAAAGCGAGCCATGCAATAAGAATACATTTCGGCGTGCTCCTGGTATACAACCATGCCACGGAAAGCATAAGTTGCCAGGCAACACACAAAAGTGGAAGAAAGCCAAAGAAACTTAGATTCTAGCACGAGCTGTCAGATTCGTTCCAAATAACTGCTTAACGTAATTAGCGCCTTTAGGAAAATATAATGTCTTTCATAACGCGAAAAGACAAAAGGGAGGAAATGCTCGGGGGCTGCACTGTACTAAACATGTATGAGTATACGTGAGTGCACAGAAGGGGTATTAATTTGAACACTGTCGTGTTACGTATACATACAATAAGCACATTTTGAACTGAAAATATTCATGTATACTTACATTAAACATATATTTAAAACGGAATATATCTGTATACAAAGGTATTTAGACATATAACCTCTCGTATACAAGGGGGTTTTAGAAGGGGACATGAACGCACGTGATTCTCAAACATAATGTAGAGTGCACCCCTTGGGATGAAATGCGGACCTTCACAGCCACCATGACCACAGACTTGCCCACAAGCCGAGCCTCCATATAACACTTCCTTGCCTGCTCGAGCGTGACATTTGGCACTGCCTTGGGGAGAGCTTTTTCGACTGCAAAATTTCAACGCAATGTTCATAAGCCATCTCTTCGGTAATCACTGTTGTCCAAAATCATTGAGAGAACTGACAAGAACTTGGACAGAGGAAGGGAATTTTCTACCAATGGTTTTAGTGTGATGTTCAGCGTCCAGAAGAAGAACGCGGTAGCGATCGCCGCCTCCAGTTCGAACCCGATGTTTCTCCTTCCCACTCTCTCCTCCTGATAAAAAACATGAGTCAGAAGGTGCAGAGAATCATGAAAAACGTAAATACAATTTAGAACATTGTCCTGATTGAAAAACGATTATTTTTCAAGGTCGCATAGGATATAATAACATTCACAGTCATTCGCAGTCATTCGTATGACCCTCAGAAGTTTAGGCTGTATCAACTTGAATCAATTACTCCATATGAACAAGACTGATCTTAGACAATTTATCCATCACATAAAATCATTAACCTCAAGAACGATGAGTTGTGCAATTTGGATATCAGCTAGGTCACGGCACTGTATACTAGATATTCATGCAATCTGGAAGACAAGCACACCAGAGCGACTGAAAGATGGAATACCACAAAAAACATACCACAATTCTTTTAGAAATGGGCATAGCTACACCTAAAGAGCACAAAGAGCATAGCTACACCGTTCATTCTATATAGTGTCATCCAAGATTTAAGGTGGAGGCACCTTACACCACCCATCCCCAATTCTGGTCCTATAGGTGCCTCAGCTACCGCTACCAAGGATTTACAAATCCGACCATTTGTAATCCAAAGGAATCTAAAACCAACCACGTGTCATCCAATCATCAGGCTCCTACAAGTGGATCTAAGATGCAATTCATGATACTTTTGATGATTAAAAAAAAACACCTATGTGGCACCAATGAAATATGACTAACTTCTCACTTTCAAAATCCATATAAATTACATTTTAATTGAAAAAATATGGTTTTTTTTCAATTTCAGTCATGAATCTTTATTGTCTATTAGCCAAAAAATCCCGATTCGATTTTCAAAAAATTCCAAGCACAGTTGCTTAAACGGGCAGTTTTAGGCGCCACCACCTGAATGTGCCACCAAAATAGTGCACCATGCAGTAAATGAACTTCTCTTGTTAAATTGTGTGGCTGGTTTTGAGAGACTACCATCGACCATTGAAAGAGAAGCCTTTCAGTGCATAGGCATTCAATCAACAAGTAGCTAGTAAGTGGCCAAAATGAGCCTTTGCTAAATGAAGTTCTAGTTTTATCCATCCATTGATAAGTTAATCCATGGTGTGTGAATTAGCATTAAACCTAATCAGCAAATGGATTAGCACGTGACTCTGTTCCAACGGCATCCACAATAGGTGAAAGAAAGAAATTTGACTTCATACCTTCCTCGGTCATAGGAGTGTTGTCAGAGCCGCTCTGGTCCAATTTCGGTCGCTCCAGCACACTTGCGCCACGGCTTCCTCCAAGCACAGCACGGGCACTCCCCACGACCATCGCCCTCGGACCAGCAGCGGCGGCGACTCTCACACAAGATGCAGCCGGAGCACCATCACCACCTGATTGCAATCTCAAGCACCACGCCGGTGCTGCGGCGCTTCCCATGGATACCGCCATAACTCCAATTATCTCGAGCACCAAATCTCAAAACAAAAAAACAAAAAAAAATAAAATCGCACAAACAGAATTCCACAGCAACTCTGCTCAAATCACCAAAAAATCCAAGAAAAACTCTCACTCGATTCTAATGAACTAAACTAAAACCACGCGCAGGTCTGTACCACAAATGCAGAACGAAAATTCCAGAATGATGAGAGTGGCAATGCTCTAAAGCTCACCAGCTTCGCATCGGAAACGCACACTCCATTGCCAATCCGACGGACGAAATAACGATATGTCGGACGATGGTGATGAAATTGGACGACGGACGTCTGACGACGTGAAGAACGATGCGTGCCACGTGTCGGTCTGGGAAAAATCAACTAATATGGCCGGGATTGTTTGGTGAATTTTGTGGCGCAGCTCTAAAGTAGAGTAGAAATTGGTTCTTGATTGCGGGGCCATTTTGATGTGTTCATTGAGAAATCATTACAAAACGATATAAGGGTCGTGACTTCATGTGTTGAAATTAATTATTTATTTTCATATGTAAGGATGATAAGAAGATGTCTCCAATATGAATGGTGTTGTAGGAATAGAATGTAAACAATGAGAGCAAGTGTGTTAATGAAAAGTAGTTGTTGCAAGCATTCGTAGTCACTGTTTGAGCATGGGTGAGCATGTGGTTCAAATTTATAAATTATATTTTTTAGAGTAATTTTCTCACAACGTCTTATTGCCTCCTTTGTTTTTTTTAGCATGCTTAACACTCTTGAATGACCTATAGACCATCTTCTAAAAGAATGTCTTTTTACGCACACGATTTTTTGTTATTTATTTGACTCTTATAAAATTTCCTTTATTTGTTTTAATTGTTTTATTATTTCATCATACTCTTTACTATTCTCTTCATCATTTTTATGCTTTCACATAAACCTAATATGTGAATTTTTCCTGTAAAGATGATTTTCAAATGTACCAAAAATTATAATTATTGTGAATATCACCAATTATGAAGAAGTTACTTTTCATTACAAAACTATCTATGTATGTGGAATAAATCTTAGGATTTTGAAGATTTTACAGCTAATAACATATTTTAATATTTGTGAATCGTTAATTTTGAACCCACAAAAATTACAATTTTTGATATAGTTCAAGAATTTTTTATGTCACTTGTTGAGAAATATATGTAATTTGAGTTTGTAATATTTCAAAAATTATAGGGCTTTATTCAAGAAAAGAATTGAATGGACCATGTCATAATGGATGAGAGCATGTAGCATGATACTAGTAACAAATTTTTAGAATTTTCAAAAATATCATTTTTTAACTTAAATTTTTTGAAAAATATTATTGTCACCACACATAGGATTCATAGGAAATTCCATACATATATATATATATATATATATATATATATATATATATATATATATATATATATATATATATATATATATATATATATAATCACATTGTTTTATTTTGGATAAAATTAGATTTTATCAATCTCTCATTTTCAAACATTCAATGCTCACAATGATACTACAAAAAATTCAATGCAAACAACCCTTTAATTCCTTTATATATAAAAACCTCAAATTTTTATTAAAAATTACGGAGTATTTTAATAAATGATAATTTGTAATTCCAATGATGACCATAGGTCGGAGCTGGTTTAGAAAAATAGTATTGACGACTATAGGTTTCACTTGTGGCATTTCAACGGTTGTAAAGTTTGTAAGTGAGTTGTTCGCCAGTAGTCAACAGCTTTAAGGCAGGGTTTTCTATGATGTAACCTAGCCTTTCATATTTTTGGATGGTCTTCTCATGACTTGTTCCATTCCGCCCTCAAAAACCATTATGTGAAGTATCCTAGCCTTTCATGTCTTATTTAATTTCATGGCCTTTTACTTTGTCACTGGTAATGTGGAGAAGTGGAACCCTGGTAAATATATAATTATTATTGTATTACAAACTAGGGCTTTGCTTCTCTCTGCACCACTAATGACGAAGTGAATGGCCATGAAATTGAATAAGATGTGAAAGGCTAGGATACTTCACGGGCATTCTCATGGTACGGGTGAGTGAAAAAAGTAGTCCGAAGTGATGGATTCTTTTTGAGAAAATGGACTTTGAAAAATTCTAGTTAAACTTTCGTAAATGATGAATTTACGAGATTATGAAGGTTTAGGGGTATGAGGGATATCCACACAATGATATTTTAGGTTGGGTTTATTTTTGGGTTAGTGCTCCACTACGACCATATTAGTAAAAAATACAATGTAGTGTTTTAACTAAATGTAGTTTAAAATGGACCGTATATAATTAGAACTTCATTATTCAAGTGTTTAGGTGGTCTAATGTGATTAGATGTTGAATAGTTACGAAGTTATTTTCTAAAATTAGAATCCTTCCATTCTATGATATTTAATAAGCTTCAAAAAGCTAAGAATGAAAAAATGTGCAAGATCATGAAACCCATATGAAGGGTTTGTTTCTTAAAACACATGTACATATGGTGATTTAGTGAAACATGAAATTTGTATTCCAAAAATAGTGTGGGAAGGGTTAAAAACCATTAAAATATCATTTTTTTGGCGGCAAACAAGTTATTTACATTGTTATTACAAATCAAATTTAATGCATCAAAGATGTATAATTTTGAAAAATAAATTTGATGGACATCATAATTAGATAAGAAAAAAGTTGTAATTGAAAATATTTTTCTAATTAAAAACATTTTTACCACTACATTCACTACGTTCACTATTTCAAAAAGTAATACTTGGTTTTGAGGCCTGTTAGTCACCCGTACCATGAGAACGCCCTTACACAATGATTTTTGAGGGCAGAATGGAACAATCATGGGAAGACCATCCAAGGAGGTGAAAGGCTAGGTTACCTTATAGAAAATCCTGCTCGCCGACTCACTCACAAACCCTACAACCGTTGGAAAGTCACAAGTGGAACCTACAGTCGTCAATACCATCTTTCTAAACCAACTCCGACCTACAGTCATTACTAGAATAAAATTAAATGTTAAAATAAATACTTACAAAATACCACAATAAATCTTGAAAAAATTAAAAAATGAACTGAATTTCTTGTACATCATAGAAGATTCACTATGAAGAAAAAAAAACACATACATATTCATCAATACCGTGGTTGAGTAATATTGATGTTATCTTAAGGAAAAATGTTAAATTGTTTTAAACTTTGCTTGTTGTAAATTTAATTCACATTAATATTTATATACTATGAGTTTTTTATTAGAAATTAATTTGCTTATTCTTTTTAATATAATATGCATTTAATATAGCAATGAATGTATTTTGTTTAATAATTATGATATTGATTTTTTTCCAAAAGAATAAAATTCACTAGGGCTGCACTTTTCTTTACACAAGCAGTGACGTAGTGAAAGGTATGAAATTGAATAAGACATGAAAGGCTAGGTTAGTTCACATAATGATTTTTGAGGGCGGAATGGAACAATCATGGAAAGAACGTTCAAAGATGAGAAAGGTTAGGTTATATCATAGAGAACCTTGCTTTAGAATTGACTACCGGCTCGTCGGCTCACTTACAAACTCTACAACCATTGGAAAGTCACAAGTAGAACCTATAGTCGTCAATGCCATTTTTCTAAACCAGCTCCGACCTACGGTCATAAGTGGAATTAGTTAAATTATTATTTTTAGTCATATTATTGTTATTTTATTATATTTTATACTATTATCAAATTAGGTCATTTTAAAACATGCAACACTCTTTTCTTATCATAAATATACAAAATTGAAGAAGTTATTAAGTCAACATAAAGTTCATGTGTAACATGTAAAATTGTTTTTTAATTGGGTTATATCAATATCACCACTTCAATCTTTATACCACACACAATGTGAAATTTTAGAATCATTGCATAAAATTTCAAAAATGATTGTATATCAAATCATTAATACAAAGACAACTTCCAAACCAAACTCATATCATTATTTTTCCAAAAAAACCAAATATCAAGACAAATTCTTTCTTTACAATGTAAATGTTTGATTAGGCAAAAAAATTATCTTCAAAGAGTGATGTTATTTTGACTTTGAAAGTGAACTATATTTATAAAATTTCATAATTTTTTGAAGGTAAGATGGAGATTTTTTCTTCATAGAAAATAAATGAATTACATTATTGAAAATACTTTTATTGATTACAAAAACATAGTCTATAGTGATGCCTATGCATTTTTTCACATCTCTTTATTAAATGGTGATTTGAGGTTAACAATATAAATTATGTGAATGGCACAAGTATGATGATTGGAGGCATTAGAAACATCTCTCATCATTTGAGGGTGAAGAAAGAATTGCATGGTTTTTTCAATGGCAAGTGTGCGCGCTACATGTCAAAACCGACGGTCTTTGTTGACAAGACAATACGGCTTATCGTGCAAGGCATTACAGGTAAAAATGGAACATTTCATACGGAACAAGCGATTGAATATGGAACTAAAGTCGTCGGTGGAGTTACACCAAAGAAAGGTGGGACCGAACATCTTGGCCTTCCAGTATTCAATACGGTTGCCGAAGCTAAGAAGGGAGTACAAGCAAATGCAACAGTAATATATGTGCCTCCAAAAATGGCGGGCAAAGCCATCATGGAGGCTATGGATGCGGAATTAGATCTTGTTGTTTGCATTACCAAAGGCATACCTCAACAAGACATGGTGAGAGTTAAAGCTGCATTATTACAACAAAAGAAGACACCTTTAATTGGCCCAAATTGCCCCGGTATTATTAAGCCTGGTGAATGCAAAATTGGCATTATGCCAGGCTATATTCATAAACCGGGTCGTATTGGCATTGTATCAAGATCAGGAACGCTTACATATGAAGCTGTATTTCAAACTACAGCTGTAGGATTAGGACAATCGACGTGCGTCGGTATAGGTGGTGATCCTTTTAATGGCACCAATTTTATTGATTGTCTTGAATGTTTTATCAAGGATCCACAAACAGAAGGTATTGTATTAATTGGTGAGATTGGAGGTTCAGCAGAAGAAGATGCTGCTAAATTTATTATAGATAGTAAGACGAAAAAACCTGTGGTGTCATTCATTGCTGGACTTACAGCCCCACCTGGTCGACGAATGGGCCATGCTGGAGCCATTATCTCGGGAGGCAAAGGTACAGCTCAAGATAAAATCAAAACATTACGCGGTGCAGGTGTAACAGTGGTAGAATCACCAGCAAAAATTGGTAAAGCTATGTACAAGGTCTTTAAAGACCGAAAACTCTTGTAATAACATTCTTGTCCTAGTGTGAGAATCATTCTTTTAGAGCCTACAATTTCTTATATAAGAGGGTTATTTTATTAGACAAAAATGTGGAAATTTAGGGAAAAAGAATTGATTATTAGATTATAAGCCATTATCACATAATTAAGTATGACTTTTGTTGTCTTGATATTACTCTTTCATTGTTAAACATACTGTAATAATGAAAAGAGCCATTTTTAAAATCGCCTTCTAGAATTGTAATAATCAAAACTATGACTATTGTGGTGTTGATACTTTTATAATTTTTGTGTTTGAATTTTCATACCAAAATCACATTTCTTGCTATAAAAGCACATTGATTGCCAAAAGTTAATCATATGAATGTGAAATGTAATCCTATTTTCAATTTGAAAATGAAGTACAAAAATAACTTGAGATTTTATACAACAACATAGACTGGAAAATTTGAACATTCTTTTAATAATATTATAGACACTAACTATCTCTAGTATACCATAAATTCTAAATTAAATATTTATTGCTTAAAGTAAGGAAATATGAATATAACTATATAAGCAATAAAAAAATGGGCTTATAGTTGAATTGAAGAAAAATATTTAACTAATTTAATCAAACTTATTTAGTCTAGTATTATTTCACTTTACATTATAATTTATCCTAGAATTGAGTGTTTTTGTTACTACAAGCGTATAGGAAATACTCATTATACATTACAAATGGTAGTGTGTTTTCTATATGAATCATTAATTTTAAGGTAAATCAAATATTAAACTTACATTACAATAGTTTTCTTCATAGTAACCAATCATTTTTATATTTCCTTTACATTATTTTGATTGAATTTTTCATCATCAATGTTATTGTTTTTTTTCTCATTTGACTATGAAAATAATTTTGAATCTTAGAATGAAAATAATGTCATTATTCAAGGTTTTCACTCCGTCTCTGCTCTCTCCTTTCAATTCCTTCACATGTGTGCAAGACATTTTGGTGTACAAACCTAAAAGCAACTCTTATAAAAATAGAACACGTTTCTTGTTATTATATTAGCACATTTAATTTATATAATTTTGTGGAAAGTTGAAAATGGATTTGAAAAATCTAAATCTAAATTCTTTAAATTTAATTAAAAAAATAATTTTTAATTTAATTTTTTTACATAAATCAAAAGAAGAATAATAACTATTGAATAAGCTATGTTGGCTCAAAGATAGATTCTATTATGTTGGCAATGTAGCAGAGGTAGTTATAATACTAATATATAGCAAGAAAAAATATTCAGAATACAATGCTTGTTTTTGGCTTTGGATCAATAGAGAGAAGGCCAATTGCATAGACATAAGTAAGTAGCATATAAAAACTCACTTCCAAATTGACTTACCTGCATAATATAAAATTTAGACTATAACATTCCTTGACATACCTTCAGGCCTAGTTTACACCAAAAAACATTGTCAAAGAAATGGATTGGCGGATAGCATTGGTACCTAGATTTTGGGTTTACACCAAAGAAAACTTGGATTGCAACCCATATATTTTTTTAAATCTAATTGAAATCCTACGTGGCAAAACTGAATAGTGATTTCCTATGCTTAACCCCTAACCGCCCAACCATGCATATTTTGCATGATGTACGGATTTGAACTCCGATTTCTCATCCATCATGCACTTTTTACAGTGTGGATTTTTTACTGAAACTTTTATGGGAATTTAGCTTTGTGCACGTGTGATCCGATTAGAAAGGGGATGATTTGTGAAATTTTTATGCCTCATTTCATGTTGTAGTGTTCCACCCAAAATTTTGAAGATTTTAGTCTAAAAGTGCTCTTGGAAATGTCAACTACTAAAATTAAACAACCAAAAAATCTCCAAAAATCACTACACTTAGAGTATTACATTTCAACTGATCCCAACAAATTCCATTATCAGGTTGTGAATATCTTATTCGTAATCATATTACAAAAGAGCTCTAAATTTTAAGTTTGAAATTGAATACACAAATATTGGCAATAGCAATTGCAAATCTAACCATATGGATAGAATCTGAAATTCATAATGTACAACTTTTATTCATTCATCAAGTTGAAAATATCCCTCTTAGTTGCATTTTATAATGCATCTTTGGAAAACTGCCAAATCTGAAAAGGGTGAGAACGTTTAGGGGTTAAGGAGAGTATTTTTGAGGAAGGTCGTAGAACTTTCTATTCCTGAAGGCAAGGAAAGAATTCGAGGAGACTTTTTTAACCAATCATTTATAATAGTTGAATGCTTGTTTTTTGCTCACTTGAATAAGTCTACTTAAAAAAATTCAGCCCAAGTGCATAAATATAAGTTTTGAGCATTTGGAGACTTTTGATGAAATAAATGGCATTAGGCCTGATCAACCATTGTGAAGAATTCATAAATTACAATTTGAGACATTTCTTATTTTGCTTTATATAATTTTTGAGGTTTACAAAATGTTAAATAGTAACTGAAAACAAATTAAATATGTATTTAGAGAAATCTTTTGGTGTTGATTCTAATTTGGTTTAAGTAATAATACTGATAATAAATATAATCACATGCCTTGGAACATTTTAATTTTGGAAAATTAAAGCCTAGAAAACGTCCTAAGGAATTTTAATATCTTAACGCCTAATTGCCTGAGCATCCATTTTTTGGACGATGTACATATGTCATTCACGTTTTCTCATCCATCATGCATTTTTTGTGGTGTGGACTTTTTATTATAGATTATATGGGAAGTTAGCTTCATGCATGTGTGAACCGATTAGAAAGGGGATGATTTGTGAAAATTGTATGCCTCATTTCATGTTGCAGTGACACCAAAAATTTCTAAGATCTTAGTTCAAAACGAATCAAAGTGCTCTTGAAAAAGTCAACTCATAAAATTGAGCAACCAAAAAATCTCCAAAAATCACTACACTTAGAGTATTACATTTCAACACATCACAACTAATTTCATCCACAGATTGTCAATATTTTATTTGTAATCGAATTACAAAAGAATTTGAAACGTTAAGTTTCAAATTTTATACAAAAATGTTGGTGATTGCAATCATAGATTTAACCTTATAGATAGGATCTAAAATCCATAACGTACAACTTCTATTTATACATCAAGTTCAAAATATCCCTCTTAGTTGCATTTTGTAATGCATCTTTGCAATTCTCCAAATCTAGAGAGGGCTATGGACGTTTAGGGGTTAAGACACACTTGTTGAAAGACTCAACCAGTAGGAAACAAAATTCTTTTCAAAGCAACAAAGGTAGTATCCAACATTTTTATTTGTAGTGCCTTTTTACAATTGTGACATTCTTAAAAAAAATGAAGTATTTTTCAAATTTTTATTTATTTTTGAATAAATGAAAATTTCAAAAATTTGTAATTTTTTTTAACAAGCAATCTTTGAGTCAACTAGAGAGAAATGACTGATTTTGATGGTTTCAACAAACTTGGTTGAATCCGGAAATTGAAAACCCGAAGTGTGGTTTACATAATCAAATTATATACCAAATTAGAAAGTACTTATAGTTCAAAATTCAATGAAAGCTTCATTTTATTCATAGATATAGCCTTTTAAAAGTTAAGCACATTATAGAGTGGGTCATGCCTCAAAAGCTGAGTTTAGACTAAATCATGTCATGTCAATGATTCAATTCAATGCAAGTTGGAATCTCATGTAGATTGTGTGGCTTGTTGAATGTTGGGTCTAGTTGAGGGACGGACAGGACGGTTGTGAAAGGAGTGTTCTCACGGTAGAGTGACGATTTTGCACTAAAGGCAAATGTACTATATGAAAAGCACTCGCCAGTACTCCAGCATTATTGTGTCATTATTTATATTCAATAATCACAAAAATATTTAAATATATCAAATATAGAATTTTGAAATATCCTTGAAATACTTTTGAACCTCTTTACACATCTAAGGCGTAACAACATACCTTTTTTACACATTTGGATCCAAATGCTATGAATAATTGTTTCGAAAAAGAATCTGCCAATTTTTTTCCATATTCCTATAATTCATATTTCGAGAATTATTTCATTTGCATTTTAATGACCACCAAAATTTTCAGAATGAAAAAAGAAAACGTCAAACCCAACTTGTAACTACATGTTTTGGCCTGCCTACTGTGAAAACACCCTAAATAGGATTAATCCTAAATGCACCAAAGTTTCTATTTCCATATCTCATTAGTTCTCAAAGGCATGACCAATGTAGTAAGTTTTAGGTCCAATGGGCCCAACTTAACGAACTCTTATACTCCCATGCACATTAGTTGCTAAAGGTGTGATAACAAAGAGTTCGGATTGTACTAGGTAGTATACGCTATGGCTTTAGGAACATGGAGCATGCTACTTACCGAATAGCACAGTGACAATCATGCTACAAACTTCTAGCATACCCTTTTGAGTACACTACCTAGCATAGCTTACGACATAGTAAAACATGTGATCCTCTTGTAAACCAATGACGTGTTTTTATGTGTATGTTTCTCTTCGTGTCTAGCCTCTATGTGTCATTGTGTGACAGACGTTTCCCTAATTAAGAAATAGTTTGCTTCATTTCATTGGAAATTGCCTTTTGGTGCTAGGTAGGTAGTAGGTTGTGAAAACCACGTATTACACTATCAAGATTATGTAAAGCAGGGTTGTAATTTTATTGTTGAGAACCAATGAGATTGTGCCACATTATGAACAAATTTTATGGAGTAACCTATGTACGGACAGATCATCATTTATGAAAGGAAAATCTTAGGAGAAATTGACGGATGGTGAAAGAACAGACGGTGAGGAGACAAAACGGTCAGATTGTAAATGCTCTAGTGACTCTCATCTTCCTCCAATCTCATCAGCTTCCTTTCCCACTCTCAAAGACTGAGACAATTGATTGGTTTTCTATAGAGATTTAGAAAAACTTTGCATATTGTGAGGATCAATGCAAAAGATGACAGGAATAGAGGGAACCAATGAATTCAAAGAGCAAGGGATGTGACAATGCAAGGCAACGGTGACGCAATGTATTGGCACAACACTCTAGCATTGTCTCTCTTGAATCAAGCTTTCCAATCGAAACATTGCTATGCACAGTAAGTAGACCTTGGCCTTGTCAGTGACCATTACATTTGTGACTTTCTATTAAGGTGTCCCTCATCATTCACACAATATTGCTTTAGAGAGTACAATAATCTCGTGGGGGGTTGCACTCTTTTATGTGTGTCACAATGATTTCTCTAAGATTTTTTTCTTGAAGCCTAACTGGTGACGTAAAAAATTCAAGAAAGAATATCAGTCAAAAGTTTTAGCTTGTGATCATATTTTAATAGAATTTCTTCTTATTTTGGTAGTTTTCTTCACAAAATCTGGCTATCTTCACAAAAAAATATAGAGAAAATCTGGTGAAAAAATTCAAAAAAATCTCATTTTTTTCCTTAACAAAAGAGAAATGCCATATTTGGTAGAGAATTTTGGCAAAATATATCCAGAAAAAAATGAACGTTGGAATCACGTGAGTGTACAAGGAGGGGATTAATTTGAACACTACCGTACTATGTATACATACAAGAAGCATATTCAGTGCTGAAAATAGGGTTGTATATTTACTTTACACATATATACATGAACAAATATAAGATCATTCTAATGTATAGAAGGGGTATTTTAAAGGGGGTCATGAACGCACGTGATGCCAAGATTTAATATAAAAAATTGCACCCCAGGAATAATCTACATCTTACTTGATACATACAAAATATTAGGTTACAGATAGTGTGTTCTTTGCGACTTAACAAAATTAGGTTGATGTGAACTTTTCACTTGTGGATTATCTTTCAGCATTGAAGTGTTGCCAACCCGGAAGCATCGATCTTATTGACTGCTTGTTGAATCGGAAAGAACAAGGTTGTGATACCGGCGTGGATTGTTTGGATCTCGACCTCGAAGGTGGAAATCTATTGAAAAGACAACCCGAATTGATTGTCCCGGCAATATGCCAGAGAAGTATTGTCTACAGATCCCTTCACTCACTTCAATACGGCATACGTTTCACCAATTGTCACAAATGTATATGTTCGTCGGGGAATTTACTGCCATCTTCAGAGAGCTTGAAGACCGCATTAGTTTATTGGCGCAAAGACTCAGAAATAATTTTACGAACTGTGAGAGGTCGAAAACATCAATATTCTAGAGATCAAGTCTAGGGTTTGAGGGATATAAAGTAATCCTCGCCATAAGTACGTAGACTAGTTCAACTGCTCTGTATCTTTTTTCTCTGTCCTAAGTAATCAATGCCAAATTCTTTCAAATTTTCTCACTCGGGTTGTGGAAGCGTTGCTTGTGCAGAGTATGTAATGCTCACAAAGAAAGGCGAAGGTACTTTCTCAGAGGTGATCAATGCCCAATGCATACTTACCAGCACATTTGTGGCCATAAAGTGCATGAAAGGCAGTTTCAAAAGTATAGAGCAGGTCTCATGTGTTTCCTCCCTTGAATTTCGTAACTATTGTACGTGAGAGTCTCACGGCCTAATCTAATGATGCTGGAGAATGTTGAAACTTCATAACAGTACAAGACGAATGTTCAAAATTTGTCATGATACTAGCAGTCTCTACCAAATCCTTAACATTGTCTTAGATTCACAATTCCATGCCTTCTTTATCAATCTGACATATTAGTCTTATAAAAGTGGAACTGAACGTCATATTTACAGGTGACAAGGATGCGAGAGATTCGGGCATTGCAAAGGCTATCCCCACATCCAAACCTCATCAAACTCCTGGAAGTTCTTTAGTAATACCACTGAACCAAATTCACAAATGCCTTACAAATATCAATACATACACGTTCATACAGCTTGTTGAGACTTTTCTGGTTCAGTGAGGTAACCAAGGTCTCGGAAGAACTTGCAGCGACCCCCCAACTCGGAAGTTGTGTTTGGTGTTTGAGTTGATGGAGATGAATGCCTACGAGCTCATTCGAGGGCGGGGCAACCACCTGGCCGAAGACCGGATAAAGGGCTTGATGTACCAGCTTCTGAAAGGTGGCACTTATCTCATTTGAACTCCTAATGGTAAGTTTTGATGTATCACAGTTTATCAATAAATCAATCATCACTTAAAACTCGCCATTTTTCTCCTGCAGCCATGGACCACATGCATCGCAATGGGATCTTCCATCGCGATATAAAGCCGGAGAATATCCTCATAACAGGGGACATGCTAAAGGTATGGCCTCCTGAAAAATAGTTCATATTCACTCTGAAACACTCTACTCCATATCAACTTCGTGTTCCCGTCTTCTCCATCTGGAAATGATAATTGAAAACATGTTGCATCAATAAAATGTCAAAACTAAACCATACTAGTTTCCGTTCTACTTTCTTGGATCAATCAACTGTGATGATCAGTGAAGTTAAGTGAGCGAATTTTTGCCAGGTGGCTACATTTGTATTTATGTGGCTAATCGCAACAAAGGAAAAAAAAAATTAAATGGAATAATCGCCTGATGCTTTCCACTGTCGCATGATGCGTGGCCTGATTGTCAGGTTGGCTGAATCTGCCCTAGCCCTAGTGACATCATCGTGATCTGCTGCCCTAACGTCCGCCCCCTAAACCCTAAATCGCCTCCTCCTGAGTCCAGGCGGGTCATACATTGTACACGGCCGAAGATTCAAAGTATGATTCAACGTACAATGTATGACCTTCGCTTGTTTTGCTCTTAATAAAATCCATCATTGTAGCCCATTCGTCATACTTCCACAAGGTAGGCAGCCTTCGGTATTCAACAAAAGCAAAGTAGCATCATCCTTTAAGGCTGAAAAAAAAAAATTCCCATAAGCCTTTTTGCTAATGAGCCATATACTCCCCACCTTCACTGGTGATGATGCACTATAAGATACAATTTAGTTTCAAATTTCAAACTCTTTCGCTCCCGCTTAGATTGAAGCATAACGGTTGGACGTAAATGAAATCAAGCATTCATGGCTGAGACGGATTCGAAGAGGATGAACCCCTGATTTGTGGCTATGTTGTGAGGGTTGGTAGCTTGCGGATTTTGGGAGTTGCCGAGGAATTCACTCAAAGCATCCATACACAGAATACATCTCCACTCGTTGGTAAACATCTCAATTGCTGTCTTCTTTAGATGCAAAGATGGTTTCTATGGTCAATAGCACTGGTATTTTTATATCAAAAATACAAATAGTTTGGCTGCTTTGCCATTACCGACAGTTTAAATGTTGTGTTTACAAAAGCTCAGCAGAATGGGTGTGATTTTGGGGCAAAGGTACAGAGCACCTGAGTGCTTGCTAACAGATGGATATTACGACTACAAAATTGACATGTGGGGGGTGGGTTGCGTATTGTTTGAGATTGTTAGCCTTTATCCACTTTTTCCAGGTTCTAATCCCTTTCCCCTTAATTACTTTGTTGATGAGTTTTTCTCTAAAATTTGGATGTATGACCCATATTACTCGAGATATTACTAGGTGACTTTGCGATTATTGGGGCGTGGCTTAGTAAGACAAAAAGTCTTGGATGGGTTGTGTCAGGGAACAATGAGCTTGACCAGATACAGAAGATACACGAAACATTAGGAACACCACCACAGACACTTCTAGACAAAATGAAGAAGTAAGTCAGCTCTCACGAGTCTTTTAGTGCGTTGTGCCGTGTACACCTCCATGCACTTTGTTGAAGGCAATGCATTGTAGGCTTGCAATGCAAGTTTTTGCTAAAAAGAATAACGGCGAGCAGGAGATCACGACATGCAGATTTTAATTTTCCTTCACAGGATGGTACCGGTATTGAGAGCCTCATTCCGCATGCTTCTGCAATTTGCATAGAACTTGTAAACAAGTTGCTTGCCTACGACCCTGCTGAGAGGTACTGGCTAAATATTCATTGCATTATTTCACTCTCCAACTTCCTTACGAATTAATAGGGAGATCATGTCAACAAGTTCTTATGATTGGACCTACCCCTGCAATCCATTACATTGTCAACCTGAATAATAGACTTATGTGCTATTTCTCCCTATATTTCTTCTGGCCGATTCCTATAAGAGAAGTGCCAATAATTATTGTGATTCTCCTAGTTTATGAACGCATTATTCATGGTATCGAATCCAGGACTCATTCAAAATTTTAGATACAGGTTGTCAGCGAGGCAAGCACTTGAGCATACTTACTTCCAAGACTTACGCGAGAAGGACCAACTTCAAGAAGCGTTCCATGATTCATGTTTGACTCCGAATCAGATCATCCGGGATTCATCAAGGTCACTTAGACCTCCTAAAATCTTCTGCTTGTGTCGTGATTGCTATGATGATGTGACCCCGATGTGACAAGTTGAAAAGAATAACTTAGTTTGTACATACCTTACTGGTGGAGCATGCTTTCTAGCTATTTTCAATGCCGCAATGCAGTTCATACAGTAGGATGTTACCCTCAAAAGCATTCATATACTTCTGCAACAGCAGTGCTCTAGACTATTGCATATAATCCATTATATAGTCATCTCGAATGCTCACATTCAAGGACAAACATTCCAGTAGGTAGTTCAGAACCTGTAGTATAAGTCTTTCAGTTGTTAAGAAAGCAAGTGCCCAAGATTTAGTGCACGAGTGAAGTACCAAAACACTGCTTTGGGTGAAGAAAGCCAATGAACCAACTAATTGAAATGAACAAAAAGAAGGACCTACTCACCTTCACAAATACAACGCTTCAGGACTAAGATTGAAATATGCAATTAATTCGAATTTACCCTAGAAGGACCAAGGATTCATTGTTTTAAGATGACAAATTCAATGGATCATATCTTCAAAAATACAATTCAAATGGGACCATATTTTATATCATTGGACTCAGTGAAGAACATCATATGTGTTAGTTAAAAATAAAATAAAAATTGAACAAAAGAATGTTCATATAGATCTACTCTAAACTGCAAAAAGAAAAACATGAGGACCAATTCGAGCTTCTTGGTCCTTTCGGGGTTAACAAGCTGTCTGGATCAGACTTCATGCATGTCCCTCCAGAATTGCAAAGGAGGTAAGATATCCTTCAGTCCTCTATTCTCATGTTAGTTCAAGTATTGAGGTTTGAAGAATCTCTTGGCTTCTTTGCAATTCTGGAGGTCTTCCGGGGCGAAAACCAAATTTGAATAACCTTGAAATCTACAATGGTATTATAAGTTGTGACAGAGAAATGACTGGATGAATTAATTCAAAAAATCATCCAAATTTGATTTAATGATTTTGGAACCAAATTTCATGAAATTACGTGAATCTGAAAATTGTATCATCCAACTTAATTCCGAATTATTTATGAATACGCAATGTATCAAAGTAAATGATTCGAGGGTTGCCACCCATGCAAGGTTTTTGGAAGCATTTTGTATTGAGTTATGTTGCTCTAGATTATATAATCATATTTAGAGTTGTTTTGAGCTCCTTTTCTTTCTAAAACTTTGATAGGTATAGTGGCATTTTTTCTCGTAAAGAACATTTTTATTTTTTATTACTTTTAAGGACTTGTTCATGTGTACACAATATCTTTGGAATCACTATGCTCTTTTTTATATTATCGTTATATCACTGTTATATTGCGTACCGTTTTTGACATGAACACATTAGGTACTTTAGAAATCTTATCATTCTCTTTAACCCTTTAGTGCCCAAGGTGGTTTTGGAAAAACCATAGTTTTTTGGGTGATTTTTTTTAAAACTTTCTCTGTTGAAATTAGGGATGCCATTAATAGTATTCAACCGTATAAATGTAAGCATAGCTTAATGAAACAAGTGTTGGTTAAATATTGGTAAGATCGGACCGTTGGATTGGAAGATTATAGTATGTCTTTGAACCATATAATGCATACTCAAAAATGAGATTTTGGGGGGTGTGTGACTTCAAAGTTAAATAGAATTTGGGTTAAATTTTCAAAAATGAAAGTGACGCGGTTCGACAATGCCCTATGTCAACACCTCTCCATTGCAATCTTTCATGTCAAGAACGGACTCATACATAATTAATGTGAATTTTATAAGTGAGAGTGACTTATCCATGTACGGTTTAGGACAAAATTTATACGTTAAAATAAGAAAGGAGTTGGTACATTGATCAAGATCAGACTACATACACTAATGGAACATGAACAAGAGAACACAATTCAAAAAAGAAATACAAGATAATAAACTTCCAAACACAAGAAATACCACATAGTACATGTGTTGTATTTGTAAGTATTTGCTATATTTTGAGGTATTTGTAGTATTTTGGTGTTTTGTACATAGGTATTTGGATAGCTAAGAAAGTCAAATTCCAAATTTTCTTTTTGCATCATTTATAGAATCAAAAGTTACACATTAGAACTTCAGACACCGGACTGAGATGGTTCACAAATTTTACAGCATTTCATTTTATAATGATCTAGTGACCACTTAGCGATTACCTGGGCACTAAAGGGTTAATGGGGAAAATTATGTAGGAATTGCTCGTGAGGAACATTTCATATAACATTAGCCTTTGTAGAGATCATGTAGGAATTGCTTGTGAAAAACATTTTATATAATGTCGGCCTCTGTGCGAAGCATTGTGAAACCCTATTGTGTTTTTTGAAACTTTTAGGATAGGTTTGGCTACCTAAAATGAATGAAAAGTTAGTTCTCGTGAGGAACAGGGAACGTGAGGAACTGGGAACATGGGAGCGTTTCCCATTGGGAGCGTCGTCGTCACAAGGAGAAATTGAACAAACTTGAACACGCCATAGCCACACTCTGCTGACGACAGAGCTCGGATTTCATCATGAAGAAGCGCAGCCTGAGCTTAGACAGCAGGCCTGGCCCTCAAAGCCACACTGCTCGGTCGCCATTTGCTCGTCTCCCGCTCGTCCCAGGGTTCGTGACATTGTCCTCTCAACAATTGATCATACGTTCATAGCGCTTCGATTTTTCTTCCTAGTTTCAGCACACATCTTGAATTAAATTACAGTGAATTCATGGAACACGATTGAACAAGTGCTGTACGTGCAGCGCATAATATAATTTAGTTCTTGTTCAATTGTACTGTATATTTTTACACTTGCTTTCTTATCTATGTCATGAGCGTGTGGACTAATTTATTACAAATCGCTCTGTCTCTCTGGTCCTATGAAGGCGTGAAATCGCACGGACGCCGATCGAAAAAGCAAGATCGGATGCACAGTTGGAGTACGGCTTACAGCAAGGGTCGCGCTCTTGCAATCCGTATTCCTCACAGAATCAGCGATCTCTTTCGCAAACATGGCTTACGCAATCGCAAAGTACGCAGCGATTCTCACAAGATTCACAGCCAGAGGATTACGGTTGCGAACAAGTGAGTGACTCTTGACTGCAGGATTGATTCCTTGGTCATTTAGTTACACGAAAAACATGTTCTCCTTAATCTTCAGCAGTTTCGGATGTGATTTTTAGTTTATGAGCAATTTTGATTGTGATTTCTTTACTTCTCGGATCATTTGATTGTGATTTATTCGATTCAAGTCCAATTATGTTAAATCAATTTGTCACGAATGTAGTGGAGAAAAGGCTTCCAAGATAAAGAGATATCGCTCAGTCAGCCAAAGCCTCCTTCTCCTTATTTTGCTGGATTGACGTCAAGTCTTCACCGTCGAAACGTGTCTGGAAATGTCGGTGGAGGTTCGACGCCAGGAAGTTCAACTTGCACAAGCGCTCCGCTTTGTTTAGCTGGACCTCAGAACGGCACACCTCGTCCATGGCCACAGTGTATGTCACTTTCCGGCAAATTTTCAGTTACCTGCTTGTTGCACTTATTCTCGGCATTTTATGTGCACTTCTCTGTTTCTCATAATTTCTCTCCCTCTTATACACTGAAGACGTTTGTTGAATTCATCATTGATTTTCTTTTTGTCAGGTAATGTCTCTGAGGAGCTGGAGAAAAGACTAGGTAGCTTGGAGAAACTGAGAGAAGAACAGACAGCTCTTCTTCGAAGAATTTGTGACGATTATCAGCAGATCAAGACATTTCTTGAAGAAACATGCTTCGAAAGTAAGAAGATCGCTACTCTTTTGACAATTCACCTAATGTAATGAAGACACTATCGAAGCGCATGAACTTGGAAGCTGGCTACATACTTCAACACTTGTCAATCAACGCACAAAATATTTCTTACGTTTACTGTAGAGTAATAGAAACCTGACGTATAATTCCCTGGCAGGTAGAGACAACAGGTCAAAATTTTCGCTTCAGCAAAACGCACTCCACAAACTGGTCAGATCTCACTTCTTGGAAATGAGGCTTTCATAACCATTGCATTTATGACCATAACCACTGCATTTTCTCCAGTTTTAAATACGGCGCATTAGAATTCACACTATGTCACGGAGGATTTTAGATAAAGGATATTGATAAAAGGAATTTCCACTTCTCACTGGATATAGCAGAGGATCATTTCAATCTCGCTTGACATTTCCATGCCCGTATGTCAGCTCAAAGAAGAAGAGACTGCGAACAGCAGTATGCTAACAGCCATTAAAGCCGCAGAGGAAGCTGTTCTGCACGATTTTAGAAATCTCAAGGTACCGGTAAAATTATATTTTTCAGCAACTTCCTATATATGTGTCAAACTTCGGTAAAAAATTTAAGTATTCAATTTCTGGTGATGAAAACTTGAAAAATTATACCAAATAAAATTGTAGACGTTTTCTATCCTTCGATCTATTACAGGCTCAGCAAGTTGCCGAAGGAGACGCTTCCAACAAGGAAAATCTTACGACCAGTTTCAAGCTCATGGCTGAGTCATACTGTAAGGAACTAGCGGATTTCAAAAGAGATTTAATAGCTGAACTTCAAGCGATGAAGCAACCAGTACCAATTGAAGAGGTACATCATCAGTTCCCAAATCAACTATCACACATCCAGATGGACGTCACGGAAACTAATGCAAAACATTCTCTGGTAAACAGCTACCTCGGACAGGTACTTAACATCTGTCTTTAAACTGGGTACTGCAATTCAATGGGCCGATCTTAGTAGTGTATTAAGATTCCAGAAGGCATTGCACACAACTAAGACCTCCCTCGTTTGTCAACAGGATCTTTCAATTTCAGTGCCCGAAGTGGTTGATCTGGATGAGTTGTCTGACTATGATCTCGACGCTGGACTTGCTTTCTTGTTGCGAGGTAAGCAAGTCATTGATTCTGATCTAATTTTTAAGCCTCCACACTTTCCTGAGCTAAAATTTCACTGTTTTCATTGCGACGTCCGCAGATGATTCCTACCCCGCCTGTAATACACGTTCCAAAACGCACAATCGACTTAGGTGCACAGACGGTGTCATCCGCAGACCTATTCGAAGGAACAGGCAACGAGGTAATAACCATAATATGGTCATCTGATATTGCCTTATCCTGGTTGTTGGATAGACCGAGAGATGCCGATAAAGCGAATGAAGACATTATAATTAAAATTCAATTCTCTTTCGTGAGCTATATGCATGGTGCTATGTATGGTGCTTAGCCACAATATGTTCAAATTCTTCAGAATATCTTTCAGGTTGTGAAGCTCACATCAGTGTCCTCACAATGACACATCTGATTCCAGCTCAAAAGAAATTTCGCTGCAGTACGAGCTATGAAGCAGAATAGTCGAATTGTCTGCTGTGTGAAGGGAGGCTTGCATAATGAATATGAACCAATGAGCGACCGCAATGTGGCAGCGACAGCAGAGCTCTCGTGAAAACGTGCTCCGGTGGGAAGAACTGGTTCATTCGCAAGACCATCTGATATTTGCTTCTGCTCGTGTTTGAAAATGGATAAAACGCAGCTAACAAGAAAGATGTTAATCTGTTGGAAATATTACGCATTTAGAAATAATTTCAAGAGTATGAGGCAGATAGTGGTAGAGTAATCCCGCTAGTACCAAACTCAGACGATAATTTTTTCGGCTGCATTCCGTCGACGTATCCTCAGAATAATTCCAGCACAAATCGGTGCTGGAACTATTCCCAAAATTTCCACCCTTCGTAAAGCTTTCGGTTACAAAACATCTTCCGACATGCATCAAATGAGTTCAAACACCTACGTACTCATTTTCCAGGTTCATAAGTATCACAACTGAACGGAGTCGTCTCATATGCACGGGCATAAGCGGGTTGAATATTGACCGGAAAACCACTTTCACGGTCGCGAAGCGTCAAAACTCTACTACTCCCTCTGTCCCATACTTATAGGTGACACAGGGAGAAATAATGACATTCCCACATGGGATTTCATATGGGAAGTGGGACAAAATTCCCACAATTGTAACTCTCTTGGGATGATTGTAGTGTATTTTTGATCTGGGAAAGTTACAATTGTGGGAAATTAGTCCTCGTTTCCCATGTGGGAATCTTGTATTTATCTCCCTGTGTGATGCTTCTAAAAAAAATCAAAAAATTAAGCAAACTAAAATGATTTCATCAAATCTCCAAATAAGTTTCTATTTCGGAGTAGTTGTCTGTCGAAGCAATATCATACTACTCCCTTTGTCCCATAAAATGACCATGAAAACTACTCTGCACTAGAGTAGTTTTCATGGTCCTTTATGGGACAAAGGGAGTATTACACATGGTATGTGTGGCATGTGGCAACATGGTGATGTTCATTGCAATGTGTTCTCTAACGCAACAAACTTATGCTAGCAATGATTTTAGTTATTGTAGCTCATATTGTTTGTGATCCACACACGAGTAAAGACAAGCTTTACTGATTTTTAAAAAAAAAAACCACTTCCTGTGCACTTGTCTTGTAATTTTTCTTTGTTAGAATCTAAAAAACGACTTCAAAGTGAATAAATGATTTGCATGAAGTAATTTGGGACAATTTTTTTTCTCTAAAAAGAATCATCTATTATAGGACGGAGGAGTATGATATATGACTTTTATAACTTCTTGAATGTGCTATAATATATTATTTTTATTACTACTTTGAGGTTGATTTCTAATTTAGAAACAATGTTAAGCATGATGATTTCAAATTATTTGTATCATTAACTTTGAAAATTTTGGGGAAAATTCATCAAAAATAAATTTTCTACTTTTAATAAATGAATCTTGGTGTGATAGGTTTAAAATCTAATAGCATCAACATGGTATAATTAGATCTCTAAATCTTTTGTTAATGTGTTGTAAATTATAAATTTATTTTATATACTAAAAAGATATAAACATACAATAAAATACCCATTTAAGTGGTTGAGCTTGGAAATTTTTGAAAATCTAATTGGAACTATTTATGGATGATAGAGGGACAAGAATATTGAACAATAGTGAAAAATCAAAAAATCAAAAATCAAGAATCTCAATTGAATGTAATCTATATGAATTTTGAAAGTGAAAAAATAGTCATACCCACTTGTGACATGTAGGAGGGGTTTTTCCAACACAAAAATTATCATAAATTGCATCCTAAACGCTCCAACTCTGCATACTTGTAGAAGGCTCCCATTGAATGACAAGTGGTAAGTTTAAATTCCTTGAGGATTATTAAAAGTGGTTGATATAAGATTTCTTGGGTGGCAATTGTTGAGGGCACCTACAAGACCTAAATAGGGGTTTTGGCACTTATAGGTCACTCCACCTTATATCTTCAAAAGTTGTTCACATCATCGCAAAACTCTAGTTCAACTTTTTCAAAAATATTGGTGCCATCATATTTTGTAAAAATTAGGATGGAAACTCCGTACTTCAATTAAATCCATGCATGACTAAGTTAACCTAATTTGATACTTACACTACACCTTTAAAGCACAATTAGTGTGAGCTAAACTAAAATTTGCATCATCTTTTACATCTTGCTATTACTTCTTCCTTATAAATACTTTCTTTAATGTATTAAAACTAAATCCTATACATGATTTTATACAAATCCATTTTGTTTTTAATAAGTTAGACATTGTACTTTAATTCAAACTTATATACAACCGAAAGAAAAACTTATTGAAATTACCTTGCCAAGGCCTTATTCGTTAAATTGAGACAAAGTGTAGTCTCAATTTTATCGTCGACTCGAGGATAAACCATTATAACTGTTCAGGTTTGCGACTATTCGGTAATTTGAGACTTTAATATATTAATATATATAAAAACCTTTGATTGCCCAAAGGTTACAATCTCATCTTATCGTCGACTCGACGATAAATGACTATAATTGTTTTAGGGTTGAAGTCTCAAAATGACCATTTTGTCTCAATTTAACGAATAAGGCCTTTGCCCACAACATTTGCAAAGAAAAATGTACTCTCCATTAGGTTCTTTAACCCTTGTAAGTTGTACCTAGGAATAAAAATCGTTGCACGAGACTCGTTGTAGCGGATTTTAGAATACTGGACATGCCCCCATAATTCTATAGTTAAAGAATGATGGTGGAGAGTTGGAAGTCCATAGCAGCCCCGCTTCAAAAATCACATGTTTTGAATTTTTTATCTTTCATGCAGTGAGAGCAAAAGGGTGAACCCTTGCAAGGGCTAAAGAGCCTTGCGTCCACTTCTCAGGGATACAAAGATCTTTCTCACCAGATGAAATTAAACAGTCAATCGGCAGACCATCTCTACCACAGATGGCAAATTGATCCTTTAAAGTTACAGTATATAGTTAACTGCTCCTACATAGTCCAAGATTCGAGTCTCTTGTGCAAGATTCATTTCAGAGCAGCAAAATCGTAAACATGTGCTAATATAAATGGTCATAGCACTGAAATGGTCCCAGCCAATAAAATGGTCACAGAACTGAACAGCTCATTCAGAGTATCCACACCAATAATATCTGCAATAATCAATAATGTAGGACAAAATGAAGTACCAACCTGCCCAACGGCACTTCGTCCATCTACTGTACTCTACACACAATTGTTATCATTACATTCTACAGCAGTGTACTACACTAAATAGTGTATTTAGTGTGAGATAATTATAAGATTTGAAAATGTTATAGATTTTTACTCTCGACAAAAAAATTTACCAAAGACATTGATTCCAATACTATTGAAAGATCCCCATCTTGACCAATATAGAGGGTAAAAAAATTGGTCAACAGTAAAAACTTACAACATGTTTATGTAAATTAGTGTATCTCACACTAAATACACTATTTAGAGTACCGGTCTCCAAAGACTGGTGAAGACCCAAGAATGTAAAGCTCAAAAAAAAAACTCATCTTTTATGTCTCTCGGTATGTGCATGTGGCACAACTCCAACCCTACTCATGCCACACCGCAAATAAGCCAACACACAAAAGCAGCCCGACCACTTCAAACCTGAGCCCCGTCACATTAGGATGTAGGAACGAGAGTGTCTTTTCAAACACCCTCGAGCTCCACAATTATGTCCAAATCTCTTATCCGTTGACCTTTTCATGTCAAATTCATTTGGAGGGCGGTCCTATGGCGTGATAAAGATGGGGAGAGTGGCGTGAGAACCTCAAATTGTAGGATGCAAGGACGGGACTCATATGGAAATATCAGCCCCGTCTAACAGTAAGCTAATGGGCTGTTCCTGAGTGGCGATTGCTCTTTTGAGAAGTCAGATACTGCATTCCAAGTACCTGGATTTTCCTTGAGGCAAAGCTATGCTTCTGCCTGGCTCAAGAATATTGAGATCTTATAACTCAAAATATATTGAGGTGAGTTTCAGATATCTAATTTTAAATTTAGTTCACCATTGATTCAAGGTCAATCTAATGAAAACTTCCTGGTTCAAAAATTGAAATAAAAGAAGGGTTCAAAACTTGCAGAGGCGAAGGAGTGAAGAAATAAAGAGAAACCTATTTGACATTGACAACAAACGCACATACCCTCGCAGCCTAAAACATGTGCTGGGAAACAAAATGGGAAATCGAACGAAACCAGTCGCTGTCGTGACACATAAGCTACAGAAACAGAACCACAAATCAGACAATGGTGCAAAGACAGACACCATTGTCAGTAAAGACAAAAGATGAACATATACTAATCCAAAGACAGACGCAATTACCTCGAACGAAAAAAACATAAGTAAGACGCAACAGAATATAACGAAAATAAAGTACTCAAATAAAGGAGACAATAATCAACTTAAAAAATGAGAACCACTAAGACCATACGAAACTCCAATAAGATTTTTGATCCTGCACACACTAAACAGTACGAAAACGCAACCGACAATCCGAAACATGCACAAAACTGAACTCCGAAGGAGCTCCTAAAGAGGGTATACACAAAAGGATTGAACACAAATATTATATCAACACTTGTAAGTACATAAACCCGGGATTATACCCTAAGCCCAGAAACACACCGTCCTGTTTCACGAGCCAGCTCCAAAACACACGCCAACCCAACCACTCCTACCATCACTACTACACCCTCTACGCCTCCTCCAGATCCTCCTCGTACTCGCCTTCCTCCTCCGCCGACGCGTCCTGGTACTGCTGGTACTCCGACACCAAATCGTTCATGTTGCTCTCCGCCTCCGTGAACTCCATCTCGTCCATCCCCTCGCCCGTGTACCAATGCAAAAACGCCTTCCTCCTGAACATCGCCGTGAACTGCTCCGACACCCGCCGGAACATCTCCTGGATCGACGTCGAGTTCCCGATGAACGTCGACGACATCTTCAGTCCCGTCGGCGGGATGTCGCACACCGACGACTTCACGTTGTTCGGGATCCACTCCACGAAGTACGACGAGTTCTTGTTCTGCACGTTGATCATCTGCTCGTCCACCTCCTTCGTCGACATCTTCCCCCGGAACATCGCCGACGCCGTCAGGTACCGCCCGTGCCGCGGGTCCGCCGCGCACATCATGTTCTTCGCGTCCCACATCTGCTGCGTCAGCTCCGGCACCGTCAGCGACCTGTACTGCTGCGATCCCCGCGACGTCAACGGCGCGAACCCCACCATGAAAAAGTGCAGCCGCGGAAACGGAATCAGGTTCACCGCCAGCTTCCGCAGATCCGAGTTCAGCTGACCCGGAAACCGCAGGCAGCAAGTGATCCCACTCATCGTCGCAGATATCAAATGGTTCAAGTCACCGACTGCCAAACCACCACCACCACCCAACACATCAGCCCCACACTCATCCAAAACCTCTCCAAATATCACATCGTCAACCATTCAAATCTCCACAACCAACCACACTCACATGAAGGGGTGATCAGCTTCAATGTCCTAAAACAGATGTCGTATAGCGCCTCGTTATCCAACACCATGCACTCGTCCGCATTCTCAACCAGCTGGTGCACCGACAAAGTCGCATTGTAAGGCTCCACCACAGTGTCCGACACCTTCGGTGAAGGGAACACCGAAAACGTCAGCATCATCCTATCCGGGTACTCCTCGCGGATCTTCGATATCAACAATGTTCCCATCCCGGATCCCGTTCCTCCTCCCAAACTATGGCACACCTGAAACCCTGCCAACCATCCCCAACCAACCACAGTCTCAGCACCAATAAACATTGCCCAAAACCACCCAAACCCAAAACAAACCAATAACACCTGCACCCCCTCCCGCCATAAGCCATCGGACCATTACTCATTACACCGTTACCCATCACAAGTACCTTGCAAGCAGTCGCAGCTCTCCGCCTCCTTCCGCACCACGTCCAACACCGAGTCGATCAACTCCGCTCCCTCCGTGTAGTGTCCCTTCGCCCAGTTGTTACCAGCGCCCGTCTGTCCGAACACGAAGTTGTCCGGCCGGAAGATCTGTCCATAAGGACCCGACCGAACGCTGTCCATCGTCCCGGGCTCCAGATCCATCAGCACCGCGCGCGGCACGTACCGCCCGCCGCTCGCCTCATTGTAGTAAACATTGATGCGCTCCAGCTGCAAGTCCGACACGCCCTGGTACGTACCCGTCGGGTCAATGCCATGCTCCTCGCACACCACCTCCCAGAACTTGGCACCGATCTGGTTGCCGCACTGCCCTCCCTGGATGTGCAAAATCTCTCTCATCTTGACCCGCGCTACTCGGATCGCTCTCTTACCTTCTCTTGCGAGCTAGCTACGGCGCAGCACCAATACACGATCCGGAAGGAGGAGAGAGGGAGGTCAGGAAGCTGATGCGGAGCCTGTGCACTGCGTCCGGCTACAGCGACAGACAGCAAGAATGGCCCGATTGCAACAGGGGCGTCGAAACACATTTGAGGGGGGAGCAAAGAGCCAGAGAGATAAAGAAGGCCCCGTTCCCACTGGATTAGGTCTGTTTTTGGGCTCAACTGCGTGGGCCGTCGGATCGGAGATCCGGCGGTGCAGATGATCCGGGCAGCCCTGAGATTGTGCGGGGGCCACTGCCTGCCGACTTGCTTCTAGATGAGCACGCGTGTGCCGCTGGATCTGGAGATCGACGATGCGGATGCGCTCGGGCTGGGCATGGTCGGCTTGGCTCCGGGGCCCAGTTTTGATTTTTCAGAAGGTCCCTAAAATAAATGCAAATTTTATTGTGTTGACGGGTTCGTGAAAATATTATCGGTGTTTGGAAGTGCTAAAATGAATTTGGACATGTCATCAAAATCTAATCAAAATTCATTTTATTGGCTCTGACCATAGGGAAGAGGTGTTGCACGGACACTCATTTTTTTTGGGCTAAATACCACTGAAAATGCATACTCGTCCTTCACCTATTCTATTCCGGTTTGTCCTTCACCTATTCTATTCCGGTTAGAGCTCGTCATAGCGTAGCTGCTTGTGTTAGAAATATAAACAGTACAAAATACATTGGAACATGCACATGTGAGTAACAAGTAATATAAGTTCAAATTAAAAATTCTCATGTCCAAATCGTAGTCTTGGTGTATTTTGTCTTTTGAATATAATATCCATAAACCACACAAATTAGTTTTTTCTCTTTTGTTTGTTTGACATTAAAAACACTGCTGTACACCGACTGCATCACACAAAGAATCACAAATTCTTCAAATTTGGTATAAGCATATTCAAAAAAGATATCAATGTTTTGAGTTATCATTCAATAAAAATTACATATTTTAATATCCTTTATGTTTCTCCAAACAATCATCACAACATTCTAATTTAGGTTCAATTAACTCCAAAAAGCCTGAGGGGTATGAAGCAAAACTAAGATGTATTAAAGAATGTGACTTCCATAGCTTTGATGAAGTTTATCTTAGCAAAGAAAATGCAAAACATGATGTTTGGAAATTATCCTTACAGTCAAAGTTTCAAAAATTGCTTTAGATCTTCATTTAAAGAATTTACAAGCAATCAACATAAAGCATTCACCAAAATTACATTTTATATTTTGAGAATATAGAATTCGGTACTATTGCTTAGAACTATGTTTTTTTCATTATAGATGCAATAAAAGCAAAAGAATTTATGAAAAAAATAACATCACTTTCTCCAAATAGTAAATTTTGTAACACTAGACAATGTAAAAATGTTTGTTTTTGAAAAATTCTCCCAGGTGGAGTTTAATTTGGATTGGCATGATTCAAATTGGGTTGGAAAGTACTAAACTCAATTTCCTATTAGAAAAGTATTTTAAATTTATTCCCAAAAAAAAATTGACCTCGATCAGCCTTTAAAAAGGGTGGCGACCAGCAAATGGTCGCTTGGAGCATTAGGGGTTAATATTTTCTACTACAACTTTTGCACACTAAATGCACAATAGAACATCTAAAGTCACCAACTTCAACCTCATTTTTATATGGCTTTTAATGAAGTTTTGTATAGAGAATTGCCTCTCACATGTAGCAGTACTAACTATAATCACCATGTTCCTTCTCCACAACTTATTCAAGTCAAGCCAATTAATCAACTACTAAAGAGTTGTATATGCATAACTCCCAGGCCTCAACCAATGATTTGATATGAATCATTTCCCTCAAAGTCTCTATTATCTCCAAACACTCCCCCCAACGTTGGCTACGGTCTTGATTAATAACCTGGAACTTTACAAATGCCTCTCTAACCAATCCTCAATAAAAGAAAGGTAGGAGTCGAGGTCAAAAAATATTGGATTGGATGGAAAAACCAACAGCCACTTCATTCAAGCGCCCAAGCTACCTTTTACAGTTTTTTCAAAATAAATTATTAGACATTTTATTTGTTTTTTTGTTGTTTTTATCCTAAACTCATTTTAAATTTTTAATGGGTTGGGTCATTTTTTTTAACGAGATTTGGGACTTTTTTTTTTCACCAATCGGTCCCTGCACATGTTGATTTTTCAAATTATCACTTTCAACGAGTTCATTTATCTTTTAGACGAGTTCATTTGGGACAAGCTAAAGCTTTGTGAGGGTCTATCGGGATCCTTCTTTGTTGTTGGTTGTTGACGAAAAACTTGTTGATTTTGTAAGTAGATCTAGTTGGATTTGGACTAGGAAAGCAGGCCTTGCATTGACAAAGGCAATGTTTGTTAACCTAATTGTGATGGTTTAATTTAAAATAAGGATTGACTTAGTAATTGTGGAATCAACTTTATATGCACATTTTATTTTATTTTAAAATCAAGTAGGAATGTAATATTATGATTTAAGTAATTGAAAATCATTTTTATTTACTAAATATAATTTGTTCATGAATTTTGGAAATTATTTTGAAATGGGGGTTATTCGTTGAAATACTTGTTCATGAAATTCATATTTGTCACAAAATATACTTAAAAACCTAAAGATCTTTTTATCATGACTTTAAATGAAAATGAAAAACATTAGAGCCATCAATCAAAGGTAGAAATTTGAGGTTGTCTTAGAGTTTAGGATATGATAAGCACATGACATTGAAGATGCCAGGTGATATAAAGGGATTAAAGTTACTATACATGCTACATGTCAAAAATGCTTCAAAAGTCACATCCAAAGAATTTTATTAGGCCTAATTGATTTTTAGAAAGGTATTAATTAATTTTTGATAGGATTTGCATCTTTCTCACTTCTATTTTTAATTCATTCACGAATCTATCTTGATTGTTCTATAGTATCCTTTATATTTTTGTCATTTGGGATTTTCAATGATTTTCAATGATTTTCAATGAATCTTCTATCATCTTCTTCATTACAACATAAAGTTGATTGTCATCGTATCTTCAAAGGCCAAACTTGTACAAATCCATATGTATCATCCTTGTGCATACGCCCGAGGACTCGTCTGCCCCTACTATCTCATATTCGACTTTAATCCAATAGTGGATTGTGGTTGATGACAATTGGTTGGAACTCGTATTTGACTTTGCAGACAACCATTTGCAGATGATGGTGCCCTTGTCATCTGATACATCCTTACAAGCAGTTTACAAATTTTGACATCTTCTAATATTGTCGATTGCTCGAATTCACTTTGTTGAAAGATTGGATTTAAATGAATTGCCTTTACTTGGCATCACTTGTGAACAAATAAAAAACGGTGAAGTTTTTACATTCTTATGTTATCCAAATCATTATTGTTTTTTTACCTTGAGCATTTTGTAGCTTACATTATAACCTATGCATTTGCAAACTCGGTGGATTAGTGTTTCGGTCTTGGTGCGGTCATTACCAACAAGAGCTTGAGCAAGAGATTTTACAAGGTTTGCTTTCCAAATATTTTTTGCCTTTGAGGCCCTGGGTAAGGATGTTAGAAATGATGATATGTTGCTAAATTTCACAACAAAAGCATCCCAAACAATAAAAGGGTAGCAAGCTCTTACGAAGACCCCTAGAGAAAGCCAACCAACTCACCCTGCAAATGTCTATCAAAACTTCTTCACAGCCTGAGGACATTGTCTTGGATTGTACAACAATGACATGCGAGTTTATATCCTAAATTTTTTTTTCATTGCTATTCATTTTTACACTTCTTGTTCACGTTCACATTGTCTCTAATTCTAACTATTCCATTTACTCCATGTTTCAAGTGCCTCCATCTTTGAATGTTGTTGTTTGCAATGCCACATTGTGGCCTTTCAAGAAGACAAGGTTCTCTTCCATGCCTTTTTTGCTCCAATGATTCAGACACCCAAATGCTAGCCTGTATATGTAGTACAACACTTGTTTCGTTAAAAGTACACATGTGCATTGTTTATTTATTACCTCAAAAATCTATTTTGTAGGACCCTAATGGAGTTTCAATGGAGGTAAAGCACGTCATGAAAAATTATCAATTCAATTGAGTAAGTTTTAAATGCATATATTTTTGTTCTTCTTATGCACGGTTGCTTATTAATGTACTTTGTCTTTGTTGGCCATTCTTCTTATATAGGAAAAACAAGTCAATGATGTCTCCACAACATTTCATTTCTTTATTGCCAAGGTCATCTAGAGTCCTAGAAAGCCATTTCAATTGTTGATTTATGTAATGCCATTAGCCCAAGTATTTTCATCTCAAAGTATTAGTGGCCTTATTCCTAAGGCTAAGAACCTAAACCTAATATACATAGACTTCTATGCTATAGAGTCTATTTGTGACATGTCTAGTTATGCGCGTAACACTACCGGATGTTTTCACTCTAGGACGTCAAAATTTGTCAAAAAAAAAGTGTATGGTATAAAAAACATTTGCCATTATAATTGCATCATTATTACGTCATTAGCACTATACACCAATTACAAAAATGTTTAAATAAATATATAATCAAAATTTTCTAAAATATTTGGAATATTTATACATATTTTTATATTATTTTGGAATCTTTTAGAATATTTATGACATCTTTACACATTTTATGAGGTGTAACAATCAATAAAAATACACATTTGGATCGAAATCAAGGCATTTTTTTGGGCAAAATAGTACCAGATTGCACCATAAAAAATTATCTGGCTAAAAAATGGCCACATACAATGAATTTTTCAGCCAAAAACTTCAAATTAAAGAAAAAAAATCTTGGATGAGATTTTCAAATTGTGGATGAAAACAAAATCGTTGATATGTGCTATCTTCTAATGTGATATTTTTTATCCAACATGTGGATGAATGTTGAAAATATGGAATACCACTACAACATTTAATATTGTCGCTTTGACACTTCATGAAAAATGAAAAAAAGGCCTGATCCAAATACTATTATAATTTTTTTTAAATAATTTAAATAAGAAGTTTTGACATTGTTGTTTATATTATTTGAGCCCCCTATGTAATTTTTTTTTAAAAGATACTAAAAAAATTTGAAATCCAGAAATCTTGAAATCTAAAGTTGTCACTACATATTTTGATTGTCCTACCGTGATTTCATCCTACATCTAGTTCTCATTTAGAGTTGTTTGGTAGCACTAATTCTCACAATGGTGCGGAGTTATTTTAACCTCTAAAGGCCCTTGGTGTAGCTAAACACTTGGAACAACCTAGAATGAGAAACTTAGAAATAGGTGAAATAAAAGATTTTCAAATTTTATTTTGATGAACCAATCAATGGATCTTAAAAAGGACCATAATTATGACATACATTTATGTAGTTTTGAAAATCAAATAGATGGATAGAAACTCTAATCCTCTTTCAAAGTTGACATAAATAAAGTGTATGTTCGTAATGTCAATGACCCAATGTCCACTAGAGAAAGGGCTATTGGAACAAAACTACTATGTTTTGAGAATCATCTTATGAGTGGATTGCAAGGTAGTTATTTTTCCCTATTTTTTTCCATGCCCATGATTGAAAACTTATGCTTGAATGCTAATATCTTTTATTTTACTCAAAGAATTTATTTACCTTTTTTTTAAAATATAGTTTGAAATGTTGTTAGCTATTACTATCCAAATAACATAAGTTTTGAAAATAATTTAATTTATGAATTGGCCCTTGTATAAGATTGAGTTATGAAGAATTGATAAATTCACAAAGAAATTTGATTTGGTTTATATGTACACGTAAGAAGATTTTTTTTAAATCGGAGCGGTAGATGTCCGTAAGAACGTGATACAATGAACATCACATAGAAATTTTCAAAAGATTCTATGAGTATTCTAGAATAGTCTAAAATAATATATAATATGATGAAAAGATTCCAATTATTTTGAAAAATATTATATTGTAATATATTTAAACATTTTCCGAAATTATTATATAGTGTCAATGGCCTAGTATTGGAAAATAGTTTACATACTATACGCTTTTGTATTTTGACAAATTTAATGCCTACCGTGAAATCACCCCCATCATTGTCCGAGAAGTTTGCATGTGCACTAAAAATGATGATAAACGAAGGCTATGCCTCCTGAATTTTATAATTAGTTCATAAATGATCATTTGGACGCAGGAGTTACACCATTGAAAAGATGAAATGAACAACTGTCCGAAATAAAAGTCTATATTTAGAAAACATTGAAATTGGACATGTAGCGGCTTGCTCAGGTACAGCGTCAACCACATCGTAGTCTCCTAGGACATAAGGAGTTAATCTCGTTTCTACTTCTGTATATACCACATTTATTATATTGTGAGAATACTATTGATTTTGACATGGATCTAGTCACATTCTATTCTATTTGATATTGACTTCTACATGTCCTGTTTGGAATTGTTTCATACAATTCTAATATGGACAATGCTCTAATTGCAACTACAAAGTGTTCAAACCCTAAACCATAAAACCACGGTCTTAGGTCCATCCTAATAAGATTTAAAAATAAAATCTAGGCTCTTAGGCTCACAAGCTCACATGCAAGCCACTCTTTTATGTTATTCCAATCAATGGAGTTTTTCACTCTAAAATTTTAGGATGATAAAATTAAACACATTTTTAGTATAAGATTTTAGAATTGTTTACATTCAAAAATCATACAAATTTAAGATTTTAACATTGCTATGGGAAAGAGCATTGGGAAAGGTTTACTATTGGAGTTTGGGCATAAACCTATCAAAAACTCTAGGGGTTCAATTTTAAATGTGCACAAATATGTGAAATGTTTGACATTGTCTACCACATGAATTGACCAAATGATTGAATCTTACTATCAAATGTAAAATGATTTCATGCATATATTAGGTAGGCCTCTACTAGCATTCGAGGAAATCTAAGGCCTTTTGAAGGTAGCGAGTTACTATTCCAAAAAATTAATTTAAAACTAATTTTTTTTTAAATGAATAAAATAATGATATTAAATCTAATGTGGATCTGATGTGGTCGTCTCTTGGCCACATTAGATTAGATATTAATTTTTAATACTTTTGAAATATTTTTTATAATTAAAAATAGTTCTTAAAAATAAAACATTTATAGTAAATTTTAATAATGAAAAAATTATTAATTTTAAAAGTTTTTATTCAAATAAAATATTCAATAAAATTTTAGATTTTGGCACGAGTTTCAAAATGGCCCTTCTCGCCCACGTGTATATTCATTCATAAGAAAATCTATAGCAAGGAACTTTCAAATATTGACAACTTCACTTTGAGCTAGGGTCAGAATTCAATCAAATTTTCACGTCAAATTTTGAGAGGTTTATCGTACTGTAAACCATTCTCAAGATGATACGTGGTAGTTACTACGAACAAATAATGATTTTGGCTTTAAGAGAAGGTTTTGGCAATAAAGTTAACCGAAAAGAGTGTCTCAAAGTGGAAAGAAACCTTAAACTCACCTTAAACTTGTTTTGAGTTCAAAAAGACTATAAAACTAGTCTATGATGAGTTGGAGAATAATCTAAAGCAAGGCCCAACATGACCATGAGGCGTGGAACTGGCGACCTTCCCAATGCTAGAGGAGAGTTCCCACACGTTCCCGCAATTCAAGAGCCCCGACCATGGAAACTTTTCATAAACAATAGAGTTAACCGAAAAGAGTGTCTTAAAGTGGAAAGAAACCTTAAACTCACCTTAAACTCGTTTTAAGTTCAAAAGACTGCAAAACTAGTCTATGGTGAGTTGGAAAATAATTTAAGCAAGTTCATGCACCACCATGAGATGTGGAACTCATAACCTCCCCAATGCTAGAGGAGAGTTCCTACACGCTCTCCAACCCTGATCTTAGAAACTATTCATGAACAATGTTTGTCAAAAAACATAATTATAGGAAGAGAAATCCACTTGAACTGTGCTCGAAAAGCAGTTTTGTTTTCAAACACTTGTTAGAAATTGTAATTATGGGAAGAGAATTCCACTTGAACTCCACTTGCAAACCAGCTCTCTTTTCGGATAACTCTATATTCATCCAAATTTTCACCAATTTTTTTTGTGTGTAAAAGTAGTTACTCCCAAGAGTTATCCGCAAAGTCATTGAAAAGTGGGTGACTGGACCGGACTTTGAGCGAACAGTAGATTTGTTCCCCAAAAACGAGCTTGTGTTGGGAACTAAAAACAAATGTTGGGTGCAAAGTTTGAAAGCACCAGAAACAATGCTAAATAACTTCTGACCCAAGTTTTTTCTGCGCGCCCTGGAGTTTTCTGGCAACAGTCAAGCCTCACACCTCAGACCATTTGGGTTTAGTAAGCTTGCACCTATGCGACAGGCTCTGACTCACACTAAATCAAGGCACTCACCCAACCTTTCTCTCCTGAAAATGACTCTGGTTGAATTTACGTTTCCAACAATTTTATCATGATAAAGGCCCAGTCAACCCTCAACTTTACAGATAACTCACCTGTGTTTCAAGAAAAGAAAAGAAAAGAAGAAAAAGAAAAAAAAGAAAAAAAATAGAAAAAAGAAAAGAAAATCAGTTACTCCCAAATTCGCCCAAAAAAAAAGTTGCCTGGTTCAGAGTGTAATTGAGGCTATAAACATCCAGACAACACAGTGGTTATGCCCGGGTATCAGGGCGGGCAGGTATCAACATTAAATTTAGGCTTATTGGAGTAAACCAGTACAGTGATGTTGGCGGCACCGAATACAAGATGGGTTGGCAGAATATTTGGCGAGATGCCCAGTAAGTCAGTTAATTGGCTGGCATGATGCCATGTGAGTGACAGTAGGGGAAATTTTTGAATTCACTAGGCTCTCATTCAAATTGGGTGTAGGTCAGGTTGCTGGGATTTTAAAGAGGACTTCCGTCCGTAGCAACAGAACGGTTGAGAAACTGCCACTCGGCTTTAGAATTTGAAATTTGAATTCCAAGGGATCGAGCGTTTGCATGACTCTCCACTTCCACATCTTGCCACTTGGCGGCGTGTCCTGAAAATGAATTCAAAAAATTTACTTCATTTGTGAAGTAAATTGTAGTAACAGTTCAATTAACTAGCAACTTATTTTACTGTGCTCGAGCAAAACACCGACCCACTCAAGTTATGATTAGGATTTTTGAATTCAAGTTATGATTCTGTAAGTTTTGATAATATAAGTCATGATTATAAAAGTTTTCATTATGTATTCAAGTTATGATGAGGATTATGAATTAAAAATATTATTTTAATTCGTGAGAGACCCAGAATTCACAAATTTAATTCACGGTATTGAGAAAACTATAATTCAGAAAGGACCAAGTTTATAATCATCGAGTTGATAAAAACCATACAAGTTTGAACAAAAAGAAGTTACAAAAACTCCTACAAAAATTACATGTTCTTATCACCCTATTTGTTACGTTTTAAAGAAGTGTGAGCATGAAAGATGGTTTAACTAAATTTATGATTTAAATCATCTCAAACAAGTTTGTACCATGAAGGACATAATAAATTAGACATTACATTAATCTCTAACTGCCTAACTAAGCATTTTTGGCCTGATGTACAAAATAAAAATTCGTTTTCTCATCCATCATGCGCTTTTTGCAAGTAAAAAAATTATTATAAAATTTTATGGCAAGATAGCTTTATGCATGTGTGATCCGATTAAAAAGGGGGTAATTTGTGAAAATTATATGCCTCATTCCATGTCACACATTTCCACCAAATTTTTTTAAGATCTTAGTTCAAAATGAATCAAGAGTGCTCTTGAAAAAACCATTTCATAAAATCCACCAACCAAAAATTCTCCAAAAATCACTATACTTAGAATATTACATTTCAACCCATCACAACAAATTTCATCAACACAAATTGTCAAGATCTTACTCATAATCAAAATTCAAAAGAATTTTGAATTTTATGTTTGAAATTTTATACAAAATATTGGTGATTGAAATCACAGATCTGATCGTATGGACAGAATCTAAAATTCATAATGTACAACTTTTATTCATACATAAAGTTCAAAATATCCCTTTTAGTCGCATTTTATAATGCATCTTTACAATTATCCAAATTTGGAGAGTGTTGTACAAATTTAGGGGTTAAACATAGGATTCAACAAAACTTAAATCCATTGCAATTTATAAATTTCAATATAGTTCTGCAGAAAGTCAAACAAATAAATTCTACAAGAGGAAAGATAAGGCAAAAATGGTATTCTAGCTTGAAAGGCAGCGAAAACAAGTTTCGGTTCCTTCTTCTGATCAATCACAATGTTTCGCAATGTCAGGGAAATTTGACACGTTTTGCACTTCACCAAAACTAGAGAAGCTCCCTCACAACACACTTGAGTTCCCACAAATGAATCCCTTGTGCTCCTCACTCACCTCCAAGGCAAACCACTTGGCTGCTTGTGACACTGAGTGCCAACGAACTCTATTTGCATGTTAAAAACACAAGGCAACAAACTTGAATTACTTAGAACTGCTTCACACTATGGCTGAAGGTCGAGAGGATGTCAATTCCCACCAATTAGATTGCAAGAACCAAGAATTTGGCCTCTTGACCTTTAACCCTAGAGGCCAAAGTCCAAAGGCCGTCACCCTCCAAAATGCCTACATCGCAACACTTTTTGACCAAAGCGACGGGCTCTCAAAGGAAGTTTGGATCAGACAGGAGGAAAAACCCAAACCATGGTCAAGAGCTCGTCGATTAAATTTTTAATCAAAATTCAAAACTATACTTTATTGCCTATTTTAAGTCCATTTCTTTGGAATGTCAACAAATTTCGGCCACTCAATCCACCGACTCTTCACTTAGACGGCTATAGTGTGAAGTGGCCCTTAGCCTGAATTGATTTTCCGGAAAACTCTAATAAGGTAATTATATCTAAAAGCGTCCATAGTTCAATCTTCCATAGTAAGTAGATTCTCACACCCAACTGTTGATGAGAATGTGCACAATCTGAACACCGGAGTTTAGGGTCGCTTTAAAATCAACCTGTACCGGCAGTCAATACTTTGAAAATTCATAACTTATTCATACGGTGTCCAAATAATGCATGCTAAAGTGCGTTGAAATCCTCTTGAACTTGCTATTAAGACCCAATGAAAATATTTTCTGTTTTATGTGTATAAATAGGCTCAGTTGGTAAGGTGAATGCTTTAAGGTATAGTTACCTTACATGAAATGTAATTTCAAAGAAAAGATCACCGGAAGCTTTTCAACTTTGTCTTAGATGACAAATGCGACCCCACCAGGTCTGGTACGGAATTTTGTATGACGCCCTATTCCAGCCCGAGTCAATCTCCATCGTCAATCTCCAGATCCAGCGGCCCCTGTGTGCCCATCTAGAAGGGAGCTACGAGATCCAGTTGGAATTCGGCAGGTAGTCCTCGTCCCTAACTCCCCATCGGAGGAGGGGCTACAGCCGCGCTGCCCGCCCATATTTCCCAAAATCCCTGCCCGGCAAATAAAAATTGGGGTAAATTTGCCCCCTTATTTTGAACGGTTGATGTCACCACTAGTAGAAGGGGTCACCGGTGAGGGTAAAATGGGGTCGTAGACCCCATTTTTAAACTCAAAACTTCAAAAAAAACAAAAGAGGGCATCCCAAAGTGCAAAAAACAAAATTTGGGATTTTTTGGCCAGGCAGGGAATATGGGCGGGCAGCCGGCGATATCCCCTCCTCTGAATGGGAGTTAGTGACGAGGGCAGGCAGTGGCCCCCGCACAATCTCAGGGCTGCCCGGATCATCTGCACCGCCGGATCTCCGATCCGACGGCCCACGCAGTTGAGCCCAAAAACAGACCTAATCCAGTGGGAACGGGGCCTTCTTTATCTCTCTGGCTCTTTGCTCCCCCCTCAAATGTGTTTCGACGCCCCTGTTGCAATCGGGCCATTCTTGCTGTCTGTCGCTGTAGCCGGACGCAGTGCACAGGCTCCGCATCAGCTTCCTGACCTCCCTCTCTCCTCCTTCCGGATCGTGTATTGGTGCTGCGCCGTAGCTAGCTCGCAAGAGAAGGTAAGAGAGCGATCCGAGTAGCGCGGGTCAAGATGAGAGAGATTTTGCACATCCAGGGAGGGCAGTGCGGCAACCAGATCGGTGCCAAGTTCTGGGAGGTGGTGTGCGAGGAGCATGGCATTGACCCGACGGGTACGTACCAGGGCGTGTCGGACTTGCAGCTGGAGCGCATCAATGTTTACTACAATGAGGCGAGCGGCGGGCGGTACGTGCCGCGCGCGGTGCTGATGGATCTGGAGCCCGGGACGATGGACAGCGTTCGGTCGGGTCCTTATGGACAGATCTTCCGGCCGGACAACTTCGTGTTCGGACAGACGGGCGCTGGTAACAACTGGGCGAAGGGACACTACACGGAGGGAGCGGAGTTGATCGACTCGGTGTTGGACGTGGTGCGGAAGGAGGCGGAGAGCTGCGACTGCTTGCAAGGTACTTGTGATGGGTAACGGTGTAATGAGTAATGGTCCGATGGCTTATGGCGGGAGGGGGTGCAGGTGTTATTGGTTTGTTTTGGGTTTGGGTGGTTTTGGGCAATGTTTATTGGTGCTGAGACTGTGGTTGGTTGGGGATGGTTGGCAGGGTTTCAGGTGTGCCATAGTTTGGGAGGAGGAACGGGATCCGGGATGGGAACATTGTTGATATCGAAGATCCGCGAGGAGTACCCGGATAGGATGATGCTGACGTTTTCGGTGTTCCCTTCACCGAAGGTGTCGGACACTGTGGTGGAGCCTTACAATGCGACTTTGTCGGTGCACCAGCTGGTTGAGAATGCGGACGAGTGCATGGTGTTGGATAACGAGGCGCTATACGACATCTGTTTTAGGACATTGAAGCTGATCACCCCTTCATGTGAGTGTGGTTGGTTGTGGAGATTTGAATGGTTGACGATGTGATATTTGGAGAGGTTTTGGATGAGTGTGGGGCTGATGTGTTGGGTGGTGGTGGTGGTTTGGCAGTCGGTGACTTGAACCATTTGATATCTGCGACGATGAGTGGGATCACTTGCTGCCTGCGGTTTCCGGGTCAGCTGAACTCGGATCTGCGGAAGCTGGCGGTGAACCTGATTCCGTTTCCGCGGCTGCACTTTTTCATGGTGGGGTTCGCGCCGTTGACGTCGCGGGGATCGCAGCAGTACAGGTCGCTGACGGTGCCGGAGCTGACGCAGCAGATGTGGGACGCGAAGAACATGATGTGCGCGGCGGACCCGCGGCACGGGCGGTACCTGACGGCGTCGGCGATGTTCCGGGGGAAGATGTCGACGAAGGAGGTGGACGAGCAGATGATCAACGTGCAGAACAAGAACTCGTCGTACTTCGTGGAGTGGATCCCGAACAACGTGAAGTCGTCGGTGTGCGACATCCCGCCGACGGGACTGAAGATGTCGTCGACGTTCATCGGGAACTCGACGTCGATCCAGGAGATGTTCCGGCGGGTGTCGGAGCAGTTCACGGCGATGTTCAGGAGGAAGGCGTTTTTGCATTGGTACACAGGCGAGGGGATGGACGAGATGGAGTTCACGGAGGCGGAGAGCAACATGAACGATTTGGTGTCGGAGTACCAGCAGTACCAGGACGCGTCGGCGGAGGAGGAAGGCGAGTACGAGGAGGATCTGGAGGAGGCGTAGAGGGTGTAGTAGTGATGGTAGGAGTGGTTGGGTTGGCGTGTGTTTTGGAGCTGGCTCGTGAAACAGGACGGTGTGTTTCTGGGCTTAGGGTATAATCCCGGGTTTATGTACTTACAAGTGTTGATATAATATTTGTGTTCAATCCTTTTGTGTATACCCGTGTTTCATGTTGTTCCGTGTTATAGATTTTAACTTAGTGGACCTTTTGTATTGACTTTCTTGTAGTTTGATCACTTCGGGATCAACATATTTTCTTTTGATGACACATGCGGAGCTCATTTATTTCAATCGGGAATCGGTTTTGCTTTAGTTCTTTCTGTTTATATAGTATTTCTTCGTGTTACTGAAACCTTTTCAGTTGCTGCTCTTTTGTATTTTAATGAATGTCAATCTTAACGCAGCGTCTAGCTAGCTGTTTTATTTTGAAGCGGATTTGGGGTTTGAAATGTTTCATATTTAGTTTGTGCTTGATTTGTTTAACTGTTGCCTTGTTGAATGGGTTTGTATCTTTCAATCCTTTGAAGCTCGTTTTTATTGTCTTTGAAGATGAGCTTGCGTTTCTTTCACGGCATAGGTTTTCTAGAATGTGACTACCTGGTGCAGTATCAGTTTTCAAGGCTTAGGTTGTCTTCTTCGCTCCATTAGTTTCTCTCGGTGTGAGACTTCATTTCTGAGCATGGTCATGGACTGATGTTTTTGACTCATTTGGGCTGGGATTATGCCTACGTTGTTTTAGTTTTTTGTATCGATGTGAGCTTTTGAATGGTTCTGCAGTAATAGGATACCAGTATGAAGTAATCAGCATGGAGATCAGAGTGGACTTGGATATTGTGGATAAATGATGACGTTCTAGAATGAGGGTTGAAGACCTTGTGGCAAGGAGAATTCTGAGAGCTTGGTGAGCATGGCAGTGACAATTGCTTTTCAAAATATTGCTAGTGGGGGAAAGTTTTGAGGTAGGGATTGTGAAGTGCCCAATTTGGTAACAATGTTGTATATTATGGAGCAAGAATTGAGTTGGAAACTCTACGCAGGTGCTAAGTTGAATCAAAGTAGTGTGCCCAACTTGATATCCATCATGGATCATGAATTGTTAGGTCTGACACTTACAAGTAATGATATATTTGTGTGAGGGTCCGGTTAAGACTGAATTTCTGAGTTTCCTGAAATGAGCTTGTTTAACTCCTTAACCCTATATGTATGACTGGTCTATGTTTGTTCATAGGATCTGTTTTTTGTATTGTAATACAAGAAGAAATTCAAATATTCTGTATACACAAGTACAAGGGTTGTCTCAAAAATATGACATGAATCACATGGTTGTATGCAAAACTACATGCAAAAATGTATGGTCATAGTCTACAAGGGGTTGTTTAGGGGTTATGTAGGAAAGGAGTGGACAACCATGTGGAAGTGGCAGTGTGTAATGAGGAGCTGCTAGCAACTCACATGCGCTGATGGAACTGTGTCCTGCACGAATCTGAAGAGCTGGCAGGCACTCCAGGCATTCCAGGCAGGCAGACAATAGCAGCAGTTGGACACACGACTGCATCATCACCATCACCATGGGACCATGTTCTTTGCTTTGCTGCCCGAGTGATGATGACAGTAAGTTATGTATGTTTGCTGCCCCTTAACCCTTAAACGTCAAGGTAAGCCCGATGGGCTTATTTAAAAGAGAATAATCAAGAAAAAAAATTTCTCAACCAAATCAAGCGTGGATTGGTGCATTGGAAAGCTACTGAAAAAGCGAACTAGATTGCAAATTTGCGCCTCATTTGAGAGATTGTGGAATCGTTGGTAAGCAATGAAATTGAACAAGTTTTTGAGGTTGGGGCAGCTGAGATGCCGCAGTGCTACAGTGCTACAGTGTTGACCAGCAGTGTCCCGCAGAGCCGTTTTTGCATTTTTTTCGTTTTTTTCCTCCGAAAATTTAGATGCCTTCCGGGCTGCCCCGCCCAGGCCCTCTTGACGTTTACGGGTTAACCCCTAAACGTCCCAACGTCCAGTTTCTGGACGACTAACAAATTCAAGCTCACCCTACATTCTCATCAATACTTGGATGAAAGTCATCCACTTTTTTGGAGATACTTCACCAAGTTGTTGTCCTATCTAATGGTTGGATTTAGTGATACTTGAGTACATTATTTTTCTAAAATTACAAATGTAGAAGTATGTCAAGTTGTTGACTAAGCCAAAATTGCATTGACTGTAGTTCAAAAGTGGCCTTGCAAAAATGAGGTCATAGATTTAAAGAACACAAAAATTTCAAAGAATCACCACGTTTAAGAGTATCTCATTTCAAATTCATTCCAACAAGTTTGACTCAAAAAATATTAAAATTTTGTTTGTAATCAAATTTAGAAGGAATTTTTAATTTTAACTTTCAAATTTTATAACAAAATATTGGTCGTAGTATTGGTGAATCAAACCGTACGGATGGAATCTAAAATTCAAAATCTAGAACTTTCATTTGTATATCAATTCCAAAATATTCTTCTAAATAGTACTTTATGATGATTTTTCTCAAATCATCAATTCCAGGGACACCCTGGTACGTTTAGGGGTTAACCTTTAAATGCATGGGCCTATGACCATGGAATCATGCTTTACATGTGATTCTCAATTTTGTCACTATAAATAAGAGAATTTTTTTAACCTTATATTTTTAGTAGATGAAGCCATGTGTCTACTATAAATTATGATTTTTTTCATAAATTTGAATGAAAACTGGAAATTACTATGATTTTTTGAAGTAATTGTAAAGAATATTCATATCAATTACAAAATATATGAATTTTTTTCAATATTCTAACTAAAGGTGTAATTTACAATAAAGAAAATGAAAGTGAATGAAAATCATCCGTATCTAAATTTGGAAAATAATTGCTACACCATGGTAATACCCACCAAACTTGTATTTCGAAAAAAGCACTCAATTATCAGAGTTTTTCAAAAATTCAAAGTGGAGTAGAGATTAGACTTGGTAAGCTTCATTTTGTTGCTCAGGCTCAAATGCAATAGAACTCCATTTTATGGCCTAAATTTAGTTGAAGAAGAAAAAATTAAAAAATCCAAAATACACTACATGGTTAATCGTTTTTACTACTCATTTTGTACTTGGGACCCCATGTAAAATCCAAAAATAGCTTGAATGACCTAAATTTATCTTGAAAAAGTTGCATGAATAATGAAAATCCTTCACAAAAAGAATTGGATGAAATTCATCATTTCTTCTTCATCCACCTACTACTTCATAAATCCTCAAGTCATCCAAAAGCCATTGTTTGGTCTTGCTGGCAGTTAGGGGTTAAAGTGGTAGTACTTGTTATTATCCATTTAAGCAATTTGATCATCTTGGAGGTCATTCCACGTGCATCACAAATTTTAGTAGGTAAGATAAACTTGGTGGAGTTTAATCCAAGTGAAATCATATTTTTCCGATAAAATATATATATTTTTATGAATTTTCAAAGTAGTTTGCCTTGAAAATACAAAACCGGCCCTAGATGGGGACGATGAATGTCCCAAAAATGCTCTATAATCATTCAAAATTATCCTTTAGTTGATATTCAAGTCACTTTACACCGCCCCCATTTACACCCAATTCCATCCATTTATACCTAAGGAATCTACTTGATTGTCGTGCTAAATTTCTTCTTTCAATGTCTTCATTAATAATGAATAATTGCTTGATTATCACTTTGAGATTCCATTTTCATTCATTTGAAGTATACAAACCTGCACTATTTACCACCTACTAGGTGGTAAATAGTATCACTTACTCCATTTAGTGTTCACTTGAAGTGAGTTGGAATTGGGTCAATCCTAAGGTGAAGTTGAGGTCAATGATAGGGTGCGGGATTGGATCTTGAGTGGTTTTACGTAAGTTGACCTTATTGGCTGTGAATACTGATGTTGATATCGCATCAATCGATCACAAGGTAATCGAGCTCATGTGGTAACCCAAAAATCACTACAGTATGCACCGTAGAATGTCACTTGTGGTTGCTTGTGGTTATTTGTGATTTTAACCCCTAAATTCCTAGAGTCCTCTCCAAATTCGGCAGTTTTGCAAAAATGCATTATAAAATGCATCTAAGAGGGATATTTTGAACTTGATGTGTGAATAGAAGTTGTACAATATGAATTTTAGATTCTATCCATACGGTTAGACCTATGATTGCTATCGGCAATATTTTGTATAAAATTTGAAACTCAAAATTCAAAATTCTTTTGTAATTTGATTACAAATAAGATATTGACAATTTGTAGATGAAATTTGTTGTGATTGGTTGAAATGTAACACTCTAAGTTTAGTGTTTTTTTGAGATTTTTTGGTTTCTTAATTTTATGAGTTAACTTTTTCAAGAGCACATTTAGACTAAAATCTTCGAATTTTTTGGTGAATGATTGCAACATGAAATGAGGCATAAATAGAATCACAAACCATCCCCTTTCTAATCGGTTCACATATGCTTGAAGGTAACTTCCCTTTAAATGTATAGTAAAAAACCACACTACAAAAAGTGCAGGACGGATGAGAAAACCCGAATGAAATCTGTACATCGTCCAAAAAATGGATGCTCAGGCAGTTAAGGGTTAAGGCCTTAGGTAGACCACTCCAATAGCACGGCCATTTAGATACAAATTCTGGGTTTAATCTTATTCCGGCCCACCCCAAAGTCATCAACATTATGCACAATGTGCATAGACAAACTCTTGAATCATGTAGGCTAGATTGTCAACTTCCTCGTACAATGATTTGTGTGGGGGCGTTTTAATTGCACTCTTTCCAATTTCCAGCACACACACATCTCTATCAGGTTTGGAATGACGCATACAATGGACCAATAGAGCGGAATATATATTGACCTTATTCAGTTGCTGTTCAACAAAAGTATTCTGGTGGCTTGTTGGGGCCCCTCAATAACAGCCACTCTGCTTTTCTGTGCATACTCGGGGATAGGCTCATCTCCGACTCTAAATTCCCTCCCCTCGACGTTAATGCAAGAGGACAAAACCTGCCCCTATTTTTGTGCATGTTGGGGCCCACCTTAAAAAACAACCCTCTCTTTCAAGGGTTTGGAATTCCCGAGAGGGTCCCCCTAGACTAATTTGGGATCGTAGGCTTCAATTTTGCAAAACAAATTGCCAAAAGAAGACCCTAAGGTGCCCAAAATGGAAATTTCAGAAAATGGGCCCCATGGGTAAATAGTGCTTGCATTATTGTCGAGAGGGGGATTTAGAGTCAGGGGGCCAATTTGCCCTTTAGAATTAATATCTTTGAGTACCGTACATGAAGGTCAGAGTTAGACAAAATTGAACTTCCACGTCAGATTTTGATAGGTCCATGTCACCCTAAGCAAATCACAAGATGACATGGCACTTTTATGTAAAAAATAATTAGAAATCAATGGGGGCAGAAACCGGTACTCCCTCAACATTTCATCATCCTCAATGGATTTTTTCCATGGCACGACATTTGATGAGTTTTATGATTTGAGAATTTAGGCTGTTGAATCTGTAACTGTTAATTTTATCAAGACTCTTCCCGAATATTCTGAATACTCCCTCTGAATATTCTCATGAATATTCTGAATACTAATTATTCGACACAGAAGTGTGACTCTAGCCTTCTTTGGATATTTCATTGAAGGGTGATTTCGGAATCACATTCCAAAATCATTGGCAAGTAATTTATGTTATCAAAATGAACAGGAGTTGAGGTTGGTGCAGCTGAGGTCATTTCTTGAAAAGTGCCGCAGTGCTACAGTGCTGGTTAACAGAGCCGTTTTTCATTTTTTTCGTTTTTTTTTTCCTCAAAAATTTAGACGCCTTCCAGGCTGCCCCGCCCAAGCCCTCTTGACGTTTAAGGGTTAAACCATGCTTCCTTGTATGGGTGGCCGTTCCTTAAGAGGAGAAAGCTCTATCGAAATGGGTGAAACTAGGAGAATTCAAGAGTATATATTTCATTTGTGCCGAAATGGGTGGAATATAAGTGGTTATTGAGACCTCATTTCTTGTCTTCTAGTGTCTTTCACCCAACCGATCTCCACATGGAAGCCTGCCCTTAGTAGGCTTCTTTTGCAGTGAAATCTACTTTTATTTGCATAAAAAGAATAAAATAGTTTACTTAGCTTAGTAAGTCTTGGAAGTCTAGTATATTCAAAATCTGTCAGGGAGGTAAAAGTTACTGACATTCAACACCAAAAAAGGACATTCATAATCTCTACAGCCAACAATAGTTTTCAAATGTAAATAATGACATAAGTTTCTTTAGCCCTTGCAAAGGGTTCATCCTTTTGCTCTCATTGCATGAAAAATAAAAAATTCAGAACATGTGATTCTTGAGGCGGGGTTGCTGTGGACTTCCAACTCTCCATCATCATTCTTTATCTAAAGAATTACGTGGCATGTTCAATATTTTAGAATCCGCTACATCGATTCTTGTGCAACGATTCTTATTCCTAAGTAGAGCTTACAAGGGCTAAAACACCTTATGAAAAATTTAAGAGACCTTTGAGACAACCAATGCAAGTTAAAGCATTTGGGTTTCCAATAGCAGATTTTCCTATAGTCTCAACTTTGAAAATCCGTAAAATATTATTGGAGTGCCAAAAAAATATGAAAAGACTTGCAGTATGATTCTTTTCCAGTTGCTACACTGAAATCACCATATATTGTGGGTGCGTGAATGGCATGGGTACATTCATCCATTTGGACAAATTCTCATTTGTTTGAAAAAAAATTCATCCAATTTGGATGAATTTTACCACAATATTTTGAAATAAAGCCTCTCATAATTACTGTGGGCCACAATATACGGTGATTTCGGTGTAACACCGACCTTCATCACTCGCAAACCGATATCAGAACAAGTGGAGTCACTTTTGGGTTCGGTTCCCTTAGAGCATGGCCACCCATGCCCTTCCAGAGTCTCACACTCAAGAAGTAAATGAAAAGTGCCAAGGGCCCTTCAAAAACACCTCTTGACTCTCAATCCTAGCATGTTAGGAAATGGGCCTTCAAATCACTATTTAGTTGACTATATCCTCACATTCTACTTGTGATTGGTCCATTGACTATTTGATGTGCACTTGATATGTGAGGGCTGTGTATGGGTGGGGGAGTGTAGGTGCAAGGGCTCTTCAAATGTAGATGAATAATTTCAGCGAGTTAGAGCATTCGCACTGGTACTCTTGCAAATATGAGCTGCACAATAATTTTGAGGGCCCCCAATAACATAATGGCTCTATATGGAATGGACCTGCCCACCGCATCTCCTGATTTGTAGCTCCAGAGCAAAGGGGCCGGCTTGAAAAACTCAACCACCTCATCATCCAGCCCATGGCGCCTTGCCACGTGATAAACTACCGACACAGAAAGTATCTCTTAAGTAAAGGCAATTATTGAAGATGATTGTCTCCCCCAAATAGCCCCCAATTTAAGCTCTCAAGCGCAAAACACGACTCCACAACCTGGCGAGCCAAACCCAACTTCTACAGAGGCCTTGCAAGAGAGGGCCCTCGCTGACTAGGCGGTGGGGAGCATAAAACTCGGCAGGCCCTTCAAAAACACAAAAGGCCAGCGGCCAAGGGCAATGGTGGCCATGCTCTTAAGGTCGACGTACCTATAACCGACCGGGTACCCAAAAGCAGCCTGTAGATTATTTCTAATTCCAATCATAGGGATGAACAGTAGCTATTTCGGAGTGTGTCAGCTGCGACTTCGCAGCCTTTACTATCAAAAAATGATCATGGTTAATCGTGGCTGCCTTGCCGAAATATGGAAGCACCTCAATTTGAAATTAGTTCACAGGTGGTTGGTAATGGGGCTAATTGACGGCTGTGCATGGGTACGTGGAATGGCAAGGAACGGTGATTGCAAATTTGGTTCGAACATGTGCCATGAACCATAACTGATATTGAATTTTGCGGCTTCTGGAGATTTCTTGATCGCATTGAGATCTGTGTGTGCTACGTTTACGCAGTCTAAATATAAACATACATGAAGGTGCATTGCAACCTTGATCAGTCACTCATTTGCGTTTGTATGAATTCGTCCCAATTCGGCACTCAAGTTAGCATTCCGCTCATCTAGCAACGACGGCTCATGGAGAGAGTTCCAGGCAGGGGGGGTGGCCGCAGGCATGCATCGGAGTATCACAACTTTCCACTGCATGACGATGATGCAGAGTTTCCAGAATTTCCCGAGAATACCGATTCCTCAGGGTCCGACACTGACTATAGTGAAGCATCGGAGTCCCCGATTGGGACGCAGGCGCCTGTCGATTATGCCGGACTGGAGCTGCTGCATCAGCATCGCCGTGGACACGATGGAGGAGGTCGTTTGGTGCAGAGACGTGGTGGCTCCTTCAACTCGCAGCAGCTAACTCCCGGTGGCTCTATCAATTCCGACCAGCTTCATGGCGGAGCCTCAGGCTTCAACTCGCAGCCAGGAACTGGAATTCGGACAGGTAATTTCTCCCCTTAGAACGGCCATGTTTTAGTAGATGCATCCTTTGCTTTTTCTGCCTCATTCAAATATTGTTCAAGGTCACCCACATGGGATTTTGCATCCTTCAGAACTTGCGTCCCGCCATCAGATTCTTTGAGGTCAGAGTGGACCTGCAATTCGGAGTGGAAGTCGGAGCTCCCGGCAAAGGCAGGTGCGACTCTACACGAATCCCGATGATGTAGGGGCGAGGAGGAGCGACCGTCTTCAACGGCGCCAATAGAGCCACAGAGATGAAGACCATGGCATCGAAGCTGATCCCGCAAGTACAGACCTGGCTTCCAATCCTGCTTCCTCTCGCAGATCGCAACACAGATGGAGGGGAACGGGATTGTGGACAGATCGACAATTGCAAGACGCTCTAGCAGCAGTTGATGGGGGAATGGCCATGAGGCAAGCAACGGCCACCTACAACATTCCATACTCAACGTTCAGAGAATGGTGCTACGGCATTCGCACATCAAGAAAGAGAGGACCCCCCACAGTTTTGAAACCGGCAGAGGAGGAGGAGCTTGTCAATTACCTCATTCAGATGTGTGACCGAGGCTACGGTTTGAGTCCAACAGCGCTGCGGATGAAAGTGTACGAGATCACACAATCGAGATGGATAGCATTTCGAAATGGTATCCCTGGAGACGGCTGGATGCGTTGGTGGAAGAGACGGCATCCCAACCTTACTCTGCGAGTATCACAAGCGATGGAGTCAGCACGTGCATCAGGGCTATGTCAAGAGAATGTTCGAAGTTTTTACGAGAATTTGCAGCATTTATATTCTTTGCACCAGTACTCACCTGACAGGATTTGGAATTGCGACGAATCAGGAGCACAAGCGGGCAGGAATGGCGGCGCTATAGTGATTGCGAGAAGGGGGGCGCGTCGCGTTCACAGTATTGTGCCAAATCAACGAGAGTGGTTGTCAGTTCTAGTTTGCATCAATGCATCAGGTTCATCTATCCCATCCTTCTACATTTTTCGAGGGAGGCGTTTCCGTCAAAACTACATACAGAACTGTGAGGCTGGAGCAACAATGGCTATGCAGCAGAGAGCATGGATGACATTTTACCTCTTCTCTGCTTGGATTTCACACTTCATCGCTAGTGTGAGGAGGACAGGTGATATCTCCCCTCAAAACCGACACTTGTTGATTCTAGATGGGCACAATAGTCATATAACGTTGGATGTGGTACGTGAAGCAAGCGCTGCAGGCTTAGACTTGTTGACGATTCCTGCGCATACATCACACGCACTCCAGCCATTGGATAAGTCAGTGTTTAAGCCTTTCAAGCAACATTTCAGAGAATACCGTGACTTCTGGAGTAGTAGAAACCTAGAGGAATCAGCCACCAAGGATGTGTTGGCTCAATGGGTGTCGTTGGCGCTGCGGAAAGCATTGTCTGCAAGCAACATAAAAAACGGATTCAGCGCCACTGGGATTTTCCCACTCGATTTCCATGCTGTGGATTCGCAGCTAGTGCCATCACAGGTTTACACCGCACCGGTTGGAGAGGCAGAGCCTGCGCATGGACGAAACGACGCAAGTGCAGGGCAGAATATCGTATAGGAGAGCATCGAAGCATCAGCACAGGAGGAGGTTGCCGGCAACAGGGGAGCATCAGAGGAGCATCACATCGCAACATCGGAATTCGGTGGCAACTACAGGCCGCAAGGAGTGGCAGCTGATGCGCTCCAGGAGGAGCAAACGCATTGCAATCCCGATGAAGACGAAGAGGCGGAAGTTTGTGTACCTCAAGCAGTTGCCGCCGACATTGAAGCAGACCTCACTGAAATTCCCGACTCCAACGCGGAGCACTTCTTCGTCGACGCAGACCCGTCGAATCCCGCAACTGCAGACGAAGTGATCGGATTAGAAGCTGATCCAGATGGCGTAGATTTGATCACAAGGTTTCTGACCCTTCCAACCGTTGCTCGGCGGGTGAGTGCGCGGCACCGCGACCCCATCATGGATTTCAGTAAGTCCATAATGTTGACATCGGAGCAGTACATCTCCGCAGCCGCTCAAATACAGGAGGCAAAGGCAGCCGCTGCAAGGCAGAAGGACATAGCACGACAGGAAAAAGAGGAACGGAGAAAGCGTAAGGAGATTCAACGGGAGGAGGAGTGGAAGGCGAAAGAGGCCCGGGCTGCGGAATTGGCGGAGGCGCGCGCGTTGAAGCAAGCGGAGCGTGAAGAAGCTCGCGCGATACGAGAAGCCAGGGCCGCAGCAGCTGCTCACGCACGCGCAGTAAAGGTGGCCGAGCGAGAGCAGACGTAGCGATTGAAAGCGGAGCGCGCCATAAACCTGGCCGAAGAGCGGGCTCGCAGGGAGGCAGAGAAGGCTCGCAGAGCGTCGGCATCGCTCGCGAGGGCAACGGAGAGGGTACAGGGGCACCAAAGCTTGGGGATGCATCGACGACGCACTAATCCGTAGGAGCCAGCAACGACGGGCGATGAAGTCCAAGAGGTGGATACTCCGACAACGTCGCAGCTTGCCTCCCCGACCATGCTATCACCGTACGTGCCCTCCATCGTCTCGCAGCAGCCTCAACTCCATTTCCCAGGGTTTGTTACCCCTGTAACGTCTACATTGCACTCCTCGCCTCCGCAAGCGCCCAACTACCATCGCAATCTTCCCATTCGACCATTGCCGCACCCTCCACACATGCAATCGGCCTTCACCGAGAGCGGACAGACCTTCACCGCCCACGTTCCATCACCTTATGATCGCATGCGTTACGAGTGATCGTTGAGCAAGGGTCCCATTTTTCTCACAGAGGGCATCGCAGGTTTAGTCGATCGGCTGTTAGTGAAGTGGTGGTTGTCATAAGAAAACCACAGTAATGGAATAGTAGCGGTATCAGTTACCTGTTTTGAGAATTTTGCTGGACAGCAATTACTTTGTTCGTGGTCGGTTTTAGGTAGGCCTACATTTCGGTTTTATGTATTACAAAGAAAATGGCTTTCAAAATTCATAGTAATTTTAATATTCGAGTAAACAGGATATTTTCAGTTTCATTCCTCATAAAACCTATTTCCCTTTCAAGGAAAAATCTCACTCGAGTTGTGCACCTCAAATTTCAGTGCAAAATCTCTTATCTGGTCGATTATAGGTACGTCGACCTTAGTCATAGCGTGCATGGGTGGAAATGCTCTTACTGCTGGGTTCAGCAAATGCATGTTACCATCACTGGCACTTGACTAGACTTTGATGGGAATAGTCCTTGGTTACCCATAGGCAGGAATGATGTGAAAGTAAGAGTGACAGATTTCTGCCAAGACTCAATGGGTTACAAGGGGTTGAAGGTGTACTACACCGAAATCACCATTTACTGTGGCCCACAGTATTTATGAGAGATTTTACTAATAATTATTTTTTCAAAATATTGTGGTATAATTCATCCAAACAGGAAGAATTTTTTTTCAAATGGATGAGAATTTGTCCAAATGGATGAATGTACCCATGCCATTTACCCACCCATAGTATATGGTGATTTCAGTGTAGTAACTTTCAGGGTTTAATTTTTAAATGTATTAGTGAGGTAGTAAGAAGTCTTGTTGCTTGATAAACATCACATAACATTCAGTGGCTCTGCCTTGCCCCACAATAGATGGTGCAATATATTTCACACCCAATATAACTTCATCAATAGCTAATTGGACAGGTAGAGTCCCGAAGTGATGAGCAGAGTGCATGAAGGAAAGGCAAAGGGTACGAAGGCTACTAAATGTTATGTGCAGTTTATCGTACCTGATTATCAAGGTCAACAGAAAATAATTATAAGATAGTCCAGAATGACTTTAAACTACCTAGGTGATAGCCATGAGGTGCACTCTCTTTAGGATTGTTTATTAGCACTAAAGAGGGCGGCGGTTCCATTAAAGTTGAATGCATGTCGTGAGGGTTAATACTTCCCTGCTTGATAGGAAGCCGAGCATGACCGGGATTGCTTCCAGGCCTCACGTTTACGGTGGGGGTGTTGCTCTTAGTTGAAAATGATTAGTAGCTCTGGGTCTAATCCATATATTGTAGGAAGAAAAATCCCAAAAAATCACCTGCGGAGGAGCATTGGAAACATGCTCTCTTCATTTTACAGTGTGATGTTTGTAATCTGTTATTGTACAATGGAAATAAAGCATTCATTTGTCAAAAAATATAAAAAATAAAAAATAAAAAATAAAAAATAAAAAATAAAAATAAAAATAAAAATAAAATAAAAAAATATAAATAAGAAGAGAAGCCCAAATCTTAAGGAAATTATCTTTTGAAAAAATCTATTTTGTATGGTGAAAAAAAGAATCTTGAAGAATATTAACAAAATTTGACATTTGTTTCAGGAAAAAATTAATTATTCGGCATGAGATGCTGATCCTGACGGCTTGGTACAATATGTGACATTTATGCTTCATTCAATGTTACAAGTGTAGAAGGCTATTGGTGATGTTTGAGCTAGACAATCCCAAAAATGCCAGAAGACTCATTTGATGTGAGGAATTGAACCCCTAAACGTCCCTTGGGCTCCATATGTATGTTTCCCCACATAGAAGAGAACCATGACAGATCTGAGAGCGTAAGCTTAGCAGCGGCGATGGTAGCTTGGGCACTTGGGTACTGAAACTAATAGCACACTCGCAAGGAGGGTGATTCCATAGCCTTGTGTATCCTGTGTGAAGTTTGCTACTCAGATCTGCCACCCCTATGTCCCGGATTGCATGCTAGTTAGTTGCAAGGTTAGATCGCCATTGCTGCAGAGGAAGGAGATCGTGCCAAACTAATCTGTTGCGTCAATACTGAAGCAGCTGGGGACGTGTGAATGCCAAGAAGCAGATCGCAGATCTAGTGAAGCCGGTCTTCAAACTTTGCAGCAGGTGTGTACCCACGCAGAAGAGCAGTGGGAGAGCGGATCAGGAGGCTCTATTGGTGTCTGAAGGCGAGCTGACCGGTAGGCCTTCTACCCTCACCCACGTTCCAGATCGGCCTGCTCCTCAACTGCAGCATTGTGGGATCCAGGAGACGCGGCAGCGAGTACTGCAAACTGAAGCACATACAGCCGGCACCCACAGCTTCCCAAGCAACCAAGACCCGCACAGATCCAAGATCTGTATGCACAATATCAATGTACCGCCACCAAATCTGGTAACTCTAACCCACTCCTCAATTTCTGTTTCTACTGCTTGTCATTGTTATCTTACCCATTGGAAACGAATCCTTGCGTGCTGCAACATCACTCCCAGCTATCACTTTCCAAGCGGCACATTCAACAAGTGTGCAAGCAGCACACAGGATCCAGAGCCCAAACGGAGGCTGAAGAATCGCAATTAAGCAACGGAGCAGTGTCTGCAGCACCGATACAACCCAACGCGAGACACCTCAGGTAAGTTCACTAAACTTGACCTTTTTCTTTCTTTCCTCCCTCAGTTTGGCCCTATCTCTATCGAACCCCTGCCCTATTTTTCTTGCATTGTCAACAATCACAACACCTCTAATGCCTGCATTGCTAGAGACATAGAAAATATTGTTGCCCACCGCAGGGTCTTTGACTTTAACACGCTCAAACTCAAGGCTGAACGGCAAACTCAACCCCAGCCTAGCAGATCGCAGTATCATCCCCAAGCCAGCCGTAAGACAACATACCACACCACAACGCTGCAACAGCTTCCACATCAACCCAAAGGTAAGATTTCGCAACCCAACTTCTTTATTTTTCCCCAAAACCCTAATCTTGCACACAATTCCTGTGACTGCAAGAAGGACAGCCATCCCACGCCCACCGAAATTGACAGCCATCCCACGCCCACCGAAATCGACAGCAATCAGCCCAATCAGCAAAATCGGTACAGTCAAATGGAGCCCCGTCTCTCAGCCTGGACCAAGGATGGGGAAACAAGCAATATGGATATTGACTCGCACACAACGCACCTAAAGAAGCTGTTTGCAGTCAAAGCGGCCAGAGAGGAGGCGAAGAAGACCAAGAATGGAGAAGCCGTTGCCCAGAATCAGGACCATGAAGACAATGCGCACACCAGAGACACGAGCGTGCAGCGGAATAGCCAAAGAGAGAGAGGCGCCAACAGCCAACGAGAACAAGCCCCGGAAGCCAGACAGAGCGGAGACAATGTAAGACAGAGCGGAGAGCACATCGGCAGAAGCACGAAGGCCGGAGCAGAAGACACGAACACTGCAAATTGGAACGTGCGCACCAGGAGCGGAAGTAAACAAGACCAGAGCGGAGATACTGCAACAATGGACCGCTGGAGGGGGAGCAGCTCCGACACAAGGAGCCCAAGCACCAACAGCAGAGGAAGAAGCCCCAGCACGACCGACAGAGGAAGGAGTCCCAGCACCAGAAGACGTAGCCCCAGCTCCAACGGCGATAGGCACAGAGGGAGCAGCCCCAGCAGCTTGAGGAAGAACAAGGGCAGGAGCAACTCCAGAGGTAGAACGCGCAGCCCCGTGAAGAAGACATCAAGCAGTGAAGACATAGAAGACATAGCAACCGGCACCCCCAAAGGCAATATCACAACAAAGTCCACAGACTCTATAATCGTGTCACAAGACACGTTATTTGCTCCGAGGAACCCAAATTTTTGGCTAGGTTTCCACCACATGGAAAATCTAGCCAAAGAATGCAAAGATGAAGCCATGTTCA